>JAKSZT010054399.1:17818589-18437064 GCA_026826555.1 Tolypeutes matacus
TCTTTCTTTCTTTCTTTTTCTTTCTTTCTTTTTCTTTCTTTCTGATGAAGAACTGGATTTGGACTTTTTCCTAGCCTCAAAACTGTGAGCTAATTAATTCTCACTGTTTAAGCCAACCCATTGCATGGTATTTGCTTGAGCAGCCAAGAAAATGAAAACAGTGTCCTAAAAATTTTAGGAGGAAATACCACATACCAATGTCTTCACTTGATGCCATTTCAACTAAAACGTATGGTCCTTCTACTAAATAGAAGGGCTCTTTTTTTTTTTATTGCATTTCAGAAAACATCTGTGATGCGATGCCTATTTGCTATTATATAGCAAGCCAATTATTCATCTGCACAAATAACAAAATGAGCATTAGTATCATGAGAAAGCAGATCCTGAGCCACACTCCTAGATTTAACCACTCTTCCTGTTCCCATTGCCTTGCGGATGCTTGGGATGTTATGCTCTTCCAAGAACATTCAGGTACAAGGTCATTGATACCTCACTAGCCCTGTCAAGGGAGCAGAAATTTTCATCTGACCTTCACCAAGGAGAGAACTGAGGCTAAGAGAAATTTGGTGCCTAACCGGTGATCACAAAACCAGCCAGTGAAAGGAACAAGGTTAAAGCCAAGACCCACTGAATCTTAATGCAAATCCCTTTATATAAAAGGGAGCTTTCCAGCTGTGGAGATGAAGACATCCGTGTGTAACCTCAGAAAGGAGGGGTAGTTTTTTCTACTCTAGAAATAGCTCCTGCGATCACCTTCCTGCTCCATAGCAAATAAGGAAATACCCTCAGCCTTATGTATTGGAAATGTATGGTCCTTCTACTAAATAGAAGGGCCCTTTTTTTTTTTTGAGGGGCCTGATTTTAAACCCATATCATAACTAATGCATCCAAATGGATTCTTCCTTCAGCGTAATTGACACTATATTAACAATATAAGGTAATAGTAAAGCATCTGTACCAAGACCATAATCAGAGGAAACTCAAATGTGCCCTAGGCATTAGGTAATTGCCCTAGTCTCCTAGGGCTGCTATAACAAAATACCATAAACAGGGAGGCCTAAAATAACAGAAATGCACTGTCTCCCAGTAATAGAATCCAGAAGTGGGAAATCAAAGGGTCAGCAGGGCCAGGCTCCCTCCAAAGTCTGTAGGGAAGAATCCTTCCATGCCTCGTCTATCTTCTGGTGTTTGCTAGCAATCCTTGGTGACCCTTGGCTTACAAATGCATCATTTGTATCCTCCATCTTCACAATGGCCTTCTCCCCTTCTTACCATGTCACCAGTCCTACTGGATTAGGAACCCACCCTACTCCAGTATGACTTCATTTTAACTTAACCATTTGTTTTGCAATAACCCTATTTTCATATAAGCTTACATTCACAGGTACCAGTACCAGGGGTTAGGACTTCAACCTATCTCTTTGGGAGACATACTTCAACCCATAACAGTGATATTGAGAAATTACGTTTGGTAGGTGTGATAAGTGTTCTGTGGCAGTGTAAGAAAATGGCCTTGGTTTTGATGAATGTGTGCTAGTGCACACAGAAGTGAAGAGACATCATGTTTGGGCTGTACTTCAAAAGGAAGATAAATAGTTGAAGTTTATGCTTTGTGTAGATAAATAGCACTGCTTTAGTAGAAAACAGGTCTCCTGCCTGAATGGTAAAGCATTTTTACAAATTTCAAAATTGACCTCAGAACCAATTTATGAACCACAAAGAAAGTGAGCCATATTACTTTAGAGTTTGAACTCATCATGGATCCAAAATGGTACTACCTGGCTGGGCACTGGCCTCATTCCCCAGTGTTAGAAAGAACTTCCATCCTTCAAAGCTTGAGATTTTGCATCTGAAAGGACACAGAAAACCCTGACCCTTGTACTTTGGAGTTTTGATTTTTTCCTGTGCAAGAATCTTAAATTATTAAATTCTATGGCCAAATCTTAGGCCCAAGCAGTGATGAGACTGAATGACTCCAGCGCAATTTCTAGTGTCGATTTTACAAAGGGCTGGGTGATTTTAAACCTCTCTGCCATCATAGCTCCCGAGCCTGCTGAGTGGACCAAGATAGGGGCTTTCCTGGGGTCAGGAAGAAAGGGACAGAGTAGTCTTGTCTGAGAGGGAATCAACCATAGTGGAGAGATTTGTCCTGGTGGTATCCAGAAGTTAAAGAAATAAGCATGGCCTCTGAGATGAGGGACTTATCTTATTAAGCACATGTGGAAATGTTAAGATGTTAAGAGGGCTTGCCTGGAAAGAGACGGGAAAATGAGGATATCCTAAGGAACACTATCAATCGATTTTGAAATTATTTAGCCAAAGAGGTCTATCGGGTTATGCTGACAAGAAACATGAGTGGGGCAGTGGTCCCTCCCTCTCCTCTGCCACTCGCTGTCCCCATTCCTAGCTTGTCTTAGAAAGAGGAGGTTTTCTAATATAACATATATTGGTTTTCCTTTTTTTGCTTTTCAAGAAAATACTGTATTCTTAAAAGTTTCTTTTCTAGTCGCTGCTCAAACAAAAGTCAGCCTTACTCAATCCTTTTATCAGCTTCCCAGCATGTATTTCACCAGTTCAAATCATCCCCATTAACTGAATATGGAAGCAGCTTCTGCTAAGCCTAAGAACCCAGCCTGGGAGCCTAGAGACTGACCTGAACTCTTTCCCTAGTGCATGAATATTCTGTTAAAAAACAAAGTCACAGCTCAATAAAAACTCCCTAACCTGTATGTCTATGCAGTACTCTCTTGAATTAAACCCTCTAGACTTGAAGTTCCCCTTGCAAACATCAGCCCCTGAGAATGTTGATACCTCATTGCCCTGTGGCTCAAGCCACCCATGTGGCCAGTGAGGGGGGGGTGTAGGGGCTCCATCTCCTTTCTGCACTCCCAGGTGGTAGCAGGGAGGTGCAGGAGAGGTGCTGTTTGGTACCTAAAAGAAAGTTGCAGAGTGTAAAAAGGAGGAGCCCAGCTTTCTCCTAGCACAGCAAGTCCTGTGAGAGATGTCTCTGCAAAGGTAGCATGGAGGCTTCTGACAGAGAGCAAGAAAGGCTCACACACTTCATGGAAGCCAGGTCAGAGTAAAACCCTTACTATCCAATTCATTTCAGGAAACCTCAGTGTTGTTTCATTTGTAAGAAAATCCCATAATTACTTTTCATTCAGAAAAAAAAAGTGTTTCTTTATAAATATAGACAATACATTTGATAACACCTCATAAATGAAACTAAGTAATTTTGAATTTTAAAAACATGAAGATGCATATTTAATGAACATTAAAAAAAAAAAAAGAAAAACAACCAACAATGAGAGACCTGAAAGTAGTTAAGCATGAAAACTTCCTATGAAGATATAGAGTTTTATAAAACTCTCCAAGTCAGAATCTCTGAGGGAATGAATGACCTTAGTACAATGTAAAATAGTTAAAGTTGCATCTTCCAGAATGAGGAATTTCCAAAGTCTTCCTTCTTGGCTCTTCTCTTTGGATTGGTCTGCTTTGGATATCCTCAATGTAGTTTCCAGTTCTCTTATGCATCAACCTTATACTCTTAATTGAAAAGGTACTGGAAAGATTTGGGGGCATTATCACTGTTTTCTTAGATGTGAGTTTTACCACACAAGTAAGGTACTCTGGAAATTTCACTTAAAATAACTAGGAGAGCAAAGACAGATTAGAAATCAGAAACTCCAGAAATTTCACTTAAAATAACTAGGAGAGCAAAGACAGATTAGAAATCAGTAAGCAAAGCATACCCTCTTTGAGCCTGAGTTCCTTTCCCTCTGATGGATAGAGTTTAATTAAATCATCTTTAAGGCTGTGGTTAGTCAAGCTCAGATTCTGGACACAATTTAGTCATTTTGGGGAAAAAGTTTGTAAATTGTAAAGTACCCCACAACCGTTATCTCTCTGCCTATCTATCGGGTGGCTGGTCTATTCCCACAATAACCCACAACAGAATTGGTCTGCAGGTACTTTCACCCTTCGTTGTGGGGCAAGCAAGGCAAAGAGACAGAGATGTCTCATGTAGAAGAAGAGCTCTCTCTACCCCTCTTAGCTGCAACTAGAACTTCAAGAGCGGTGTCTCTGGGGTGGCAGGGTGCTAGATGAGTGCCCATTGGTGGCTCTGATGGCAGTTGACTCCCTGTGAATGAAACACTGGTTGCTCTCATTAAAACAATTCAAAAGACCCATTCCACTCAAGATGTTGGAATGAAATGCGTTGGAGTTCGGTCCCCCCAAAGAGCTTTGAACATCCTGCAAGAACTGGCAGAAGCATCTTTCTCAAAGCTCCAGAAAAAAAATAAAAGGACTGCAGGAACAGGGCCAGTGCCTAATCAAGAAAGAGGCCCATTAAAAGCCATGGGCTGTCATGGTGCATGGCTGGCCCATCTCCCACCCTTACCAACTCTGAGGAGCTGGCCTGCACTCCTGGGGCAGATGCCTGGCCCAGGTTCCAGAAGGAGCAAAGTGATGCTCATGCACATACTGGGAGCACATGTCTGGCCCAGTCTTTCTGGTAGTGGCCCGAGGGACTCGCTGTCCCAGAATTTGCTCTGTGTACAAGGCAGCTCATGGAATTCTATGGAAGGCAGTGGGAGAGCAGCCAAGTCATGCTGCCTAGGGCAAGGAATCCTGGCAGTGCCCAAGAGCCTGAAGAAATTGTTTCCTAGAGAAGAATGGACATTTGGATCCATGTAAATGGAGGAGTTCCTAGGGCCAAATGCCCCTGCCCAAGACAAGACCCAAGCACAGCAAGGCTCAGGGAGACTCCTAAGCTTTGGCTTGGAGCTGTTCTCATACAACCCATTGTATGGAAAAGCCCTGAAAGAGAGCTCTCACCCAGGTCAATCTGCAAAGACTGGGATAGGTTTTTTCCTTCCTTTTTTTTTTTTGTTGTTGTTGTTGTTAGCTCCTGGGAATCAAGGAAAGCTGGGTCATAACACGAGCTGGATACAAGCTTAAGGAACAGATGCCTCAGATTCTCAGATTCTCAATTCCAGTGATACATTAAAATATCAAAACGTCCAGGTTTGTGTTATTTTTATAACTGTGGGGTAAGATTGAAAGTATCTCAAAATAAAAAGTTAAAGGGAAAAACTCAACTCAGATCTGGATAAAGTCTGAGGTTTATATAATAGTTTTGTAATAGTGATACTGTCTTAGTTTTCTTAGCATCATGCCATGTTTATGGACGTTGTCAACCTTAGGGGGAGCTGGGTGAAGGGTAGTGTTCTCTGCACTCTCAGCAGCTCTTCTATAAGTCTAACATTATTTCAAAAGACATTGGTAAAAGAGACTTAATTTAGGACCACTTTTTAAACCTGCAAGGAGACCACGTGGGTGATGCCCACACAGCTATTGCCCTTGTCACTTTGTCACCCCTTGCCAGCTTCAGAGGAATTGGTCTATTGTCTGAAATAGGTCTTAAGAGCAAGGGAAGTGGTTTGGAAAGGTAGTCAGAACTAAAAGTTTGCTCATGCTATTTCTAACTAGCTCTAGGAACTTCACTAAAAAGAACTTGTCCCTATTCAAATTCACGCCCTCAGCTCTGACTAAACTTGCCCCAGAGCTCTCCTCCATTCTGTTGCCCCCTTTTTTTCTTATGGTCTCCAAGCGCTGAGAGTAGGACAGACTCCTGAGACTCCAGGGACAGGTAACGCCCTCATACCCCTCAGACAACCTTGTTCCCTGAGTCCGGGTTTTACCAGCAGGGATACCTCCAAAACCTTTCAAGGAAAGGGACTCATTTCTATTCCTTTCTTCATTCTTTTTTTTTTCCAACAAACATTTTCAGTACCTACAAGATGTAAAGAGTTATGCTAGTCAGAAAGAGAGAGCTAATCCAGAACTAATAAAGGCTGCCGCACCACCCCTTTTCTGGTAGATTCCTAACTGCTTCAGCAGATTTGACGCTCATTCTGATTCCTTTCCCACCAGCCGCTGACCACAGGCACTCCCTGTGACTCAACAACCGTTTATTCTCCCTCCTGTGAACTCTTTGGCCTCAGGAAGCAAGCGAATGTATTTTAAATTTACATCTGAAGCCTAAACCTCTTACCTTCTTGTCTTCAGGGGTTAATGATAACTCAACTGACAACCAAAATCTAACATGTTTGAGTGTCAAAGTCAAGCTCTTTCACCCTGCATTCATTTCTCTTCCCTTCTGATTTTCCTTTTGCCATCAATGCCTTCCTCCTTCCAAAACACCCCAGTCTTATGTTGAAATGTTCTGTGATACTTATGTCACCTTCATTCTCCTGGTCATTCACCTACCCTGTACCTGAACCTGCATCTTGGGTTCAACTCATTCATTACCGTCTCCTTAGACTGGCCTAGGAGGAATGACATTCTAAAAGAAAGTCCAGCTACTTTAGCAATCTGAAAATTTGGGTGGCTGTTTATCTTGTGCTCACATAAAAGTCCCACATAATGTTTCTGGTCAGGAGGCCCCCCTGGGAGGTTCTCTTCCATCTTGCACCTCTATGTCTTCCTGGTCACTCATCAAATGGGGAATGGAACATCTGGATCAGGCCTGGGAATGACAGGTGTTACCTCTGCCCATGTTCCACCAGCCAGAGCTCAGCCACACAGGCCCACCCCCAACCTCCCCCAGCTGCACGTGGACTTCAGCCCTGTGTCCTGGAACAAAAGGAAACCACAAAAGGGGAGACATATTCATTTCTGCTACACAGTTGATATGCTTGTAAACCCAACCAACTGATGTTGTCCGCAATGGCAAACAAAACTCTTTGTTCTCATCTTAAATTGCTGGGCTAACTACACTTCCTTCCTTGAAGGGATCCTAAATTGGGAGATTCCCGTTAATTATCATCACCTTTTCTACCCCAGTTCCTGCCACAGCACTAGGAGAAATGAATGACCCCAGCAGCCCCAACAAACAGCATAATCTCTAAATCCCTAGACTTTATCAGCCTCAAATCACCCACACTCATTTTCAGTCACCCAATCATAAACCATAACTCCAGGAGTTGGACATTTCCCATTTGTCCCTCCAGATTTACTCTCTATCCTTCCCAACTGTTTTAGTCTGCTAGGCTGCCAAAGTATAACATACCAGAAATGGGTTAGCTTTTATAATGGGGGTTTATTAACATATGAGCTTACAGTTTTGAGGCTGAGAAAATTGTCCAAATGAAGGCATCATGAAGTGATGCTTTCTCCCTGAAGATTGGCTGCCTGTGATCCTGGACTCCTCTGTCACATGGCAAAGCACCTAGTGGAGTCTGCTCGTCTTTCCCTTCTCCAGGTTTTGTCACTTTCAGCCTCCTGCTTCCATGGATTTCTCTCTTTCTCTCTCAGTATGCATCCCATTTGTAAAGAACTCCAGTAAGAGGATTAAGACCCACCCTGGGCCATGGCTTAACTGAAGAAACCTAATCAAAAGGCCCTATTTACAATAGGTTTATACCCACAGGAATAGATTAACTTTAAGAAGATGATTTTCTGGGGTCCGTTCATCTTCAAACCATCACAGGGTCTGCTCTCTGCCCTGGAAAGCCAACCTGTTGAGGACTATAGAAACAGGCTCCCAGCACTCTGGCTTCTTGTTGGGTATGAACATGAACAATGGGAAGCCCTAGCAAGAGATAGGTGGAGACAGGAGAGTGTGGTGGGAGGGGCTGTGTCTCCATTGAAGGTCAGTCCTCTTAAAGATGCCCTCTGGTCCCTAGACCCTCCTCCTTTCAAACCTAGGAGACATCTCCCAAGAACCCTTGCCCCTCCCTTTTAGACTACTCTCTAGATGCCTGGGAGCAGGACTGTTACCCAAGTGGCCCTGTGTCTGCTCCCAGCAACTGTGCCAGCCTCTCCCCTGGGTCATCCTCTTGAGAGTGAACCACACCAAGGCCACAGGTTTATGCACCTCTAGGCCCATGCATGCCCATGGGGCAGCTCTTCCCAGAGAGGGTAGAGGAGTGCTCCCAGGTGCCTGCACTAAACTGGGCGGGGTTCATCACTTGAACTCTCAACTCACCCCAGGTCTACCACTCAAGCTACTGATGAATTTATCTCTTCCCTCCCCAGTCAGATTTGTTGTATAAAGGATTGTGCACCTCAGGCACTCCTGCATCACCTTCCCTTGCCTCTGAATTCCCTGCAATCTGACTCCCACCCTCTGCACACTAACAAAACTACCCTCAAAAAAATTTACCAGTGACTACCATATTACCAGATCCTACACAAAACTTCAAATCTTATCTAATGGGACTTTTTTCATCCGCATGACCTCTGTTGACATTTCAATCACACCTTCAAATATTGTTTCAATACCTAGTGGCTTTTTGGTTGAATGTTGAAAAAAATGCTGAAATAAGGATAAGCAAGAAAAAAAATTTACTAACCACTATTAACATTTTATTGTGTAGCCTTGTAGACTCTTCTATACACATATATTAGATAATATTAAGGAATTAGTAATGCATATTAGGTAATGGATGTTGGTGATGGTAGCACAATATTGTGAGTGTAATTAATATCAATGAATGGTACATCTGAAAGTGGTTAAAATGAGAAATTTTCCTTTCTGTATAGCTTACTATAATAGAAGAAAAAGTCCTATGACACCTTTAAAAAGCTGCATTCCATTTAGTAACCACTTTTAAAATATGATCATTGTGCTTTATCAAAGATATGAATGCATATTTTCATTTTAGTGGCTGTATTGGATTCCAATTTATGGAATTTATTATGTTTGGAAATGTTGGTTGTTGCCAACTTTTCCTTATTAAAAACAGCCTTGTGGTTAATGAATATCTTAGTACTTCAGATTTTCACTCACTCTGATTGTTTTCTTGAATAAACTTTTAGAATTCACAGCCCACTGCCTGCTATCAAGTCCCACCCCCACCCCCACCACATACTTTCTGCACAGTTGTTTCCTGGGATTTGCAATGTTTTCCTAAATGCAGAAAAGAAGGGAGTGGGAGGTGGAATGTGGTTGCTGCTTCCCGCCTATCTCACCAAGAAGGGTCTGATACTGAGGCCAGATGATGGAGTGGTTCATGCTTTGTCTTATTTTCAGGAAGGGAGGAGGTCTCTGTCTTATGAAGCAGAGCCAGTTATTCCATAAGCAGAAACCCAAGTGGACATCTCTCAAGCCAGCTCCATCTGCCTCATAATCACTTTCTCCTGAACTCTGGCATTATATATCTGTGAGTCTTCATCTGTGAGAATTTTTTCTCTGTCAGCATTTCCATAGGATGTTGGCTGAGGCCATGCAGGGAGCTGCTAGCCAGCTGACCTCAAGAACAGGAAGCCCGTCGGTTTCTTAATCCCTGAAATTCCTCCATTCCCTCCACTTCTGTGAAACCACACACTCTTGTTTCTCCTTGAATCATCTTTTCAATCTCTTCTTCCAATGTGGCCCATAGATGTCAGCAATTCCCGGGTGTTAAACCTGAGATAGCATTTCTTCTTACTCTCCCCACTGATAAAATTATAGAGAGAAAGCTCTGAGGACCCCTCAGAGCCAAAAAAATAAAAATAAAAAATCATGCCTTACTTCCTCTTTGAATTCTCTCTTGAGTTTCCTCTTGATATCTTTTGAAAGTTGAAATCCCCACTAAGGCAGTTGACCCAGATAGTCATTCAAGCCCTGAGTTCATTATATTTGACCCAATACAAAATAAACCCACCTGCCCTAAACCCACCTCTGTAAGATGGACAAACCCTTGTCCATTCAAACAGAGTCAAGCTAACTTCCTTTTTATGTCTATAAAATTCGCCATCTCTAGATCCCTGAAGTTACTTCCGTTCTTACAAGTGATCTGGCCTCCTTTGCTGCAGCCAAACTTTGATGTCCTGAATAAAATGCTGTAGTCTGAAAACTCAACTCTGATTTGTCTTTCAACACCATTGATGAGGTGTGTATGTGGCAGGGGAGAGGCTATCTGAACCACTTCTCAAGTTTAGCTGCAAGACCCCCTGGACACTTTTCTCCTCCCAGAGTTCAAATTCATATGTCCAACTACCTGCTAACACACCCAGGGTAACTTAGGAATCTCAGGGTTGTCCTGTTCAGAACCTGTTTCCCCATATTCCCTGTGCTCTATGTCCACAGAGGCACTGCCCTCACTTGACATGGAATCCAGGAACCAGCAGTTACCTTGGACAGCTTCTTTCTCACCCTTCCACCTGGTCAACCACTACATCACACCACATCACCTCGTAGGAGTTTGCCAAGTCCATTGCTACTTCATCATTGCAACCATAACTTTAATATAGGCCCTGATCATCTCCTACGTAAAAGTCCTACTAACCGGCTTCCCTCCTTCCCACCATTCTTCTCCTACTCAATGACCAGCATGATCTATCTACCCCTATACTACTCTACTACCAAGACTTTTAAGTGGCTTCTCACCACAAGCACCATAGAGTAAATAAAGCCTGAGGTGACAGAATCCCAGGCCACCTTCCTGCTTTAACTCACCACTCTGTGTTCCCAAATGTTCTTGCAAATTGATGGCATTGCTCTTCCCACATTGCATTACAATTATCTATCTTTGCCACTGTGGTGATTTGCAGCAGTCTGTACCCCCAGAAAAACATGTTCTTAAACTTAACCCATTCCTGTGGGTATGGACCCATTGTAAGTAGGACATTTTGATGAGGTTACTTTAGTTAAGAGGTGACCACCTCATTCAGGATGTGACTTAGTTCTATTACTGGAGTCCTTTATAAGAGAATGAAATTCAGACAAAGAGAGAGCCACAGACAGAGGAGCCAGAAGCTGAAATCAACGGAACACAGAAGAGAAGGGAGAGACCAGGAGATGCTTCCATGTGCCTTGCCATGTGACAGAGGAGCAAAGGGAAGGGTCACCAGCAGCCAGCTTCAAAATGCCATAGTCTTGGGGAGAAAGCATGATCTTGATGATGCCTGGATTTGCACATTTTCCTGGCCTCAAAGCTGTAAGTTAATAAATTCCCATTCTTTAAGCCAATCCATTTCATGGTATCTGCTTTGAGCAGCCTAGGAAACTAAAACAACCACTATATTTTGAGATCCCAGAAAGCAAGAATTATGCCTTCTTTATCTCTGGTTCCTTAGTTTCTATTATAGTACCTGGCACATTGGCACTCAATAAATTTTTTTGAATTAATATATGGATGGATATTACTTATCTTCAAATATTTGAAGAGCTGTCATACTGAAGAAGTATTGAACTTATATGGGTAGGTTTCATGAGTGGGAATTACAGGAAGACCAATTACAACTCAGCATTAGAAAGATCTTCTGGAAATCAGAGCTGCACAGATATTAAAACAGGCTACCAAGAATATTGGAGAGTCTAGTTATGTTTGGGTTATGTAAGTACAGGGGATGGACAATCAAATAACTAGAGAATTCAGACTACTGGATGAGTGGTTGGACCAGATGACCTTAAAGTTCCCTTTCAGCTCAGAGAGTCTGTAATTCTGAGGGTTAGCCAAATCCTTAATAAAAATTGGTTATAGGATGTTAATAGAGACAAAGTAGTGAAAGAGAAAAGTACACTGGGAAGGTTCCAGTCTCCAGGCTCAGGTGGCATGGTCTTGGCTAAGACTGAAGCTGGACCTAGAGAATGGAGAATCCTCCCTGTCCCTTATCT
Source organism: Tolypeutes matacus (assembly GCA_026826555.1). Classification (NCBI taxonomy): domain Eukaryota; kingdom Metazoa; phylum Chordata; class Mammalia; order Cingulata; family Chlamyphoridae; genus Tolypeutes; species Tolypeutes matacus. Next base: position 17,830,198 of record JAKSZT010054399.1, read on the forward strand.
GAGCCTAACATCAGGCAATAAGCAGCATCGGTCTACCTCTGGGAGAGGAACAGGGCATGAAGATAGACCTCCACCCACCACCACTGTGGTATAGGAATGCAGGGGCTGCTGAAATGAAGGGAAGAGCTCTCTAGCACCCCAGGCTCCAGTAAGCATAAGGTACCAGAAGCCCACTGCTAGAGGATTTTGATGCTTACAGTGTCCTAAAGATAATGAAAGTCGAGATCAAATGCCAAATCCAACTCAGCTACTGACTAGATTGACTCCAATCTCCACACTAATGCTGTGACTGAAGAAGGGGCCTGTATATTTCCACATATATCCACTATTTACATCAATCTAATTTTCTATACCTGATGTTTGTTGTTTAATCAAAATTTTAGATGAATAAAATCAAGGGAAAAACATTGTGAAGAAATTAAGTGGAAAAGGCTTCACACTGTATTAGTACAACTATATGAAATTGTGGAAAAAGCAAAACTATACGGAGAGAAAAAAGATTAATGGTTGCCAGAGGTACAGGGGGAGTGGGATAGGGATGAAGAGGTAGAACACAGGGCATTTTTAGGGCAATGAAACTATTCTGTATGATACTGTAATAGTGGCTACATGACATTATGTATTTATCAAAACCCATATAAATGGAAAACACAAAGAGTGAACCCTAATGTAAACTATGGACTTTAATAATAATGTACCAATATTGGTTCATCAACTGTAACAAATGTGCCATATTAATGCAAGATGTTAATAATAGGAGAAATTGTGTGCAGGGGGTAGAGTGAGGTAATGGGAACTCTCTACATTGTGTTCAATTTTTCTGTAAAGCCATAACTGCTCTAAAAAATAAAGTATTAATTTAAAGAAAAGAAATTAAGCAATCAACAAACTATACACAGAGATGACCCAGATGTTGGAAATACCAGACAAGACTTTAAAATAACTATGGTTAATGTTTGAAAGAACTTGTGGAAAGGTGGACGGCATGCATGAGCAGATGGGAAACTTCAGCAGAGAGGTGGAAATGGTAAAAAAAAAAAAAAAAAAAAAAGTCAAATGGAAATATTAGACATAAAAACATGGTATCAGAGATGAAGAATTCCTTCAGTGATCTTTCAGCAAAATAAATGTAAGTGCAGAAACAATCAGGGACCTGATTTGTTATAGGTCAATAGAAATTATCCAAAAGGAAATAAAAGGGGGGGTGGGACTGGACAGAGCATCTGAAAGCTATGGGACATATCAAATGGCCTAATACATGCTTACTTGAACTAGTAGAAGAAGAAAGACAGGATGAGGCAGGAAAAAAATTAAAGAGATAATAGCTGAAAATTTTCCAAACTTAAAGAAAGACATCAAACTACAGATTTAAGAAGCTCTGAGAACCACAATCAGGATAAATACAAACACATACACACACATTCACACAGAGACCTAAACACATGGTTAAACTACTGGATTCCAAATACATAGAGAAAATCTTGAAGACAGAGAAAAGAAACATTACATATAGAGTCACAACAATAAGAATTACAGATTTCTTATCTGACACTATGCAAACCAAAGACAATGGAGTGACACATTTAAGTACTGAAAGAAAAAGCTGCCAACCTAGAGTTCTAGCCCCAATGAAAGTATCTTTCAAAAAGTAGGGTAAAATAAGGATTTTTTTCAGGTAAACAAAAGCTGAGAAAATTCCTTTCCAGTACACCTACATTACAGAAATGTTAGAGGAGGTTTTTCATCAGAAAGAATATGATAGTAGGTGGAAATTAGTATCTACACACACACACACAATGGAAAACACTGAAAGTTATAAAAATGAGACTATATCAAAGATATTTTTCTTAATTTTAATTGATTTAAAAGACTGTCTAAAAATTTGGGTTTATAATATATGTAGAAGTAAAATTTATAACAACCATAGCACAAAGGATGGGAAGGAGTAAAACAATGCTGTGAGGTTCTTACATTATACTGAAGTTGTATAATATTACTTGAAGATAGACTGTGATAAGTTGAAGATGAATACTGTGAACCCTAGAGCACCCACTAAGAAATAACTTTTTAAGGATGTATAACTAATAAGCCAAGAATGGACATATAATTTCCCCACCAAAAGAAGTCATGGAAAAAATGAGCAAAGAACAGATGGGACAAATAACAAACAACTGGCAAGGTAATAGATTTAAAGCCAACCACATTCAATAATTACAATAAGCATAAGTGATCTAAAAGCTCCAATTGAAAAACAGAAATTGACAGATTGGATTTTAAAAATGCAATACCCAGCTCCATACTATCTACAAGAAACTCACTTTAAATATAAAGACAAAGATAGGTTAAAAGTAAAAATATGAAAAAAGATACACTTGCAAACACTAATCAAAAGAAAGCTAATGCGAATATTCTCGCTGTCCTGATTTTATGATAATCGGGGTAGGCTAAACATTTGCTATATTAGAAACCATGCATGTGTCCCCAGACCTAGTTTTTCTCCCTAGGTCTGGTTTTTAGAATACTGGTGATAAACCAAGCCTGATTTATTATGTAACCATCCTATATGGGAAATGACTGTAACTCTAGGTATCTTTGGTCAACCTTAAGAGATATAGCAGGGAGGTGGATATGGCTCAGATGGTTGGGCATCTGTCACCCATATGGAGGGATCTGGGTTCGATCTGTGGGACCTCCCGGTAAAAATTAAAAAAAATAAAAATATAGAGGGCACGAGGGCTGCTGGGGCCGTGCGCAGGTGAGCCGCCAGGCCCTGCCGAGCCACACAACAAGATGATGATGTAATTGGAGAGTAACACAGGGGAGAGCCAAGACGGGATGCACTGAAGGACCAGGAACTAAGGTGGCGTAGGTGGTGAGACGCCTCTCTCCCACATCGGAGGTTATGAGTTTCAATTACGGTTGAGGAGAGGGGGAGAAGGATGAGAGGAGAGGGCAGGAAACAGACACGGAGAGCTGCCCAGCGAATGGACACAGAGACAGCAGGGATGGGGGGCGGGGGGTAAAAATGGATAAAAGTAAATAAATAAATAAATAAAATAATAGGGAGGGGTGGGGGAAAATACAGCAAATGTAAGGTATGGACTACAGTTAGTGCTATAGTAATATTTTGATGATATTCTTTCATATTTTCTAACAAATGTTTCACAACAATGCAAGGTATTGGTGGGGGGTGATGTGTGGGAGCCCTGTATGATGTTATGCATGTTTGTTTTGTAAGTTCACAGCTTTCACTAAACACTTATTGTTCATGTATGTTCATGTATGAATGATTTACGTCAATAAAGTTTTAAGAATAAATAAATAAAAAGAAAGCTAGAGGGGAGTGGTTGTAGCTCAGTGGTTGAGTGCCTGCTTCCTTTGTACATGGTCTTGGGTTCAATCCCTGGTTCCTCATTTTTTAAAAATTATAAAAAAAAAAAAAAAGAGCTAGAATTCCTACATTAATAGAAAAAGTAAACATCAGAATAAGGGCTATTATAAAGGATGGAAGCGGCATGACATAAAGATCAAAGGATGAATTCATCGAGAAGATATAGTTATCCTAAATATGTATGCACCCAGCAAAAAAAAAACTTCAATTTTGATAAAACAAAAATGATAAAACTGAAATGAAAAATAAATCCACAATTCTAGTTGGGGACTCCAACACCTCTTTCACAGTAACTGATAGAATAGACAAGAAGATCAATAAAGATATAGAAGACCTGAACAATACTATCAGCCAACTTCACCAATTGACATTTATAGGACACTCCACTCAACAGCAGCAGAGCACACATTATTTTTCAAGTGCACATGGAACATTCACCAAGATAAAACATATGCTGGGCATTAAAACAAACCTTAACTAAATTTAAAAGAATTGAACTCATACAAAACATCTTCTCTGGCCACAATAGAATTAAACTAGAAATCACAAGCAGAAAGATACCTGGAAAATCCCCAAATATTTGAAAATTAAACAACACACTTTTAAATTTCCCATGGGTCAAAAGAGAAATCGCAAGGTAACTTAGAAAATATTTTGAAGTGAATGAAAACAAGAATATAATTTATCAAAATGTGTGAGGCACATCTAAAGCATTATTTAAAGGCAAATTGGATTACATCAAATGCTTATATAAGGAAACAGAAAAGATCTCAAATCAATTCTGAAAGCTTCACCTTAAGAAACTAGGAAGACAAGAGCAAATTAAATCCAGAGCAAACAAAAAGAAGGAAATAATGAGAACAGAAATAAATGAAAATTGAAAGCAAGAAACGCAATAGAAGAAAAAATTAAGAAAACCGAAATCTCGTTCTTTGAAGAGAATCAATAAAGTTGATAACTCTTTAGCCAGAATGATATAGAACTAAGAGAGTAGACACAAATGACCAACATCAGGGGTGAAAGGGGCCATATTACTACTGCTCCTACAGTCATTTAAAGGATAATAAGGAAATATTAAGAACAACTTTATGCCAACAAATTTGATAGCCTGATTGAAATTAACAAATTCCTTGAAAGACACAAACCACCAAAGCTCATTCAGGAAGGATTAGATAACCTGAATGGTTCTGTACAGGCATACCTTGGAGATATTGTGGATTCTGTTCCAGACCACAGCAATAAAGTGAATATTGCAATAAAGCAAGTCACATGAATGTTGCATATAAAAGCAATGTTTACAATATACTGTAGCCTATTAAGTGTGAAATAGCATTATGTTTAAAAAAAAAAAAAAAAAACAGTGCACATACTTTAATTAACATGTGACACAGAGACAGGAAGTGAGCCCAAGCTGTTGGAAAAATGGCATAGATAGACCTGCTCAACGCTGGGTTGCCAACAGGCACAATTTCATGAAGTGCAATAAAGTGAAGCACAATAAAATGAGGTATGCCTGTATCTATTAAAGAAATTGAGTTCACAGTTTAAAACCCTCCCTGGAGAAAACTCCAGGCCTTGATATATTCATTGGTGAATTCTACTAAACATTTAAAGAATAAATAGTACCAGCTCTTTCAGGATATAGAAGAGAATGCTTCCCAATTCATTTTAGAATTCCTTCATTACCCTGATACCAAAACCAGTCAAAGTCATGACAAGAAAATAAAACTACTAACCAATATCCCTCATGAACTTGGACCCTAAAATCCTTAACACAATAGTAGCAAATCAAATCCAGCAATATAGTAAAGAATAACATTCCATGACTCTTTTAGTATCCTAGGCTTCTGAAGCAAATACCATGAAAAGGTTCCGCTTAAACAATGGGAATTTATTAGCTTACAGTTTTGAGGCTGGGAAAATGTTCAAATCAAGGCATCATTAAGGTGATGCTTTCTTCCAAAGACTGGCTCCCAGAGATCCTTGGTTCCTCTGCCACATGACAAGGCACATGGCAGCATCTGCTGGGTTCTCCCTTCTCTTCCAGGTTTCATTGATTTCAGCTTCTTGCTTCCATAGCTTTCTCACTTTCTCCTTCTCTCTCTCTCTCTATTCATTCTGTTTATAAAGGACTCCAATAATAGGATTAAAATTCATCCTGAGGTGAGTCACACTTTGACTAAAGTAGCCTCATCAAAAGGTCCTACTTACAGTGGCTTCACACCCACAGGAATGGATTAGCTTTAAGAACATGTTTTGTTTTGTTTTTTTCTGGGGTACATACAGCTTCAAAGTACCAAAATGGCCAAGTGGGGTTTACCCCAGAAATTAAAGTTTGATTCACTTTTGGAAATCAATCAATGTAATTTGTCTTATCAAAAGACTAAAAAAGAAAAGCTACCTGGTTATCGCAAGAGTTGCAGGAATGGACACTGGCTTTGGCGACAGACCTGAGCTCAAGCTGCGTCCTTCCCACTCACCAGCCATGTGGCCTTTGCCAGATGACCGAACACCTTTGAGTAGCCCTCTCCTCCTCTGTAGATGGACGGAGTGAGTAAGCATTAATGAGAAGACACAGAACAGGCTCCTCCCAACATGGGAGCTGCCTTGAACTCCGGGTAGTAAATGATGTTATTACATCAAGAGCTTTTAGATGCAAGGAGGGTAGGGGCTCATCGGAGATTCCCCAACCCCAAGGCCAGCGCCTGGAAGTCTCTGTTCTGCTGAGCCTCGGGGAATAGGCTGGGGCATTGCGGGGTGAGTCTGTGCAGAGACACACACCAAGCAGACGGACCCCAGAATATCACACTCTCCGACCCTGTGCACAAAGGGCAGGGCGCTGCCACTCATCTCACAATCCTGGGGAGCCTTTGCAGCTGTTCCTGGAAATCTGAATTGTTTCGATGTCAGCTGTGGCTCTGCTGAGAGTCTGGGGCGCTCTTGACTCTGAACTCCCCCCAGGAAGAAGCCCCCTTGCATGGCGACCATCTGCTCTTCCAGCGATCTGTCCAAGAGTAACAGGCACCCTGCTCTGTGCTTCCTTTCCTCGGGGGGCTTGTTTGTGCAGGGAAAGGGCCACTCCTTAGTCACGCAGAGAGGAAGCAGCTCTGTACCCCTCTGCCCAGGCCAGCCACGTGAGAGGGAAGCAGGGAGAGCTCGAGCAGAGCGCCCCTGTCCCACAGGAGAGTGTCCGAGAGCGCAGCCGGCTTGTCCTATGAGTAAGGGTGTGCCCTCCTCTTGGGGCGTGGGGTGTAAGGGCGGGGAAAAGGCTTGGAAGCACCCCCCCTCCAGGTGAACAATGGCCTGGAGCAGAATTTTTCAGGTGTTACAGCCCAGCTGGATGGCCACTGCCTTTTTTTTTTTCTTCCTAAGAGATGCTGAGAATCTCTGAGGAAACTGATCCCAAATCAAAGACAAAGACCCTCGGGTGATTTGCAGTTACTAGCAGGCTTCAGCACATAGTGAACAACTTAGGTTGATGAGCACATTATGGGATGCCTGGCACAAAAAAATAAGGCCCAGTTATAGTAACAGATATCATGGGCCAGCGCTGTCTAAACAGCCTTGCTTACACATGAGCTCGACCTCACCAGACCTCTATGAGACTGGTACTCTCGTAACCCCCAGCTTACACCAGATAATTTAAATAATTTGCCCGAGGTCATACTAGAGGGGCCCAGAAGACTTGGTACCAACCTTTTGTAACAGAGGGACTCCGGGTCTCCTCCCAGGGGGCCTGGCACTCACAGGAGTCTGATCACCCCTATTAAATAAAAAACCAATCCAGATCTATAAGGAGACTTGGTCAGAAAGAATGACTGCAAAGGGGGAGAGGGAGTGTACTCTGGCAATGAGGCCACAAGCATCTCAGGAGTTAGGCACAGCTGGGTGTTCTTTGATAGAGAGAGAGGGAAGAGCTGGGAGCCGGGAAATGGGAGGATGCTCAGGTAGTCGATCTGAGAATATTTCATGCTGGAGCAGCCTATTTTCCGGAAGATATCCTTGAAGTTCAGGGGTCTGGAGGAAGGAAGGAAGCTTAACCAAAGTTGGTCAGCAAGCATTTTGTTCCAACTGATCAGTGGGGACAAACGGTTCAGCTAATTACATATGAGGCAAAGAATGGGACTGTGGAGGGTCCTCGTCCTAGGTCAACAAGAGGACATCTATGAGTCTCGTCTAAGTCATATGGAGAAGGGCGGTTCTTTGCAATACGCCATTTTCCAGAATATGAATGGGTGGGGGAATTTCTTAACCATTGCTATTTTCCAGGATCACAGGGCTCAGGTAAAAATTAAACATTGTCACATTAGAGCTACCAATACCTATCTATGGAACCAGCGTAGAATTTTCTAGGTGGAGCTTCAAACCCCACGAGGCTGAGAGCCACACTGGAGAGAGAATGACGTTCACCAGGCCACTGGACTCTACACCTGCAAGTGGGCAGCTCGTGGCCCATAGACCTTCCCAAGGATCCAGGCAGCCGCCAAACTCAGTAGGGTGGACTCTCCTCTCCGAATGGGTCTCCTGAGGCCCCCAGATGGCTGCTGCAAACAAAGGCAGCATCCAGGGATGAGAAAAGCAGGGACGATTCCTGTCTTGTATCCCCACAAGAGTAAGGAGTCGGGGGGCTTCCCAGGCCTACAGTGAACACCTCCACTGTGCTTGCCAGTGTTTGGCAGAAACACTAAGATGGCTGCAATAAGCTTGGCACAAACAGCAGTCGCTTCCTGGGTCCAGGAGGGACTCAACTCCCCTGAATGCCGTGGATGGCCTCTCAGAGAAGGGTGAGCAAAACGAGGCTCCCTTAGCCCCATGCAGAAGTGAGGGGAGGTGTGGGGGAGGGCAGCGACAGCATCTGCACAGCTCCCCCCACCTCCCCAGCACTGCGGACAAGCCTTTTGGGCCAACCATCACACGTGCCCAGGTCCATCGCTGATGTCTTCTTGAGGATATCCTTCAGGCTTTGTCACCTCCCTCTCCTGTTCTCCTATGCATTGACACACTTCCCTTTCCATTGGCTGATGTTCACCAGCACACAAACAGGCTGTACTAGATCCCATCTTTAAAAACATCTCTGCCCTGATCCCACACCCCCTCCAGCTACTGTTCCCTTTCTTTGCTTTCCTTTATAACAACACCTCTTGTCCTGTCCGTGCCCACCATCTGCCCTTCCTTCCTGCTCAAAGTCTGCTTAAGTAACGAGAGCTTTCATCTCCACATCTTCATCAAAACAGCTCAACTTGTCAAGGTCACCAACTCCTCCCCATCACCAAATCCCAGGGGTCAATGTCTTAGCAGCAAATGAAATAGCTGAGCACCTACTCCTTCCAAAAATGGTATCTTTGTTGGACTCCAGGTCCCCTTTCCCCAACATTTGCTGGCTTCTCCTCTTCTCCCTGGCCGTCTTCGTTGGAGTCTTTGAAGCATGTTGATTCTTGCAATAACTCCAGCCTCAATATCTTCTCGAAACTCCAGGCCGCTGAATCAAGCCACAGCTCTCTTGCCGAACCTGGCTGAGCATCTACCAAGTGCTGCAAGCTTAATTATGTCCAAGATGGAATTCTGATTTTTCACACACCCTCCCCCAGCCCCATTCCTTCAATGGCTCAGCCCATACTCTTGGGGTCATTCTCGACCCTTCTCTTTCTCTCTCACACTCCCCATCTAAGCCATGAACAAATACCGTTGACTCTACCTTAGACATAAATCCAGAACCTGTGCACCACTGTCCCCTCGGGCATCCCCTGAATGATACAACAGGCTCTCCTTGTGTCCCCACTACCTCCCAAAGGCACCTGCCTTTCACCCTGCAGCCCAAGGAACCCTTTCAGACCTCTGCTCAAATCCTTCCATGCCTCTTCATCCTCCCCTCCAGGAACCCCACAGTCCTGCAGTGTCTTACTAGATCTTTCTTGGCTTCTCCTAGCATTGTCCCCTTTCCACATCCTCCACCTGCCCTCCTGGGACCTCACCCAGCCAGCCCTTACTCACCCTGCTCTATCTCCTCCACGATGCTTGTCACCACCTGAGCAGGGATGTTCATTCGCTTATCATTGTCTGACTCCCCATGGACTAGAAGCCCCTGGAAAGCAGGGTCCTTGTCAGTGCAGCTCATTATATGTCATAGCGCTACTACCTGGATGAGAGTGAGCACTGGCTGAAGGCTGTTGACCTGTGTGGCCTTGGATATTTTGATGATGCAAGATAGGGGCTTTAATTTTCTCATCCGTAAAATGAGACTACTCAATGACTTCCAAGCTTCTCCAAAGACAAGTATCAGTAGAAAGATGATAAAGTCTTCCCACCCCCGTCCCCAGGGTGTAGCCTGCCTGACCCACTGGAAGACTTCATGCCCCGCCTCCCAGCTCTCAAGGCTGGCCCCAGGAGCAGACAGGCATTTCTGAAAACAGTATCGAATGATGAGAAGGTGGTTTCAAGATTGCTTTGCTAATACTTCCGACTGTATTTATTAGATGATTTTCCAGTAAACCTCCTTGTGAAAATGTGGGGATTTTTTTTTCTCCCATTGTTTTGCTGCTTTGTTGCAGCCCAAACAGGTGAATGGAACATCAGGGCCCATGTGGCACCGCTGCTTCCTCTGTGTTTTTTTGTTTTCAGGGCAGTCTTTCATCTTCCGGTCTGGTTTAAATATAGAAACTAAGCCTTGATAGATCATTTCAAAGGCAGCACACTGTCTTTGGTGGATTGGATTGGGAAATTCTGATGTAGTTGTGCAGTGCAGGGAAAAAAACACTGAATCCATGCCTTGGGAGTTTGTTTCTAGGTCTTTTGTTGTCAGCTCATTTTGGGAATGCATCCTGCGTTCCACTGTGCTGCAGAAACCATCTGTGGTGGTGTGAAGCTGTGTGTACCCAGAAAAGCATGTTCTTAAATGTAATACATTCCTTTGGATGAGGTTACTGCAGCGAAGGTGTGGCCCACCTCAATTAGGGCCAGTCTTAATGCTATTGCTAGAGTCTTTTATAAGTGGAATGAAATTCGGACAGATAGAGAGAGAGAAGCCACAGGAAGCAAGAAGCTGAACTTCAATGGAACCCAAAGAGAACAGAGAGGCCAGGAGAGGCCACCATGTGCATTGCCATGTGACAGAGGAACCCAGCACGAAGTCATCGGGGAGAAAGCATCATCTTGATGACGCCTTGATTTCGACTTTCTCTTAGCCTCAAAACTGTAGGCTAATAAATTCTGATTGCTTAAGCCAATCCATTGCAAGGCATGTCCTTGAGCAGCCAAGGAAACTAGAATACCATCCAACTCATAGCTGTGACAGGAGTCTCATTTGTTGCACTCTGAGTAATTCTTATTAATACAGCCCTTGCCCCTCGTTGTAGAAATTGGGAACTCATCTCTAAAGGTGAAACTGGTCTCAGATGAAAAAGCTAACCCAGTAAGAGCTTCTTAGAACATGGAGCAGGTGAAAAGGCCACGATGCACTCTGCAGTGAGTCTGCTTCAGTGCTATTGACATCTCACCAATTTGCCGAATGCAAATCCACCTGGTGAGAAGCCTCCTGGGCCTCACCATCTTCTTGGCACAGACCCTCCAGCAGTGCTGCTAGCCACAGCAGGCCCTATCCTTTGCCTGGGGGCAGACACAGGGGTGGGACACTCCCGGAGAGGCCTTTGTTGTTTGCCTATCTTGGGAGTAGGCACTTGGGCCCCACTGGGCTTCAGTTCTGTCCACATCAGGGGGATGGCCAGTGAGGGCCACCTAGGCTTGTCCAGACTCACGTCCAGAGAGTCGTTTGGCCCGGCCTCATCCCTTTCACCTCCTTCCTTGGAATGGGGCCCGAGCCTACTCAGCCACTCAGCCCCATCCCAGCTCTCTGACACCGTTGCCCCAGGGGTTTCTTTGGTTTCCTGTAAAAGACAAAATTCGAGTAACCCCAAGGCTGCATTCCCGCCTTCCTTCACAAACACGCAGGGAAATGCCAGTGACACGCAAGCTGTTCCTCGGCCTTGTTTTTGAGCTCTGCTCTTCTTGCGAGTCACAGTGGAAACACACCACTTCCTCCTGAGGAGAGGCGCCCTCCCCGCCCCGGGCAGGGCGACTCCTTACGACCAGGTGTAAACACAGCCCAGTGACTAAACCAGATCTATCATTATTTCCACTAACAAGTTTTTGCACTCCTGATAGAACTCAACCATGTAAAAAGTCTGTGGGATTTTTTAAAAAGATTGCATAAGTCACTACAGAAGGTCAGTGTGCTTCTCAACACCCACATTCCCAAGCAGCAGAGACCACCACCCCTACCCCACTCCCTGCCTTGCCAGCACCACCTCTACTGGCTCTGAGACTCCTGGGGGTGACATTTCAACCCAAATTAAGAAGCCTTGACAGCCTATGCAAAGGCTGGACAAAGAAACATGGAGGCCGGGGCTGGGGGGAGGCACAGGGTTGGAAGGAGTGGATCACACATGGAAGGCAGCCAGGGGAGCCCAGTAAGGCTCGACGGAGCCTTCTGGTCACCCTCACATGCACTTGCCCTTCTTCTCTGGGGATGGCATGTGTGCATGGTCATGACCTCCTTTTGCTAAATACTATCTGTTCTAGAACTTTCTAGATGCTAAAGCTAGGATAATGTTGGCCTCTTTGGATCTCTGCCTATGGCATGTAAAGAGACGATATGTACCTATCTACTTTGCTCTTATGTTAAGAGTCCATTTGGGTTTCCCTGAGGAATAAACATGCTGAAGATTATATCTAGTTTTTTGTTTGTTTTTATTCCTTTTTAAAACTGTTTATTTTTAAATAATTTCAAATTTACAGGACAGCTACAAAAATACTAAAAATCCTATCCAAAGAACGCCAATTCCTACCCTCCAATACCCAGATATACCAACTTTTAACATTTTGCCACATTTGCAGTATCATTCTTTCCATCCGTTCACCAACCATCTATCTGTCTGTTTATCTTTTCTGAACATTTGAGAGTAGGTTGTATACATCATGCTCTTGAATGTCATACTTCCATGTACATTTCCTAAGAACAAGGATCTTCACTTATGGAACCACCCTAAGAAAAGTTATCAAGCTCAAGAACTTTAACATTGCTATAAAGCTTAGAGTCTATATTCTGTTTTTTTCATATGTCCCAATAGTGTCCTTTGGGGCCTTTTTGCCTCCACTATTAGATCCAGTCTTAGGATCATGTCTTACATTTAATTGTCATCTCTATAGCTACCTTTTTTTTTTTTTTTAATAAATTGTAGGAACATATGTAACAACCCCAATTTTCCCATCTCAACTACTGTCAAGAATACCATTCAGTGGCATTAATCACATTTACAGCATGGTGCGTCCCTCGCCACCATCCCATATCTAGTTTTCAGTCTGAATCCCAAAGACCTGTTCTTGCCTCAAGCTCCCTTTAATGCTTGGTTGTAGAGCTAGGAAGAAACCAGCTCTTCCAACTGCCAAAGATTGCACAGGGCAGCTCCAGGACCCAGCCATCCATTCCCAGTGGACATTTCTCCTTTCTCTGGTCCTGAACTGCATCCTCCCTGATGAACCAACTGTCCTCTGCTTTTTCTCTACCTGAACTTCAATTAAATGTAAGATATTTTTGTCATCGTCAATACAATCTTTTACTAGAGGGCTGTGTTTGCATTTTCCTTTGAACAGTTCTCATAAACCTTCTGGAAAGGCCCAAACCTGGACTCCTAAGCATAGCTCTTTATCCTCACACCTGGCTTGTTCCATGAGACTATTTCATAATATCAAAGTTAAAAACCACGGAAACCAAAGTTACCAATGCGTGGGTCCTGACGCTCTGTTCCGTTTTATTTGTTTACAGTGATTTTTATGACTCCCCTAACACATCCCTTCAACCTCTGAAAAATCAAATGACAAAACAAAAACAAAACACAATCACCACCCGCATCTAAAAAGGAAAAACAAGAACTACTGAAGTGCACTTCGTACGGTCTGAGGTTTCTGAGCCCCGCCTGGGTCTGGCTGTTTTTCCGTCCTGTTGTTACCTTACAGTGTAGCCCTCACCCTCTCCAGAACCATCCTCTCATTTCCTCTTCACGGGTGTTGTGGTTTGGTCTTTGATTTCAAATTCATTCAACCTTCATTCAGCAAAATTCTGATGAGCATGTCATCATATTGATTCACCAAATATTTCCTGAAAGCCTTCCCTGCTTCATCTGTGCCCTCTGAGCCCCTGGTCCTCACCACACCTCCTGCCCTGCTGGGGCTGATGGGGTGTCTGTCCAGACCGGGGTCTCCTGCGGGTGGGACACACTCTCTGTTGTGACCTGGCTGTGGTCATGCCTGGGGACCTGACCAGGGCCTGTGAAGTGGACCTGGTAGGTGAATTATTTATCTCAATTTAGACATGTTCTTGATCTTAATTCGCATTCCTATGGGTGTGACCCTACTGTGAATAGGACCTCTTGGAGATGTTATTTTAGTTAAGGTGTGCACCAACTGAATAAGGATGGGCCTTGCTGCAGATCACTGGAGTCCTTTAGAAGCAGAAGAAATTCAGACATAGTCAGAGAAAGCTACAGGGAGGAACCAGAAGCTGGAAGTGAACGGGAACCTGGGAAGAAAGGAGAAGATGCCACCATTTGACAACAGGCACCAGGGACGCAGGCCTAGGAACACCAAGGATCGCTGGCTTTCAGCACCACAAAATCTTTGAGGAGAAAGCATCACCTTGCTGACCTCTTGGTTTTGGACTTCTAGCCTCAAAACCGTGATCCCCTAAATTCCCATTGTATGATATGTCCCACAGCAGCCAGGAAACTAAGACATGGGTAAAGGCACAAAGGCACAGTAAGTAGAAGCTGCTCTCGACACTAATGTTCCCCAGCGTGTCCTGTGTGGTGAGCGTCTTGCCAAGCATTCTCCTGCAGGAAAGCGTTCAATCCTCATATCAACCCCGCAAGCCAAGGGCTATTGTCATCCCCATTTAACAGATGATGGAAACTGAGGCTCAGCAAGTGACATATTAACTTACCCACAGTCATCTGGCTAGTAAGGGATAGAACTCAGATGGGACAAGGACACAGAAGAGCTTACGGTGGAGTCACGGAGACAAAGTATGAGCACAAAGATTAAATGAAAGCTATAATTCATGGTGCCAGAAGGAGTGTTTCATTTGGGTTTCTGACATATGATGATAGCCTGGGAGATCAGGGCTTGTTTCCTGAGAGAGGGAGGAAATGGCTTGAGCCTTGAGGACTGTTGAAGGGTTGAAAATGTGGGGAAAAGATGGATTTCCTTTCAACAAAAGGAAATGTTCTCTGACTGTCAGAATCATCTAATGAAAGAACGGGGAGGCTGTTCTCTGTTCCTGAAAAGGTTCAAGCTGTGGGGGGGATTGTCTGCAGTGAGGTTGTGGAAAAGACAGGAGCCAGAGGAGCTGGAGCCCAAAAGCTACTCAGATTTAGGGGCCACCTCATGCCACAGCTCCTACCCAGTTCCCCATCCCCTTCACCCCTGCAGGCTTCACGGACCCTCCACCAGATATTCTTTTGATATCTGGGGATCTAAAGTAGGCTACTTTAGGGAATGAGAAGACAAATCTGGGACCTGGAATTAAAACACGGCTGTGAAACACATGGTCATGGAAACCCACCCCTCGAGGGAAGGACTCTGACCAGAAGGCTGCTGGAAGAACCCCACAAGTACTCCCATTTAGAACGGGATTTCATCTGGGATCAAGAAAAAGCCCCAGATGGTCTCAAAGGGCCTTATCATTGAGCACCCCCCAGGGGAATTGACAAGTGGGATAATCAATTAAAACAGTAAACAACTGGGACCCTTCCCCTGAACATTAGAAAATGGGAGGAATAATTAATGGTTTAAAAAGCAAGCACAGGGTCGGATGTGGCTCAACTGGTTGGGCATCCGTCTCCCATATGGAGGGACCCGGGTTCGATCCCCGGGACCTCCTGGTAAAAAAAAAAAAAAAAAAAAAAGCAAGCGCAGAAGCAAAATCAGCCCTTTTTCCCTTCTTGCCTGGCCTGGATCACCCCACAAGTATACCTGGGCCCCATAATCTGTTATTTTCTCCCATTTCTCTTCTCTTCTCTCATTTCTTTAATAAACTACTGGCCTAACTAAACTGACATATTCTTAAATTCTTTTATGTAACATAGCCAAGAACCTAGAGGAAATCTGGCAACAGACCTGCTGCTGGGGGAGTCTTCACTGACCCTGTTCCTGCCAGGCGGTCAAAGGGTTACCACCTTGCTCCCCACCAACAAGCTCATTTCTACTTTGTTGAGATGGATAATGGCCCTTGCCACCGTCAGCATTTCTTCTTTGACGAGTTGAGTTTCCCACTCGATCTTTCAGGTTGGCCTTGCCTTGCCTTGTTCAACACTGGGTGGGCCAGCCCCTCTGGTCAGTACTTGAGCCCTCCAATTTGGAGAGAATGGGCTGGAAGGTGGTCTGGGCAGTGCCTCTGCCTCCCCTACTGGCTCCTCCTCTCCACCTTCCAACATCCTTTGATTTCTTGGTCTCTTTTTTCCTTCCATTGTGTTATGGGTTGAACTGTATCCCCCAAATAGACACATTGATGTTCTAACCCCTAGGACTTCAGAACAGAATGTGGCCTCATTTGGAAGTAAAGTCATTGAAGATGGGATTAGTTAAATTAAGATGAGATAATGCTGGAGAAAGGTGGGCCCTTAATCCAATATAACTGGTGTCCTTATAAGAAGAAGAGAAGAGATGCAGAGAGGAGAAGGCCATGTGAGGACAGAGGCAGAGCCAAGTAATGCCTAGGTTTGCCATCCAAAACCAGAAGGCAGAGAAAGCAGGTAGGATCCTTCCCCAGAGACTTCAGAGGGAGCACAGCCTTGCAGTCACCTTGATTTCTGACCTCCAGCCAACAGGACTGTGAGAGAATAAATTCTTTTGTTTGAAGCCACCTGGTTTGTGGTACTTTGTTATGGCAGCCTTCGCCAACAAAGGTACATTCCCTCTCAAGTTGGTCATTTAAAAAGCCAAGTACAACTTGTTTCCCTCCTTCTTCTTTCTGCCAACTCCCTCCCCATTTCCGTCAGTGCTCATTTTCATATATTGGCAACTGTTTTTATTTCCCACTTTCTATATTTTACTCCCAGCCATTTCCGTGGAGACCCACTTTCTCTTCCTGACTGTCTTAGCTTGCCACAGCTGTTCTTAGTAAACAACACAGACTGGTTGGCTTAAACAACAAGGATTAATTGTCTCACAGTTTTGGAGATCAGAAGTCCAAAATCAAGGTATTAGCTGTCTTTGCCTTCTCTAAAGTCTGTAACGTTCTGGTGGTAACTCAGTCTCTGGCTCTGTCACATGGCCATCTGTTTCTTTTGGGCTTTTGTTTCCACATTCAAATTTTCTTTATTTGGATTAGTGGATTAAGACCCACCCTGATTCAGTTTGAACTCATATTAATAGGATCTTTGAAGATCCCATTGACAAAGGAGTCACCCCCACAGGACTAGGTTAGGATGTAAATGTTTCTTTGGGGGGGACATGATTTAATGTACCATATTGGCTTTTCCTTTGGGGTAGAGTCAGTACCTCCCTCACTCCCTCAAGAAATGAGGGATTCCCAGCTCTGCAGGGATGACTTATATTGTAGAGCCCTCCCCCACCCTAACCTGAAAGTACTTCCACTGTTCACCTCCTTCTGACCTTGAACATGTACCTAGGATAGCTGCTGGGTGCAGGGACCAAAAGATAGCCAACTACATGCTCAGCACCACTCTTAGTCCAATGGTCTTTCCAAAAGAGTCACGGGAAAGAAGGCATTTATATTTACTTCACTTTCCCACGACAACACACAATTTTTCTCTTGACAAGTCCAAACACAGAAATCTTTAAAATGTTTAAACTTCTTACTAGGGAAAATTTTCAAATACTCTAAAAAAAAGTTAGGTCAATATTTGTATATCAATTGTAACAAATGTACCATCCACTTGTAAAATGTTATTAATAAGGAAGAGGGTAAAAGGGGTAGGGCAGTGGGTATATGGGAATCCCCTATATTCTCTACATGACTTTTATGTAACCTAAAGCTTCTTTGAAGATAAAATGAAAAAAAAAAAAAAAAGAAAAAGAAGACATAGGGGAATATACAGAAGAAAATGTCACTGTACATACATGACAAAAGATCTCACAGTGATGAAAGACACAATGTCTAAAAAAGTTTTTTTTTAATTTTTTAAAAAAAATTCTTTTGTATTTTATATGCTATTTTAAAAATTATCATTATTTCATTTTCTTATTATTTTTATTTGGTTATTTTCTTGGCTTCACCTTTGGAGAGGTTTTGGATCACAGAAGGGTCACAACTGTGGCAGGAGAGGAACATTGGTGTGGGGTGTCACTGATGGGGGGATGCACAGGAAGGCGTTCATCTGGCATCATACCTCTAAGGCATATGAATGTGTTCAAGTGTTCATAAGGCATCATCACATTGGGTAGAGATCCACACAATAACCAAAAGATTATTGAATTCACAACCTGAGGGAGCTCTGCTACATTCTCTAATGGGACAGCAAGAATCCGCTGAGTACAGGAGCAGTGCCTAGTGAAGAAGGATGGAACATTGCTCTAGGCTCTTGATACTGATGATTGTACTTATGAACCTTTTCTTCTGAAATTGAAACTTAGCCTAGTATTATATGTTGCCTAAGAGTTACTTCCTGAGGGCCTCCTTGTTGCTCAAATGTGGCCTCTCTCTAAGCCAAACTCAGTACATAAATGTATTACCTCCCCCCCACACACACATGGGACATGACTCCCAGGGATGACCATCTCTGGCACTGAAGGATTATTACCAAATGCCAACTAGCAATGCACCTGGAAAAAGACCTTAACCATAAGTGGGGAATGGTAAATACAAATGATTTCTTATGGCTAAGAGATTTCAAAGTGAATTGGTAGGTCATTCTAGAGGTCACACTTATGCATGTCTCAGAAAGATCTCATTGACTACCACAGTAAATATTGCCTCAAATAGCAGGGTTCCTGAGTGCTCTAGAGACATCCAGACACTATAGGCAGGGCAGACAGCTAGGAGTTTGGTGCCCTGCCAGTGAGCCTTACCTTGGAATTTATGCTCCCCAGTGTGACAGAGTTGAACTCATTTGTGGTTTCCCTACACATGGCTCTTCTGCCCCTTCTATTTGAACTTATAGTTAGTACTATACTTGATAGGTGTATGTCCAAGAGACTTAAATCTTTGGTCTGTCCATGTGCCAGTTGGGCCTTGAATCTCAGCAGAGTTACAACACCTACTCTCTAGTTCATTGGACTCACCCAGGACAACTAACAAGGAGATGATGATAGACAAATGCACATTCCAAGGAACAAAGAGTCTGCAACAGCAAGCAAGATAGTCCTACCCATCTGCGCCATGGGATCTAAGCCCCCTCTCAATTCTCAATCCTCAAAATGGGGAATGAACAATGGACTAGAGTAGACTTACTATTATTCTACTATAGACTTACTGTTATTCTAGCAATGGAAGAAATTTTATCAAATAAGTGTAATATGGGGGCTTTTTTGGGACATTGGAATTGTCCTGCATGACATTGCAATGACAGATTCAGGCCATTATATATTTTGTCATAACCTACAAAATTGTGTGGGACAGACTGTAAACTATACTGTAAACTATAATCTACGGTTAGTGACAATGCTTCAAAAATTCATCAACATTGTAACAAATGTAACAAGTATTTATCAAATATAACAAATGTATCACACTAATGAAGGATGTTGTTAATGTGGGAAAGTGTAAAAGAGGGAGGGAATGGGGCATATGGGAATCCCCTATATTCTTTTATGTAACATTTATGTAATCTAAAGTTTCTTTAAAATTAAAAAAAAAAAAGAAGCTAGGATAGTATAATGTACTCCCATGTCATCCTTAACCCAACTTCAAGAATTATCAGTTTTGCCATTCCTGCTTCATCCCTTCCCCCTCTTTTGATGGAAGAAACATTATTTTAATACTAATTGATTTAGAAAATACACTATAAGGAGCTATAAATGAATTTGATAGCATTTATAAATAAATATGGATTCACTGTATCACAGCAGAACCTAACTCATTTGAAAAACAGCATTTTGCATATGGGATACTATTTATTCAGTCTATGGTGCTTGAGGTTCCTATAGACTTATGGCCCTCTTGTAATAGCTATGTGGCCATGGGCCCAAATCTTTCTTGTTGGTGTTCTTTAACATTTTATTTTGAAATAATTCAGGCTTTTAAAACTGCTAAAATAATATAAAGAATCCCCATATACCCTCCACCCAGCCTCCCAAATGCTCATATTCTACCATTGCTTTGGTATTCCCTCCCTCCCTCCTTCTCTCTTTCTCTTCCTCCTTCTCCCTCCCTCCTTCTCTTCCTCCTCCTTGCCCATCTGCTCCCTCCCTTCTTCCTCTCTTTCCCTCTCTATCTCTCCGTCTTTCCAGTCTCTCTCTCTCCCTGAATGGTTTTGAGAGGGCGCTGCAAACCTTGTGCCCTTTCACACTAAATACTTCAAAAATATGCTCCCTAAAAACAAAGACAAAAGTATTCTCTTACATGACCACAATATAATTATCAGCATCAAGAAGTTAACATTGACCTATGATCTAATCTTTACACATTACTCAAATGGCATCAATTACCTCACTAATGGTCTCTATTCTGCTCCAGGGTTGAGCAAGTACCTTGTCTCTTCAAGTTCTCACGTCTCTTTTAACAGAGGGCAATTCCTCATTTTCTTTGTCCTTCGCCTTTGATGCTTTTAAGGAGAACGGACCAGTTATTCTGTAGCATGTCCCTGTCCGTTGTTAATATTAAGGTTAATGTTAATATTAATAATACTATTTTGCTGGGGTCTTTTGGAAACAAGCCAAGGAGCCCTGCTATTTCCCTCTCAGGCTAAGGGCTTTCCCATAGCTGCCATCCTGCCCCACGAAGCCTGGCCTCTGGGGTCCGTGTGCTTTTCTCCATGCAAATACGCAGTTGTGGGTTTATAAGCAATCGCTCCAGGCACCGAAGGGGCAGGGCCTGCCCTCCACACACAGCACACAGCAGGCGGCACACGCTCTGCACGGGAGGAGGTGACCAACACACTGGGACTTGGCTTCTCTCTCCTGACTCTAGAGAAGATGAAACAAAGGGCCATCCTTTAAAGGCCTGGATCCTTTCTCTTTCCTAGTGCTCTCCACTTCCTCTGCCTGAGTCTGGGCCTCCAGTGAGTCAACTAGAAACTCAAAAGAAAAGCAAACCCCTGTCCAAGAAAGGAAACGTAACCCCCACACTCTGCTACTCCGGGAGCAGTCTTCTCTGAGTCGCAGTAACATAAGCTCTTCATCAGTTTTCACCTTTTAGAACCCACCTGCCGCCAAAGCCTGGTAGCGGTGATTGTGGGAGCAGAGCAAGAGTGCCGATGCCATCCTCTGTGGCAGGGTCAGATGACAGGCCATGCACACATTCAATCTCAGCAATGCAAAAGTCAAGGTGCCGCTGGCACAAGGGGAGGGAAGGGAAGGAAACAGCGGCAGGTCACAGAGAAGGAGCCAAAGATTCCACCCTACACTTCATGCAATGAGACACAGAAGCCTCTTTCTTCAGTGGCAGTAAACTAAAAACTGTGCTGTAGGAGAGACAGAGAGAGGCATGGGGCACAAGAGAGTAAATCCTCCTGCGACTTCAGGCTAGAAGCCAGTCAATGGTGCTCAGAATTAACACTCCAAGGAACTACAGCCATGGGGAAAGGCAGGGGGGCAAGCCGGGCTGGGAAGAGGTGGGCAGGCGCAGCTTTAGAAGCCGGCTGCGTTCTTTGATATTTTCCGAGTCAGTGACCTCGATATTCATTTTAGAGACCGGTGGTAAGAATCGGAGGGACTGGGCTCTGGTGTGGTGGCCCTGGGGATCTGAACGCCGGCTGACCGACCCCCGCAGAGTCAAAAAGCCCCTAAGCCTTTAGTGTTTCATAGGCTACCTGTCAAAGGGGGTAGAGTCGTAGGAGCAGTGGGAACGTTCTTGTATTATTATTAGATAAGTGAGGATACACAGGAGAAAGAGTTTAAAAATAAAAGATCTTGCCGCGAGTCTTGTGATATTTAAACTGGCTGAGAAAGTGTATTAAAGTCTGAGCCGGCAGAGATCAGCGAGGCTCGTCCCTGCCAAGGGTGCTGAGCGGGGCTGCGCCCGGGGGGCAGTTTGGGCGCCCGCAGGCCTGCGTCTTGGGGGTTGCCCCCGGGCCCTGCCGCGCACAGAGCTCCGGCCGGGGTGCCCCGAGCGCCGTTTCCACTTGGGGTTCCATCCCCGGGTCCACGGGTTGTTTTCCACATAGGGCGGCGCGGGCTTCCTTGAGGGGCCTTCCTCCCCTTCGGTGCTAGCTCGCACCCTGCTGCCGCCTGGAGAGGGTCGCACGGGGCCAGAGCTCGGCTGACCTTGCCCACCCCTGGGCCTCTCCTGGAAGGAAGGGGAGACAATGCCGGGCCTCCTTCAGCGTCTGGATCTGCGAGCCATGAATACCCACAGGGGGCCGCTCCTGGTGCCTCGAGGTCCAGCCTACCCACTCAGGACTGGAGGAGACCAGAGGCTTCAGAAAGATTTGGGAGGGTATGGGAGTCCCTACTCTAGTGTGGCTGGGGGTCTCTGAGGAATGGCCTTTCTCACCAACCTGTCACTAGCTAGGAAGTTCTAGAAACAAGGCTTATTTTATCCCAAAGGACTCTGACTGCTTGAATAAATAAGTTGGCTGCGGAGGACACTCGGCTGCCACTCCCCATTTCCTAGACCCCTTCAGCCACACCTGGCAAGCTCTGGACAGACAGAAGTGGAAGGACTCCTATGACAGACTTTGCCTATTTGGATATCTTCAATGCCTGGTGGGATCCCAGGATACAAGGACCCCTCCCCAGCCCTTCTTTTGGCTGCAAGAACAGAGGGTTCCAGCAGCCATATTCTAGGAATTTGACTCTCCAGTGGTCCTTTGGCATCACAGTCTACCCCACACTTTGCTGAACACAGGCAGCTTTTAGTCTCACCGTAATATGCTGCTTTTTATTCTGAAAAACAAACGAAAGGAAATAGTGCATTATAGGGAAGAAAAAGAGTATATGTGAATTGAAAAATGTCATTCCTTCCTTTTGGCACAGTTAACTGTGTCTCTGAGAAGTACAGCTACACCTAAGTGGAGTGACCAGCTCACCCCTGTTTCTTCAAGACTGTCCCAGTTTCAAAACTCTGCCTCCCAGGAACTTCCCCTGCCCATCCTGGGCAAACTGGGATGACTGGTCATGCTACATGGGAGAAACACTGGCAGTGTGTCCGCCCTCCTGGGAAGGCTGGCTTGCAAACCCAACTAGCCAACTACCCTCAGCACCCAGAGAAGGGGCTGCAAAATGCACCCCAAAATTTGAGAGCACGGGAGGGGTTGAGGGGCTCAGTTCTCTCTTCCACGCAGCCTTGACCAATCAGACCCTGTTCTCCTTAGACCCGCCATGATGACGTATCCACTGGTTCTAGACCCTAAGTGGGTATGAGGTGGGAAAGTGTGTGGAGCCAAGCCAGGGTGCTCTCTGCAGGATGGGGAAAATGTGGAACACAGCCTGATCCCTTCTTTTTGGAGCAGGGTGTTGGGCTGGTTGGATGGAGGATGGTTGGGTGGAGAGGAGGCAGTTCCCCAACTCAGGCTGCAGGAGAAACTTCTCTGCTCATCATGGTCCCAGGGGCACCATGGCGACTAAGGGGAAGAGGCTATGGCAAACTGCATCCCAGCTCTTAAAGTGTCCACCTGGAATGGGCATGTGTGACTTGCTCCCACATTTCACCCATCAAGGTGAGTAACATAGCCATGCTTCACTTACAGAAGGCAAGGGAGTCCAACCTTGTCCACAAGGAGGAGAACCAGAGCCCTCCTGATTTCCATAATCATTCCACAGGGTTTTCCTCTGTGATGGGCAGGGCCTACCAAAGAGTGAAGACTAGACCTGTTTTAGTTTGCTAAAAGCTGCTGGGAGAAATGTACCAGAAATGGGTTGGCTTTTATGATGGCAATTTATTATATTAAAAGCTTACAGTTCTAAGGCTGTGAAAATGTCCAAATCAAGACAATTAGGAGATCCTTTCTCCCTGAGCTGCAGCTGTGGGTGATCAGGCACATGGCAGCATCTACTCATCTCCCCTCTGTCCTCCAGGTCTCGTTGCTTTCAGCTTCAGGCTGCTCTCTCTGTGGCTTTTCTCTCTCCCGGGTTCATTGATTTCAAATTCTGGAGTCTTCTCATTGTCTCTGCAGTCTTCTTTCTGTGTCTGTGGCTTTTTATTCCTCCATTTATAAAGGGGTTCAGTAAGAAGATTAAGATTCGCCATGGGTCATGCCTGATGAAGTGATCTAATCAAAAGGAAGTTCTCTTAACTGAATGTAATCAAAAGGTCCCATCTGCAATAGGTTTACAAGCACAGGAATGGCCTAGCTTTAAGAACAGGATTTTCTGGGGTCCACAAAAGCTTCAAATTGCCACAGGCCTCAGTGTTGTAAATGACACAGTGTTGCAGCCCAGAATTGGGACCCAGCTTCTCAAGACCACTTCTCAAGACTGCTCCCCCATCTAGGCCCATCCCACCAGGTGCCCGAGAGTACCCAGCCCCATCACCCAAGCTGGGTCAAGGTGTTTAGGATAAAGGTAGTTCATCAGGAAGCCACTGCCAGAAAGGACGTTCTCAGCAGAGACAATGAGTCAAAAGATGGAGAGGGTTCCAAAAGGCATGCTGTGACCTCAGCAACCCAGTCACAACATGATATCTGCTCAAGGAAGTGTGACAATCAGTCGGTTCTGGCACCACATTGTTCTTGTGAACTGCAGGGATGGTCATTGCAAAGACAGAAAAAGTAGCATACAATGAAGTCATAAGGTCAAGGGTTCCACTGACGGTCCAGTGCTGGGCAGACACGGGGTCGTTCATTACCACCCAATCCACCGGCTACAGGCTAAGGGAGCCCCCTGGTGATCTGGTGGCTAGCATTTGGCACTTTCACAGGCTACAGGCTACAAACTGTTCCTTGTTGCTCAAGATCACTGCTACCTTACATACCAGGCTCCAAAGCCCACGTTGTCAGTACTTTTTCATCCGTAGGTTTCTGAAGACACTGCCAAAAGAGGAGTTGGCTATACCTCAGTTAGCAGGTCAATAAAGGCCTCCCAGGAAATTAAAACATCCCACGGTTTTTTTTTTTAGGAGGTGCTGGGGATTAAACCCGGGACCTCATACATGCAAAGCAGATGTTCAACTGCTGAGCTACACCCTAAAATATCCTATGTTTTTAATATTGCATGATGCTCTTTTGGGCCAATTTTGGAAGATGAATATGCACTGACAATCTGACTTTCAATGCAATAAATCAGTAAAATGTATTCAGAATTTCTATCAGGAACTATTCTCTTTTTTCTGGTAAACCCAGATGAATCTGAACAAGGTAAAATGACAGATATTTATTGCGACCTTTGATTTGTATGATACACTTATGTTAAATAAACAGTTTTCTAATTTTAAAATTAATTTATTTCTTGGTGTGATGTCTGGGATTGATTCATCTGGATGGATCATAGACAAAACAAACTTTCCCAGAATTGCTCACTATTGAAGAGGGTGAGTACACAGGAGTCGTTGTGTGATTCTCTCTACTTTAGTATATGTCTGAAATATAATACAATAAATGGTTTAAAAATCACTTTATACTTTAAAAGCCAACAAGGTAATTTCAGCATCAGAGCAATTCCTGGTGATGCTGCTGACAATCAGAAATGATCAGTGAAGCAAAGTACCATGGAGGGAAAAAAAATTAAAAGTTCTTCTTTAAATAAATATATGCATGTGAGCTTGTCTATGCACAGCATATCTATAGGAGGGTAGATGAGAAACTGATAACATTGATTCACTCCAGGAAAGAAAACTAGGTGGGTGGAGGGGAGGGAGGGAAATGGATAGGCTGTTGATTGCACACTTTTATAAATGCTGTACTATATGCATTTCAAATAAAATTATAAAAATAATTTCTTACCCTACCTCACATCTTCTGCTGTGTATACCACAGTATAAGTACTAAACAGTCTTTTTTAAAAATTCATTGTTTTCTCTTGGAGTTATGCTATCTAAATTCCAGAAATACTTTCAATTTAGACTCTGGCAAGCCCCTGCCAGTCCTGGTAAATGATATTCTACTGTACCAAGAAAGAGGCTTCATAATGTAAATCAGGCATATCTTTTAGCTCAACTATCTCCTGTCGATTGTGAATGTGTTAGGGCATTTCTTTCCTTGAATTTGAGTTTGTTCTGCTCTATGCTTTAAAAAAAAAAAACAAAAACATTTACTGTAGTAACATATCTACAACTAAAAATTTCCCATTTTAACCAATTTCAAGTATAGAATTCAGTGGTATTAATTGCATTCACAATATTGTGTAACTGTCACCAACATCTACTACCCAACTTTTCATCCCTTCAGACAGAAACTCTGCACCCATTAAGCATTGTCTCCCCTTTTCTGTCCCCCCACTCCTGACCCCTGGTAACCTATAAACCACCATCTGTCTCCATGAAATTTGCCTTTTCTAGGTATTTCAAATAAGCGAGATCATACAATATTTGTGTTTTTTTTTGGATCTGCCTTATTTCACTTAACTTGATGTCTTCAAGGTTCATCCACGTGGTGATGCATGAGAACTTCATTGCTTTATGCGGCTGAGTAATATCCCATTGCATGTATCTGCCACATTTCCTTTATCCATTCATCTGTTGATGCACACTTGGCTTGTTTCCACCTTTTAACTGTTCTATGCTTTTAAACTATCTCAAATCTCATGTGGATTTCTGTATGTTGTTCTTCAGGGAATTATTTGAAGAAAATAAGGGTGTTAGATGAAGGAGAGGGAAGAGCGACTTGCAGGCCGGTTCTCCTCCTTACCCAGTGGGGGAAATACTACGGCAAAGAATTGGGTGGACTTAGCACAGAGCTCCAGGCTAGACTGCTGATGTGGTATCATTTTAGAGCAAGTAGAATAAATGTTGGACTGCAGGTGATTGTCTTATTTCAGCCTGTACGGACAAGCGGGTGTTCTCCTAAGGGGAATGCACATGGATTCCCAGTCAATCATGCCGATAAAGGCGTTCTCCCACTGAGCTCTCCGGGGAAGGTGAGTTGACCTGGGCAGGTAGAAGCTGGCCAGAGGAGGCCAGAGCTGGCCAGGGTGGGGCTGGGGCTCTGTAGGGGTTGTGACTGGTTCTCAGTCTTGTACACCACTTCCAGCATTGCACATTTTATTAAAAGCCTCATTAAAGGTTGCACAGTTTTCATGTTTGAGCCTTATGGGCTTAGGAAGCCTTGTACTCCTCCTTGCGGTGAAATGTCACAAGGGGAGCGTGTGGCCCTCCCCAAAGGCCTCCATGAGCGGTGGGGTAGCTGCAGAGGTCGCAGCTCTCTCACCCAGCTGAGGATGGCAAAACGGCAGACATGCGATGGGGAGAATCCCCTCCAGAAGTTGTCCTGTAGGGTACTTAGGTCGTAATGACGTTGAATTGATTTTTTTAAGGAACACATGACTTTATTTTGCAGTTACCACTGGAGGAAACCTGGGATGAGAAGCTAAACTGTCAAACCAATCAAATGCTAACAGAAAAGAAAGTCATTCCCCACAGATGCCCAGCCTCAGGGCGCCAAAGGGGTGCCCATTCTCCCTGGCTTACCCTGCCTGATCATACTCAGATTCTCACACAGGTTTTGCCCCCAGGCAAGGGCCACTCAGCTCCACTCCATTAGGCCACCACTCCCTCTTAGCAAGGACACTTCTTAAATTATTGCACACCTTAGGACACAGCCCAAGTCCCAGCTGTCTTCACCTCCAGGCGCTCCAGGCAGCGGCTCCCACCAGGGTCTTCTTCCCCCATCCTTCAGCCTGGAACGTTCCTCTCCCCATGGCCCACCTGCCTGCGCTGCATCTCTTTTGCTGGATCTCTCCAGGCAATGCCACAGAAGAGGCTGGCGCGGGTTTGGGGATCCTCTCCCCTGGGGTCACCAAGGAGGCCTCCAGGGGGTCTCGGAGCGTCCCCATTGAGGTACCTCATCCCTGTCTGTGCCCCTCTGCGGGTACCTGGGCGCGGTCACCCTGTGGCCCTCCGCGGACGTCTAGGAGCCCCCGCCCCCCATCTATCGGCAAGTCCCCGAGTACCCGGATCCTCCGACTGTCCAGGTTTCCGTGCTGTGTTGAAGGCCTCACTCCAGGCGCTTTCTGCCTCCACCCACGTGCTGGCGTCCTGCTCTCCGAGGCCTTGGCTGGGCCAGAGACGAGGTGCACACTCCTAGCTGAATGGGGTCACTTGCTCCCCCCAGGACCCTTGCCGTATCCTCCACTGGTGGGGTGTGGTGGGGTCAGCATGGAAGGAGAGCAATGCCAGGAAGGCGTCTCTGGTGGCCTAAAGAGGTAAGGTGGGTTGTTTCAGGTTTCAGCCATAAAATTCAGGACAGCAAATCAAACATGACCAGAAAAGGAACTGCCCATCACAAGTGTCTCTGCATACCCTGGGTGAGACTTGCATTTGCGGTGGCCCACAGGACGAGGACAACCTCTAAGCGTGGCCAGGGCTGGTATTCACTGCCCGGGCTGAACCACGGGGCCTCCTGGGTCAAGAGGTGCCAGCCTTGGACACTCGATGTTAGGGCGGCAGAGGCAACTCAGGGGAGCATGGCCTTGGGAGGGACAACAGCCTTGCTCCCTTCTTCTTTTGTTGGGAGATAGGAGATTCCCTGGAACAGTGTATTTCACAGTAAATACCAGGAAGAGCTGGTCTCTGGACCTCAACCATAGACTTGGACACGGAAAGAAATCTCTGCACTTGAGTTACCTACCCCTCCCCACTATTCCAAATCTTTTTGGATAAATCACTGTATCTCACACTGATGAATGTTGTTTTTATTAGAGCAATTCTAGGTTTACAGAAAAATCACGCAGGAGCTACAGAGTTCCCATATACCACCACCGCCCCGCACACTTGGCATTGGCTTGGTACCTTTGTTACAATTGATGAGACAATATAATTATAATTATATTATTAACTATATTTCATAGATTACATTAGGGTTTACTCTTTGTGTTGTATACTTCTACTTTTTTAAAAAGATGTTATTCTGGTAATACATACACAACCTAAAATTTCCCATTTTTAACCTCTTTCAAGTATACAATTCAGAGGTGTTAATTACATGCACAGTGTTGGGTTACCATTGCCATCATCTGTTACTAAAACTTTCCCATCTCCCCAAACAAACTCTGTACCAATTAAGCACTAACTCTTCATTCCCCACCCCTACCGCAGCTCCTGGTAACTTGATTTCTGATTTCTGACTCTGAGTTACCTTTTTTTTTTTTTTTTTAATTGGGAGGTCCGAGGGATCGAACCCTGGTCCCTCCATATGGAAGACGGATGCCCAAACATTTGAGCCACAACCGTCCTTCTGAGTTTACATATTATAATTATTTCATATACGTGAGATCGTACATATTTGTCCTTTTGTGCCTGGCCTATTTCATTCAACATGATGCTTGTAATATATTTTTAATTATCTTATTTTTATAATTAGGGATCCTCACAATATTTGCCTAGAACCCTACCCTAGTCCTACCTGTCTTCTTTATTTGTCTTTATACTGTATCCGTCTTTATCTGATACTGCCTCAGGGTCTGCACTCTACAGACCCACTGCCTGTTTTTGTTTGTTTGTTTGTTTTTACGGTTTTTCATCGTACCTTTATTCACCTTAGTTCATTAAAAACATACTTGTTTTGAGGACTCTATAAATAGACAACCCACTAATGTGGGATAGAAATCGCCCCTCTCAGCATGTTATTTTTAGTTTTTTGTGTTTTTTTTTAAAGCAGTATTTCTTATAGGAATCTTACTGATCACACAGTACTTTACAAGAATGTCAGATGTAATGATATACACAGTCTTAACAAGACAGGCTGATTGAGAATTTACATAATGTGGTAAAATTGTACCTATTCAAAGTCAGCGCTGTGGACAGAGTCACGGGGTGGGAGTAGGCGAGGAGGCTGCGGATCCTTCCAGGCTGGGCACGAGCACCCACGGGAGCAAGACGGCTTCCCCCATGACGGCAGATCACCCCCACTGGAGACACAGGCATTCGACACACATCTAGGCAGAGCTGCATAGACAGTCTAAACTGACGTAAGTGTGATCATTCTGATACTCCTACGAAAAGAGTAAATAGAAAACCCCATGCAAGTAGCAGAATGCATCAGATCACTTATTCTAATGGAATTTGCAAGGTCTAATTTTTTTTTTAAGTTAAAAAAAAAAAAAGGTATTTTATTTTCTTTCACAAGAGACTTAATAGCTCTGTAGTAGGGCCAGCTTGGGAAGAGAAAAACAGTGACTTGTGCCATCACCCGCATTCCATTGCTGTCTGGTAAGTTTTACTGTGCTTTGTGCTCCAGCCATGCAGGGTCACTTGCAGATCCTTGAATGTGTTGTGTTTTCTCATCTTCGAGCTTCCATCCTCTTTTTTCTAACTTCACTCATTTTTCAAAATGCAACTTGACACCTTTTCTGGGAAATCTTCCCTGGCTTCTTCACCTGTATGCTCATTGTCTACTCTCATGAGGTGTCCATTAAAGGTTGAAACAGTGAACAAATGATCCAGAGATTAGTACTGGTGTTGAGAAGATGCTACTTCTTTCTGTTAGAGAAAGGCTTCGTGGGGAGGCACATCTTCAAGGATGAAGAAGAAGAGAGATGAACATACAATTCCCACATATGAATTTATATTTAGAATGAAATTTATTTTCTGATAAATAATTGGAATAAGGGTGAATATTCAGCTACATACCTTTAATTGTTTCTGAGTGACCAATTAAATTATATCAAAATAAATTCAGGCTAATCTCATTTGCTATACCGAGGTTTTATACTCAGTTTTGGAACAGGAGCTACTTTTTTTTTTTTTTTTACTTTATTTATTTTTTATTTATCCCCCCCACCCCTTCCCCAGATGGTTCTCACATTTGTCTGCTCATTGTTTGCTCACCTTTCCTAGGGGGCACCGGGAACCAAACCCCGGTCCTCCCACATGGGAGGTGAGTGCACAACGGCCTGAGCCTGATCTGCTCCCTGCGGGCTGCAGCGTTTGCTGGCTTTGGAAGATCTAATTCTTGACATTAATATTTGTAAAGAACTATTTCCTTTTCTACATTTTCTTCATAGTTGACATGCATTTAAAAGTGGGGAAGTTTTGATGGTTGTTTCACCTAGCAGTGATAAGTACTCTTTAAAATGTAAGGGGGGAGCAGATGAGGCTCAAACAGTTGAGCTCCCACCTCCCACATGGGAAGTCCCGGGTTGGGTTCCCGGTGCCTCCTAAAGAAGACAAACAAACGATGAGCAGACAACGAGCAAAAACAAATGAGCAGACAACGAGCAAAAACAATGAGAGACCACGAGCAGGCATCAAGCAAAAATGAGCAGACAACGAGCAAAAACAACAAGCAGACAGACGAGGGAGCCATCTCAGGGGAGGAAAAATGTGAGAAATATTGAATAACATTTCGGTTGCGCACTTAACAGATAACAAGAATCACCTATAGCTTTAAGCCAAAAAGTAGAAGGGAGTATATCTGAATTGTAATGCTTGAGTTTTAGTTTCTACCACTGTCCTAATGAAAGTAATGCAAATCAAGTATTTGTTTGAGTTCTCAGAGAAAATCCAAAACGAAATGGCACTACATTTTTCTCTCATGCCTTTTTAGAAGATAGACTAAAATTCTAAGTTACTCAAGATTCCTACAAAGCTGTGATGTTTTTCTGCATGGAGCTGTCTAGAGAACAACCAAGACAGCAGCTTGGTGTTTTGTAAACTGCCTCATACTGCAGGAGCCCTGACTTGGTAACCGTCCTACCAGGAATCGGGTCCATTGACCAGCAGCTCAGAGTCAGAGTTGTTTTTATACACCCCATATACCATGCCCTGGGCCAACTAGCATGGCAGATGATTTTCTGGGAGGTTAAGCTTGACAACATAAGCTTAAGGATCCTCATATGGAGATTTCTCCAGCTGAGTGGAAACCCTCCTCTAAAAACTTGGCAGGGGAACCTCAAGAGAAGACAGTGTCTCTCTGAATGCCTTGAAGATACTGCTCAAATTGCTTGAAGCTACTGCTCAAATTGCAAGCTCCTATTGGGGAGGAGGGAAGTGCATTAAAATAACTTGAAGGTCTTTTATTGACAACTTAAAATGTAAAGTATTTTATTTTAAAACTTCTAAAATGTGAAAATAAGATGCTCTTGGTTAAATTTTATAGTTTTCCAAAGTTGAATGTGCTCATTTGGAGCTCAGTTTTTCTGCTTGAAATACAAAAAACAACTTCCTAAAGCTCCTAGGTGAGAACGCTATTCTTTGATGACCTGTGATTAGATGACCCATCAACTGTTGATAACATCCGCCCACACACAGTTTTATTTGTTTCAGTGTAAGGGCTTTAAAACTTCTAGAGCAGCCCATCCAGAAGTACTGTCTTCTTTATTTGTCTCTAAACTGTATTCATCTTTATCTGATATTGCTTCAGGGGTTTGCACTCTACAGATGGTAGGTCAAATCCAGCCCATCACCTGTTTATGTATGCCATGAACTAAAAATAGCTTTTGCAGTTTTTAAGCATTGGAAAAAAATCGGAATAAAAACAATATTTTGTTAGACATGAAAATGATGTGAACTTCAAATTTCAGTGACCATAATAAAGTTTTACTGGAGTCAGGCTCATTTGGTTGTATATAGTCTATGACTGTTTTCCCACTGCAAGGGCAGAGTTGGATAGAGGCAACAGAGAACTACACAATATCCACTTATATAAGTATTTACCATCTCAACCTTTAGAGAAAAAGTTTGCCAACCTCCATGCTTATAAAATTCATCCATTCATCCATCCAACCATCCATTCATCTATCCATCCATCCATCCATACATCCATCCATCCATCCATCCATCCATATATTTATTTACATTGCACACAGCCTGAGGGTAGGTGTTGTGTTGTTTGACACTCTTTTGTCTGCAGTGAACACAGAAGTTGGCACAAATGAGGTGGGGGGGGGACGACAACAGTGGATAAAAAGCATGGGTGTGGGGCCAGGCTGCCTGGGATTGAATCCTAGCTCCTCCATTTATAAGTTGCGTGGCCCTGGTTAGGTCATTTGATCTGTCTGCACCACATTTGTAGAATGAGGATGATGGCACTGCCTCCCTCAGAGAGCTGTGGTTTGTTTTGTAAACTTTTAGAAATATATATATATATATGTATACACACACACACAAAGCATAAAATTTACCATTTTAACCATTTTTCAGAGTACTTTTATCATGAAATGATGTTGGATTTTGTCATATACTTTTTCTGCACCAATTAAGATGATCATGTGTTTTTTCCTTTGCCCTATTAATGTAGTAAATTATATTGATTGATATTCCTATGTTGAACTACCCTTGCATTCTTGGGATAAATCTCACTTAGTCATGGTGTATAATTCTTTTAAAATACTGTTGGATTCAGTTTGCCAGTATTTTGTTGAGGATATTTTGGTCTCTAATTCTCTTTTCTTGTTATGTCTTTGTATCTTGTGATATCTTGTATTGGCTTGGGTATCAGGGTAATGCTGGCCTCAAAGAATGAGTTAGGAAGTGTTTCCTTCTCTTCTGTTTTTGGGAGGAGTTTGAGAAGGATTGTGCTAATTTTTCTTTAAATGTTTGGTAAAATTCAGCAATGAAATCATCCAGTTCTGAACTTTGTTGCGAAGTTTTGTTTTATTTTTATTACTGATTAAATCTCGTTACTTGTTATAGGTCTGTTGATATTTTCTATTTCTTCTTGAGTCCATTTAGACAATTTGTGTGTTTCTAGGAATTTGTCCATTTCATCTAGGTTATTTAACTTGTTGGCATATGATTGTTGATAGCATTCTCTTATATTCCTTCTGACTTCTGTGAAGTTGATAGTAATGACCCCACATTCATTTCTGATATTCATCATTTGCATCGTCTCTCTTTATTTCTTTGTCAGTCCAGTTAAAGGTGTGTCAATTTTATTGGTCTTTTCAAATAACTCACTTTTGGTCTCATTTACTCTCTCTATTGTTTTTTATTCTGTTTCCTTTATCTCTACTATAATCTTTATTATTTCTTTCCTTCTACTAACTATGGGTTTAGTTTGCTCTTCTTTTTCTACTTCTTCAAGGTGTGAAGAACGATTATTAATTTTAGACTTTTATTCTTTTCTAATGTAGGCATTTACAGCTATAAATTTCTCTTTGAACACTGCCTTTGCTACATCCCATAGATTTGGGTATGTTGTGCTTTCATTCTCATTAGTCTCTAGGTACTTTCTAATTTCCCTTGGGGTTTCTTATTTGACACATTGGTTGTTTGAGTGTGTTGTTTAATTGCCACATGTTTGTAAATTTTCCAGTTTTCCTTCTAATATTTACTTCTGGCTTCATTCTATTGTAGTTAGAAAAGATGTTTTGTTTGATTTTAATCTTTTGAAATTTATTAAGGCTTTATTATTTATAGCCTAACATATGGCTTATCCTGGAAAATGATGCATGTGCAACTGAGAAGAATGTGTATTCTGCTGTTCTTGGGTGGAGTGTTCTATATATAAATTTATCTGTTTGATGTAATTGGTTTATAATGTTGTTCAAATCCTCTATTTCTTTATTGATCTTCTGTCTAGCTGTTCTATCCATTATTTAAAGTGGTGTATTGAAGACTCCAGCTATTAATGTAGAATTGTTTGTTTCTCCCTTAAATTTTGTCAATGTTTGCTTCATATATTTTGGTGGCTCTGTTGTTAAGTGCATATATATTTATACTTGCTATATCTTCTTGTTCTATTGTACCTTTTATCAGTATATAATACCTTTATTTGTCTACTATAAACTTATTTTGCATTAAAGTCTACTTTATCTGACGATCAGACAGCCACCTCCACTGTCTTTTGGTTACTATTTGCATGGAATATATTTTTCCATCTTTTTACTTTCAACCTCTTTGTGTCCTTATATCTAAAGCAAGTCTCTTTTAGACAGCATACAGATGGATCCTCTTTTCTTTTAATCCATTCTGCCAATATCTGCCTTTTAATAGGAGAGTTTAAATAAATACATTACTATTTGTAAATGATAGCTGTTCTATGTTAGCTATTACTATTACCATCCTCAAAGCAGTTTAAATTTATGTGTACAGATGTCATTTATTTTATATCTGTGCAACTCTCTTTGGTTGCTTTTCATAGACCTACCTCCTAATCTCTCCTAAAGAAATACTGATTTCTCCAGCATTGCCAGGGTAGAACTGCTGCAGCCTTTATATAATGGTGCTTTGCTCTGCCTTACTGATCACAGTTCTGATAGCCACTGACCTAGCCAGCCAGAGCTCTTGCTGTTCACAGATCCCCAGAAGTGTCCTTGAGTGCCAAACACCCTCCTTCAAAATTTGACTGAAGGCTTATCAGTTCCAAGAAGCCTTCCCCAACAATGCCTGAAGGGGCTGGGCACTCTTCTCCTGGGCTCTGCCTAGCATGGGTTAGGTTAAAACTGTGTTTCTACACCTGCCAGTCTCTAGCTTGTAAGAAAACAAAGTCTCCATTTCCTTCATCTTTATCTGCCCTGATTTCAGCCTGATGTCCTCTTCTGGAGCTCTTTCCAGAGCAGAATGTAACACATTCTTTTGAATATTCACAATAGTTGCAAATGAAATTGGTTTGGGAGAAGCAACTAAATATTACTCAGGGTCAAGTCAGGAGATATTGTTTTGGCTCAGAAGCTGTGGACTGCAGGGAATGGATGTGCTGTTTCCTCCTGAAGCCCAGAGAAAGACCGACCACTAAAAAATTGTTTCAGCAATTGCAGCATTCATCAACAAGCACCTCCTAAAAGCCATGAACAGATCCTGGATGGGCTTATTGAAGCCTAAGGGCATGGGTTCTCCCTGGAGATCTTCACAGATGAACAGACCTGGGAAGGCTCATGCTCCTGTGCTCTAAAATGATCATGCTCATTCACGTTTGCCATTTGCTCATTTCTCTCCCTTCAAAACCTTACAATGCACTGTATCATGGTACCAGCATTAATTGCTGTGGATGTATTATTAACTGACCATAGACCTTGGGCATCTGGGGTCAGAAAGCCTACCTCCTCAGCTTTGTAAGCCACACACATTAGTCCATTAATACCTTGAATTGATAAAGACTTGTTTCTCTCCCCTTCTAATGCAAAGTTAAACCATCCTAATAAAAAACATATGAGGCCAGATGGCGGGCAAATCGCCTTTTGTATTTCAGTTTATGCCAATGGCTAAGGCCAAGGATTTGGGGGGAAACTACATGGAGTGTCTAATAACTGAAGAACTGTGTTTGACCTGGGCGTTTTCTCTATAAAAACTGACAGTTTGTCAAGCCTGCAGAGAATGAAGAATGACCATCGGTGTAGATATGAGTCATTGCTTCATATCCCCACATCTTGGCAGTCTGTGCTGTCTGATATTGATCTGGCTTATCAATGTGTCTGTCCTCACGACCCAGTACAACCACAAGGATCTCATGGGCCACAGTTTATACTTCAAACTCCCACTGCATTAAGATCAGACAGAGCTCGATATGCAAAAAGTCCATGTGTATTTTTTTTTACCTTTTATTCATATTTTTTATTGTGGTAAAATACACATAACCTAAAATTTACCATTAGTGACATTTACTACATTCACAGTGTGCAATCATCATCACTATCTAGTTCCAGACATTTTCATCATCCCAAGAGGAAACCTCCCACCTACTAAGCAGTCACTGCCCATTTCCCCATCCCCCAACCCCTGCCAAGCACTACCTGCTTTCTGCCTCTAAAGAGCTGCCTATTCTGGTTATTTCACCTGAATGGAATCATATGTTATACTTTTGTCTGCATTCTTTCACTTAGTATAATGTTTGTAAGTTTCATCCATGTTGTTGCAAGTATCAGTACGTCATTCTTTTTGTGACTGAATAATATTCAAACAATATTTTGCTTATTCATTCTTCAGTAGATGGGCTTATCTTTTATCTTTAATTGGCTTCCCAGAACAGTCTTCTGAAAATACTATTTAATTCCTAATTAGCATAATAAGATCAAAGGCTGAGGACTTTCCCTTTCTTTGGAAGAACGTGGGAAAACATACACCAGGCTCTGGTGTAAAACTTGCTTAGGTTCAAATCCCAGCTCTGTCATTTACCAGCTATGAGTTCTGGAAGGAGTTACTGAACTCTCTGAGCCAGATTTTGTCCATCTGTAAATTTTGAATGATACTCTGTTGGCTTTTATAAAGGGTATTTATTTGGTGTAGAAGCCTCAGGCCATAAAGCATAAGTTACTTCCCTCAAACCAAAGTCACCAAAGTCTGTTGCCACATGTTGGAGCAAGATGGCTGCCAACGCCTGCAAGGTTCAGCCTTCCTCTTCCTCTTCAGGTTCCGTGGTCCCAGCTTCTTCCAATATAAGCTGTAGGCTGGGATAAGTCTCGTCTCTCTCCTGGGTCTCATTCCACTCTGGGCTCAGCTGCTCTGTTCTCTCCACAAGGTCAGCTGTACTTTCAGGCTCTCTCTCTTCCCAGAGCCTCTGCAACATCTATCTAGCTGTCATCTCTATTCCTTTGTGTTCTCCTGTGTGTTTACTTTCTGAGGCTCCAGCATCAAAACCCCAACTCTCTCCTCTGCCATGTTGTTTTCTCTGTGAGTCCCTGCCCACCAAGGGGGCGGGGACTCACCATCCTACTGATGTGGCCCAGTCAAAGACTTAAGCATTATTTAATCAAGTAAAAGTGAAACCTTTCATATACAATCTAATATGCCCAGAGGAACAGACCAGTTTATAAACATAATCCAATATCTATTTTTGGAATTCATAAACAATATCAAACTGCTACAGATACTAAAAAGACCTATTTCAGAGGATTGTTGAGAGGATTAAATAAGGTGACAAATGCAAAGCACTTAGAAACGTGGCTAGAACTTAATATGCTGGTTTTAGCTACCATTATTAAACATGTCTGATTTGATTGAATTATTAAAACCTGGTCCATTATTTTGCTGTCGGGAAAAATATCAAAGATACAAATCATGAAGTCTGTGTGTTTAGTCATTTTTGCCAGCAACAAGGCTACGGGCATAAATACAGTCCAATTGAGTTACCAAGAGTGTAACTCTAATCTTTCTAATGCCATTTCTAAATGATTTTTATTTTTAAGATTTCATATACTGTGGTAGATTTTTACTCTTAATGGTAATTTACAGAGATTAATATTGAAATGAGTTTTTATTCTCCGATCACGCTTGTATGGCTCATAGTTCCGCTGAGTTTCAAAGGGGAGCCATACCAGGATAGAACTTTACATGAGAAACCAAGAATTGGATCCATGACATTCATCCAATCCACAATTACTTAAGTAATAGAGTTAGAATGACCTAGGTTAGAATGATTTTTTGTCATATATATATATTTTTTTTTCATTAGAGAAATTGTGAGCTTATAAAACAATCACGCATAAAGTTCAGAATTTCCATACATCACACTTCCACCAACACTTTACATTGTTGTGGAACTTTTGTTACAGATTATGAAAGAACATCATCAGATTATTAGCACTAACTGTGGTCCAAGGCTTACATTTGGTATATTTTTTCCATACACTCCTTATTATTAACACCATGTATTAGAATTGTACATTTGTTATAGTTAATGAGAGAACATAGTACATCATATTTGTGCTAACTACAGTCCATCTTCCACCATATGGCTCATTGTGTTATACAGTGACTGCCTTGTACAGTCCACCCAAAGTGTACACTCAGTGGTTCTCACTTTCTTCACAGAGTTGTGCAGTCATTGCCTCAGTAAATTTTTGAATGTTTTCCTTAGTCCAAAAGAAAAAATCCCATACCCTCCTATTATTAACACTTAGTGTTGATATAGTATCTTCTTTGACATTGATGCAAGAATATTAAAATATTGCTGCCAACTATGGTCCATAAGTTACATAAATTGTATTTTTTCCCATGTATAACCATACTCTTACCACCTTGTAATAGTGACGTACATTTGTTCTAGTTCATAGAAGAACATTCTTGTATATGTACTATTAACCACAGTCCTCATCCACCTCTGGGTTCACTATGTTATTCACTCCCTACATTATTCTCTAGCTTTCTTTCAATTGACATTTACATCCATAAACTTCCCCTTTCAGCCACAATTCCATTTATAACCCAACTGTGTTAGTTATACTGACTATAATGTGTTGCCATCAATTTCCACACTTTTAAAGTCAAGCTAATTAAGAAGTCTACATACATTAAGCGTCAGTACCCCTTCTCAGCCTTTATGCTATCTCCTAGTACCCTATACTTTAGGTTTTAACTCCATGTGTATGTTCTTTGAATTTAGTTCATATTAGTGAGACCATACAATATTTGTCCTTTTGTGTCTGGCTTATTTCATTCAGCATAATGTCTTTAAGTTTCATCCATGTTACCATATGTGTCCCTATTTCATTTCTTCTGACAGCACCATAGTATTCCATTGTATGTATATACAACACTTTCTTTATCCATTTATCAGTTGATGGACACATGGGTTGTTTCCATCTTTTGGCTATATTGAGTAATGCCACTATGAATATTGGTGTTCTTTTCACATCACTGTTTTCAGTTGTTCTGGATATATTCCTAGTAGAGGAATTGCTGGATTATATGGCAGTTCTACTGTAGCTTTCTGAGGAACCACCAAACTGTTTCCAAAGAGGCTGTAGCATTTTACATTCCCACCAACTGTGAAGGAGTGTTCCTATTTCTTCAAATCCTCTCCAGCACTTGTGACTTCCTGTTTTTTTTCTTTTTAATTTTGGCCATTCTATGAGGTGTGAGATGATATTTCATTGTAGTTTTGATTTACATTTCCCTAATAGCTAGTGATATTAAATTTTTTTTATGTGCTTTTCACCATTTGTAGTTCCTCTTTGGAGAAATGTCTGAGTCTTTTACCCACTTTTCAATTGGATTGTTTGCTTTTTATTGTTGAGTTGTATGATATATTTATTAGCATGGAAATCAAACCCTTATCAGATATGGTGGTTTCCAATAATTTTCTTCCATTGAGTTGGCTGCCTTTTCACCCTTTTGACAAAGTCCTGTGAGGTGCAAACGTGTTTAAGTTTGAGGAGGTCCCATTTATCTATTTTTTCTCTCATTGTTTGTGCTTTTGGTTAAAGCATCATCTACCACCAGGTCTTGAAGATGTTTCCCTACATTTTCTCCTAAGATTTTATGGTTCTATCTTTTGTTTTTAGGTCTTTGACCCATTTTAAGTTTTGTATAAAGTGAAAGATAGGAGTCCTCTTTCTTTTGAATATGGATATCCAGTTTTCCCAGCATAATTTGTTTATTAGACTGTTCTTCCTGAACTGGGTAGACTTGACAGCCTTGTCAAAAGGAATGTTCTTCTTTGATTTCTTTTAGCAATGCATTATAGTTTTCTGAATACAGGGCTTTTACTTCCTTGGTTAAGTTTATTCCTAAATATTTGATTCTTTTAAACACTATTGTTATTGGCATACAGTTGTTCATAGTATCCTCTTATGATCTATTTTGGTTCTGTGGGGTCAGTAGCAAGTCCCCATTTTCATTTCAGATTTTATTTATTTGCATCTTCTCTCTTTTTTGTCAGTCTAGCTAAGGGTTTGTCATTTTTGTTGAACTTTTCGAAGAACCAACTTTTGGTTTTGTTAATTCTCTGTATTGTTTATTTGTTCTCAATTTCATTTATATTTCATTATATTATCTTTGTTATTTCATTCCTTTTACTTGCTTTGGGAAGCATGTGCTGTTCTTTTCTAGCTTTTCCAGCTGTGCAGTTAGGTGTTTTATTTTAGCCCTTTTTTCTATTTTAATATAAGCATTGAGAGCTATAAATTTCCCTCTCTATACTGCCTTTGCTTCATCCCATAGGCTTTGATATGTTGTGTTTTCATTTTTATTCATCTCAATATATTTACTGATTTCTCTTACAGTTTCTTCTTTGACCCACTGATTATTTAAGAGTGTGTTAATTTCCTATATTTATGAATTTCCCTTTATTTGCCTGTTGTTGATTTCCAACTTTATTCCATTATGATCAGAGAAAGTGTTTAGTATAATTTTGATCTTTTTAAATTTATTGAGATCTGTTTTGTGACCCACATGTGGTCTATCCTGGATAAAGATTCATGAGCACTTGAGAAGGATGTATATCCTACTGTTTTGAGGTGCAATGTTCTGTATATGTCTATTAGAATTAGTT
Organism: Tolypeutes matacus; assembly: GCA_026826555.1. Taxonomy (NCBI): domain Eukaryota; kingdom Metazoa; phylum Chordata; class Mammalia; order Cingulata; family Chlamyphoridae; genus Tolypeutes; species Tolypeutes matacus. Next base: position 17,870,995 of record JAKSZT010054399.1, read on the forward strand.
CACTTATCATATTATTCAAGCTCTCTGTTTCTTTATTGATCCTCTGCACAGAGGTTCTATTTAGTGATGAGAGTGGTGTATTGAAGTCTCCAGCTATTATTGTAAAGACATCTATTTCTACTTTCAGCTTTGCCAGTGTTTCCTTTATGTAGTTTGGGGCATCCTAGTTAGTTGCATATGCATTTATGATTGCTACTTCTTCCTGATGAATCGCCCCTTTTATTAATATATATTGCCTTTTCTTGTCTGTAATAACAGCTTTGCTTTTTTTCTCTATAAAACAAAAGATAATAATTCACTCTTTATTATGGCTTGCATTCTTGGAATGGTAAATGTGAATCACTAAATGCCATTCAGACCATTTGGAGCACACCAAATTCAGCCATTGAAAACTCAATGCCCTGATTACAAATGAGGTTTCCATCAAGCTACACATACATAGAGAGTTTGTTTACATTATATAGTGGACATCTCTAGTTTTGCCTGCCAAATATAGCAAGCTTCTTTTAGCAACAACACCTTGCTTATTCTTTTATTTTATTTTATTTTTTAAAAGATACTTAAATTACATAAATGTTACGCAAAAGATATAGGGATTCCCATATGCCCCACTCCCCACACACACACACCCACATGAACATCCTTCATTAATGTGGCACATTCTTTGCAATTGATAAATGCATCCTGGGGCTTTGCCATTAAGCAGCTTTGCTTTGAAAGTCAATTTCATCTGATACAAGCTAGCTATTCCAGCTTTTTGTTGTTGTTGTTGTTGCTGCTGCTGCTGCTTGTGTCAAATATCTTTTTCCAGGCTCTCACTTTCAATTTATTTGTATCCCTGGGTCTAAGATGAGTCTCTTGTAGACAGTGTATAGATGACTCATATTTTATCTATTCTTCCAGTCTGTATCTTTTGATTGGAATGTTTAATCCATTAACATTCAATATTATTTCTGTAAAGGCAGCTCTTTAACCATTTTGACCTTTGGGTTTTTATCTGTCATATCTTATTTTCACCACTCTTTTTATACTTTTAGTTACATTTTCTAATATAATCTTCATTTTTCAGAGTCTCTTCCAAGCCTCTCTGCTGTCTTTTCTTTTCAGGAGTAACTCTCCCTTCACTATTTCCTGCAAAGCTGGTCTCTGGTTACAAACTCTCTCAGTTTCTGTTTATCTCTGAATATTCTACACTGCTCCTCATTTTTAAAAGACAGTCTTGCTGGGTACAAGGTTTTTGGTTGGCAGTTTTTCTCTTACAGTATCTTAAATATATTATACCACTGTCATCTTGCCTCCGTGGTTTCTGATGAGAAATCAGCACTTGATCTTATTGGGCATACCTTGTATGTGATGAATTGCTTTTCTCTTGCTGCTCTCAGGATTCTCTTTTTATCTTTAGTATTTGACATTCTGATTAGTATGTGTCTTCAAGTAGGTCTATGCAGATTTATTCAGATGGTGATACATTGTACTTCTTGGACACGAATATCTGTGGTTTTTCAATAGTGTTGGAAAATTTTCTACCATTATTTCCTCAGATATTCGTTTTGCCCCTTTTCCCTTCTCTTCTCCTTCTGCAACACCCATGACACATATGTTTGCATGTCTCTTGCCATCATTTAGTCCCCTGAGACCCTGTTCATTTTTTCAATCTTTTCTTTATGTGTTCTTTTGCATATTCACTTTCAGTGACACTGTCTTCAAGTTCACTGATCTTTTCTTCTTCTGCTTCTTCAAATCAGCTGTTATATGCCTCCAGTGTATTTTTTATTTCATTTATTGTGTCTTTCATTCCCATAACATCTATTTTTCTAGGTATGCTTTCAAATTCTTCTTTGTGCTCATCCAGTGTCTTCTTAATATCCTTAATCTCTTTAGCCATCTCATTGAATTTATTAAGATTTATTTGGATGTCTGTGATAGCTGTCTCAACTCCTTCATGTCATCTGGAGTCTTACATTTTTCCTTTGGCTGTGCTATATCTCCTGTTTCTTGGTATGGATTGTAATTTTTTGTTGGTGTCTCAACATTTGATTTACTAGATGTATTTTTTCCTAGACCCAGTTTCTCTTTAGTCTAGGGCTTTCTATTTGATTCACATTGTATTACAACCCCTTTTTGATACTTGATTCAACTTAATTTGGAGCTTTATAGTGGCTTGTGTTTAGCCAATCTCAATTTTTTCAGCTCTTTTTTATTGTTTCTTCCCTTTCTCCCTTTCTGGTTACAGAGTAGGAGCCAAAGATGCAGTTGGTACTATAAGCCCTGGAGGCTGAAGCTGCTTGCATTGCCCCAGGAACCAATGAAGCATCTCCCACCTTTCTCCCCTGCCATGGGTAGGGACAGAGCTCAGACTTGTGCAGTAATCCAAGCCATGCAGGGCAATGTCATCTGTAGTTGCCCAGAGAGACTGATAAAGTTCCATACCCTTCCTTCCCTACCTGGGGCAGGGATGGAGCCACAGGTGTGGGCAGCAAACTAAGCCATGCAGGTCAAAACTGATCACAGTTGCCCAGATAGACTGATGAAGCACCAGCCCCCCTCCTTCCCTGCCAGGGCCAGGGATAGAGCTATACATATGCCCGACAATCCAAGTTTAGTCCGTGCAGGCCAAATCGTCCTGCACCTGCTCATAGTGGGTGAGGGAGCCCTGTCCCTCCTCCTGCTCTGTCAGGGGCAGGGATAGAGCCACAGGTTTGTTCAACAATCTACTCTGTGCAGGCCAAAAGCAGCTGCAGTTGCCCAGAGAGGCTGAGGAAACACTGTCCCTCCTCCTGCTCTGTCACAGGTAGGTAGGGATGGAGTCGCTGGTGTGCCCACTAACCTAGTCCATGTGGACCGACAGTGACTGCGGTTACTAGGAGAGGCTGAGGGAGCACTATCCCACCTCCTCCCTGTTGGGGGCTGGGATGGAGCCACAGATGTGTCCAATAGTTTTGTCCATGCAGGCCAAAAGTGACTGCAGTTGCCCAGAGTGGTTGAGGGAGATCAGTCCCTTTTTCCCTATCAGGTGCAGGGATGGAACCACATGGGTGCCCAACAATCTAGTTTGTGGAAGCCAAAAATGACTACAGTTTCCCAGAGAAACTGTGCAAGTCCTTCCAGCTTCTTCTCTGCTGGAGGTGGCGCTTGGAGCCCAGTCTAGGGCAACAATTTGACCTGGGTGGAAAGAAGCCAGTCCTTACCATCACTGTGATTTTCAATCCACTTCACTTCCCCTCATGCTGGGGGTGGAGTTAACATGGAGGCTACCAGTTTTTTTCTGAATTGGACAGGTTCAAACTTTAGCTATTAGGATTGGACTTTAGCCAGATGAATTTGCTAATGAGTAGCTGAAGTCGGTCTCTTCCTCCCCTGTTTTAGGAAAATGGAGCTTCCAACTCCAGCCAGGGATAACTCCTGAGGTGGCTTGCACTGCCAGAGGAGGACGGGCACCAGCCTCCACAGCATGGAATACTCTACTCAGAAATCTTCACTAGAGTTGACCAGTCTCCTCCTTCCGTTTTCCCAGGAGGTTGCAGAATGATCTTCTGGCCTTCTTCTCTAGTAGACAATCCTTTGGAGATTGCAAAAAGAATTATCCATTGCATTTCCTAGTTCTAGCTGTGAGTTAATTAGGATGAGATGGAATCATTCCAGAGGCCAGAAGTCCAAATCAAGGTGTTGGCTGGAAGGCTTGCTTCCTCCGAGGGGGAGGCGTGTTCCGGTTGACTGGCTGCTTTCCAGTCAGCCATAGATGCTCTCTCCTCTGTATTTTTGTTGGGCCAAAGTGAATTGAACTTTACTCTCTTTAAAAATTGCTTTGTTGGCTCTGCAATTAAGGAATTCTAATTTCAATGATGGAATGTTTATTTCAATTTTGTGTGGTTTGAGACACTGGGCAAATCATCCAAGAGTATTCACCTTTCCTCCAAGATATGCCATCGTTTATGTCTCTGGAAGTGTTAGGCCCACTTCCCTTGAGAGCTCGAGCCAGAGGGCAGCAGCCCAAACCTTGATGTTATTTTTATTTTTTAAGCACATCTTTGTGAATCATCAATGATATCCTGAGCCCATTGTTGGTCTCAGGGGATAGAATGAATAAGATACAACCAATACCACTAGCAGCTCCAAATATGGGGTGTTCATCAGTGTTTTCAAACCTCTCTCGGGAAAGCCTATAGTGTGGGACAAGGCAAGGAAGGACATGCATGAGAGAGCAACAATGGAATTTTGCCTTTCCCATGGATGCTGAGGGTGTCTGGACTGTTAAAGATGGCTCTGGTGCTTAGCATTTTGAAATTTTGTCCAGCTAGAGACAAATGCCGAGAGAAGAGAACCGGCCATGTAGAGCTTTGTGACATCTGCAGACACAGTGCCAGGTGGGATGGGCCCTCTCAGAGACCCTGGGCACCCACCTTCTCCTTCAAGCCACTTCCGCCTCCTCCCTCTGGCCCCCACAGCACACCATGCTCCCAGCCAGGAGCATGGCTTACTTTTCCTTGTGAATACTCTTTCTAGACCAGCCTGAGTTCTCTATCCACAGAGTAGAAGGAAATATTATGAAAGGAAAAAGAACATTATGAAAAGGAAAGACAAGGTAGCTTAAGATGTCAGTACAGTAAGAAAATATAGCAATGCACTGGCGCTGCCTCCAGGGAACACCATTTTGTTTTACCCCTGGAAGTGTCACAGCCCTAAAGGACTGATTCCTAGACCCAGCTTTTTTTCCACCCAGTTATTAACACCTTGCCTTGGTGTGGTACATTTGTTACAATTGATGAAAGCACATTTTTATAATTGTACCATTAACTAGAATCCATGTTTTAATTTAGGGTTTTTATTCTAGAGCCATATATGCAACCTAAAATTTCCCCTTTTAACCACATTAAAATATATAATTCAGTGCTGTTAATTACATTCACAATGTTGTGCTACCATCACCATCATTTGTTACCAAAACGTTTCCATCATTCCAAATATCTGTATATTTTAAGCCTTAACTTTCTATTCCCTACTCTCACCCCATCCCCTGGTAACGCACAGTCTAGACTGTAACTTGTCAGTTTGCTTAATCTAATTATTTCATATCAGCGAGATCGTACGATATTTGTCATTTTGTGTCTGGTTTATTTTACTCAACATGATGTCTTCAAGGCTCATCCATGTTGTTGCATGCATCAGGACTTCATTCCTTTTTACAGTTGAATAATATTCTATTGTGTGTATATATCACATTTTATTTATAAATTTATCAGCTGATAGGTTACATCCTTTGGCAATTGTGAATAATGCTGCTATGAACATTAGTGTGCAAATATTTTTTTCAAGTCCTTGCTTTCATTCTTTCAGATATATACCTAGAAGTGGGATTGCCAGGTCATATGTTAATTCTACATTTAACTTTCTGATGAACTCCCAAACTGTCTTCCATGGTGGCTGCACCATTTTAACCATTTTACATTCTCACCAGCAATGAATGATTCTTCTTATTTCTCCACATCCTCTCCAATACTTGAAATTTTCTTTTTCTTTTTTTCAATAGTAGCCATTCTAGTGGATGTGAAATAGTATCTCTTTGTGGTTTTTATTTGCATTTCCCTAATGATTAATGATGTTGAGCATCTTTTCATGTGCTTTCTGGTCATGTGTGTCTCTTCTTTGGAGAAACGTCTATTCAACTTTTTGTACATTTTTAAATTGGGTTGTTTGTCTTTTTGTTGTTTAGAGGAAGGATTTCTTTATATATTCTGTATATTAAACCCTTATTAGATATGTGGTTTCCAAATATTTTCTCCCATTTTATAAGTTGTCATTTTAATTTTATGATAAATTCCTTTGAAGCACAAGTTTTAACTTTGATGAGATCCCATTTATCTATTCTTTCTTTTGTCATTTGTGTTTTGGGTATAAAGTCTAAGAAATCATTGCCTTACACAAGTTCCTGAAGGTAGTTCCCTACATTTTTTTCTAGGAACTTGATAGTTCTGGCTGATATATTTAAGCCTTGGATTCATTTTGAGTTGATTTTTGTATATGACATGAGGTAAGGGTACACCTTTATTTTTTTTCTTTCACATGTGAAGTTCTAGCACCATTTGTTGAAGTGACTCTTCTTTTCCAATTGAGTGGTCTTTGCCCCCCTGTCAAAAATCAATTGGCCATAAATGTGAAGGTTGATTTCTGAACTCTCAATTCTATTCCATTGGTCTATATGTCTGTCCTTGTGCCAGTATCTTGCTGTTTTGATTACTATGGCTTTGCAATAAGTTTTAAGATTGGAAAGTGTGAGTCCTACAACTTTGTTCTTCTTTTTGAAGATGGGTTTGGGTATTTGGGGCTCCTCATGCTTCTATTTAAATATGATGATTGGCTTTTCCATTTCTTCAAAGAACATTTGGTGTTTTATTTGGGATTGCCTTGAATCTGTAAATTGCTTTGGGGGAAAATTGACAGCTTAACAATATTTAGTCTTTCAATCCATTAACATGGAATATCCTTCCCTTCATTTAGGTCTTTGATTTCTTTCAGCAATGTTTTGTCATTTTCTGTGTAAATGTCCTTTACATCCCTGATTAGATTTACTCCTTGATATTTGGTTCTTTTAGTTGCTAGGCCCAACTTCATGCAAATCAAATGTGACCTTGGTTTCCTTTTCTATGAAGAATCAAACTACTGTATGATCTCTGAGTCTCTTCTAGCTGTTTGCAGTTTTGAAGCTCCTCTGCAGTGGCTGTCTGCCTGGGAACCTGTTTTTCTTTCCTGGTCATTTCTTGACTCTGGAATATTAGGGCTCTTTCACAGATGTCAGTGATGTTAACTTCTTTCCTTCTTTTGTGTTTCTTTTTTAAATTTAGATCGGCTTTCCAAGAACATTATCTTTTAGAAAAAAAATAGAATTTTATTACATTCCTCTCAAGGGAAATGATTTTTCTGAGATATGAAGCCACCAGAAATACCTACTCTTGATGTAGTGTTTTGTTTTGGGGGTTTTTGTTGTTGTTGATTTTTACTTTACAAGAGTAATATTCATTCCTTTTTGTGCACAGGTCTACAAAATTTGATAAATGCATGGATTTGTGTAACTACTACCACAATCAAGACAATGAACATTTCTCTCCTTCCTCCCATTTCCTTTGCAGACAACCCCTTCTCCCATTCTCAGCCTCTGCAAACCTCTGGTCTAGTCTCCATCCCTCTAGTTTTGCCTTTTCCAGAATATCATATAAGTGGAAGCATACATAGGTGGACTTTTGAGTCTGGCTTTTTTCACTTAGTACAATGCATTTAGCACAATGTTAATTCACGTTTATGTGAATAAAAATTCTTAATTTATTGGTAAATACCTGGTAGTGAGATTTTTAAGTCATTTGGTAAGTGTATGTTTAGCTTTATAAGAAACTGCCAAACTGTCTTCCCAACTGCCTCTACCGTTTTGCATTCTTACCAGCAATGGACATGAGCATTTTGGTTTCTCTACATTCTCACCAAAACTTGGTATTGTCAGGTTTCATTTTTCTTCTCCTTATTTTTACCTCCCTAATACATGGGTAGCAGTATTTCATTGTAGTTTTCATTTGCATTTCCCTAGTGACTAAAGATACCGAACTTCCTTCTATATGCTTATTTGTCATCCATATATCTTCTTTGGTAGAGGTTTATTCTTTAATGAAATATTTCAAACATACAGATAATAATTTAACATCTGTTAAATCATCACCACCAATATCTAAGAGATTTAAAAGATTTAATCACTATCCTGAGGTTTATGTGTCTAATTCCCAGGAATGATTTTATTCATTTACTACTTACGTACATATTTATCTTAGTTTGTTGGAACTGCTATCACAAATACCACACAATGGATTGGCTTAACAACAAGAATTTATTGGCTCATGGTTTCAGAAGCTGGAAGTCCAAAATCAAGTTATGAGCAAGGTTTGCTTTCTCCCCCAAGTCTGTAGTGGTCTGGGTGCTGCCTAACAGCAATCCTTGAGGTGCCTTGGCTTATATCCCTGTCTCACATCACACGGTGATATCCTCTCCTTTCTCTTCCGGGTTCCCACTGACTTCCTGTATCTCTTTATAAGGCCTCCAGTAATCTAGACTAAGACCCACCCTCATTCACTTGGGCCCCACCTTAACTAAAGACAACATCTTCAAGTGGTCCTATTTTCAGTGGGTTCACACCCACAGGAATGCAGGTTAAGAACATGTCTAAATTGGGATACATAATTCAATCTAATACAAATGCACAAATAATATAACTGGAAAGGGAGAATGAAGTAGAATTTCTGAGAAAATGCAATGAAAACCAAGATTGCCACCCACTTTAAAACTCTAACCCTTTAAACCCATGTCTTAAAATAACCTCCATAAACTTGGCAGAACCTCTCCTGTGGTTGGGCAGCTCTACCCTTATCTCTGGGGATGGCTGGGATGTCATTGGTCACACTGAAATCTCTCTTCTTAGTTCTTTGCAGTGACTAGTTCTAGGAGGGTGTGGATTTGACCCTGACTACATGAATGCTAAAGACAAATTCTGGGACTCTCTTTTCTTCCACTGAGCTGCCCTGGAAGCAGGTCAGAAATGCCTCCAAACTGAGACCTCCATGAACCTCCTGGCTGCCCTGGCCATGATATTTCTTAACTCATCAGGAAAGACTTATATAGAAATGAACTGGGCAACATCTCTACATGGAGCTGAGGCTGGGTTAGCTTTGTTTGTCCCGTGAACAGATGCCATGACCTTGAAACCAATGGAGACCAACCAGGAGTCAACTATCTTTAAAACATATGTTTCCATGGGGATTAGGCAAAAAGGTGTTGATGATTTAAGCCAAAGGCAACCCCACCACTAGGAAAACAATCTTCGTAAGAAACGGAATGTGCTTCAAAGCTATTTGAAATGGCAGTGACACCTACATTGGAGAAAAGAGCCATTTCCTGGTATGTGCGTTGCCCTGGGAGACTTATGATGCTTAACTCAGTGTCTCATCTTTATGTGACCTATCGGGTACTGGTGGGGCCTCCCCAGTCCTTAGAGACAGGCATAGGGAACATCAACAGAGACTCAACTAACAAGAAACAGTAATAGCAGAACCATGGGCGAGTCATGGTGGACCAGGGGAGGCTGGGCAGTATCTGAAATACATGGTTGCTCTTTCTCTTCACTCACCTTTTCATCTCTCATTCCCACTTCTTCCCAGTCCTCTGCCATCTATTTTTCTTCCTGTCTTCTTCACCTTCTGCCTTCTCATAGGCATTTTTTTTTTTTGGGCTGTTGTTGAGCTTGTTTCATTCTGCCTTTGAATGTCTAATTTGTAAGTCTGTTTCTCCCAGTGAACTGATGGCATAGCAAGGCCACTGTGTACTGTTGTGTAGGTTTTCCACTGCACAACTCTAAGGGTACCATTCCTATCATAGTCACTATATATATGTTTATATGTATGTGTGTATATATATGTAATATTTACATATTTATTGCTACAACTTTCTTGTAGATGGCAATAAAATGCTTTAAGAAAGGTATGTCTCATCTAATTTGCAAAAAAGTCCAATCAGGCTAATCATGGTGCTGATTATAATCAATTATAAAACAAGGGCCATGTCTTTTTAAACATCCAGCTCCCATGTCCAAGCCCAATGTCTGGGACAAGAGGTTTTCGGTGCATGTTTTTTTTTTTCCAAATTAAATTAGTTACTCCCTGCTAATCATCTCTACAAAGCGTGGTCCTGAATTACCCCAAAGGAAAATCCCAGAAAAGGATGTACTTCCCCAAATTCCTGGAAAGAATTTTACTTCATTAAAAATACTACTCCTAATAGTAATATTATATTCAAGCACCACAGAAGATGCCTTTTGGAGATCTTGGGCTTTATGAGATTATGAGTCCTGACAACAACTTTATGGATTTATGTTCTGATCAAGTGCAAACAGAAACTTGGGCTGAAGGAGGCAAGGAGATTGGCTAAAGTGTTAGCTCTAGAGTGAGAAGATAGAGCCATGTCTTCACAGTGCCCCTGGCAGGTACAGGTGCTAGCAAACCATTGAAATATGGCCAGCCAAAGTTGAAATGCACTGAAAGTGGAAAATGCACACTGGATTTCAAAGATTTTAAAAATATATATATATAAAAAGTCTGTAAAATATCTCTTTAATAATTTTGTTTATATTGAGTACATTTTGAAAGGGTAATTTGGGATAGATTGGAGTAAATAGAATATACTATTAAAGTTTACTCCACCTGTTTCTTTTTACTTTCTTGAAATATGGCTACTAGAAAATGTAATATTATGCAAGTGGTTTGCATTTTTGGTTTGCATTCTATTTCTAGCTGTAATTCCCAGCTCTAAATGCTAGAAGAAGCTGAGAGATTTCTTTTTCTTTAATGGGAAAAACACAACAGCAAAGCTAAAAACCTGGCACAGTTACAGCTTGTTCAACCAGTTGGTCCTGGGCCCTTTACCTCGCTGTGCTTCAGTTTCCATCTTGAGGAAAGTGAAAGGACTTGCCTCGACAAGGATTAAGTGCTCTCCCAGCTCTACATGTTAAATGCAAGTCGAAGGACATTTAAGTCTTGTTTCTTGTCCTTTCAAAAGACATATCCAATATACTGGCGGTTTTGTGGTTTAGATATATAACAGTACAGTAGAGGAGATAATCGTTTTCTCCGGATGCATAAGAAATCGTTATAATGCTATTGCTGTCCCCTTAACTCTGGCAGTCCAGGCATGCCATCCTACTTATTTGCTTGAAAATAACTGTGAGTGAAGGTATAATCAGACACTTAGGTTTTTAGCGACTTTTAGGATGTTATTCCCCTCCAACTCGTAATTTCTTTCTTGTGGTTTATCTCATCAACAGAAGACCTTGATGCAATCATTTCCCTGTAATTTATTGATAACATCTCTTTTGATAAATATAGAATACTGCCTCTCAATGTATTTAACAAGCAAGTCCTATCTTGCATGGAAATTAATCAAGAAATTGAAATTACTAATAAATGCATAAGGGTGGTATGGATGTGCAGTGGAATCTAACATGTCTAAATTGAGAATAACATCACTGGAATCAAGGGGTAGAAAACAAAATAGACCCATTGCAATACTTTCCACTAGATTCCAGTCACATGCCTTCCGAAACGCTCTGTTTACAGAGTACTCTGCACATTATTTTAGCTATCTGGCAAGAAGTACACTACCTAGAAAAAGCCATGTACCTCCCTGCTCTGCCCTGTTCCTTTAATACTTGGGGAATTGAGTTTGATGCTCATCATTATAAGAACAGGATATGGGAAAGCAAACAGTTCCTGCTTTCTTCATGTAGTCAAAACACACACCCTTTCAATGGTGACAATTCTTATCTTGAAATAAAAGACAATTGTCACCCCTAGAAAGTTAGCTAAACTTTTAAGACACTCAACTTGATGTCTCATTTCCATGTGACATATATGGAATTAAAGGGAGTTTTCTCAAGCCTGAGAGACACACATGGGAAAGAGAATTAACAGACTAAGATACTCAAACCAGTTAGAAAAGGATTAATGGGATTATGGTATCATGGTGGTGGGTGAAGGGAAGTGGGATGGAGTCTATGATTTGGTCACCTTTTCACTTGATTTTTGTTTTCATTTAATCCCTCTGCCTCATCCCTCATGGGATTTGTGGTGGTTTGAAAATATTTGCATTCCAGAAAATCATGTTCTTAAAGCTAATCCATTCCTGTGGGTGTAAACCTATTATAATTAAGACCTTTTGATGAAGTTACTTCAGTTAAGGCATGGCCCAGGATGGGTCTTAATCTTCTTACTGGATTCCTTTATAAATGGGATGAATACAGAGAGAGAGAGAGAGAGAGAGAGAGAGAGAGAGAGAGAGAGAGAGAATGCGCCATGGAAGTAAGAAGCTGAAAGCAATGATACCCGGAAGAAAAGGGAGAGACCATGCTACCATGTGCCTTGCCATGTGGCAGAGGAGCCCAGGATCCCCAGCAGCTGGTCTTTCGGAAGAAAGCATCACCCTGATGATGCCTTGATTTGGACATTTTCCTCAGGCTCAAAACTGTAAACTTGTAAGCTCATAAATTCCCATTGTTAAAAGCTGATCCATTTTATAGTATCTGCTTGGAGAAGCTTAGCAGACTAAAACAGGATTAAAATGTTATGTTTGGAGAAGAGAAGGCTGGGCTTGAACAGGATTGCAGAGGTCAGATATTCCAAGGGTTGTTAAGGGGAAAGGGATTTGACCTGTTCTCCTGAACTCAACAGTTCATCTCCAGCCATTCGTTTTCTGTGGGTGAAGCAGGCATCTCAGCAGGTCCAACACTGAGTCTAGGTCATTAGGGTGACTCAGCCCTGGCAGTTGACTTAGCTGGGGCCCTGGGCCCCTCCCACATCAAACCTCATTACAAGAAGTCAGTTCTTTGCCCCTTTCCCCCACAGGAGGTGCCTTGGCCAGTGTGATGTGGTCACACCCCCACACCACCGAGGGGTTGTGGGGAGGCACAGCCTGTAAAACAGAAATCCTCTTAGCTCTTCTCTCAGACCAGCGAGTGCCCAGGAGCCCATAAGCTTAGTGACTCTGCGCCCAAAATCTGATTCACGATGAAAGCCCTGTCTCCAAACCACATGGGAGAAGTTCAAGGTTTCTTGCATTATAATCAATAGTATAGATGGAAGAGTGGATGGACACTGCTTCCTGGCTACAGGGTGGTTCCTGATGAAAGCTCCAGCCTGTGGCAGAGAGAGGAAGTTTCCATGTGGGCCTGCTCAGGGCTCCCCAGAGGCACAGAGGCACTGCCCATGGAGACCCCATTTCCCATGTGCTGGTAGTGTGCAAAGCATTCTCTGTTTATGAGCTCCAGAGGCACAAGTGAGCCAGGACAGGACTTGCTGCTAGTAGTTGGCAGATCCTTGATTTATCCAATGCCATCAGAGGTCTCTGAGGGAACCCTGTTGCTCAGGGCTCATGTGCCCACAGCTTTCTCTCCCGTTATCACCCCGTGAGCTCAAAGCAGGGCAGCAAACAGGCTTTTCAGCAAAGCAAATCCAACTTACTCCTCTTCTCAGGCATTTCTGTTTGTGGCTGCCAGGATGCTGAAGGAGACACTCTCGCTCAGGAATTGTCTTCCATGACCCAAAGTTGAAGACAAAGAGGCAAGGAGAACCCCAAATTCTAAAGAAATCTGAAAATAACTGGGGGAGACGCAACTTCTCAGACCCAGCATCAAGACCACCTTCCTCTAGGAAGACACCCATAGCTTGGGAGGGAAGGTTTGGAGCCATCCATGGGCATCAGGGGAGAGAGCCCTGGGTCTCCTCTTGACTCCCAAAGCAGGTAGAGAGAGACACCCCTCCTGTGCCAAAAGAAGGGTGCTCCAAGAGACTCTTGCAGAGAAACTGAGGATGCTTGAAGGAGTGTGCAATCTCATGTCCTTGTTCATCAATTTAAGCTAAGTGGGGAAAGAGTGCTAGAGAGAAAGGGCAAGTGAGATGGGGGTGGGGGTGGGCAGCTTGCAGTCCCCATCCATGTGGCAAGGACAAACGGCTCCCTGAGAGTCAGGTGGACTCAGTAGAGGTAGCCAGCCAGGTGAGGGCAGCCCCAGGACAAGAGGCTTGGGCTCAGCTGGCAGGTACTGGAGCTACCACCCAAGAAATCTCCTTCTGCACCCCATAACCCAAGAGCCCTTCCTCCACACTCCATACACCCAGGTCTTCTGTGACTCCCCCTACTCCTCATCTAGAAGTCCCTCGTGCATTTCAAGAGAACCAGCCCATAGACTCCTCCGGCAGGCCAGAGTTCCCGAGAAAGGGAAAGTCACCAGAGAAGCAAGAGACCCTCATCCCTTCCCATCTCCTCCAGCTTTTCTCCTCATCCTAATACCCCAAAGCACTTAAAATCAGAAGTGGGAGGAATGAGGAGAGAAAGAGCAAACGAAACTTCAGCCAGAATGCTGGAAAATATTTAACAATCAGGTGGGCAGGGATGGGAGTGGAGTTTGATTTGTGGTGTTTACCAATTTCTATCATGAAAATACTCCTACCTCCATCAATGTCAAGCTAGCAATGTGATGCCCTGAATGCCGAGCTGGGGAAATATGCTCTGAATTGCACAATGTTACATAGAATTTCCACCATGTGGATACAATAGATGTAAACAATCCCCAGGGCACAGATAATAGTAAAATGTGATAAAAAATAAATAATTAGGAAGCCCTGAATATTTTAGATATTCATTACTTTTTAAAATATAAGTTTTTATAAATGAATTTTTAATAGCAGCTTATTTAACAACTACTGAAAAGTGAGCACTTGGCTCTAACAAAGTCAGCATGAGGCACCCCAGCAGGCTGCTGCCCCAACCCCCAGGGCTGCCCCTACTGCTGGGGCGGGAGAGGGGGTGGAGACATACAGTAGTGATGCCAAACATCCCAATGCAGAGCCTTCCATTTGGCTGTCGTCTCCTTCCCCTACTCACACCGGCAACTGCCCCCTCCTCCCCCTGGGCTTGTAGTGCACACACACACAACACAATCACACAGCACAGAGCCTGGGGCAACCTCCCATTGAAGAGAGAACCAAGGCTTCAACTCACAGGAAGCCCCACTTCACAGCCATCGCTTTTTGCTTTTTGCAGCCAAGAAATGAAGGGTGGTCCCAGGGGAAGTGCAGAGGGGCCCCCGGGCAAGCAGCCCAGGGTGTTTCTGGGGTATGTGTAGCCAGACCTTCTCAGGCCTTCCACGATCTCAGTTCCGAAAGACCAATTCTGCCCAGGCCACCCTGCATTCCCACTGCTTGGACCCAGTGCCTCAGTTTTTTGCTCCACCCACGGTCCTTTAGTCCTTTCAGTCATTTACCCCCACCCCCTCCCCCAGTACAGGCTGCAGCCCCCTCCCTGCTGCCCCACAGACTCCAAATTGAAGAGTCTGATGGTTTCCCACTGATGCTTGTGGGAAATAGGAAGCACCCCAGGGAATCCTTGGCTTGAGAAAGCTCACCCAAGTTCCTATTGACCCGAGTGCCTCCCCCTCTCTGAGCTGAACTAGGAAACCTGGCATGGAAGGGAGCCAGTGGCCAGGGAAGAATCAGGAGTCCTTTGTCTACAGGCAAGGGCCTGGGGGGGCTCCTACCTGGGCTGGCTGGTACCTGAAGCAGGACCTTGGGGGACCTGAGTAGCTACAGTGTCCATCTGGGAGATGAGCCCATGGGAGAAGCTGCAGCAGGCAGGAGAGGCCCAGCCCTCAGAGTCCTCAGATGAGTAAAGGCCTGTTCTTCCCCTGACCAGAAGTTTTGCTTTTGTTGTTGTTGTTGCAAAGCAGTTATTCATCATTCTAGTGTGGCTGGGACTTTTCCTGGGCTTTACCAGGAATTGGCTGACCCAGGCTCAGGCATCAGCCAGGCCCCAGCAAGATGGGCCTGGGAGAGCCTTCCTTGTCCCAAATGCAAGGAAGGTCAGTGGGGCTGCAGTGCGCACAACCTCATACACTCCCCGCAAGACCGCACAGAGGGAAACTGAGGCAGGGATGTGGCTAGCAAGGGGCACAGCCTGCATGCCAGCCCCGGCCTCCCTCCTCCAGCATCCAGGCTTCTCACCATCATCCCCACATTTGCAGAAACATCTCCTACCCCGTGTCAAAGGGAAAATGCTGAAAGTTCCTCAGAACTCCCTAGGATGGCGTTTTGCCCGGGACCCCACCCCGTGCTCACTCCAAGCCTTACCGCTGAAGTTGCTCTCCATCCCGCATGCCATCCTCTTTCCCGGCTCTGACCACATCATCCTTCAGGATACAATATTCCTCCACTAATGTCTCCCAGGTGAGAAAGTCTATCCAGAATTTTCAGTCTCCACCCAATCTTCATTCAAACTTTCTGGCCCCATGAACCCCGTCCCTTTCTTGATGTTGTGGTAAACAGCTGGATATTTCTTCTGCATTTACAAATTTCAAATGAAAACTTTCTGTCTTCATCCTAGAGAGTAGGTGGCAGCTTGAGCCAAAATATGTCCATCGGGGCTGAAGAGAGAATCTGAAATGAGGGAATAAGGAGGGCATTAGGGTTTCCCTGCTGCTCACCACAGCCTGGCCCGAGGCTGCCTGGGGGAAGGGCAGCTGCAAACCTGCTTCCAACCCCTGCAGACAGCCTTTCCACTCACGGTGGGTTCCTGCAGTGGAGAACTCTCATAAGGAAGCTTCTTCCTCATTGCCTGGTTGGAGCACCGTTGCAATAGGACTTATGACGTTCTCGCTGGAAGGAACCTTAGAGTTGGATTGCCCAGGACAAACTAGCAGGTTACAGGGGAGACGCGGATGGGGCAGGGGCTCCCAGGTAAGGAAAAGCCAAGTCAGAAAGGCATAGTTCCCATAGATAAAGAACAGTGCTCGTCTGGCTGCTTCTCCCCTTTCCTTCAAAAGCAGAAAACAAAAATATATTTTTATGTATATCTAAACATTTCAAAAAGTTTAAAGTCACATATGAAGGCTGGGGGGTCCCAAATGTCAGAAAACTCCTAACTTTGCCTCTCCACTACTTGTTAATGTAACAGAAAGCAGCCCACTTGGTTGCGTTATAAGAATCGTAGAAGCATGGAGCATGAGTGATGTGATAACAAAGTCACACAATGGTGAATAAGCCCAGGGTGAGAAATGACTAACAGGGCTCAATGAATGTCTCAGCTTTAGTTTTTGCGTTTTTAAAAAACTTTTTGCCAGGAAAAGGCTCTAACAGGTAATCATTTACAGAGAAGAGCAACAGTTTGGCAACACGGAAGAAGTGTCAGTCAGTTCATGAGGCTGTAGAGGCGTTTTGCTTTGGGCTCCTTGTCCAGAGTTGGAGAAGCACTGCCCTGAGCCTGGTCTCCAAGTGCCCAAACAAGAACTGTGGACTTCTAGAAGGGGATCCAATGCCAGGTTTCAAAGAGGGATTTGCTTATTTGCCGAAAATGTATGGTTGATCAGGGAAGCGTAAGTTCCCTTCCAGCCCCTACCCCCTGACACTCAGCCTGCTCCAGGTGGAAAGGAACTCCTGATGCTCCACAAGGAGCCAGTTCTCTTAAGACCCTGCCTTTCCCATTTCTGCAAATTCAGTCCTTGAAAAACGTCTTAAATGTATGACACTATTTTCAGGAATTCAAGACATCATTATTGATTAAAGTTACAGGGACAAGGGTGGGAAGTAGCTCACATTAAGCCAATAACCAATCAAGAAATCAATTCTTTTTAATTAATTAATTAATTACATCTAAAATATATCCGTTTGATAAATACCATTCCTGCAAGGCACTATGCTGGGTGCCATGGGGAGACAGGAATTTGGGACCTCCTTCAGAAGTGGGATGTGGGTGGCAGGTGGTGTGCAAGAGTATTTTAGGTGGTGACTGATGAGCATTTTTATTCCAATCATTATTATTTATTTTAAATGGATGTTAGAAAATAGATATATAACAAGAACATAAAACTTGGGACTTTTACAGACTTTTTATTGCTTAGAATGAGGCTAAAGTAGGTACTTAAATTGAAAAGTCAGCCAACTTAAAGATTTTAAGAAAATAATACTTTTCAGCATATTTGAAGAAGTAATATTTTAAGTAAATGATAGCATATTAAATAATCATCAAAAAGTATAAATCAAATTATCATAAGCAAAAAATCTTGCCTATACATATGACTAATACACAAATGACTAAAATTTAGGAAACCTGAAATAAGATACCGCCTCTACCCTCAAAGGAACTTATCAAAAATGGCAAGTTTATAGAGCCAGTATTGACACAGCACTAACTGTCCCACACTTTATTCTAGGCACTTTATGTGCTAACCAGACAACAGCCCTATGACGTAAGGGTTCCATTTTACGGAACACACTAAAGTGCAGGGTTTTAGATAAGAAAGCTCTCCTGGAGTAGGCAGGTCTGGGATTCTATCCCTCCCCTCACCTTAGCCATGCAACCCTAAGGAGAACTAATCTTGCTGGTCCCCAGTGCCCCATCGGCTAGGTGAGAAATACAATCCCTAGCTGGTAAAGTGGTTAGTACCCAACACATGTCAGCTTAAAGTGAGTCTTCTAGATTAACTACGTCCTAAATTCTCGTCCTTCTGTGTTTCTGTAGCAGTCTTGTCATTCTCTCTGCCTCCAGCCTCTCCCTCCATCTGAAGGGGTTGGTCCCATCTGTGGAATCCCCTTGGTGAAAAGCCTTAGAAAGTCCAAGTTCAAGCACCAGAGGGGCTGATCGCTGGCTGTGTGAAGCCGAAGGGAAGGCAGCTTGGCCTCAGAATTCAGAGAGGAGACTTTGAAACCAGAAAGATCTGGATTAGAATCCTGGCTCCACCTCTTCGTCAACATTTGGCTAGGAACTTGACCTTTCCAAACCTTGACTTCTTCACCTTAAAAATGAGAGATGGAAGTAATACTCTGGGGGATTAAATGAGATAATTTCTTTAAAGCTCTTGCTTTCCAACAAATAGGCATTAGGCACGTGCTCTGTGATAATCATGGACATCACAGCAAGTCCTGTGCAAAGTATTGTTAGCTGAAAACAAATCAGTTTCATCACAACCTCTTCCCTTCAGACTACCAAGTGCTTTTTTAAAAAATTGGAATTCCTGTCCAAAGGTTGTGAGGTCCAGGCCGGGCTGGGAGCCCTGAGCCTTCCCTGTCTGGCTGGCTCCCACAACACTCAGGCATTGCTCCCTGCAGAGCTCAAAAAGCCACTGGCACCACCCCAATGCTGAGTCACCATCTTCGACATCCAAGGTCCTGTCTGTCCCTCCCTCCCCGTAAGACCAACTCCATGCTCTTCTCTGCCTAATCATGTACCTCTCCTTGCAAATCCTGCTGAAACTCATGTCCTGCATGAACCTTTGAATCAGGCTGCAGGGAGAGGCTGCTTCCCAGCCCAGCCAGAGGAGGCCTCCCTCCTGACCTCACCCTCAAACATGTGTGGCCCAGAGATACTCATCTATATAATACCAAAAGGCTGGAAACAACCTAAATTGCCAACATAACTTGCCCTTTAAAATATGCTGTTTTTTTTTTTTTTTTTTAAGTAATGAAAAAAATGCTTACAACATGATGTTACCATGCAAGATCTAAGATCCATTCATAAAATGAATATTATTTAGTCAATACTCAGAGTGCCAAGGGGCAGGGGACAGCTGCAGCTAAGAACATGGCCCCGGAGTCAGGCGGCTTGGACTGCATCCTCTGATCCACTGCTTCACCAGTTGTGTGGCCCTTCAGCAAGTCCTTCGTCACGTGGCCTCTAAACTGTAAAGGGGCATGATAAGGAGGCTGCCTCCTAAGCTTGTTCTGAAGATGAAATGACTTGATGCAGGTAAAGGCTAGCACATAGTAGGTGCTCAGCAAACACTAGCACCTAGTACTGTTGTTACTATTGTTACAAGTCTTTATGATAGTATAATGGTGAACAAAACCTGCCCTCATGAAGGTTACAGTCTACTGGGAGAGATGGTCATTAATCAAATAGTCACCCAAGGGCTGGAGAAGAGGAAAGCAGTAGGAGAAAGGAGCCCCCAGACCAAGCAAGGTTGGGTCAGACCACTTCCCCCCACACACCATCACTGACTGCCCCCCGCCCCGTGGTGCCCTGCTCAGGAGCACCCTGTCTCAATACTCGCCAACCTGGACCCCTACTTGTCTGCAATTATACCTGTCCATGGGCTCCTCAAGGGAGAGGACTTTCTCTTATGGAAGCTGGGCATCCCCTAAAACCAGCAAAGTACCACCAACATGGTTTGTCTACAGGAGATACTTGTTGAATGAATGCATTTTTTAAAGAAAGCTCAATGTCATGGTCCTGCCGGCTTGCAAGCAACCCCACATGTTGGTATTCCTATGAGGGGAAACAATGAGGCCAAAGGTGAAGAGTAGGGTCCAAGGTGTTAAAGAGGCATAGGGGATGGGGAGATGACGGATACGCAGCCAGCAGCCACACGGGGTCCCTGCGTGAAGGCAGCTGCAGTGAGAAGACCTATGGACATTCATCAGGGACATGATAGCTCCAAGGACAGAGAATTCACCTTGGAGAAAAGATGGCTTGTTGAAGCAGGAGGTAAAAGGGGAAATGGCTGGGAATAAAAATGAACCCAAGACGGGGTGGGGAGTGTGGTGGTGGGGGAATAGAAAGGGAAAGTCCTGCTGCCAGGTCAGTGGAGGCTGAGCCGGGTCAGCCAGGGTCACCCCTTCCCCCCAAGGTTGCAGAGGTCAGGCATCTGAGGCGCATTGCACCGTGTGCTGCAGGCCTGGGCACGGCACACGCTTTGGGAAACACTTCCACAACACCGCGTGCCCTGGAGGACCTCAAGCATTGATTCAAGAGACTGTAAAACCACACTCACATACAAACCATGTAAAGCGGCTCACCAACTTAGATGGCGTTTTGTGCTGCTTCTGGTTACAAAAGTAATATGTGGTCACTGGAGAAATTTTGGAAAATTCAAAAAAGCACAAAAGAAAATAAAAAATCCCCATGACCCCACTACTCAGAGATACTCACAGTTTACACTATTGGTTATTCGTTTAAACCTTTTTTATGCATGGATTCCATATATTTTTTAAAAAGTGTGTCAAATTGTTTTGAAACCTACTTTCTTTTGACTTACCAAAATAACAAACATTTCCCCATGTCATAAAATACTTTACACCATAAAAAAATTTAAAGGTTACATGCTAATTCTTTCCATAGATGCACATTTAGCCAATACCCTATTTTTGAGAGCAGATTACACACACCATACTCCTTGAACATATATAATACTTCCATGTACATTTCCTATGAACAGGATCTTCATTTATATAATCATCTTAAGGACAGTTATCAAGTTCAATAAATTTAAGGTTGATATAAAGATTACATGTTAGAGCCCATTTTTCCCTTATGTCTCAATAATGTCCTTTTGAGCATTTGCTCCTCCATTCTTAGATCCCATCCTAGATCATGTATTGCATGTAGTTGCCATTATCTCTTTAGTTTATCTTTCTTTCCTTTTTTTTAAATTATGGAAATATATAAACAATATATTTATATATATTCCCAACCACTCCCAAGCCTAACATTCAGGGGGATTAATCACATTCACAATATTGCAGTACCTTCACCACCATCCATTACTAGAAATTTCCCTTCACTCCAAACAGAAACTCTACACTCATTTTGCATTAACTCCCCACTGCCCCCGACCCCCACTCCTGGTAACCTATTCTTTACTTTTTGTCTCCAGGAGTTTGCATATTCTCTGATATTTTCTTTGTGGTTACCATAGGGCTTAAATTTAACATCATAATCTATAACTTATTTGCTTTGATACTGTAGCAGTTTGATAATATTGGTGAATTCCAAAAAGAAATATTGGATTATGTTTGTAAACTGGTCTTTTCCTCTGGGCATATTAGAGTGTATTGGATTCAGAGGTTTTACTTTTACCTAATTAAATTATGATTAGGGTTTTGATTGGGCCATGTCAGTAGGGCGTTGAGTACCTGCCCCTTGATGGGTGGGGACTCAGAGATAAAAGACATGGAAAAGGACAGAGTTGGAGTTTTGATGCTGAATTTTAATGCTGGAGCCCAGGGAAGTAAGCACACAGAGGAGCTTGGTCATGAAGAAGGAGAGAAGGCCCGGGGAAAAGAGACGAGCCGTTTGCCTGATAGTGTACAGCTGGCCTTGTGGAGAGAAGCAAGCCCTGCGAAGAGAGAAACCCAGGAAGCCTGAACTCTTGGCAGATGCTGGCAGTCATCTTGCTCCAACACGTGGCAACAAACTTTGGTGAGGGAGTAACTTATGCTTTATGGCCTGGTAACTGTAAGCCTCTATCCCAAATACCCTTTTGTAAATGCCACAGATTTCTGGTATTTTGCATCAGCGCCCCTTTGGCTGACTAATACAGATACCAACCTTAACACTTCAATTGCATACATAAACTATGCTCTTATACAACTTCATTCCCCCATCTTTATATAGTTTTTGTCGTAAATTACATATTTATACATTATGAGTCCCAAACCATTGATATCTCATTACATTTTATGCATTTGCCTTTTAGAATCTGTAGGAAGTAGAAAGTGGAGTTACAAACCAAAAATACAATTGTACTGGCATTTATATTTACCCATGTCATTATCTTTACCGGAAATCTTTATTTCTTCACGTGGCTTCAGTCTAGTGTCCTCTCCTTTCAACTTGCAGAACTCTCTCTGGCATTTCTTGTAGGGCTGGTCGAGTGGTGATGAAGTCCCTCAGCTTTTGTTTATCTGGGAAAGTCTTTAATCCCTCCCTCATTTTAGAAAGACAGGTTTGCTGGTTACAGAATTCTTGGTGGGCAATTTTTTTGCTTTTGATACTTTAAATATGTCATCCCACTGCCTTCTTGCCTCCATAGTTTCCCATGAGAAATTAGCACTTAATCTTATTGAGATTCCTTTGTATGTGGCACATTGCTTTTCTCTTGCAGCTTTCAAAATTCTCTATCTTTGGCATTCAACAGTGTAATTACAATATGGTGCAGTGTAAGTCTATTTCGGTTTATCCTGTTTGAAGTTTGTTGAACCTCGTAGATGTGTTTATATTAGTGTATTTATTAAATTGGGGATGCTTTCAACCTTTATTTCTTTGAATATTATTTCTGCCCCTTTCTCTCTTTTTCTCTTTCTGAGTCTCCCACAGTGCATATATTGGCACACTTGATGGTGTCCCATAGGTTCCTCAAGCTCTATTCACTTTTCTGCATTGTTTCTTTTTTCTGCTTTTCAGACTGGAGGATTTCCATTGTTTTATCTTCAAGTTCACTGATTCTTCTGCCAGTTCAATCTGATCTTGAGTCCTTGTAGGGAATTTTTTATTTCTGTTATTGTGAACTTCATCTCTGTTTGATTCTTTTTTATAATTTCCATTTCTATATTGATATTCTCTTTGTGTTCATCTATCATTTTCCTGACTCCCTTTAGTTCTTTGTCTATATTTTCCTTGAGCATATTTAGGACAATTTTCTTGAAGTTTTTATTTGGAATATTCCAGGTCTGATCCTCCTCATTGATTGTTGTTAATGCTTTAATTGTCTCCTTTGCCTGGGCCATTGCTTCTTTTTTTATTAATGTGTCTCTCAAAATCCTTTTTTTTTTTTAAAAAAAATTTAGATTACATAAATGTTACATAAAAATAAAGGGGAGTCCCATTTACCCCACTCCCTACACTTCCCACATTTTCCCACATTAACAACATCCTTCATTAGTATGGTACATTCATTACAATTGATGAAAACATTTTGGAACATTGCCACTAAGCATGGATTATAGTTTACATTATAGTTTATATTCTCTCCCATACAATTTTGTAGATTATGGCAAAATATGTAATGTCCTGTATCTATCATTATAATGTCATTCAGGACAATTCCCAAGTCCCAAAAATGCCCCCTTATTTCACTTGTTTTTCCCTCTCCCTGCCCTCAGAACCTCCAGTGGCCACTGTCTCCACATCAATGATATAATTTCTTTCATTGCTAGAATCACAATAAGTTTATAGTAGAATACTAGTATGTCTACTTTAGTCCATAGTTCATTCCCCAATCCTGAGGATTCTGGGATGGTGATGCCTATTCCACCTCTAATTGACAGGGGGCTTTGATCTCATAGGGCAGATGGATGGGACTATCTTGCTTGCAGTTGTAGATATTCTCAGTTCCTTGGGATGGTCGTTGTCCATTATCATCTCTTTGTTGGTTGTCCTGGGTGAGTCCAATGAACTGGAGAGTAGGTGTTGCAACTCTGTTGAGATTCAAGGCCCAGGTGTGGGCCATTACTTCTTGTTTCTTTGTATGTTTTATAATCTTTTGTTGAAGCCTGGACATTTTGATATTTTAATGTGTTGTAGCTGGAATTTAGACTCTGAGGCATCTGTTCCTTAAGCTTGTATACAGCTTGTGTTATGACAGAGCTTTCCTTGAATTCCAGGAACTAACAAAAACAAAATCAATAGATGAGAAAAAAAAAAAAACCCACCTTTTTCAGTCTTTGCGGATTGACCTGTGCTAGTGTTCTCTTCAGGGCTTATCCACAAAATGAATTTAGAGAATAGCTCCGGGCCAAAGTATAAGGGCCTTTCTGGTCCTTTCTGCACGTGGGTTTTGTCTTTGGGCATGTATGATTGGCCCTAGGAATTCCCCCATTTACACAGTATGAATATCCCCTCTTTCTTCAGAAACAGTTGCCTCATGGTCCTGGGCACCTCACTGTATAGCCTATATCCAACAATCCCTTGCCCCAGGTAGCCGCTTGACTGCTCTCCCACAGTATTCTGGAACAGAGTTCCATGAGCTGCCTTCCTTATACATAAAAGACAAGTTCTGGTATGGTGAGTCCCTCAGGCCATTGCCAGACAGATTGAGCCAAGCATACAAGCCCTCAGTATGTGTACAAAGGTCACTCTGCTCCCTCTGGATCCAGGACCAAGGATCCATACTAGGAGCACAGGCTGGCTCCTCACTGAGTTGGGACGGGGCCAGCCATGAGTCCATGAGTTTCTCCTGCTTTAAAGTAGCATTTTTCTTGATTCATTGCTCAGCCTGTTACTAAAGGCTTTAACTATTTTCTGGGAAAAGATCTTTCTGCCAGCTCTTGCTGGTTGTTCAGAGTTTCTGTGGTTTGATGCTGCTCTGAAGCTTCTCACTCTGCCATCTTGATTGGGGTGGGGCCTCAACAATATCATTTTCATTTTAAGCTCTTATTCCACTAAGGCAATGGAAATGCAATCTCAATTCATGGTGGACCCCGTCTTTTCCATGCGTTGGAGTTGTGTCTGGCACTACTTATAGAACTCCACTGTTTAGTCTCAGAATCACTGGTCCATACAGGTACCATGACGTTATCTTTAGTCCTGCTCACTTTCTTCTGAGCTTGTGGGTCTCACTGTTCAGTCCAATGAAAATTTCTCAAATTTACCATCTCCCCAGGGATTTTCCTAGGAAGCAGCTGATGTCTATACATTTATTTTTTTCTTCTCATTCTTTCTCTTCTTTCCCAAGCTCCAAGCATCTTTCTCTAGTCTGGGATGGGTGGCTGGGAGGGATGAAGGAGTTTACCTTTATTAAATTCCAGCTTCTGTGAATCTATTCTCTCCAAGAAGAGGGACAGATAACTAGGTTTTTTCTCCCCTAGAGCAGTGAGCATCAAATGGTCCAGCTGCCTGGGGAGTTAGCAAAGAGGAGAGAGTAAACACTGGGGGAACTTTTTTCCCAGTACTTCAAAAATATTATCCTTCATAGACCCAAACAGGGGATACAAATAAAAAAGCTACTGACCTAGCATGGTAGAGGAAGAAATGCTTCCAGAGGGGGTGTCATAGCTAAGACCTCCAGGAGGAGGAGGAGTTGACCAGATGGCTGTAGGGGAGTCTCCCAGGGGAGAGAAGTGAGATAATTTTGAGGTACTGCAATCATTCAGTAGACTGGAGGGAGAAATCGGAGAGGGAGGTAGCATGAAATGAAAAGATACATTTGCTATCTTTGCTAATTGTCCTCCATGCAAAGATTGATATGGAAAACTGTCCCAAAAAGGGAAGAAGTAAGAAGCAACAGATGTTAGCTTGCTGAGCTGGTTCTCTTTAAATCCACTATTAGCACATATTCTTATGCCTGGGCCCATGGGGAAATAAGTGAAGCAATTTACCTGAAGAAGTGTCCTTTCAAGAGTGATAAAATGTCAAGGATTTGAACTCCAAAATGGCAAATTTTTGACCATTCACTCAAGGCCTGGGGTAAAAAGTACCTTTATAATCGATTAGACCAGACAAATGGTCTAATCATGGGTTGTGGGAGGCAACATCACCCTGTTGAGTGAGGCATCTTGCTGCCCAGTGGGGACAGCCACCGACCAGCACATGGCCAGCCCACCACAGCAGTGGTCACTTCTTTAAACAGCCTGTAACCAATAACTCTAAACTAACCCAGAAGATACCTATCTGCCTTGGTCAATTTAGGTACAACCTATCCTAGGGACAAAAAAATATTCTGACCTGAGTTCTTTCCAGAGAGAATACATGGAAACTGGTGTTTATTTTGGCACAGATAAGCACTGCCTGTGCATTGGGTATAAAAGAGAAGTGTTTAATTATCGAGGTAGTCATTGCTTTTAGAAAAGCAGACCCCATACAAACTTAGACTGTGTATAAAGGTTTGGTTCACACTATGAACACTGGTACCTGAGGGAGGGCTAAATTACCTAAGAGCAAATTCAAGGGTTCAAAATCCCCCTGAAATACATTTATAAGCAAGTACATACATTAGCTGATTAAACCGTTCTTAGGTATGCTGACTAAAGTCCATTTCTAGACAATATTTATTGAGCAACTACTTCCAAGAAGCAATTAAAAAAAAAAAAAAAAGATAGTTCCCATTATTTCTATCTGGTTACCATTTAATAAACTCAAAATTGTTTTATCCTAATATTCTTGGGACCCTAATCCACCCAATACAAACTTTTCCAATAGTCCCACATAGGTGCCCACAAACTGTGGCACCGTCCCTGTCTCTATCCCAGCCATTGACCTACCCACAGTGTCCAGCTCATCAAGTCACAGAAGCAACATGAAAGCGGGGAGAAGAGAGTGCCTTGGTCAGCTCCAGAGGGGACACGTGTCTGAATGGTCTCTTGGTGATGGCTGTCCCTGGACACTGTTTCCCACCTTGGCTTAGGAACATTCCACAGGCCCCGGAGTTTTCATCCAACTTCGCTTCTTGGTCCAGAGTTTACGTCACATCCTACACTGAGTGCCCATTAACCTGAGCCTTCCCTTTAACACCAACACCAGGGAGTTCTGAATACACAAGGACACGTGAAAAGAATTTCCTTGGCTCTCTTGGGTCACTTGAAACAAGAAAACGGAGGCAAGTGTGAGGGGGAGGAAAGGGATCACTAAAAACTCTCCTTACATGCTTTAAACATGCTGGAAGAACTGCCTTCCACTAGAACAATTTCTGCAGCTTAATTTTTTTTTTTTTTTTAACAAGCTAAACACAGATCTCCTTTCAGGGCCACACAGCCAGGAAGGAAGTAAGCTGCGAAGTGCCTTCACCAAAAGAGCTTACCCGAGGAGGAAGTCCTTAAAAAGCTATCAAGATGAGAGTGCCAGCGCCAAACACCACACACGCAACCATAACAAGTTTTGTTTTTTTTTTTTTTAAAAAAAAGTCTTTATTTATCAGCTACCTTAAAACACTAGATTATCACAAATAAATCAGCTTTGAAAAATCAATTTATGACCAAAATTCACTGTACAGTTATACACAAGGATTGTCCACAGAGTGTCTTAAGAATGTCTTAAGGATCACCTGCCTGTGAATGTCCCTGAGAGGGAAGCATCCACAGATGGTGGCCTTAAGAGTCTAGAGACTGCCTGAGTCCTCCCTTCACTTATAGCCCTTCACTTTCCTATAAAATCAAGGTGGGGAGGGAAAGAGAGAGCAGTGGACCCTACTGCTTAGGGTCTTTCTGTCTCCAAGACCCTAAAGAAAAACACAAGCTTTTACTTAAGGAGGCACGTTCGCCTTTTTTCTCTGCATCTTTTTTCTCCCTCATCCCTTTTCTCTTCTTCTCCACTTCAGCGACTAGCAACTTTACCCTACATGCTTTCCTAAAAGCAGGGAGAGTAATTATTAGAAAAATCCACATTATGGGCTATGCAACAATAGCTCCAGCAATGAGATCCATATCCTCCACCCGGATCAATCTCAACATTGGAACTGTGGGAAAAAAAAAAGCAAGTTGCAGAATGAAACACATAGCAGGAGAGCCTTAATGCAAAATGTAAATGAACACAAGTGCTACTACAAATTACTTAGGGAGACGCAGGACAAACATATCAGGGCTTAAGGAACCTTGCATATCTTGGCTCAAATGTCACCTCTAGGGGAGGGGAGAAATGTGATTAGAGAGGAAGGAAAAGGAGGTTTGAACTGTATTTTTATATAAAAAATAATTGCTACAAAAAAGAAAAATTGGCTCAAATCAAACAAGGCAAGATGGGCCTCTGGCAGGGCTGCGTGCACACTCAGGGCTCAGCCTCTCAGGTAGACCTATGCCAGACCCACTCAAGAATCCCAGAGAGGTTCCAGCTCTGAGCTTTGCAAGAGCCACCATGGGAAAGTCTGGTTCATGCCCTGGCTCAAAGACTGCCTTTTCCTAAACAAACTCTAGGTATACCTGCATCTAGAAAAAAAGCTGTTCAGTCCACTGTGGGACTTTAACTGTTTTCTGACAACGGAGATCTTTTTCTGGCTCATAATCTTGGCAAATACACAAAGAGAGGAGCAGCCATAAATAATCTCGATGGGTTCCCTATGGTGACTGACCATCCCGTTTTGTCGTGGACTGGCAAGGTAGGTTTCCCAGGGTGCGAAACTTTCAGTTTTAAATGAGTGGTCACCCTCATTCTCTATAGCATCCTAGAAGACATCAATTATTGCCCCAAGTTTTACTAATATACTTATTAGTAAATCTCAAGAAATAAGCCAAGAACAAGCATTTCAGAGACTTGCAAATTATTTTCCCTGCAATCGGAAGCTCTTTAGCATAACATAAAATAGTAACATAAAATATTCTACAGCAATTTACATTGAGAACAAGGGAAATTCCACTTTGCTAACCCTATTTTATCAAGTAAAAAAGAAAGGAAGCCATTCCGTTTCAAAGACATGAGACAGTTGTCAGAATTCTTAACCTGGCATATTCCATAGTTAATTCCCTAACTCATTCACTAGATTTCTCAAAATTTAAAACAAAACAAAATCATGTCAACCTTACTAAATGTAAAGATGAGAAAATGGGAAAGAGCCCAAGCCAACAAGTACTTTCCAAGGAGTGCAGCTCAACTTCAAAAGTAGCAGTAATGTTAAAAAAAGAAAAAGAGAATTCAGTACAGCTATTGGAATACTGCACGTACTTAGAGAATTAAGAAGACACAATCCCACGGAGAGAGACCTGCAGAGAGCCTCTCTGGAGGGCTGGGGACGAGTTCAATATTCTCCAAAGAAGGCTTCCCTCTGGAGCCAGTGTACTAGCCATTCCTAATCCTGAGTTTATGTTCCCATTGGGATAATATACCCCAAAATACTTCACATCTGTAAGATGTATAAATTACTACTTCACTACACATAATCTGTCATCCAAACATATTTAATCTTAGTACCTCATGAGATATCTTAAACCATATTGGAAGTCCAAAACACCACAAAAAGATGAGGTAAATCTATTTTTCTTGTCACAAGGCCCAACAAAAATTGTCAGGTAATGAGAGAGTGGCATAAAAGTTTGTGCCTGTGTCCATGAGTTCCTAAGAAGTCTACAGATGTTTGTAGAAAAGTGAAATGGCTGGGTGAACCAACCTTGAAGGAAGGCTTAGGGTGGGAAAAAAAGGAAATGTTTCGTACTTTTTACTGTCCTCTACTCCTTACAGCTTCTGTGTTAATAGTATCATTTTGTAATGAAAAGTTCTTTTTAAAAATTAACAAAAGGAATGAAGTTCTGAGGCTTCACTGCTAACTGAACTCTAAGCCACTT
The DNA here is from genome assembly GCA_026826555.1 of Tolypeutes matacus. NCBI lineage: Eukaryota > Metazoa > Chordata > Mammalia > Cingulata > Chlamyphoridae > Tolypeutes > Tolypeutes matacus. Next base: position 17,900,541 of record JAKSZT010054399.1, read on the forward strand.
GATGGGCCCGCTAACTGCTCCAAAAGCAGGGATAAAACACATAGCTAACGAATGTTTGTCGAATGGATATACAAAATACAGGTAATTAGGATAGCAGTGGCATATATTTGAGAAATATCAAGTCTTTTGCTAAGCCTGCAAGTCTAGCAATTATTTTGCAGTATGAGAAAAATATAGGAACTGCAGTATCACAGTCTGAGTGTGTGTACTTTTCCAAAATAAAAAACAAAAAAGCAAGGGATCAGGTTAACTTAAACTAGTGGAGATCTTTGTGGCTCTATAAAGAGATGCTTTAGGGAAAAGCCCCGTAACTTTAAGGCCTTGTCAAACCATTATGGGCACGAGGAAGCACATAATATACAAACACAAGCAAAAATGGCTCACTGAGTCTGCAATTATGCAATAAGTTAAATCCTGTCATCATTTTTCCTAACAGAGTTTACCAATTTGAAACACACTGGCTCCTCCTCTTTAGTGTTGTCATGGATACTTAACCAAACAAAACAAATAGGATAAGAGGGGAAATAATCAGTGAATCTCAAAAACAGCAGTACTTGGGCTGCGGATTTTTTTTTTTTTCTTTAAGAAAACAGAGCCACCAGAGGTTCTGAGGGGAGGGAGAGGGAAGAAGGTGTAATATGGGGGCATTTTCGGGACATTGGAGTTGTCCTGCAGGACATTGCAATGACGGATACAGGCCATTGCATATTTTGTCATAACCTACAGATATGAGGGGGACAGAGTAAACTACAATGTAAACTATAACCATGGCTAGTGGCAATGCTTCAATTTGTGTTCATCAATTGTAACCAATGTACCACATTAATGAAGGATGTTAATGTGAGAAAGTGTGGGAGGGGGAGGGTGTGGGGCATAAAGGAATCCCCTGTATTTTTTTTTTTTTTTTTTTTTGGTAGCATTTATATAATCTACAGCTTCTTTAAAAATAAAAAAAAATGTAAAAAAAAAAAAAAGTTTTAGCAATAATTTCTGAAGAATGAAAGACAGAAAGAGACAAAACAAACAAAAATACCTGAACCAGTCATTACTAGATTGTAGGATAAGCAAATATGTCCCACCCAAGGTTAGCCCTAATGCTTTTTGGCCTGAGATAACAGCAACAGAGTCTACACCAAATGACTTCCAGGGAGGTCCAGGGAGAGAAAAGCAAGTGGGAGGCAGGGTGGGGGCCACTCAGAGGGGAGGACGCTGGGCAGGTAGGGTGGACCGGCCACCCTAAACTGGGAGACACTGGGACTCAATCTCCACCAAAAGACTGAGTTTCCTTCTATCAGCAAGTCTTTTCCCACAAGAACCACGGCTCCTACATGGATCAATAAATTTCTCTTGAGAGGAGTAGCCTCAAATTTAGATTTTACTTCCCTGAGAAATGGTACAACACCTAAAGGCTCTCATCACTCTAGTTAGTAGTCAATAGTGGAACACAAGTATTCTCAGTCTTCAAGCAAGAAATAACCAACATCAGATGAACGACAGCACTTAGGTATCCGTAAACAGAGATCTGGTCAATTTTCAGTTATCACCCACGATGGTGGTCTCCAGAAACCTGAAGGGCACATTCCTTTTGGAGAAGTTGTTTGTCCATCAGATGTATCTGATTATCTAGACATGCTTTTACCAGAATTCTTCTCAAGGGTTGAACTGAAGCCCCCATTTTCAAGTTCCTCAAAAGAAAAAGAGGAGGGTCCTTGTCACAACTCAAATATTTACAATGGAGCAAAAATCACTTGTCTTGAAGTTTTTCATTCTTGGATGGAAGAATGGCGAATAGACCTGTGATAGTCCTCTGGGCTGCTGATGTGCTCGGGTAAATCGTAGCCCCTCAGGAAATGTCCACTGTTTTGCTGAGCAAAATAATAGAGTTGTCTGGCTAGTAGAGGTTCCACCTTAATAAGAGATTTGAAAAATACATTATTGAGATATTCTTTTTTTCACATCCTGCAGCTGGCTCATCCTTAAATAAATAACTTGATATCCAAGAGTACAGTAAAGATAAGTCCAAAGTTATACGCTACAATACATCAGATCATTTCATCTTTGGAGCCAAAACAGCTCATCTTTTTGTTAGTCCTATGCAACAACCTATATGGAAAATCTACTGAATTCTGTGTTTCACTCGAGGTTCAAGTTAAAGAGGACACTTTTAAATCAACCATCACTTGAAGGTGACATTTAAGACTGAACTGGGAAGCAGATGTGGCTCAAGCGACTGGGCTCCGTTCTACCATATGGGAGGTCCCGGGTTCATTTCCCGGGGCCTCCTGGTGAAAGCGAGTGGGCCCTCGTGGAGAGCTGGCCCACATGGAAAGCTAGCACAACAAAGAGACAAAGAGGAGAGACAATGAAAGACACAACAGACCAGAGAGCTGAGGTGGCTCAAGTGATTGAGTGCTTCTCTCCCACGTTGGAGGTTCCAGGATCCGTTGCTGGTGCCTACTAAAGAGAAGATGAAAAGAGAAGACAAGCAGACATAGAGAGCACACAGGGAATGGACACAGAGCAGACAGCGAGCGCGTGCGCGCGCACACACACACACACACACACAAAACCAGGGGAATAAATAAATAAAATAAATCTTAAAAAAAAAAAAAGACTGAACCAAATCAGGTAAAGTGGAGGACAAATTCAAAGGCAGTTTTCACTGAAGCCGTGGTTTTCAGTAACCTCTCAGGTTCTGGGATGAACCCATCCCTAAAGGTTGGGAACAGACATCGGTCTCTGTGCCGAGTACCCCTAGCTGTTCCTGGACCGTGCTCGCCCCTCGTTCTTCTAAGGATTGACTTTATTTTCTGGGATAATAAAGTCACATGACCCTGACTTTCCATTTGGGGCATCTCTAAATGGGACTCAGCCCTTAATTCAGGGAAAGCAGGTAGGACACTCACATGGGCAGTGATGAGCTTCCTTTGCCGCTGAGGGTCTGGAAACTCCTCCCCGAAGCACAGGGTCACCTGGAATCTCGGCAGGGAGCGGCCGTGGTGAGCAAATGCCTGCAGCTCTGTAGAAGGCCCATGAGGAAAAGTGTCAGTCAGAGACCCCTCAGCCCCGAATATCCCAGTTAAAAGCAGGAAACAAGAGCCCAGTGTTGATTCTGAAGACTCAAAGAGTTACACGCCTTTTACTTCCCTCACAGTAGGGTTCTTAATTCCTAGACCCTAGACCCAAAATTGCATGTATATGTGCACATGTGCACTTTTTTACGAGCGGGTCTGGGTTTTGTTTGATTCTTATAGGAGAATATGACCTAAAGTCTAAGAGCACTGTTTTGCAGCACTGAACCCACAAAGATGCAAAAGGGTGGCAGAAAGGGGTAAAGGACAGAGAAAAAGAAAATCAAGTGTAGTCATATTGCAGCAAAAGAACAAGTTAGACAAAGAAACATTCATTTTTTAAAAAACTGGATTTTCTGACTTGCCCTAGGATTATTTTGGAACTGCATCCCATAACATCCCGATTCCAGGGTATCTGTGCCACAGTGGATGTCTACGTAACTGGGCGCACTGAAGAGAATGTTCTACATTGACCAGGGAGTTGGCTGCTAGCATTGCTACATTCCCCTTGGCACTAGTCCTAAACTGTAATTCTGAACTGACTTTTCACCCATCTTCTCGGATGGATGACGAATGGAGATGAGAAGGACGGATGAAGCACCACTGGCCCCAATTTGTGGCTGCAAAGACTCCTCTTGTCCCATACGATGCATAAGAGACAGGAAGATTGCTGGAAACCTCTGACATTAGCCCATCGACCCCCTGCCCACATTTAAGAAGACACTTAAATTTCTAGTTGTCCCTAGTCTTTACGCTAGAGTAAAATGTCATGTCCCCAAAAGAAATGAGCATACACAGTAGCTGCTAAGTCTTCTGCAAAACAGCAAATGCATCTTTTTATCAGATGCACTCTTGGCCTCTGCCTTTTGGGCTGTCCCTTGCAGCTTGCAAGTCCTGAATGGGTAGATATCAAAGATTTCCACTGTTCTCTTCAACTGAAGAAAGGTTTCTAGCTAACTTACTTAACTATTTGACTTCCTGCTTTTTTTTTTTTTTTTTTTTTTTTTAAACTCCCTTCCAGAATGCAAATCAAACTCAACCAACTTAGGCTATGTAAAATGCATTCACAGTACTATGGTTTGAGAGGACACCTTTACACAAGCTAAATCCATGTGAGGAGTTGGGGCACTTCTCTAAAAAATGTCATACCTCCAACACTTGGTAACATGAGAATGTTTGGTAGAAATTTTTAATTAGCCTGAAGTTGGTCTAACAGCAGCCACATTCAGGTTTACAGGACCCTCCTTGAGCTTCAAAGAACACTTCAAGGTAAGAGGTGCCAGAGGCCAAAACACAGCTCTGAGTCACAGAAGGAGGGGAAAAAACCAAACACCTCTTGCTCAAAGATAACTACTAAATTCTAGGCAAGAGAACCAGCTGCCCAAGGACACCCACCAGCCCGCTCCTGGGCTGTATCCATCTCTCTCGTGCAACTTGCACTTGTGACTCACAACATACCTCATGGGAGGATTGCATCTTCCTAAAACCTGAATGGTAAGAGAAATTCAGAGAAGCAAGAGCCCTTTTCCTGGAATGCCTCAATTAAAGTGTTAGTCCTGGGGTATCTTCTGAATCCAAAGACCCCCCCCAAGATGTACCATCTGAAGAAATCCAACCCTAACGCTACAGCCTTCTCTGGAATGCGAGTGTTTCCAGAAAACAATCCAACCAACTAAGGGGGCAGGGGGAGATGCCAACTGCTCTTCCTACCCTTCCACTCCCCAAAGTGTTCACCGAGATGGGGGGCTTTGGTGACCAGGGGCCTTTCTCCCTGGGGCCAGCCTGAGGAAGCCCAGTCTTTGCTCTGGCTTTGTCCTGCCTCTGTGGAATGGCTAGTTATCTAGAGACACACTTGTTTTGGGAGCCACCAAAAGAGAATTCGGATGAGCTTTAGCAAATTTGGGCCAAATTTCAATCCAAGAGGCTGAGCAAATGTCAGTGGTGCCGGAGCATCGATATTTTTATTTTAAACAAATGAATCAAGAAGCATCTTGAGAGAAAGCGGAGACATGTGAAAACCAAAGACATGGGAGGGTTCTGAAACACGGTTAAGGATTAGACAGCTGGATCTGCCTTCTTGTTCCAGAGGTGAGTCCTGAACCAAGATAATTGCACTAACACTCCAAATTGAGCTTCAGAATGGCCCGGCCACTGGTTCCACAAAAACCAGCACAGGGCTAATTTGTCTTGAAATCAAAATTTAGTGGTTCTGGAAAATATGATTAGAAACACTTGTATCATAGAGATAACACAAAGCATGCTCATAATTTCCCCTTTGCAAAATCAGTTCAAACGTCTCTATCCTTGGTTCCACACACATTGCACAGGAATGGCACATTTCTTAACCAAGAATGTTAAAAATGTGCTTCTGATCTCCCCTATTTTTCTAGGGACCTTAAAATATCTGAAAGCTCAGCAGACCTGGTTGCTGAGATCATACTGTCAATAAAATGGAATTTTAGTAAGAGGAGACTCTTGGGTAGAAACTGGAATCCTAAGTACAGCTCATCTGGACCATCTCATCCAGATGACGTCTAAGAGGGAGCAGGAGCAGAAGGTGGCAGATGGGAGAGAGAGGACCAGAAAGGAAACCCCTGCAGGATCAAGCTTGGTGACTTCAAAGGTCTCAGAGAAGGAAGGTCTCTGCCTGGCATTGGGGTGGCCCTGTCATTTTTGACCCCATGTGGTGCTATGACCACATCCATTTCCTCTCTATGGCTATCAAGTCCTGAGAGTCTCAGTTCCAAAAGACAGGTAGATGCATTACCTGATAAAAACTGCTGCGTGTCAAAAAGCTTGCAGGTCTGGTCTCTCTCCAGCTTGTTGGGTCGGTCACTGCAGAGGGCCACGGGCCCGTCCCAGTAGATTCTGCTCTGGCAAAGTCTCTTAGCATAGAGCCCATCAGGGGCCATCCAGAGCACCACACCCCTCTCCAGGTGACTCAGCAGCTTCTCGATGTTCTTCCTCTGGCTGTTGTCCTCCGGATAGGGGAAGAGAACCTGGTCCAGGTTGCTGGCATCATAGGTGTGCCCGTGGGAGATGCGACAGCCTTCGGGGCTGGAGGTGGTCAGCTCCTTCACCAGCATCTCCCGGTAGTACAAGCAGATGTGGAGCCTGCAATCTGCACAGAAGGCTTCCAGAGTCAGCACTGGGAGAAAGGGGCATCGGATACCCATGTGGGTGCTGAACGCCTCTACTAAATAGTTAGGGCATTTTGTGGAACACTCGGGCTGCAAGGTCCTCCGTGAAAAAATGCAGAGCTCCAAGGCCAAGTCGGCTTGGGAAAGGCTGCACACCCTCCTCTCCTTCTTAAAGAGCCACAGAAGCTGTGAGTATATTAAACACCTAGAGAAGTCGTGCAATAAAGGGACCTACTTAACCTTATCTAGCCCAGCATTTTCCAAATTTATATGACCATGGACTCTTTCTTCTACTGGGGGGTGTGTCTTTCATCAATGTTCTGCAAAATATGTTAAACTTCTAAAAGAGAAAAACACTGCAAAGCTCACTTGAGCATTTAAGAACTTACTTAATCTTTTTTTTTTTTTTTTTTTTTTATGATAGTGGTGATGGCAACATTTAGTCTAAAATGCTAAGCCATATACCACTGAACAAGAGCCCATTTAAAAAAAAAAAAATTGTCGTCATTGTGGTAACATCCATACCACACTTTTCCATTTTAACCACTTTCAAGTGTACAATTCAGTGGCATAATTACCATTAAAGTTTTGCCCTGCCATCACCACCATCCATTACTAAAACTTTTTCATCACCACAAACAAAAACTCTGTACCCATTAAGCAAGAGCTCTCCATCCTCCCTCATCCCACGGATTCTTTTTTTTTTTTTTTTTTTTCCTTTTTAATGGTATTCTTTTTTAAAAATATATAATATTTTTTAAAAAATTTTAAAAGATATTTAGATTACATAAATGTTATACAAAAAACATAGGGATTCCCATATGCCCCACTCCCCACACCTCCCACATCTTCCCACATAAACATTCTTCATTAGTGTGGCACATTCATTGCAATTGATAGTTGCATCCTGGGCATTGCCACTGAGCATGGACCATAGTTCACATTGTAGTCTACACTCTCTCCCACACAGTCCAAGGATTCTTTTTTAATCATGGCAATCAATCTTGATATGGGAGGAAGTAAACTCTAAGTCCAATATCTACTAGCAAAAAGAATATAAGGTGTTTCTGGGAAAAAAAGCAAATATGTCCATACATGTGAAACTACCCTAAAATATCAATGTGTCATTTAGACTAAAAAAGTTATATGTTTATGTGCACAGTGAAAGTTCAAGAAGGATAAGTACTAAGCCTTCTCAGTGGTGATCTCTAGGTGTTGGAAATGTGATGTTTTTCTTTTTTTACTTTGGTTTTTCTGATTTTAAAATTAATTTTCTACACTGCATATGTACAACACTTTTATAATAAAACTAATTCCTGTGAAAAGAATCTTTTCTTTTTTTTGAGAAAAATGTTCCAAGAGCCAACAGCATATTTGTAAAGTCTGATGAAATTCCACTTAAGCTTTGAGTTTGAGTTTGAAAATAACCTGAAGCTGTACTTTATAAAATTTCAAACAAGATGAATCTATTTACAAAAATTGTATGTACTTAAGAAACTTCTTTAAAGTATCACCCTCAGGCTGAAAGGACAAAGCTAGCTTTCTAAAGGCCTCTTGAAAGGAATGCAAGAAGGCATCAGGGACTACATGGGATATTAAAATGAATGGAAATTGCAGTTCTCTTAATGATAATCCATCTGTATTTGCATACCAAAAAAAAAAAAAGAAAAGAAAACCCCACAAACCCTCTTATTCCTCAATGGCAGGTTTTGAGACTTGAGCAGCCCACGTCATTGTCTCAGTTCTCCACTTCAATTTCTACCACTGTCAACCCACTGGCTGAGAGCTGGGACGTGTAACTGGATGGAGCAAGGGGAGTTGGCCATTAGAGGTGATTCTCAGGGCAGGTTTCATTTCATTTAATGTCATCAGCAATCACGAGGTCACAGTGATATAAATAGCTGTTTATTTCCTACTCTGCAGGCACCCACGCAAGCTGTAGGCGCTCAAGAAAAGGGCTTGAAAGTTTCTAAAAACAAATACAAGACGTACTGCTTTGAAACACCTCCTCCTAAAAGGCATTCTCAGTCATTCATGATTATCTAAGAAGGCAGCAGGCCTCATCTATAAGTCGGGAATTGAGAAGAATTGAAAAAGCAAAACTCCAGCCCCTCTGGAGCAAGAAAAGTGGCAACTCCCTCTCATCATTCTGAAACCGCAAGAATGTGTTTTCTAAATAGAAAATACTGACTTTTAAAGAGGGCAGGGGATGAGGGGAGAATTTCAGAGCTTAAGATGTTTGCTTTTAATATAAAGTACAAATCCCATTTTAAGGCAATCCAAAATATTATTTAAATATACTAATACACTTAACAAGTTCTGAGGCACCTTCCTTGGAAGGCAATTTGAAAATCACATCCTTAAAATAGGTAAGATCTCTGTGGTACAGGAATTCTTTTAGAAATGGAATTTAAAGATCAGAGTCAATCCATATTTGTGTGCTAGACATATCAAAGTTCACAGGAAAACCAAAATGCTCCTTACTGTTAGGCATACAGACATTATGAAGAGGAAGGAGCTAGCGTCCCCAGGAAGCAAATGAGGAAGACCAGCTTGTGGCTAAACCTGGAAGGACAGTCAACTCATAAAAACGAGGAGCCCTTGTGCTTTTCTAAGAAATTTTACTATATTGTGAGAATATTGCTGAGGACCACACAGTAGGTCATCACTAAATTTAAAAAAAGCAAACCTTGGTAAACGCAAGGGTAGTGTTGGTATGTTCCTGGGAATTTGGATGGATGCTGATGGAGAAGTTGAAAAGACTCAATTCAAACTGGTGTTCGGAACTGTCACAGGCATCATAAACTGGCTTCTGAGTGGTGAGGTGCCTAATGCTTGGTCATGGCCATGCCACCCCAAGTTGGGGCACAGGGAGAAAGGCCAGTGCCATCAAACCTGCCCTGGGGTCCTCACAGGACAGCATGGTGGGCCTCCCCCAGGGGAACACACACTCACCTGAGAGCGCCAAGGCTTCGGCAGACCTTATGCTTGGCTCTATGGGAATTCCTGGAGCCTGGGACTCAGGTGGGGCACAAGCATAAAAGGTTCCGGTCACCTGGCAACCTGCATTTGCAAACAGAAATCAATAGGACGTCTAAACGGAGCATCCAACCCACTGGGAGGCTGCCTCTCACCTAACCTGGGAACAGCGGGCCATGCTCGGCCAAATGCCCCTTTCTCCTTCCGACCCACGGGCCCACCACGCTTTCCGAGCGGATCTAGTGGTACAGCACACTTGTGAGGCAAGGGCAAATGTCAGTCCCACTTGGAAACACTGAGGTTGCAGGGGGAAACAAGCTGTTTTGCCAAATGGTAGCTTTGGAGGGAAAGAGGAATTCCACCGCCTGAATTGATAAATAAGGACACAGGCTCAAAGAATCAGAAGAGACTGACACAGTCACAAGACAAATTTAGATCAGTGCTATGAACACATAATTCTACATGAGTTTCTGACACCAACGACCCTGATTGAAAATTTTAGAGAGGATTGAGTGCCTACTTCCTACTCCTGGGCTTTTTCCAGTGAAGTAATGAGTCTACAGTAAACCTCCAAGAAATGTTTGTTACATTAAACATTAATTAATAAAGGAAGAATAACTTTGCTGGCATTTCACTTAGTATTTCCCAGTCTTCAAAAGATTTCTCTCTTTTCCATCTTTTTGCACAATTCTAAACATTTGCTCCTTTTATTCTCAGTTCATCAGAACCTGATACACTGGGCCCAGCTCTGAATTTCAGAAACTAGTTTAACATTAGCTAATACCTCCGCTACAATATGTGAACTAACCTTTGTTGCAAATCTCTCTTGAAAAGCTAATCAAACCCGAATTTTGAGCTTTTAATGGACACATCACTCAATACACAAATTAAATAATGGTACACTATTTCTTCAATACCATAAGCCAAGAATGAACTGAACATGCCCAGAAAATGGGGAGTAGATCCAATTGTTGGGGAGCAAATATTCCTCGAACACACAAAAGGAATAATGTGTTCAGATGTCTCAGGATTTCTATTGAAATAACCAGCTCAAAAGTCCTAAAAGCTTGTGTTTTGCTATATTAAACACGCCTTAGGAAATTTTTCTCTATACTTCGATAATTAGTGCTTCTGCTGGGAGATCTCATTCCAATGTGTGGGGACTCCTTGTGGGCATGGGATTGCAGCTAATCCAGGAGTAAATCTCTTGTGGACCCAACTCTAGCACAAGGCACCCCTTGGAGACTTCCCATGTCTTTGTGGTCTTTATTCATTCCCTTAGTATCATTACCTCTAACACCACAATGGACATCTTTGTTCAAGAGAAATACGCTGTCTTGATAATCTCCCAGTGGCCCTACAGAAGCAGGGCTTGGGCACAGCTGTATTGTGTCTATTTTAGAGATGGAGAAACAGAAACAGGCTATCGGTCAGCCTTAAGGAGGAAAACTGCCAAAATCCACCGCTTTTTTGCCCAAGATTAAAAATAAAACTGAAGATTATTCAGTTACGCCCAGAAACATTTAACCCAAAATAGCCAGGCAATTTTTAAAAAAGATAAACCAGTCTGAAGGCTGAGGATTAGGAGATTTAAAATTGAACCCCAGTCCCAGCACTTCCACTGGCAAATGCTTATATCCTAGGAACTTCAGTCTTCTATACAAACGGATGGTTTTAGCTCCATAGAATGACTTCTGCAACGTTTAAATAAGAGCACACCTAGGGGAGTGCCTAGCCTTGATCCTAGGTGTTCAGTGAATGTCAGCTTCCTTTCTCTAAGGACCTTCTCACTGGCAGGAGAGAGAAAAAACACCTCCACTCTTCTGCCATGCCACTGCCCAGAAGGCTCCAGAAAGACCACGGCCCCGTGGCAGGTTGGCGGTGCAGCAGCCGAGGGCCACGGAAGTCACCGCGGCGTGCTCCTTACCGTTCTCACAAGCAGGGCCTTGCCAGTGATGGCTGCGGGGTCCAAACGTCACTGGACACTGGTATGAGATCTCTGGGTGCGGCTGGTCGGGGACATATTCCCGCCAGGCCCGGTCATGGGGGGGCATCATGTAGTTGTGAACCTGCTAAAGGAACACAAGGGAGGAGCTGAGATGTGGAGATGCCCACTCAGCACACAGCTGCTTGTGGGCATCAGGCAGGGGTGATATGGATAGAAGGGCTGTGTACAGTGTATGTGTTAGGGGTGTCGTTTACATCCTTTCAAATCCTTGGGGAATCTCTTACTCGGCTGGCAGCCAGAATAATCCTATCATCTGAAAAGACTTGGGAGTGAGTTGCCCATCACACTAGGTAGAAACCCGCCCCCAGAGCATCGATGAGCACAATGGAGAAACTGTTGCAAAGTAATGATTTATGTAAAGCTTCATCATATGGTTAAATCTGGCACCAAAAATACTGCAGGGAAAATTGCCTTCTTTTACCCACCAAAGGGAATCAAACAGAGCTGTAATTCACATTACAAAAGTCTGAAGCGATCAGCTGCCCTGTGGCTTCACATGATAAAGCACGACTTCCAAAATGCTCAACTTTCCACAAAAGGTCTGTTTCCCACAAGATTTTAGAGGCAACAGGAAAAGTGTATGCCAACAGGCAGATACCCACCCCCAACCATCCCCTAATTAAAACCCACACTGGTAGCAAAATCATTTGGAAAGTGAGATAGTCTTTAAATGACCAAGAGTTTGTCTGTTTTACTACATCACAGCAAAAACCAGGTTTCACTGTTTTTGTTTGGTTTTCCCCCCACTCCAGGGGGCCAGCTGGCTCTCCTGGCCTTCCCTCCCTAGAGGCCCCGGCCCTACAGTATACCTGAGATGGGAGCGAAGGATAAGGTGCCGTCATAGCGTAAGGGTGGCCCACGGCCATCTGTGGATCCTCCAAGGCAAGCTGCTTTGCTCCTGTGTTTGGGGAAAAGGGAAATGGCACCATATGAAAAAAGGAACTGGCATGACTAAAAGTCAAATCTTGGAAAAATACCTGAGGGTTGAATTCCTAGAATGCATTATACAGTGTGGACAAATAAGGCATTTTTCAGCAGGTCCCTAAGGCACTTACTTGTTTGTGCCCTTAACTGAGTTCTACAAGGTCTGACTTGTGCAGGGTAGGAGGGAAATAAATGAAATACTGTGGGAAGGGCACTTTGGAACTTAAAGTCCCCACCAAGGCAAGCACATTAGAGTGTGCTTCCCAAGCGAGGTCCATGGAATGAAAATGGGCAACAAGTGTGTTGGGTATGACCAGGAGGTAGGAGATAAGTGGGTTGTGAAAAACAAAAATGGAAAAGTAACCCTTAGACCAAAACGAAGGCATTACAACCACTGGGCTGCCCATACTCCGTGACCGGAACTCCAGTTATTTAGGGAAGCCCCTACCTTTTTTGGCTCCCTCAGGAACGATCCTGTAGACTTTGTATGGATCTGAGATATCCAATTGGCTCCTCTCAACCAATTCCTCAAAGTCATTACTCTTGTTCAAAGCACATCGCAAGCGTGTCTTCCAGGTTGGAGGGTCTGGCTTATCGATGCCTTCTCGGAACTTTCCTTTAAATAGTGCCCAAGCCTGGTGGGAAAGGAGAAGGAGAAAAAAGTTAAAATATAGGTCTTTCAAAAAAGAATCTTGGAGTTGTATTTCAGAAAGGAACTAATGGGGCTCAGGTGCTTCAGATTTAAATTTGTCCTCAAAATTTGGGACAGGTGTCTTCCGGGTAAAGTGCATCTCAACCAGTGGTTTGAACATTCTCTGCAGATGAAAAAAAGGGACTTTATAAAAGGTGGGGTGAGAGGTTGGGGACCCCAGGAATGGCCTTTATACTCCCTCCCTTCCCCAGAGACTGAGCAGGTTTGATGGGAACTAGGGCTGGAGATGAGACCATCTGAGGTATCAGGAGGGCAAATTCCCTGAGGAAGTCCCCTCCTCTGCCTTGCCCACAGGTGGTGGCCCCGGTGCACACTTCACTCCACTGGGCAGATTACTCTAGAGACAGGTCATGAGAGCCACTCAGAGAGAGGGCGGGACCAGAAAGAGGCAGAGAGAGAAAGAGCTAGTGATAGAGAGACAAAGAGAGAGAGAGAGATGGTGTCTGTGAGAGAGGGGAGACAGAGAGTGTGGGTGGTCAGAGAAAGAGGAAGACAGTGAGAGAGGAAAGGAAGGAAGGAAGGAAAGATCCAGAGATACTGAGAGAGACCTACAGAGAGAACCACATAATGAGCAGGAAGGATCCAGAGAGACACTCAGAAAAAGACAGTCAGACAGACAGAATCACAGAGATGGAGATGGAGGCAGAAATGTAAGGACCCAAAGAGGACTAGAACGGGAAAGAAAAAAAATGTCCAGGATCAGAGGGACCCAGAGAGAAAAACAGTGAGACCAAACAAAGACTAACTAGTGAAAGAGACAGGAAAACAGAGACGCCCCGCACACCAATGGGGAGACAGAGAGGCAGAGACAGACACACAGTAGAGAACAAGAAAACACGGAGGCAGAGAGGGATCCAGAAAGAAACACCAAGCGCCCTGTGATCTGGGACCTCCGCCCTTCCCTTGCTCAGCTCCAGAGGATTCCTGGCTTCAGGGACAGCGCAGCCCACACGCCGCGATCGGGACCCGTGGCCCGCGGGTGCCAGCACCTCCTCTCCACTCGGGGCTTCAGCCACCCTCAGCTTGGTGCTCGAGGGCCGCCTGCACCCTCGGGGGCCCCAGGTGCGGCCAGCCCTCCGGGCGTCTGTCCCCTTCCCGCCCAGATCCGGCTGCTTCCACCCGCGCGGGGCCCCGCGCGCTCACCTTGAAGAGGGCCGCGTCCTCCTCGCGGTTGTAGTCCTGCTTGCCCGCGTGCTTCCAGGGGATGCGGAAGATGCTCTTCTCCTCGTTCTCCCACACCAGCCCCGGGTACTTGCCGCTGTCGATCTGGTCGATGAGCCACTGGCGGAGCTTCCCGTTGCCGCAGCTCACCGAGCTCATGCCGAACTCGCCCGCCCGGCCGCCGCCGCCCTCCAGGTTCATGCCTCCGGGACTCCGCGGCCGCCGCGCCGAGCTGCAGGGAGGAATGAGTGCCCCGTGGCCGCCGGCACCCCGCCTGGGGCCTCCGCGTCCCCCCAAACCCACCCGGCCGGCGCGACCACGCGGTCGGGGTTCCCCGAGGTGACAGGGCGCGTGGCGTCCAATGGCCTAGGTCAAGGTGTCCCCCGAGAACCCCGCCCTGCGGCCCCTGGCGCCCCCACCGCCCGGCCGCGCGACCCGTGCCCCCGGCACACCCGCCTCTCCTTGGCGCGCTCGCCCGGCCGGACGCCACGGCTCGCGGCGCTCACCCGCATTCCCCTTCGGGTCCGCTCCTCTGCGCCCCGCGCCACCGCCAGCCTCCTCCCCACCCTCTCGGCTCCCCCTCCCTGTCCGCGCGCCCTCGGGGACACGCAGCTCGCACCTCGCGCGCCCCACAAGCTGCCCAAGAACAGCCCGCGACCGCGGCCGCCCGACGGGCTTCAGGGGGCACAAGGCGCCGCGCGAGGGAGCCGAGACGGGAGAGCCGCGAGGCTCCGGACCCAAGGCGCGGGGCAGGCGCTGGGCAGGGCCCGGGGGACAGCACGCACGGGGCGGATGAGTGTGGGCCCCACGGGGCGCAGGCGCAAGGGAAACAGCCGGTCGCAGCCGGAGGGCTGGGGGCTTCCCCGCGGGAAAGTCGGCCGCCGCGTGGGTCCCTTCGCGGCCCCACCCGGCCCCCACGAGGCCCGCCAGCAGCATCCCCAGAGCGTGACTCCTGTCCCCGCGGGGATGCTTATGCTCGGGGCGCGCAGGCCCGGGAGACGCCGACCAGGCAGCGGGGCTCTCGGGGCTCGCTCCCTCCCGGCCCCCAAGCCGGGGCCAGCGCTCTTCTTGGCCGGGAGCCCGGTCCCCATCTTCCTGTCGACCCCGGGCTTACCTCGCTCCCGCCTCGGAGCCGAGGGGAGCGTCGGGTGCCAAGTTCAAGTGGTGCAATTGAGAGCCAGAGGTGAGAAAGAGGAACTTTATAGAGTCCCGCGGGGGCGGGCCCGGGGCGGGGCGGGCGGGGGGCGGCTCCTCCGGGCAGGGGCCCGGCGGGAAACCCGCGCTGCGCTGGGCGAGGTGACTGTCAACCCCGGCGCCCGCCAAGGGCGGCGCAAAGAGGGTCCTCTCCCCCGCACTCGGGTCTGCCGGGAAGGCCCTTAGATCACTGATGACGGTCACAGCTAGAGAGATGGCGACCCGGCTGGGGCTGGAGGTGAGGAGGGGAGAGCCAGTCCCGGGAGCGGTGGAAGACCGAGATGCTGTCCCCATCGAGCACTGGGTGGGGTGGAGGGGGGAAGTGGCGTGGCACCTCTCGGCACCGCCGCCGCCACCGGTTCACTTTGAGAGCACCGCACTCATTAAAAAGAAAAAAGGAAATGGCCCAGATCCCTTGGGCTTGTAAACTGTAGTCCAGAGACAGTGCCTGCATGTTTAGAAATGCTGACATTCTTTTGCATCGATTGAACAGGTGACTCGTACCGTACAAGGCCTGCGAAATTTCAATTATGGCAACAGAAGAGAGTTGGGAGGTGGAGATTCCGAAGTATCCCAGCCCGCAATTGCTTCCGGACTTCGTTTCACCTTAAAAGGACACAGTTTTGACCTATGGACTGTGGTTAACAGCAATACTGCAATTTTCATGCATCTATGCCAAAGATGTACCGTGTTGGTAAAGGGGGAGTATGGAAAAAGTGTGCCAAGTTACGCTATGGACCATGGTTCGTGGTAATAGTCTTATGATAATATCTCATAATCTGTTAGAAATATTCCACCGCGGTGTGGTGTGTTGATGGAGGGGTGTTGTATGGGAATTCTGCACATGCGCATGATTGTTTTGTGGTTTCACAACTTCTGTAATAAAAATATTTAAAAAAATAATAATAATAGGGTCGGTTGGGGGGAAAATACACCAAATATATGATATGGACTATAGTTAATAGTAAGATTTTGATGATATTCTTTCATAATTTGTAACAAATGTCTCACAACAGTGTGGCATGTTGGTGGTGGGTTGATGTGTGGGACCCCTGTATGATGTTATGCATGTTTGTTTTGTAAGTTCAGAACTTTTACTATATACTTATTGTTTATGAGTGCTCATGCAGGAATGAGATACTTCAATAAATTTTTTTTTAAAAAGGACACTGTTTTAACCTCGACCTGTAGAAAGCAGTTTATATATTAGTGTGTCAATGTCAAACATCGTATATTATTTAAGTGGATGAGAAACATTCTCTTCCTTCTTCCTTCAAAGACATCCCTCTGGAATTTCATTTAATTTTTATTTAATTTTCCTTAACACCAAAATTAACTCCTTGAGCAGAGGCCCACTGAACTTTCTCTCTCTGATACACATTTGTGGACACTGAAACTAGGTTTTGGATGCTCTGACATGGTTATCTACTTAGTGTTTTCAGGTAAACTGTCAGATTGTCGGTTTCTAAATGATTTCAGATCACCACCACCCCAGGTCAATTTGCAACTTTTGCAAAACTTTTGATTTCACTTATTTCTCAGTTTTCCTTTTAATCTTCTATATTGGGTCAATGTCTCCTTACCAAAGACATGAGAGGAAAGCAGGCATCCAGGCACCAGGCCGTTTGCTTTTGCTAAAGCTAATAGACCTACTCAGAAATTAAGAGGATGCTGGGGTTGGATGTGGCTCAACTCGTTGGGCGTCTGTCTCCCATATGGAGGGACCCGGGTTTGATCCCTGGGACCTCCCGGTTAAAAAAAAAAAAAAAAGAAATTAACAGGATGCTATGTGTATTTCACCAGAGTAAGTTTTCCACCAGCAGAGGTGTGTAATAAACAACAGGGTTTCTTCAAAGGAAATTTTAGTCACAACCTGTTTTTCTTTCTTCTCCTTTCAAGGATTCATTCATCAAACGAGTTATTTATTATAAACCTGCCACCTGTCTGGAACTCTTGTGGGCTCATGGGATGTATCAGCCAGCAAAGCCAAGATCATCACCTTCATGTAGGGTTACACTTTAATCAATGAATTACTTTCTTGCCAAACGTTCTCAAACGTACCAGACAGAAGGGGGTGTGAAGGACTAACATGCCAAGCTAGGGCTTTTTGCACACACCTGTCTCTGCACTGAGGTTAGTTTCAACATTATCTTCACTCACCCATATCCTCGGCTTCTAGAAGCACAAAACAAGTCATCATTGCAACGTTCTGACACTTTGCAAGTCTACCTTGTTTTAAGTGTGATTGCTAATCTTCAACGCCATCTTCTGGTTTACTCATTTGTCATATTGATCCACTAGAAGTGATCTTTTTCTTTCTTTTTTTATTGAGGTGAATACAAAGAATAAAATATTTTAATTACCAAAACTCTTGATATCCTGGGGTTCAGGAGTGAATGACCAGGTATGCACTGCCAATTGTTTGCCACGTACTTTTACATCTTAGTCACAGTTGAAACAAAAAATGACAAGTTTTTAAAGCTGAAGCTTTCCCCACTTCCCTCCCTGCCCCCCACACAGCCAGACTCTTGCGAAAATCAAAGTGTTCCTTAGTAAAAGATGAGATATTTCTCTTCAAAGACCACTGCTCTTTGAAAAGTGAAACTAGGAAACCAATCGTAGAATGCCTACCCAAAACAAAGGCTGGTCATCATGTTCCATGATGAGCTTACTGATTTCCTGAATTGCCCAGATGTTGAAGTGTTGTATGTAGATGGAGCTCAATTGGCCTGGGGTATTTCAATTTTCAATTCATATTTATAATAAAGAGCCTGTAGAAAAAGCTAACTTTACCTAAATCCAATACTTTGACCTAAATCAATCTTTTTAAATGAAATTGTCACATGCAAAAAAATATTCCAGAAAACCCCATGCTAGAAACACCAGAAACAAATTATTGAATGAAACCTTGTTTTGGATAGCACTGTTTTCTTACTAGTTCGTTCTTTAAAAAGGGAGAAAATGGGCTACAGTTTGTTAAAAACAAGGCAATTCCTCCTTTATTATTTTGTAATTAAGTAATTACTGCTGACAAATGGAAAACCTCCTGATTTTGATTGATCAGGTATCTAGCTATTCTTCAAAATTACATGAATTCTAACAGCTAAAAAAAAAAAAAAAAAGGCAATAATGTCCTTGAAAAGTTTAAAGGATGTTAATTGACAATAACTTGCAAAAAATCAGGAAAATATAAAAATGTTTTGTTATTTTATAGATTCATATGGGATGACATGTGCTTCTCCAAAAACCCTTTGGCTATATGTGTAGGCAATGCTAATGGGTAATATAGCACAACATCTTTGCCTGGCAGGCAGGTGCTGTTATTCCTGACGAAACATCTGGTCTGGAGATCAGAGGGCCCTGGTTAAACTCTCCAAGGCGCTGGGGGAGTTCTTGAACCAGTGTTTTCTTCCTCTGCATCGCGAGGATGATGGTGGTCCCTGGCCTCCCAGGAGCATTGTGATGACGAAGTGCTACTCAGCACCTTGAAGGTGTGCAGTGAGTGTTCAGCAAGGCAGGACTATTAGCACAGAACTGCAGTGCTCAGGGAATTTTCACAGACGTTCTCCCATATGGCCTTCCAATCAAATCTGCCCGGCAGGTTAAAGCCCAATTGTACAGATAAGGAAGGAAAGATTCAGAGGGGTTCATTGAGATCAAAAGGGCTTGCCCAAGGGCACAGCTCTAACAAACTATTCTCTCTCCTTAAATATGAGGTATTTGGTTACCCGTTGAGTTGAGTATTTCAGATATTCAACTCAACTGCTGGACCGGCAGCGGGGCGAAGGCATTTTAATTCCAGCTCTTGCATTCACTGGTCAAGTGAACTTGGGTGAGACTCTCTTTCCTCACTGCATTCTGGGCTACGAAGTGAGGGTCAGCACCAGGTGACCAGAGAACACTCTTCCAAGCCTAAATAATTGTGGTGGGATTTTTTTTGTTTTTTTCTTCTGCTCTAACTTAGAACAATTAATGAAGGCCCAGTGGCCTTTTAGGTTATGGTAAATTCAGAGTGAGGAAAGATGCATTTTTTAAAAAACCACTGACCTAACCACTGGTCTTCACTTCATTCTTTTTCACAAAGTTATATTCACTTTGAGGAAATTGGAGGAAATTGGCTACTGGTTCTCAGCCACTATTCTCAAATATTTAATCCTCTGAAAACTGGCTATCTTTAATGAGCTACTTAAACAGGAGAAGGCATGAGAGGAGTTGGCATGGAACACTCTGGAAATGAAATTGGATTTTAAATGCTCTCACTACATGCCCAGTTTAAAGGAATTGAGTTGAATTTTCTTTTGTAAGGTGATAAATTCTTTGTTAATATTAATATGATGCCTGAACTTGGATTTTTTTCATATAGCGCTGTACACAATTTAGTTTGCAAAGTGCTCTGAGTTTCTTCTGCAAAAGAACTTTGTGCAGCTACAGCATGAAGCATTCCCAGACTACAGGCTGTTGAGGATCTGTGTTGATTCTTTTAGGCCACAGCTCTTCCTAGGCGCAGAGTTTAACCCATTTTTGGGCTTGTGGGAAATTGGACTTGTCATTTTAATCAGTTATGTAATGGAAGGTCGCAAAGTCGAAGCACTAGGGTCACGATGACACTCCACGTATCTGGTGCCTCGTTTCCCTCTGTTTACAAACGACTCGCCTCCTCTTCTTGCCAGTATTCTAGGAAGTCTCCTCCTGACACTTTCTTTCTCTCTGAGCTGTCGTGCTGTCTACATAAGTAGTGACGTGCTTTTAACCAGGGACCATCGATGCTGCCAACTCCCTCACCAAGCCAACAAAAATAGAAACGGTTTGCAAAAACTTTGGGCAATTTTCTGAAAAAAAAAAAAAATGAAGCAATAGGTGAAAAGCTAATAGCTTTATCTAATTCTGCCCACTTGTAGCAGTACTTATGTTAGGTTATTCTAAAGTTCATTGATGGTTCTTTGGGCTAAACATTTTCAAACAATATGCCATCCCTTGCCCCTTTAGCATTTGTCACAAGCAGTACTCCCGAGAATTGAGGTACTTTGGATGGTACTGTGTACTTTTCAGGAGTTTAGCTTATGCCATGGTAACAAGTCCCCTGGATCTCAGGGGTTTGCAACCATATAGAGTCATACTTGGGAGATCCGATGCAGGCCACTGTTACCCTGGAATTCAGGCGGACAAAGCAGCATCTCTCTGGAACTTTCTTGGTCTCTTAGGGTAAAGACACGGAGAATTCTAGAATTCTACTTGAAGGTGAGTCATATCGCTCCATAATGTAAGAATTGTACTGAGGGGGGAATTGCCTGGCAGAACACGAGACCAGGAGTCCTAGGAGGACAGAGGGAGTACCCAGAGGAGAGGAGGCTGGGGGAGCTGTGGCTTAGGAATAACACCTCAGGGCTGGCTAGGGATGGTGTAACAGGGCAGGATCAAAGACAACTGGAGAGTCTCCAGGCTTGGAGACTGGGGGAATGACCTCAGCAAGAGCCTAAAGAAAGAAGCGCGGGGAAGGAGCAGGTTTTTGGGGAACCAGAACTGAGGTTTGAAACGGCCGCTCGACATTCGAATCAGGTAGCAGGAATTTGGAAACACGGGAATCCTATCCTGATCATCTTTGAACCACAGAATCTAAAACTCAAATTTCATAGTTTTGGTTCTGAAAATGAGTGCATTATGATCTTGCTTCTGAGGGCATGACTTTAGGGACATTATAATAAGAGTCCAGTCCTTACTTGGCCAGGAGCTGGGTGGCGGGTAACAGCAGGCTCTGAGATGGAGATGAATTCACCGGAGGTTTATGAGGAGGTGCTCTCTGGATGCATACGTAGGAGGTCTTGGGACAGGAAGCAGGATTGGGCAGAAAGAGAAATTGAGATGCTATGCAGTATCGAGAAAGCCTCAGCCAGCCCTGCAGAGAGCTCTGAGCCTTCAGAGTTGTGCCAGGTTGGGGTGAAGGGTTAGGGCCTTACACCCCTGGCTTGATCAGTCATTGGATATCCCTGGAAGGAGGCATACATTAGGCAAGGCAGTTTTCTTCAGCTGGAGCAATCTCCAAAGAGAGCTGACAGCCGAGAGCCACCTTCCAGAGACAATCCCAATAGATGGGGAAGAAAATCTGTCACTGCTGAATGGGAATCTGAGTAGCACATAGTCCACCAGGCTACTTCTCATGGCTTGGATCCATTTCTTACAGGATCTGGAAACAGCTCCTCTCTGATTCCACTTGGCCTCTCTTCCCAGACCAAGGTTGCCAGATTTAGCACATAAAAACACAGTATGCCCAGTTAAATTTGAATTTCAGATGAACAACTTGTAAGGGATTAGGGGGATAGGTATGCTCCATGTAATATTTGGAACATATGTATACTAATAAAGCTATCCATTGTTCATCTGAAATTTAATTGGGCTTTCTATATTTCATCTGGCAACCCTAACCTGGAGGGAATTTTGAAGAGAAGGGTTAGTGGAGCAAACTCCAACCTTGCCACTTGTAGCAGTTTGGCAGTTTGATAAAGTTATGAATTTCAAAAACAGATATTGGATTATGCTTGTAAACTGGTCTGTTCATCTTGGCATGATTAAGTTATGACTAGAGCTGTGATTGGGCCACGTCAGTAGGGTGCTGAGCCCTGCCCCTTGGTGGGTGGGGAATCAAAGATAAAAGACATGGCAAAGGACAGAGTTGGAGTTTTGAGTTGGAGTTGGAGTTGGAGTTGGAGTTTTGAGTGGGAGTTTTTTTAGTTGGAGTTCTGATGCTGAGTTTTAATGCCAGAGCCCAGGGAAGTAAGCACACAGAGGAGCTTGGTTGTGAGGAAGGAGAGACGGCCCTGGGAAAAGAGACAGAGCCCTTTGCCTGACAGTTCACAGCTGACTTTGTGGAGAAAAGCAAAGCCTAGAGAGCCTCATAGTCTACAGCTGATCTTGTGGAGGAAACACAGGAGCTAAGCCCGGAGAGAAACGGAGCCATGGGAAGAGAGGAACTCAGGAAGCCTGAACTCTTGGCAGACATTGGGAGCCATCTTGCCCCAGCACGTGGCAATACTTTGGTGAGGGAAGAAACTTATGTTTTATGGCCTGGTAACTGTAAGCTTCTACCCCAAATAAATACCCCTTATAAAAGCCAACAGATTTCTGGTATTTTGCATCAGCATCCCTTTGACTGACTAATACACCACTGTAACTAGTGTTGGGGTGGAACTGAGACTGCCTTGCCCACTATCCAACCCAGAGCCCCTCCTTCTTTGGTTGGCAAGATCCAAACCTCCATCTGAGGGGTTTGCACCCCAGCTCACCATCCCCTTCTTGGCCCAGGGTTGCTGCACCCGCACTTAACATTTACTATACAAATTGTGTCTGGATGCACTGAGAGGGCCAGGCAGAACCTTTCCTGCCCCGTGGTGTAACAGCAGCCCTACCTTCTCCTGATGACCTTCTCCCGAAGTCAGGGTCAAGGTGGTGACCTCTCTCCTTACCTGCCAGTCCTTGCCCACGGCAGGCACCTGCCTGGAGGCTGCTGTAGCTTGTCATAAGAGTGCTTTCCCCATTGGAACCTGGACCTCTAACTTTCCTTAGCCTCAGTTTGCAGAGGTAAGAAGCAGAAATTCCCCAAGTGTTGTTAGGAGGTGTTTTAGTCTGCAAGGCTGCTGAAAGCAATGTGCCAGAAGTGGGGTGGCTTTTACAATGGGCATTTATTAGCATACAAGCTTATAGTTTCGAGGCTGAGAAAAATGCCCAAGTCCAGGCATCAGCAGGCGAGGCTTTCTCCCTGAAGACTGGCTGCCGGTGAGCCTGGATCCCTCTGTCTCATGGAAAGGCACATGACAATATCTACTGGTCTCTCCCTCCTCTTCCAGATTTTGTTGCTTTCAGCTTCTGCACTCCGTGGTTTTTTCCTCTCTCTCATATGAATTTCATTCTCTTATAAAGGACTCCAGTAAGAGGATTAAGATCCACCCTGGGCTATGCCTTAGCTGAAGTATCCTAATCAAAAAGTCCCACCTACAATAGAGCCACTCCTACAGGAATGAATTAACTTTAAGAACATAATTTTCTTATGTTCTTAAACATAAGAACATTCAGCTCTAAACCATCATAGGAGGGATGGTGAGGGGATGGGTGATCTGAATTCCACCCCTGGGTTCCCAGACCCATGTATTGGACTGAGGGTAAGCACTGTCCCCAGGCTTCTGTTCCAACATGTACACATACCCTCTGTTCCTTTGGCCACCTCCTGCTCTGGCTGTATTCAGTATATGCCTTTATTGCCCTGAGACTTCTAGGAGCCGTCCTAGCATTATGTTTCCATATCTGTATCCCAGGAGGTGAGCACATATTGATAAACTCGGGTTTATCTGAACTTACCTTCCCTACCCCTGCAATTGGCACCTCAGACCCTCTCCAGACCCTGCTGGCACCTGCAGGCTGGGTGCTGGGGTCCCTCCAGCCAGGTGACATTGCAGCTTGCCCCTCACCATGGGTCTGGAGGAGAGGTGGGGCAGATCCTGGGGCTCATGCTGTCGTGCAGGTCAGAGAGCCTTGGGTCTGGGGGCTCAGGTCTTCCAGCCACGCTGCAGGCAGCTGAGGGAACGAGCCCTTCCGGCTCCTGCACCTGGGCCTGGGCGGTGCCTCTTACTTTGGTGCATCAGGCCAGTTCCTCCCGACTGGTGATAGGGACGGTCACACAAGAAGGCCAGCTGGCCTCTCCTGGGCCCAGTGTCATTAGGCACAGAAGGAGATGAGCTTAGAAGTACGGGTGGGTGGGCAAGGCCAAAGGAGATTTTCAAGGAAGATTCAGGAGGAAAAGTCCTATTCGAGCAGAACTTTGATGGAAGAGTGGGACTTCTCCAGGCAGGGAAGGGTGGAAGAGGTGGCCTGCTGGAGGACCAGGGGGCAAAGACAAAGAGGTGTGCAGTGAGAGAGAGGGAGAGGGGAAGGGGACTGTGGAGGGGGTGCTGGAGTGAAAGGAGCTGGGGAGAGAGGGACTGCAGGGTTGGGGAGGGGGAGCTAAAGGGAGAAGCTGAGGAGAATGAGCTGCGGACAGCAGTAAGCTGGAGGGAAGTCCCTAGGAGGCTGAGGGGAAGGACTGCTGGGGTGGAAAGAGCTGGGGGGAGAGTGAGCTGGGGTGAGAAGCTGGGGAGGATGAGCTGGGGGCTGGGGAAGGGGAGGGCAAGTGTGGGAAAAGCTGGTAGGAAGCAGGGAGCTGCTAAGGAAGGGGTGGGGAGAGCTGGGCAAAGAAGCTGTGGAGGGAGAGGAGCTAGGGGATGGGAAGATGAGAACTTAGACTTGGCCCTGCAGGCAGGACCTGGGGTCCTGGGAGGCTCCTGAGCAGGAACACCCCCGTATCTGATTGGAGAGAGGGGAGCAGGGGGATCCCCAGATCTATACTCTTCTGATCATGTCTGCCCACTGAATTCAGTTTTTTATTTTTATTTGGTATCTTCTAAGCATCAGAAGAAACCAACTTACATAGAAGAAACCGCCTGAGAGGAGCTATACTGTGAACATTTCAATTAATCTTCTTTGAAAGATACATTTTGCTTTTATCTTCAACATCATAGTCTCGATGATGTCACAGTTCCACAAATGAATTCTTGCAAGTTGTATTTGGGCATGTTCATCCAGGGTGAGCTACTTAGAACTTTGGGGAGGTTTGAAATGCTGAATTTTACCAATTTGTGAGTTACGTGAACTTGGTATTTTAGAAATTATCTTCCCTCCCTTTTTTGGGTAAGTTTGTTACTCTTTCTCGGCTTCCTTTTGTAGTGTCTGAAACAAAAGCCCCTAATACATTCTTCTCCTCTGCCTCTACTTTTCCAAATAAAAAAACAGTATTCTTTATTTTTAAAAAATAGACACTTCCCAATTCTTTCAATATTTCTTCCCTTCAAAAGTCAAGTTTGAGATCCATCGGGTAAAGTTCCAGGATGGGTTTGTTTTGATACCCACACTCCGTTGATGATTGTGTATTTAGTAGGTGCTGTTTTTGCTTTAACCTTTTTTATTTTTAAAGAAGCTTTAGATTACATAAATGTTACATAAAAATACAGGGGATTTCCATATGCTTCACCCCCACACACACTTTCCCACATTAACAACATCCTTCATTAGTGTGGAATATTTGTTATAATTGATGAACACGTATTGAAGTTTTCCACTAAGTGTGGACTATACTTATAGTTTACACTCTCTCCCGCACAATTTTATAGGTTATGACAAAACGTATAATCACCCATATCCATCATTGTAACGTCATGCAGGACAATTCCAAAGTCCTGAAAATTTTGCTTTAACCTTTTGAATGATTTTCAGATAAAAACTCTATCCATGAACAATTTGTACAGATAGCAGTCATGCTGACACTGCCCCTGGCATGGCTTTTACAGGCTCCCTGCTCCCCGTCCTTCATGACCGGTCCAGTAGCTGCTGCCAAGATCCCTGTGGCCCTGTTGTTAGAGCTCAAGACCCTGCGAGGCCATTGGACACCAGATTGACACGTGAGGACTCCCACAGGATGCCTCTTTCGAGTGTCTGGGAGATTTCTGTTTGCTTCTTTAGTTGTCCAGTGGAGGATGCTGTCCTGAAACGTGGCACTATAACCACAGGAGTTGTTTTTCCAGGGGCTTGCAGACCCCTTGGTGGGAGCTGGCGTCTGTTAGGGGGTCTCAGGGCCCTGCAGATCCCACCCCCCACCACTCCCTCCCTGGATGGCCAGCACGGAGGCCCCCTTTTAGGAGAAACCATTCATGGTCCCTGTGAAGAGGCAAAGATGCTGCCTGAGAGAGGGGCCCTGGAGGCCTCATGGACCCCAGACCTTGGCAGAAAAGAGTGCTGCTGAGAGTCCTGGCCATGGGACAAGGGTCAAGAAATTTGGACGTATGGGGCGAGTAAGGCCCACACAAGGAACCAGTCACCCTGGAGTTCTCAGGGAAAGAGGATGGGAAGGATGGACAATGGCCACTTTGCCAACCTGGATACTTTGCTTATAATAGTTTGAGCTTGGGGCCATGTGACGGACGCACAGCATGTGTATGTACGTGCATGTGTGCATGTGTGTATGTGTTTTCATGAATATGTGTAAGATGTGTGAGTGTGTGTTTGTGTGTGTGAATGTGTGTTGGGCATGGGGGTGATGTGTGTGAATATGTGTGTGCACCTGCAGAGGTTTGTGCACATGTGGGCATGAGTGTGTGTGTGCACCTATGGGTGTGTGCATCTGTGCATGTGAGTGGGGTGTGTGCCTGTGAATGTGCGTGTGTGTGCATATGTGTGTGTGCATGAATATGAGGATGTGATGTGTATATTCATCTCTGTGCTGTGTGTGTGTGTGTGCATGCAAGAGTGTGTGCGTGTGGTTTTTCATGAAGAAGAACAAATATTAGATGAGACACACGTTGGAAATTCCCCTGAATTTGCATCCTCACGCTCGTGCTTAACCTGCGCTCTGTTTAAACAGTGTCCCTTAGAATGAGATGGTGATTTGTCATCCCACGTGAAGAAGAGACAGGGGTCAGTCAACGTTTGGGGAAGACCCCTTGTGAGCAGGAGGCTCACTTCACAGACTCGGGGTTTGATGTGGGAATCCACCTGCCGACATGTGTCAGAAGTGGTCTCTCCACGACTGAGTGATACGTGTGCGTATATAAACCGGCCTTCAGGTCCGGGACTTTCAGCCCAACAAAAGGGTCCTTGGACACCAGGCAGCGAGCTTTCCAAGGGGCAGTTGTGTACGGCTGCTCAACTTGACCTCACCGAGCATACTTACCGCCTGGTGCACTGTCAAATCACCCATGCATGTGCCCTGCCACGGGCCAAGTAAACTAGGGCTTCTGGGGAAAGGCTGGGCGCTGGTATTATTTTGAAAGCTCCCCAGGTGAGGCTTAGGTGCAGCCAAGGTCAAGGATCATTGAGCTGCAGAGTTACTATCACTGCATCTAAGAGAGCATTAGATTTTCTATTTTGGATGGTGGGAGCTTGAGGCCATGCCCAGGGCCACAGAGCAGGCACTTTCAAGCGCAGCTCTGCGCTACCTGCAAGTGGGGGTCATTGTAGGCCTCTGCCCTGCAACCGTGCCTCAAGACTGTCCCATTTGGGGTCAATCCACTATTTGGCCCCCCTTCCTTTTTCAAGGAAGAACATCAGCTTGTCACCGATTCACCTCCACTAAACTAAGAGCAAAGATGACAGTTTTGAGAGGAAAGGCTGTGATTCAGCCCTTCTGCCACGCACACTTTGCACAGATGTGGTTTTTTTTCTTTAATTTTTCTTTTATTAAAGAAGTTGTGAGCTTACAAAACAGTCATGCGTAACGTGCAGAACTTCCATATATCAGCCCTCCACCAACACCTTGCGTTATTGTGGAATATTTGTTACAGGTTGTGAAACAGGATCATCAAAATATTACTACCAACTATGATCCGTTGCTTACATTTGGTGTATTTTTTTCCATGCGCCCCCTATTATTACCACCATTTATTAGTATTGCACATTTGTTATTGCTCATGAGAGAACTATCTCATAGTTGTACCACAGTCCATCAGCAGTAACTTTAAGTAATCACTGAAACCAGTTCAGCCGAGAATCAAGGAGAAATAATTGTAGGTAGGATGACAAAACAGGATGCCAAGGTCATGAACAATTCTTGAAAAAGAAGATGGAATAAAAACATATACATAATAACCTGGGTCAGAAAGCCCTGATCAGGTCATAAATGATAAGGATAAAGCAGAATCTTGGCTTCGAAGGAAAGGCCCATGAAAAGGTGCTTCTAGAGGGTGTTTAGGCTGAAGGACAGGTTTCTTAGGACACATAAACTGGTTTAGATGTTCAGTGGAGAAGGAGAGCTTCAAGACACAAGAAAGAGGATCTCGTGGAGGGAGCAAGGTCTTAGAGGCATGAGGAGAGCAGGCCAGAGGCTCAGACTTGGGGAGGAGCCGTTGCTTCCTCCGGCTGGGAGGAAGGTGCACAAAGCAGGGAGGGGGGCGGAATGAGAAGGCCCCACCTGCTGCCGCTCCTTATTCTGTGAAGTACAAGGCAGAGCCATCTGCTGAGAATTAGAGTCATAGGGCTCTTAAGAAAAGGCGTAAAGGTGGACATGGTGACCGTGGGAAATGGGGAGGGCCAGACTGGGATGAAGAGGAGACAGAGAGAGTGTGCACAGAGGTGTGGCCAAAGCCTATCAACTCCTGATTGCTCGGTTATCTCTTGATACACACACAGAGGTTTATGATTTAACCTGGTGGCTGGCTGCCCCTCTCTCTCTCCAAATTATATCTCTCCCCTCTTTTTCTCTGTCCCTGAATCTCTCTTTCTGTCTCTCTCCTTCTTTCTCTCTCACACACACTTTAATTGCTTCACCCATGTGGTTTTCTGGAAATTCCTTTAATGCTCCAAGTTTCTGCATGCCACAGGACCTTTGCACACACAGCTTCATTCTTCCTGGAAAACGTACACATGTAACACACACACACTGAAAGATATCCACATACTCTCACAAACAGATACACACACATCCACACATTTCCATACACACCCCCACACTCACATAGAGCTGGGCCCAGGAACATGGCTGACCTTTTCTCATCTTTCAGTTCTCAGCTTAAATATCATTCCTTAGAAAGGCTACACCTGACCCATATTATATGTTTGCACATGGCCCCACTATCATCCTCCATCACTGAGTGCTGTTTGCTTTCTTTATCCCCCTACTTTGATGCATCTATGTCCACACGTGCTTGCTTTACCACCACCCCACCCCCTGCCCACCTGAAAGCCCAGGGGGGCCAGAACCCCTGTCTGGCTTGCTCACTGTGGATGATGTGTAATCAACACAAAGACTGAGGCACAACAAGTTCTCAGTATGCCCTCCTGAGACTTGCACCGAGTTGGAACTGTGGACCAGATGGTCTGGCAGCATAAATGCATCAGAGCGGCCTGTGCCCATAGCTCTTCTTTGGATGGATTTCATTCCTTTCTGGATTGTCCCCTTTCTTCTTTCTCCTTTCTTTCTACCTCTTTCATTCTTATATATTTACTTGCTAACATGAAGCCCATTTTCCAATTACCCTTTTGTGGTAATTCCCTAACCTCCCATGTCTACCCCCACCTCCTACTCCAATCCACCTTTTCCAAATTGTTGTAAAATCAGGAACAGTCCAGACTGGCAGAGACAGAAAGCGTGCCCTAGAGGCACAGTAGAAGCTCTGCTGCTGGTTCTTTGTAGGAGAAGATATCAAGAGCATTGTGCTTTCAGGACCCGAGACGTGCCTACCTGAGGGGATGCCAGCAGAAAAATGGTGCCAGGGGTATGTTAGTCAGCCAAAGGGGTGCTGATGCAAAGTACCAGAACTCTGTGAGCTTTTATAAAGGGTGTTTATTTGGGGGCAGAAGCTTACAGTTACAAGGCCCTAAAGAGTCCAACTCAAGATTATTTCCTCACCAAACTCTTTTGCCATGTGTTGAAGCAAGATGGCAGGCAGCATCTATGAGGGTTCAGCCTTCCTCTTCCCTCTTAAGGCTTTGTGGTCCCAGCTTCTTCCCATCTCGGCTGTAGGCTGGCACAAGGGTCATCTCTCTCCCCGGGCTCGTTTCTTTCTGGGCTCAGCTGCTCTGTTCTCTTCAAGGTCAGCTGTAGGTTAGGCTCATCTCTCTTCCCGGGGCCTCTGCCATGTCTAATGAGCTGTATCTCTTCCTCTGTGCGAGAGTCTGTTTTATCAGCCCACCAATGGAGCTGGGACTTAACGCTGAGTCGCACTCTAATGACGTGGTTGAATCAAAGCCTTAATCTTAATGTAATTTAATCAGACGTCTCAGCTGAATCTAATATAATCCAAGGGTTATCATGCCCAGAGGAACAGACCAGTTTACAAACATAATCAAATATATTTTGGGGGATTTATAAATAACATCAAAGGCTGCATGGGACTTCAAAGGGATGCAGGCAGCCCACTGAGAATTTGACAAGAGATAACAGACATTATTGAGACAAACTCCTCTCTAAGTAGCGCTGTGTGCATGTGTGGGTGTGTGTCCTTATTATTAGTAAAATGGTGCTCACGGTTTTTATTTTGTGATGCAGCTGATGATTGCTGCCCTTCTGCTCTGTTTGGACAGCTGCTGCTCAAAGTACTGGCATTAGACCCATTCATTCCAAAAGACACCGTGGGTGGTAGTATAAGCTTCTTAATAAAGCACAGCACCTCAAATTCATAGGTGGTGTCCAACATTGGTCTATAATTGATCTCAGATAGTATGATCATATCATTCCCTGGAAATACAGTTTTCTTGATACCACAATTAGTGACAGGATAAGAAAACTCATAGTTAAACAACAGCATCCTTGTTGCAGAACAGTTATTTCCCAGATATATGTCTTTGTGTCTGTGTGTGTGGATGTGTGAATGTATGTGGATGTGTGTGAATGTGCATATCTGAGTGTGTGGATGTCTGTACTTTCCAGGAAGAAGGAAACAGTGTGTGCCAAGGTCCTGTGCCATGAAGAAACTTGGAGTATGTGTGAGTGGATCTCAGGGATGCTGTATAGAAGAAGGGTCTAAAATCGGTCTGGGACTCCTATCTGGCTCATGGTTTGGGTGGCTTAGGGGGAAACATTTGGGCAAAGACTGGGAGCCCAGTTGGAAAAAGAGCAAGCATTTTCACAAGCCAAGAGAGCTAGGTATGAGCATGCTTACCCTGAGCCCAGGGGAGGGACTGGGAAAACATAGCAAGAAGGATCCCCATGGTTCCTGGCTAGGGGCGGCGTAAGGACTTGTGCACGAGTGCATCCGTGAGTCAGAGGAGCCCCTGGGCCCACGACAGACTCATCCTCACACAGATACTCTGTGAGGTGCAATGGTCGTCCAAGTCCTGACTGAACAAGGAATGTGAAATGCACATATGGGTGGTGGTGGCAGAGTCTGGAAAAACTCACAAGAGAGAAAGGAACATGAGAAAAGGATGGTTACTGTCCCTGTTTCCAATTCGCCAGGCAGTAACAGGGGAGGTCCCCAGGGGAGGTGGCAATAGCACCATGGGCTAAGGCTTCCAGTTTGAATTATTCTGGTTTTGTCCCATCGTGCCCTGTTCCTAATGGAACTTACTCAGACTGGTCCTGTCCCCCCACCCTCTCCTGGAGACTCGTCCCACCAGCCCCAGACAGCACACATTGGGTTTGGTTCAGGGACTGCAAAGGAGGTACTTAATTCATCCCTGCAGCTACCCAGGGAGCAGCAAAGGTGTTTTAGTCTGCTAGGCTGCTGAAATGCAATATACCAGAAACAGGTTGGCTTTCAATGGGGATTTATTTGCTTGCAAGCTTACAGTTCTGAGCCTGTAAGATTGGATCATCAGGTGACCAGCCTTGATGGTCAAGACCACTGCCAGCGATCCTGGACTCCTCTGTCTCATGGCAAGGCACATGGTGGCACCTGCTGGTTTCTCCCTTCTCTGCCAAGCTTCACTGCTTCAGCATCTAACTTCCTCCGGCTTTCTCTCTGTTCCTCTGAAATCATCCTCTTTATAAAGGACTCCAATAAGAGGATTAAGACCTACCCTGGGCCATGCCTTACTGAAATAACATAATCAAAAGGTTCCACCTACAATAGGTCCACACCGATAGCATATTAGGGAAACAAAACCAACAGGAGATAATTGTAAATAGTATGAAATTTTATAAAACTGTCTCACATGACCTTGGGGATGCATGAGTCCAAATTCCATAGGGCAGGCTGCAAACCAGGAACTCCAATGAAGGTCTTTGATGAGTTCCCCAGAAGAAGCTTGCTGTCTGGAGTAGAAGTGGGAATTCTCTCTTCTGACTGCTGAAATAATTTCTCCTTTTGAGGCCTTCAACTGACTGGATGAGCTGTCTCTCACTGCTGAAGGCAGTCTCCTCAGTTGATTGTGGATGTAATCAACCATAGGTGCAATCAACTCACTAATGACTGAAGTCCATGAAATGTCCTCACAGTACAATTTGACCAGTGCTTGCTTGACTAAACAACTTGGCACCATTACTTGGTCAAATTGACACATAAGCCTAACTATCACATGCAGGAACAGATTAACTTTAAGAACATAAGAACATGGACTTCTGGGGTCCATCCAGCTTTAAACCGTCACAAAAGCCCTGACACCTACCCTCTCCCTAGAAGCACATTACAATGTCTTTGGGCAACTGATCCCTCGCTTATAATCGCATGTATCTTGTAAACACTCCCTGTCTCCTCCCCACAAATTCCTGCATTTCTTGCATGACCTTCAAGTTCAAGTTTTCCTCTGGGATGATTTTGTGACCCACCCCCAGGGTCCAAGTAAGCAGAGTGGCCCTCTCTGTCACTTTTCCACAGCCCTTGTAGACCTCAGTTCACCTCTTTGGAGCCAGGAGCTCCTTACTGGACCCCTTCAATTGCAGAGACAGTGTTTTAATTTATACCTATGGAGCAAAGGAATGAGTGAATGATGAGACAAGAGCCCTGCACCCATGTCCACTCTGTGGGAAGGGCAGCCTCCTTGCCATGCCTCTTCCTCTGATGGCTCTGGGGGTTGTTCTCCTTAGGTTTGGTCCACGGTCTTCTTCACTTCTTACTTGGCTACCTCTGGATGACTTCTTCCATATTCATGTCTTCACATCCATCTTCATGCTGATGACTGCCAAATCAATGTCTCCTCCACATCCCTCAACCCACTTTCCAGACTCTGTGCCCTTTGACCACCAGGTGCCTGTCCTCCCCTATATGTCCTACACACATTTACATTCATTGTACCTCAAACTCAAGTTCTCCTCTGTCTCCTTTTCCCAGCATCAGGACACTGTCCACTCAGTTACCCAACTTTAGACTCCTCTCTCTCCCTTACTCTTTGTAGTGGGCAGAATAATTCCACCCCTCCCCCCAGATATGTCCACCTCCTAATCCCTGGAATCTGTGAATATGTTACCTTACATGGCAAAGGCAGTGTGCAAATGTAATTAAGGTTAAAAGCTTTGCGATGGGGAGATTATC
Organism: Tolypeutes matacus; assembly: GCA_026826555.1. Lineage (NCBI taxonomy): Eukaryota > Metazoa > Chordata > Mammalia > Cingulata > Chlamyphoridae > Tolypeutes > Tolypeutes matacus. The sequence goes on from JAKSZT010054399.1 coordinate 17,933,711, forward strand.
CTGAATTACCTGGTGGCCAATCTAATCACAGGAGTCCTTAAAAGCTGATAATGTCTCCTAGCTGTTGTCAGAGAGATGAGAGGGAAGAAGGAGGAGTAGAGATTCAAAGCATGAGAGGGACTCAACCCACCATAGCTGTCTTTGAAGATGGAAGAGGGGGCCACAAGCCAAGGAACGTATCAGACTATACATGACAGGAATGGCCCTCAGCTGACAGCCAGTGAGGAAAGAGGACCTCAGTCCTACAGCTGCAAGGATCTGAATTCTGCCAACAACCCAAATGAGAAGGAAACATATCTTTCCCTAGAGTCTCCAGAAAGAAGCATAGCCTTGCTGTGGTAGTTTGAGGTATTTATGGACCCCAGAAAAATCATGTCCTTAGAGCTAATCTATTCCTGTGTGGGTGAGCCTATTGTAGATGGGAATTTTTTATTAGATTACTTCAGTTAAGGGCTTTTTAGATTATTTCAGTAAGGCATGCCCCAGGGTAGGTCTTAATCCTCTTACTGGTGTCCTTCATAAATGGGATGAATATGGAGAGAGAGAGAGAGAGAGAGAGAAAGCCAGAGGAAGCCATAAAACCTAGAAGAGAAGGTTGAGACAAGCAGATGCTGTCATGTGCCTTGTTATATGATGGAGGAGTCCAGGATCACCAGCAGCTGGTCTTCAAGGAGTAAAGCATATTGCCTGATGAAGCCTTGATTTGGACATTTTCACAGCCTCAGAACTGCAAGCTTATGAGTTAATAAATCCCCATTGTAAAAGCCAACCAATTTCTGATATATTGTATTCCTGCAGCCTAGCTAACCAAAACACTTGCCAACACCTTGATTTTTGCCCAGTGAGATCTGTGTCAGAAGTCTGACACAACACATTTATGTTTCAAGCAGCTAAGTTTGTGGTAATTTGTTATGGCAGCAATAAAAAACATATACAACTACAGTAATCAAAGCAAAAATACTCTAGAGGAGCTCAACAGCAGATTGGAGCTGACAGATGAGAGAACCAGTGGACTTGACGATAAGACAACTGAAATCATCCAGTCTGTGAAGCAGAAGGAAAAGAAAGAATGAAGAAAAGTGAAAAGAGCCTGAGGAACTTGTGGGACACCAACAAGTGTACCAATATACATATTGTGGGAGTCCCAGAAGGAGAAGAAAGAGAAAATAGGGACAGAGGAAATATTCAAAGAAATAATGACTAAAAACTCCCCAAATTTAACAAAAGACATGAATATATACCACCAAGATACTCAATGATCTCTAAACAGAATGAACCCCAAAAGACCCACACTGTGACATATTATAATCAAACTGACAAATGCCAAAGATAAAAAGAGGATTCTGAAAGCCACAAGAGAGAAGCAACATGACACGTACAAAGAAGCCTCATTAGAGTAAGTGGCGATCGCTCATGGGAAACCATGGAAGCAAGAAGGCACAGTGGGATGACATATTCAAAGTGAAAAACTGCCAACCAAGAATTCTATGTCCACAAAACTGTCTTTCAAAAATGAGGGAGAGATTAAGACCATTCCTAGATAAACAAAAGCTGAGAGACTTCCAAGCCCTACTGGAAATGCTCAAGGTAGTTCTTCAGGTTGAAAGGAAAGGACAATAGAAAATAGATCAAAGCTGCATGAAGAAACAAATATCTCCACTGAGCGTAATTATATGGGTAAAAAAAAATGCCAGTACTATTGTATTTTTGGTTTGTAGCTCCACAGAAATCAGTTGTTTGGGATTCATAATGTATAACTATAATTTGTGGGAAGAATTACCTAAAGGTGGGAGATGGAGGGTTATAGAAACATACTTTGTATAGACTATTGAAGTTAAAATTGGATCAAAGCAATGGAGATTATTACAGATGTTAAATTTAAGCCCTATGGTAAATACAAAGAACATATTGGAGAATATTGAAGCTCATAGACACAAAAATTAGAGTACAGATTGTCAGGATTGGGGGACAAGGTGAACAGGGAGTTAATGCATAATGGATATAGGGGTTCTGTTTGTGGAATGGGAAAGTTTTAGTAATGGAAGGTGGTGAAGATATTGCATTACTCTACGTGACTAATCCCACTGAATGGTATGCTTGGGAGAAGCTGAGATGGGAAAGTTTAGGTTGTATATATGTTCCCATAATTAAAAAAAGAAAAGAAAGAGCAACTAAAGAGACAATGACAATAGACGGCAATACATGATCCTGGATGGGATCTAGCAAGAGAGGAGAAAGGACTCAAAGGGACATTATTGGGCCATATGAAATTAAATTTCTTGAGCTTGATAACTGGAAATACATATGGTAATATTGAGTATTCAAGGAGCATTATGTATATAGCCTACACTCAAGGTTCAGATAATGGATTGATAAATAGGCAGACAGATGGATAGATAGATTGGTAGATTGATAGATTGAAAGAAAGAAAGAATGATAAGGCAAAGGCGGCAAAATGTTAACATTGTGGATCTGGATATTGGGAGAGATGGGGATATTCACTTTGGAGTTCTCTATATAGGGTTTGCATTGTTTTTGCAGCAGTCCTGTAAGTTTGAAAGTATTTCAAAATAAAAAGTTCATAATTAAGATAAAAAAGAAGCGAATATGCTCTCTCATTCAACCAGTCACAGGTCCTGGAGACTGGAGAGCCACTCTGTAAAAAATCTCTTCCCTTTGTCCCATCTTTGCCCTCTTCCTGCTACTGTCATGGGTTCAGCCATGGCACACTGTAGCCTGAGCCTCTGGCTCTAGCTTCCCTGAATGCTGCCTCTTTGCCTCTTCAGTTCAACTTGCACCTGCATCATTGACATGTTCACCTTTATAAAAAAATATAATAATAAGCCTGAGCACACCCTGCATGGGTTCCACAGGCCCTGTGGCCATGCCCAAGCTTCCCAGTGAAACACAGCAGGGTCTCTGGGCCCAGGGTCCCTCTGCCCTTCACCTCTGTGCAGTGTTCCCTGTTCCCCACCCCACCCCCACCACAGCCTTCTCTCCGGACCTACAAGTTCTTGCCTCCCCCTGCTAGGCCATTGCTGCTGCTTCTACACATTCATTTCTTCTCAAAAAGACCTGTGCTTCTCACTGAGTCCCCTTGGGGAAGATTTTCTTGACCCCATGACCTCTGGCAGGATAGCCTGGCCCTGCCCGTGTCCTGCTGCATTCTGTGATGTTCCTACCCCAGTCTCTGGGCCCTGCTTGGCCTCTTTAGTCCATCTGGGTGTCCCATGCCTAATGCAGAGCCCACTGAGCCCAGCAGTCAGAGGAGCTTCAAGATAGCGAGTCAGTAAACGAGAGGGAAGGCATGGTGTGTAGAGCCGAAGCAAACGTCCGGGGGTGTCCAGGCATGATGACTGGGTGATGAAGAGAAAGAGTATTTTTGATGGTAAACGTGGTGTGCAAAGGACCAAGGAAGCAGCCTTTATTTAAACAAGAAAGTCCAGTGGCTGCATTAAAGACAAAGAGTATTTTGGGGGCACTGATTTGGTGCCAGGCACTCTTCTCATGGCCCCTGGGCTAACCCATTTCATCTTACAACAACCCCAAGAGGTAAGTACTAACACCTCCATTTTGTAGATGAGGAAACTGAGGCACGGAAAGATGAGTAGCCAGCCCTAGGGACACTGGGAGGTGATGGTGGCCCTTCTGCCTTCGTGCTGGCTCCCTCTCTGTGAGGTGATATGGTTCAACGCAGCAACTTTGTGAGGCGGAGGAGGAGTGGGCGCCGTGGCTGATGCGGAAAAGGGACTGCCCTCAGGGACCTTGTCGGAGAACCCGTCATGGGCCAGTCACCGGGCCGGGCGGTCATCAGATCAAGGGCTCCTGCCCATGCCCAGCAATCGAAATACAAAGTGGAAAGCAATAGAAGCCATAACTGTGACACCCCGATAAAGGGCAGGTGACAGTGGAGGAAACCGGCCAGAATCCTGAAGGCACAGGATGGCTGCAGGCGGAAGGAGCAGGACATTCTGGGCTAAAGGAGCTGCCTGCCTGAAGGAAGTGCTGGAGTGTGAGGGTGAAAATGATGGAGGAGCAATATGTCCAGGGTGGGTGGAGCAGGAGCGGACTAGGGACGCGTGCTTTCCTGGGTGGGCTCTGCGCCTGCGCCGGAGAGTCTGGCCAGCAGATGTGCACCCATCAGGGTTGGGGAGTGGGGGCCACGTCTGAGTCAGGCAGCCTGAGGGATCACACTGCAGGGGGAAAGGGGCAGGGACTGGCCAGGGAAAGTTGGGGGCAGAGAAGCCACATACCCCAAATTGAGTGGGGGTGGGGGTGGGGAAACAGAGAGAGATGATGCACAGAGGGGGACACAGAGGGAAGTGTAAAGAGGAAGTGCAGAGCGGGACGCGGAGGAGGACGCGGAGAGGGGGTACAGAGAGAATCTTAGGGGGCTGTGGGAGGCGTGCAGAGGGGAACACAGACAGAAGGTGCAGAGAGGGGGCACAGGGGAGGCCCGCAGTTGGGGTGGATGGGAGAGCTGAGAGGGGACACAGAGGGGGCACAAAGGGGCTCACAGGGGGCTCAGAAGGGACGCTCCGAGGAGAGACCGGAGCCCAGGGCTGGAGGGGAGCTCGGGAGGGCTGCTGAGTCTGACACCGGCACTTGGCTTCCCGCGCCCAAGCAGGATTTGTAGGGAGCGGTTGGAAACGCCATCCAGAAGCGGACCCCGTCCTGGGGGTGCAGATTCAGGACCCGGCTGCAGACGAGGGGGTAACAGAGCACCCGTGAGCCGCCTCCACCACGGGGGCTCGTGCGGTGAACGGCAGCTTCTCCCTTTCCTGGGCCCACAGTATCAGGCGGGGGCCGGGCGGGGTGGGCAGGAGGAACTTGGCCTCCGCTGACCACCGGCGCTGATCACTTCCCACCAAGAAGCACTTGGCCCCGCTTCCGAGCCCCTGGGGCTGGGAACCAACCGTCCTCGCTGGCTTCCTGTCGAGACCGCGGCAGGTTCCTTTGCCCTGGAAAGTTCCGCGCCGGCCGTGGTGGTCAGAGCGGACCCGTGCTGGAAGCAGCAAGTGGGACGGGAAGATGGGCAGGGGGCAAGGCACAAGCAGGTGAAGGGGGGAGAGAAGCCTGCGGAGCCTGCTCCCAGCTGGGGGCGTTGGGAGGGCTTTTCTTCCAAACTGTTTTAGAAGCATGAAAGCTGTTCTGCCTTGGTGGGAAGGAGGGTCCTGGAGGCCACTCTCAGTGGAGGGACCCCCAGCCCCACCCCCTGGCCCACCTTTCTCTCCATGACTTGAGATTCTGGGGGGGAGGGGCGGCACATATTTCCATATAAGCGCCTCTTTGAGGGACACGGCTGCAGAGGCTCTTCGTCTCCTGAGGTTCTCTGAGCAGCACTTGTCACCTCTTAAACCTTCTCCTTATGCTCCTCGCTTCGTTTGCTGGCTGCTGTCTCTCCTCACAAGAGTGGAAGCTTGATGAGGGCAGACTTGGTACCATTTTGCTCACTGGGCCTCCCTGGAGCCTAAATCTCTATCCACATTTGTTGATGCTCAATAAATATTTTTTTGAAATGTTTGTATGTATTGTGAGAATTTTGATTTTTACCCACAATAAAAATAAATTAAAAAATAAAAATAAAAATAAAAAAATAAAAAGACAGCAAATTCACCATTCGCTTCAACGAGACCGCATGATGACGACAGTGTGGGTGAAATGAACACGCTTCTTCTAGAAAGCAACTGGACACTCTTTTCCAAAGATGTTCATCTCAACATTGTTACTATAAAACTTAGAAATAATTTAAATATCTAATCATTGGGGAACAAGCAAATACACAGAAAATTGTTTTTATGAAAATTTTTGTTAATTGGGGGAAAATGTTTATGATATGAGGTTAAGGGAAGAGGGCACAATGCAAAATTGCATGCGTGATAGGATCTTAACTCAGAAAAATATGCAAGAATCAGGGAAAACCCCAACATGTTATCAATAGTGAGTTATACATATTGTTTTTAATCTTTTTTTTTTCTGAATTTTTCTTTTTTTTCTGGAACAAACATGTTATATTCAAAACCATAAAATTATTTCATAAGAACAGAAAATCAACACACATTAAGATTGACTAATCCTGTTGATTAATGTCAAATCTTTCATGCATATCTCTCGACCTTCACTTTTACTCCATCCCTTAATTCTATGTCAGCCTTCCTTTCTCTTCCTTCTTAACTGTAAAATTCATTCCTTCTTTGATACCAGTACTCCTCTTTTCACATTATTGCCTCTTTCTGGATTGCTTGAGGTCTGCTTTGGTTGAAGCTGTAGGCAAGGGAACATAGAAGTCTACTGTTGAAATTAAAGATGATTCAGAGATGATATTCTGGATGATGTGTTTTGGAGAGATAAAAAAATTAGAGCCTAGTTCCTGCCCTCAATAAATTCTCAGTTGAGTAGCTCTAGCTCAACCTTGGAGGAACTGCTAAAATCACCAGTGACATTCTTCTGGCAACTGTCCAATGGCTTCATCCACCTCCAGGCCTTTTGGCTCTCCCACCGGTGGCCAGAAGTCCTCTCTCCTCCATGACAGCCTCCTACCCGGTCTTCAGGGACATTCTGCGCCTTCATCGGGAGCCTTTCGCGGTCCATTTGTTGAGCGTCTGAGCTCCCTTCCTTGGAATCTCTAGGTCTCTCAGTGTTCCTGAATCAGCTCCAAGCGTCTGAGCAAATGCTTCAAAGATCTTTGTCTTTCGGACACCAATGACGCTCATCACCTTTGGCCCAGGGGCCTAGGCTGGCCCTTCTCAACCAGGAAAATAAATCTCATTGCTGTTCTCATCAGTATCCTACCTCCTGAGTCTCCCAAGGATTTAATTGCTATGTCTATAGTTTTTGCTTTTTTTTTTGCAGGCCTCTCTCCATCCTAGAATACTCTCTTTGCAACCCTAATTCAAACCACAGCTTTTGACTTCCTCTTCCCAGACTAATCCTACTTGTCCCACACATTTAGCTCATGGTTACTACATTTCAGAATATGGGCGCGTTTTTAATCATTGGTCTGTGTATTTATCTCATAATCTTCTATTTTCCCCTAATAAATTTTCTAAGGGCCAGGACCATATTTTCTATTTCTTTATCATTTTTTCACGGGACTTAAAATAGTACTCTGCACAAAGTAAGCTAACTGATGGGCTAAATGAAGTCAAAGTTTCAGGCAACTGTTCAAATAGGCTAATTTCTTTTTAATCTGCTGTTGAGAAAAATAAGAAATATTTGTTGGCACCAGCCTAACTCTCCTTCCATGCTGTTCAGGTGCTTTATTCTCTCTCAGTAGTACCTGCCACTTCCCGCATGGTTCCCCAGTCCTCTCAGGAACTAAGAGCATCTCTCTATCCGTACCCCGATGTTTTACAGAAGAGCAGATCACTAGAATTTTTAACTTTTATTTTGAAATAACTTCCGGCTTATAAAAAAGTTATGAATAATGCTCAGAAAGTTCATGTAAACCCTTCGCCCAATTTCTCTAATGTTCACATCTGACATCTTAATATAGAACAATGATCGAACTGGGGGATTAACTGTTAGAATAATCATAGTAAATAAACAACGGACCTTATCTGAATTTCACCATTTTCCCCCTAATATTCTTTTCTGTTCCAGGATCCAATCCAGGATCCCACATGGCATTTCATCATTATTTCTCCTTAGTGTCCCCAGTCTGTGATAGTTCCTCAGTCTTTCTTTATCTTCATGACCTTGACACTTTTGATGAGTTGCGGTCAGTAATTTTGTAGAATGTCTCTTCATTTGGATTTGTCTGATGTTGTCTCATGATTGCATTGAGGCTGTGCATTTTTGGCAAGAATTCCACAGAGTGATGTTGTGTCCATCTGTATCATGATGCCAATATGCCTAATTACTGGGATAATAACATTGACTTCTTGGTTAAGATGGTGCCTGGCAACCATTTTTACTGTAATGTTTGCCCATTGGTCATTTTGTTTTTCCTCATTCTTTCTAAATTTATTATCTTGAATTCTTCTGTAAGGAAGACCTGTCCCTTCTCTGCCATTTATTTCTTTTTTCAGTTATTTCTTTACATCGCTATGGACTCATGGATGTTTATTTTTTTTCCTCTGGGTTGGAGTCTGACACTATCCTTATTTATTTTGTTGCTCAAATCATTCCAGTGTTGGCCATTGGGAGCTCCTTCAGGTCAGCTATTGTGCCCTTTTGGTGCATCCCTTTCTTTTATTGAACACTTCCTTATTTTTGGCACTGTAAGATGTCTCTGGCTCATCTTGTAGTTTCCCCGTGCTAGCTCTGAAATCAACCACTTCTCCATGAAATCAACACCCACGTTTTTGAATCTCTGTTTCACAATCAAATTGGATTTCAGTCGCAAGCTTCTGACGGAGACACTGGCTCTGGGACAGAAGGGACCTTGCTTGTCTCATCACGGTGATATCCACAGCACCCAAAAGAGTGTCTGCCATAGCTGAGAAGCCACCTAATGTCTTCACCAAATGAGTCCCTTTTGGTGACTCCATCACTTAGCAGAAAGCATTCTAGCGAGTGGAATTTGCTCCTGGCTCCCCAGAGAAGGAACTGATGGCTTAGAAGCAATTCCAGCTTCTGCCAGTTTGGGGAGCCTGAAACCAGGAATCAAATCTCTATCCTTATTTTCCTGGAAACAGGATCTAAGAGCGTCAGTTACCTCACAGAATTGAATGCAACTTCAAGCTGCCGGGGAGCAGGGATGTGTCATAAGACAGCTCAGGGACCGTCTCACCACGGAGCTTTGTGTTTAATGGGCAGCGCTGACGTAAATTTGGAAGAACTCACTGGTGTGTGCACGTCACATTTATAAACAAACAATTGAGAACCAGGCAGGGGACTGCTCAGTAGGGCTATGAAAGTGGTGAAAGAGCATTCAAAGTAGGTTCAACTCTTTGAATAACAAGGTGTGAAGTGTTGGAGCTGCTGGTAAATATGGTCAAGTGCATCTAAAATAAAGTACTTTTCAAATTTATTCAGATATTTTTACTCAAGCAAAAACATTCTAACTAATCGGACATTTCAAAAACAAATGAAGTAAGAGAGGGCAGAGCAATCTCTCCACTTGCCAATATCACATTGTGAAAATAAGAAGGTCTGCTATTTTGACTCACAAAGATTCTTGAAAGGTGGTATAACCAAAGTCCTTTATACTTAACAATGAAGAATCAAGCATTCCAGAATCTTTCACCATGGTTAACTGCCACTCCTGGCTCCTGTCTCACTTTGGGAGATGAGAACTAGAAAGCCTATCAAGTTTTTGGGTCCCCTCTGGGAGGGGATAGTAAAGCACAGAGTTTAAAAGACAGACACCCCTGTGTTCAAATTCCAACTCTCACCCAGTACTAAGTAATCCTGTGGGCAGTAATTCAATATTTCAGCCTCCATTCCCTTATCTGCTAAATGGTGATAGTAATACAAGTCATTTATCTATTACTTATTAAGCACCTACTGTATGTATGCCTTGTACTATGCTGGGCCCAAAAGGGATAGACCAGTGAGCAGTGAGCATGACAGATGAATTCCTATTGGAAGTTCCTCGGGTTGGCTCCAGTGTCTTTTTGATATGCCACCATCCTTCTCCCAGCACTTCCCTCTTTTCTGGCTCCGCAAGAAGGGGGGAGATGAAAGATCAAACAAGCAGTTCCAGTAAAAGGGATAACTACCAGGCTTGAGGCGAAGAGGGCAAACTGGACATGCCTCCCTTGGCAAGAAGTGACTTGAGCCAAGGCTTTCCAGTGGTTGGGGTGGTGAGGACAGGTGGTTGCTCCAGTGGGAAGTGTACTGGGCATGCTTTGGAGGGCCTGAAAAGGTTTGCAGGTGTGGGTGATGGTGGGCCTGGAGCATGAGGGGTGTTATAAGCCAAGCCGAGGTGCTCAGACAGTGTATCTAGGGCAACTGAGGGCTTGAGGGTTTCAAACAGGGCTGTTTTTAAGAGTGAGAGAATCTCTAGTACAGTATTTAGCACATAGGATGTGGCAGTTTGAGGCTTTTATGGATCCCAGAAAAGATCATGTCCTTAGAGCTAATCTATTCTTGTGGGTGTGAACCTATTGTAGATGGGACCTTTTGATTAAATTACTTCAGTAGGGTGTGACCCAGGGTGGGTCTTAATCCTCTTAGTGGAGCCCTTTATAAACAGGATGAATACAGAGGGACACAGAGAAAAGACCCAGGAACTCAGAGAGGAACCCACAGAAGCTGAGTGAGGAAGCCACGAGAGCAAAAAGCTGAAATCAGTGGAGCCTGGGAGAGAAGAAGCCACAGGAGCAGAGAGAAAGCCAGAGGAAGCCAGAAGCTGGAAGCAATGAGACTCAGAAGATAAAGGAAAGACAGCAGGCGCTGCCATTATGTCTTGCCATGTGACAGAGGAGCCCAGGACTGCTGGCAGCCCACCTCTGGGGAGAAAAGTATTGCCTGATGGAGCCTTGATTTGGACATTTTCAAGGTTTCAGAATGGTAAGTTTATAAGTTAATAAATCTCCATTGTAAAAGCCAACCCATTTCTGGTATATTGCTTTCGGCAGCTTTTAGCAAATGAAAACGTAGGAGGTATTCAATAATGGGTGGCTGCTGCTGCCTCTGCTGTAGCACTGCTACTACTACCCCTACTACTACCACTGCTACTACTACCCCTACTACTACCGGTACTAGTACCATCCCACCCCCACTACTATTCCTACTGTCAGTACTAGTCTCACCAGCACCCCACCACTATTTATGCTAGTACTACTGCTACTGTCACTACTATCACCACCACTGCCCCACTATTACCTCTATTACCACTGCTACTACTACCACTCTAGTACCAGTACCACCACTACTATTTATACTACTGCCACCATCACTATTACTATTACCACTGCTACCATTGTTGCTACTCCTCCTCCTCTTCTAGTACCACTATACCACTGCTATGAATATGACTACCACCACTACTATCACCACCATTACTACTACTACTACTAGTAGTAGTACTACCACCAAGCCCATTACTACCACCACCAGCACCACCACTATCAGCACCATCATTACTACCCCCATCACTTCTACTACCAGTTCTACCACCACCATCACCCCTAAAATGCTCCTACTACCTCTACTACTATCTATACTACTGCTAGTATTAATACTATGATTACCACTATCACCACCACCACTACTACCGCCACCATTACTACTACTTTCACCACCACCACTGCTATGACTTCTATGTTCTTGCAATGAACCCCTATTTGGGAAGTTGCAATCAAAGCCTTTTTTAAAAAAGTTAACTCGTTGCCTATCTGAAGACCCTAAACGGGATGCCAGCCATACCATGACCCCCGCAGTTAACTTAGGGCAGTTGTTCAGACCTGATAGCCTCAGTGGGTGGGAGTTGGGTGCTTGTGCCTGAGTCCTTGCACCCACTTGGGAGCCTGGGTTTGGAGAAGACATGCCAGTTCTCCAGCCAGCCACGAGGACACAAGTCCACAGGAACATTTTCTTAGCTGCCCTGTGTCTGCCCTCAGTCCACAGCAGAGGTGCCCAAGTCTGAAGAGCCTCTGCTCACTCAGTAGGCAGTTGAGTCCCTACTATGTGCTGAGCACACCCTAGGACTGTTGACCCAGGGCAAGCCCAGGCTCCTGCCCCTGGGAGGGATCATTCTCAGTGAGCAGGGCATAAGAGGGGGCCCTGAGCAGTGGTCCCCAAAAGAATATATCAGAACATCTTCTTTTATTCATTGTCATCTAAAATATAAGGTCCCAGAGGGTGACACTGGGCCCTACTGGGGCCACCCATGGCTCCATGTGGAGGGTACAAAGGGCAGGGACTCCTTCCCACAATGACCTCCATGTTGTGCTGCGTGTGTGTCCCTCAAGTGGATTTGCAGGTAATATCCTTTGGATTAAGTAGACAAACCCAAAAAGAACTATTAGCAAAGAAACTGAGAATGAAAGCTAATACTGATAAAGTGTAAGCAAACTCAGACTAGCAGGCCCATTCTTCCAACTCCTCCAAGTGTGAGTGCTCTGTTGGCTGCATCTTGAGATTAAACAGTGCAGAACTAACCAGATCTGACAAGAAGCCATCCCTTGCATTGGAATTTTCAAAGTGGCTGTTTGAGATCTAGATTTACATTCTCTGTAATTAAAATAAACCTCACGCTAGATGGATGTTCTGCCTTGAGAAGTCAATGAGGTGTGTGCTTACTTAAACTTCTTTTTCCCCAAGAAGTGATGCATTGTGCACAAGATCGGAGTCGGCAGGCTTAGAGCCACCCAAACCCCACCTTAGAGCCACCCAAACCCCACCCTCATTCAATAACATTTATGCCTGGCACCATGTTAGAAGCTGTGGATACTAAGATGAGTAAACCACCATCTCTGATTTCAAGAAGCTCACACACACATGTGCACAAACACACACACACATGCACACATATACTCATGCACACAAGCATGCATATGCATACACACACGTATGCATGCATACCCAATGCATATACAGGGTGATGTGTGATATGAGAGAAGGCTTTGTCTCTGCAGAGATGAGTTGTGTGGCTTTATCTGGGGAAACCGGGCGGGTTCCAGGATGAGCCGCCAGCCTGACCCACAGGGAGCTGGGAGGGCAGAGATGAGAGGAGGGCAGGCAGAACTGGAGGGTCTGTTTGTGAAGAAGCAGGGAAGCCTCCAGCACACACTGCACACTGGGGGGTGGCAAGGCCCAGGGAGGCTCCTGGAACCACCAGGAGGGTGGGCACTGCTGGACCCTGGTTCCCCAAAGCGTCCCCACATCATCCCGCTGCTGTGGCCATGCAGCCTTTCCCATGGAGTTGAGGGGTGCATGCCGTGAGCCTTCCAGACAATCACCAGGGAGCTCAGGGTTCTTCCAGAGAGTCCCACCAGAATCGGGAAAATGGAGAGGGCTGCTGGCAGGCTTCTAATGGAGGCCGGCCTCTATCCCCACCCTTGTCCCCTCCACAGGCCACCACTATGGGCATTGGGTCCATAATCCCCACCTGGCTCTTACCTTTATATGTGCATCATGAACAATATATGGTAGTTGGGTTTTTTTTTGCTGATTTTTTAAAACTTTATTTCAACTTCAAAAGATAAAATAACAGACAAAAGGTAGCTTAACAAATTATAGAAGCACACTTTAAAAAATCTTGCTCAGGCACATTTATCTTATTTAATCCTAAAACCAAACTCAATTGTTTCTCCAGTGTTCTGAAAGATGAATAAAGGAGCACCAATTAGTTAAATGCCACGACCAAGGTCTCCTTGTTCATGAAGAAAATGAAAAAAAAAAAAAAGCTTCATCATATTCACATCTCATAAAACTAAATCCCATATTCTTTTTTTTTTACCTTTAGCATTGACATAGTACCTTCTTTGCCTTTGCTACAAAAATATAACAGTATCACTGTTAACTATAGTCTGTAAGTTATATTAGTTATATTTTCCCTGTAACATCATATTAAAAAATTATTGCTGATTTTTTAAAAAAAGGTTATATATATCTATAATATTTTGTTTCTTTTACGAAAGGCAAGAAAACATGATGTAATGTTAAATCACGAATCCTTATTATGGGAACCCCCGTTTGCTATATTGTACTTGGTACAGTTTGCATTTCTTTTCAAAAAGCCAGTAGGGACCGCATGGGACCCCAGATGGCTGCCGCCAGCCCCATGCCCTTCAAACTGCAGACCCAAAGCCTTGACCTCATCATCCCCTACGGGAATGTCTCAAAGTCGCCTGTCTGTCTGCAGCGAGGGTGCCCTTAGGGGGCCACCCCCACCCCGCTGACCAGACGAGGGGTGAGTCTAAACAGGACCTTTCTTCTGCTCTCTGTGATGGAATAGGAGTGGGTCCCCTCGGCTTTCAGCATTAATGAAAGCACCTCTGCTTCCTGAGGACATTAGGAGAATTAGCAAAACTGTTGGCAAATATTTTGTGCTCTTTGGTAGAAAAAAAGAGTCCGTGAGGACAAAGTGTTCTGTCCCCCTCCTTTGTGATGCAGGAGGCCAGCTGAGCTCAGATTTGGATGGTTTGGCTCTATTTCATCATTTGGGATTGATGTAACTTTTCCCTCTCGTTGCCCTGTAGGTGGGCGCCTGTCTTCAAAGTTAGGATAAACATTTATTTCCTGAGTGCCAGAGTCCCCTTAAAAAAAAAAAAGTATTAAAACCCTCTTACTTACAAAATAAAGTATCTCCAAATCAGACCTAAAGTTGAGAAAGAGATCACAGAGGAAGGTCTGAAGGGACAAGGTTGGTTCCCGTGGCCCAGCGAGCCAGCTCAGGGTGGGCAGGTGGGCGTGAAGATCTGAAAGCCAGCAGTGTCCCGCTGAACCCAGAGGACAGCTAGCTCACAGGGCTGGTTTGGATCTCCACTGGTGCGAGCATGTCCCAGGGGGACAGAGTACCCCTGTAATGCAGCAGTAGACACATTCTCGGGATGGAGGTGGTGGACAACCAGAACTTCTTCTCCCTGAGATTCTGGAGAGAATGTGTGGACACAAAGATAATTCTGAGAAACTTCCCCTCTCCTTACCGCCTCCCACTTCAGAGAATCAAAACGCTTATCTCCAGAATAGATAATAATAAGGTGTGGGGTGTGGGGTGTGGGGAGGAGGGCCTTTGCTTACATCTCCTTTTAAAAATTACTTATCAAACAGAAGCTAAATTAAAAGCCCCATTTTACTGCTCTGCTCTGTATTATGAGGTGTAACCAGATACCGGGAGGGTAATCTTACAGGAGCAGGGCCTTTGACCCCACAAGGGCAGATCCGGGAAATATGTTGAGACTATCACATAGATGTGCATATGTGTGTGCCTGAGGGTATTTGGGGAGCACAGTTCACAGTCAGAGCCCCCTTCTGCAGCTGAGCCTCCGAGTGCTCAACTGCTTTTTCCTGCTAGTGTGGAAGTGCCACGAGGATGGGCCTGTGTCTGTTGTTTGCTGATGTGCCCCAGGACCAGGAAGACGGCCTGGCATACAGTAGGCATTCGCTAGGTTAGTGTTTGTTGAATGAATGAATAATATCGGAAAAATTGGCTCTAATCTTAACGTTCAAAAAGGGAATACAGGTTAAATAAATTGTGATATATGAATATGGTGTGTCCATCGTGAGGATGTAGAATTAGATGTATTGACATGGAATGTTGACATGTGCTGCTGAGTAAAAAACAAATAAATGAAAAAGCCTATCCTATGACTGTTCCTAGACTATACTATCAGTTATATAAAACTCTATCTATCTATCTATCCTATCATCTACCTATCATTTATTTGTCATCTATCTGTCATCTATGTAATTATCTATCATTCATTTATCTATCATGTCATGTATTTGTCATCTATGTATCTATGTATCTGTCTTTCTGTCATCTAGCTATCATTTATCTACTTACCAATCTATCTACCCTATCATCTATCATTTATTTATCTATCATCTATCTGTCATCTATGTAATGTATCTATCATTTATCATCTATCTGTCATGTATTTGTCATTTATCTATCTATCTACCTACCTAACATCTACCTACCTATGAAGAGAGGACTGTTCACAAAACAGTAACATTACTTATCTCTAGGTGAGAGGTGGGGATAATTTTTACTATCTTCTTTATATTTCATATGCATATATACAATTTCAGTAATGAGCATGTGCCGTTTTTATTTCCAGGGAAAATAAGCTACTTTTCTTTAAAAAAGAGAGAGGGAGAGAGACTAAAGTTTCTCACATTCCTCTGCATCAAATTCATGTTGGGTATTCAGTCACCCTCGTGGAATCCCCCGTGAGCTGTGCTGGAGGGACATCTTTTTAAAGGCAAGCTTTACTTTTGTACTGCTTCTCTGAAGTTTGGGTTTAGGGAGAAATGCCTCCACTACTCAGCAGCCATGTCGCTCTGAACAAAGTACCTAATCTCTCTGAGCACAAACTCCTTCAACAGCAACCCCAACATAATAATATCTACCTGGCAGGGACGCCTCACTGAGTGACTGGGCTGAGTTTTGTAATTCCTCTCTCCCCCTCACAGCTTTTTATCATAATTCTGAGGAATCTGTGCATGTATGTGTGCACGTGCCTATGTACGTATATGTGTGTATAGGCATGAATTGTGTTTGCATGTGTATGTGTGCATGCATGCATATACGTATTGTGTATGTGTATACAGGCATGTTTGTGTGTGTGCACATGTGTGTTTATGTGTATGTATATACATGTATGTGTGTATTAGCATGCCTGTGGGTGTCTATGTGTATGTGTGCATATGGATATATTGTGTATGTGTGTATATTGGCATGTTTGTGTATATGCACATATGTGTATGTGTCATGTGTATGTCTGTGTATAGGCAGGCATGTATGTGTACATATGCATGTGTGTATATGTTTATAACGTGTATGTGTATTTTGGCATGTTGTGTAGGCACCATGTGTATGTGTGTTTGTGTGCATGTATGCATATGTGTATGTATGCATATAGGAACACATGTGTATGCATACATATGCATATATTGCATGTGTAGGTGCATATAAGTATGTTTGCATGTGTGCACATATGTGTGTGCGTGTGTATAGGCATGCATGTGTGTATATGTGCATTTGCATATACTGCATATATGTGTATGTGTATATAGGCATGTTTGAATACATGTGTGTGCATGTTTGTGTGTACAGGCACACGTGTTTATGTGTGCATATGCATTTACAGAGCATGAGTGTGTACATGTGTTGCCCTCAGTTTCCTTTCACTGCACATTTCTGAGATGGTTTACCACTGGTATGTACGGGAGTTTGATGAGACACAGGGTCCATAAAGGATACCAAAATGCACATGAGTCGCAGATGAGTCCCGTTCTGGACATGCATCCTCTTGGCCTTTCATCCTGTGGCCCTCCCTCCTCCGCACCCCTTCTTCCCACATTTCCAGGGCCAGCAGGGCTGAGGCACAGCTGCCCACTGGAGCAAAAGAGGGGTCAGAACGAGGAGAAGTTGCCCAGGGCAGTTGACACACCGCTGTTTATTTGTCCAATTCCCAAAGGTCCCTCTGCCAAGTACAGTTGACTAACTCCCAACAAGGCAGTCTCCTCTTGCATTAGTAAGCTCCAAACAGAGTATTGTTTCTAATTCATCATCACACAGAGCTCAAAAGAACTGAGATAGAATTCCAGCTCTTGGCAGCTTAACCATCTCTGAGAAGAAAAGGCAGCAGCCAGAGTGTCCCTGGTTTCAGATAAAACAAAATATTTTAATTTTGGCTGATATCTTCTTATTCCCAAGATGGATTTTATGTTGCACCAAATGCTGGGTGATAAGGGCTTCTTGAGTTTTGTTTTTTCGATCTGTTTTCTTTTAATCTCTGCCCTCATGTAAACTGTATTCATTAAACTGTATTCACTAACTTTAAGAATAATAGAGTAGATTCAAAATTACCGAGTGGAACTTGCAAAATGTAATGGGTAAGCATAATATCGGTCCTTGTGCCACAAAGATGATGGTGCAATTTGTTGTCAAATAAGTTTAGTGTAATTTACTAATTGCCTTTATTGTAAGCTTCCCAAATGCTCCTGCAGCTTTCTGGGATCTTAGGCTATACTGGCCAATGCAAGTTGCTATTTTTCTATCACTAAACTTTCAAAACCAGGTTGTGATGAGTTGTCAACCAGGAAACAAAAGTGATACTTTCTTTTTTCCTTGTCCTTTTCTCTGGAGGACAGTTTGTACTATCGGATAATATTTTAGTAGATTCCAGAATTTAGTCAAATGGTTAAAAGAAAAAACCACCATCAATTTCACAAGAGCTCCTATTTTAAACATACATAAAAATTACAAACAAAACCCCAGAACAATGGTGTGTAGTACACTCAAAGGAAGTTTTCCATTGTGTAGCATTTGGTTTTACACACATACTCCCAGTGATAAGTGGAAATTTAGTAAAGTCTAACCCAGGGTTTCTCAACCTCAGCACTGCTGACATTTTAAACTGGTAATTCTTTGTTGTGGGGGTTGTCCTGTGTGTTGCAGGATGCTTAGCAGCATCCCTGGCCAGTATCACCCCACCCCCACCTCAGCCGTGACAACCAAAAATATCTCCAGACACTGCCCAGTGTCCCCTGGGGATCAAGGTCGCATCGCCCCCCCCCCACCCCAAGGAATCACTGGTCCAACCCCTTACTGATCAGCCGGTAGCTCTCATAAAAATTCAAACAAACAAACAAACAAGCAAACAAACAGGCTGATACATGCTACAACTTGGATGACTTTCAAAGACATCACGCTAAGTAAAAGAAATCAGACACAAAAAGACTGTATGATTCCACTGACATGAAATGCCCTGAAAAGGCAAATCTATAGAGACAGAAATTAGATTCGCCCCACCAGGGTTTGGGAATAGGGATTAACTGCAAATGGGCATAAGAGATATTATAAGATCAAGGAAAATGTTCTGAAACTGGATTATGATGATGTTCGCACTCATCTGTAGATTTACTAGAATCATTCAATGCACACTTAAGAGGGATGAGTTCTATGATATGTAAATTTTACCACAATAAAGTTGTTACAAAAACGAACATGAAAAGAATAGGAGGGGAGAATGTAATGTAGAAGAAGAGAATCAAAACAGGAGGTAAAACCCAACCCCAGTAATTTCATTTCGCTCTAGGAAATAGTCTCCTAAAAACGAAGAGATCAGATTCCCCACATTTTATCAACCCAGATGACCGTTAGAGCAAGCCCACAATATTTTTGATGGTGGGACAGCTGCAATGTCTGTTAACACCTGATGTGATTCAATGGGCTGTTTAGTTCTGGTGTGTATTTTTTTTGTGTGTGGAAAATAATGTGCATGCTTGGCCACCCATGATCAGCATGAAGAGGAGGACAAGGGGATTAGCAAAGGTTTGTCTTTTAAGACACTGGAGGTTTTCTGCTACTATATAAAATAATTCACATTCATGATGAACCATGCTTAGTGTCACATGATATGTAAAGGGGAAAAAAGTTTGAAACCACCCAGAATTCCCCATTGCCTACTCAAACCTCTAATACAGAAAGATTCTCTCTCTCTCTCTTTGGTTTGCATTAAACTACAGCTGTTGTTGCTATTCAAAGAAATTCTGGGGACTCTCATTGTAAATGGGACAGCACATGTCTTGAAAAGTGTTCAACTGCTGTTAATTCACTGTAAAAAATATTCACTCCTTACTTAGACACCTAGTGTTTTTCAGGGGTTCATGAACTGTTTGGGGTGCCAGGAAGTGGGATGCCATCCACTAATAGGAGGGGCTTTTCTGGCCATGTTATAAGCACTCACTTGGCTGAATACTTACCCCGAAGTGAGGCAACACTTGACATTTCTAGAATCTTCAGCTCCAATGAAGCTAAGCAGAGTGAGAAACTGGTTAAAGATTGGGGCTTTTGGGTAAATTATCCCAAGGCCTCAACCTGATAAGGTTTTGGGTAAAGTTTGGGTGATGGTAAATTAATTCCCTCCCTTTAGCTGGAAACTGTGGGGACAGAGAAAAGAAGAGCAAAATTAATTAGCCCCAAAGGTCACACAAAGACAGATACTTTCTTCTTTTAATTACTTTACCCCTGATATATTTCAGAACATAGAAATTCTGAGAAATTCTGTCCCGATTTTAAGGCCCAGTAAACTTGAGAAATCAGGCTGCACCTAAGCACGAAGGCAGCCAGGAAGGGAATCTGTCTAACAACGCCTAGCAACATTTTCAGGAAAAATAATTGAAAGAGTAAACAATTCTGATTTGGCTCAACTTGCAAACTGAAGGTTGAGGTAGGGAGAGTGCGACCTACCTGATTAAATTCCCTGTTTCCTAGAAAATGTCATCTAGAAAATTCTCTATGATTTTCACTGGTCAATTATCATAAACAGGCAAAATATTTGTCCCACTCACATTCTGTGAAATACGGTTTACAGTGCCATCTTTTGAGCAGGATTCAGGTAACAGACACACTGAAAACAAGCATTTCATCAAATGTGGCAATAACGGTGACGTAGCTAGAGAAGATCCAAAGATTCATTTTTCCCCTTAAAATTGCCTGCCTCCTTTGGGTAAACAAACACAAGCTTCAGAAGAAATTTTGAAAACTTTTCTTTCTGTGTATCAACAGCCTCAAACACCATTATCAAGTCAAGAAGCATATGACCAGGACTAAATAAAACCCTCCTGCGTAACTGGTACAAGTTAGGTTATCTTTCAAAATATCAGGTTGACTTTTACCTCCAAAGAACACCATGGCTTTCTGCTTACCTTTGAGTTTTAAACTTATAGAAAGGGGGTTAGGGGTAGGGGACTGATTTGACATGTTGACTAAGTTTATTCTAGCTAAGAAAGTATATTCAACAGTATACCCAATTATTGCCTCTTTAAAATGGTTGTTTTAAGAACTACTTTTCAATCACCCCCTTGTTTTTTTCCCCCAATGCAAATTTCCTTTTGAACAAGCCTATTCTTTTTCATAGACTTGGGAGCTTTTTTTTTTTTTTTGGAAAAATTGTTTCCTCTGGGGCAAGAGAACATCTACTCTATGGTCTTAAAGGCTAGTATATTTTAGATGAGTCATTTTAGATGATTTCATGGTATTTTAATAACTGCTAAGATTTTGGTTATTTGAATGTAAGTTATAAGCTGGTACATTCCTAAGTCTATTTATACCTAATGATGATAACATGAAAAGTGGAATAAGATAAAATATAAAGCCCTAAATCTTCCATGTAGTCTAAGTTTTAAAGGCAAGTGCAACAATGTTAGACTGACTTCTAAACTCTTTTACTCTGGTAATATTAAATTAGAGCTGATTTATGTTTTATAATGACTATAATTTACATGCTTATTTTAAAAATATATGTGCATACATATATATCACTAAATTAAAATAAATTCTACCACTTTAAACTAAAAAAAAAAAAAAAGTATATTTACTTATGTTTGATGATTCGGTATTAGATTGAATAGCTGACACTAGTCGAGAATGCCCTTTCTCCTGTCCCTTGTTCATGACGCAGCGGCTTCACTCTGCCTCCACGCTGCTTCTCAAACACACGGGCGTTCCTACTCTTTGAGGCTCTGCACCTGAACTGTCTCTCTTGATCCATATCAAGTTCCTTTCTCCCTGCTGGCTCGATTCTCTGGGGGGACACCAACCTCTTTCATTCTCCTGTTAAGCTCCTGCCATGCCTCTTGCTTCTTTTGGATACCTTTGTCCCTCAAGTTGTTCAGTGTTAACTCACATCTCATAGAGCGAGGTGTGGGGTTCCAGCATTGGAAGTTGTGTATCTCTTACAAAAAAAGGTTGCTTTAAGCAACTGTTTCAACTGGTAGAGTGAACTTTGCTCAGAGCTAGTTTCACAGCAAACAATCAGTATTAAATTCTTCTGAGAAATGAGTGTAAATTGTGAGAAAGGCAGTGAATGAAGAAATCCAGGAAACAGAACAAGGCTATCAGATAGTAAGCACATGGATTTGAGTGAAAGGTGACAAGAAGAAGGTCAATGATTTGGTAAGAAGTGTGAAACCATTCTAAAATCCAAGCCAGAAGAAGGTGGGCGAGGTCTCCGCAACAGCCTGCACACTTATTAGTAACCTGGGGGAGCTCTGGGTGGGAGGTCTGCTTGTGATGGACTTCACCAAAGTAGACAATCAAGCAAACTTTTCATCTGTACCCACATGCAGCCAATGACACTCCTAATTGGATAACTGGGACCAGCTAGGCAGGGAACAGAGCATGGCTGGGTGTGCAGTCGGGGCAACCAATAATTTTGATGGATTAACTGATTCAAACACAGGTAAAAGAAATGAGCATATCAGCACAATTTCTTTTAACTTAAGGAGAATCAAACTGGGTTAGGATGCTCATAGGAAGGCCTCGATAAAAAGGAAGTTTAAGAGGCTAAGATTCAGTTTCCCAAACATCTGACTTTTCTTGAAGAAAAGGCTCAGAGACAAGTGATGCCAGTGTAGAGGAGATGTGATGAGGTCTCAGGCCCCTTCCCATCCTCCATGTCTCAGATTTCTTTAAAATGTCCCATGTGCTACATGTATGGAGGGCAAAGATGGATCCAAAAATATTTCTAAAAATCAGTAGCATCATAAGGACTGGGTTAGGAGAGAGGCTTTGTTCATGGATAGATGCTCAACCATTCTGTCCTTGAACTTACAAGAGATGGTGTGTGCAAGACTAGACTCCAAGTCACACCAAGGAATCAGGAGGGAAGTCATAGGATCGAAAGCATGGACTGCTTGACGCGGGGTTCTGCTGAAGAGGGGAAGGTGGGGGGCAAGGTGTCAGTGGAAGGGGCAGAGAGGGTGCGACCATGGCCAGAACGAAGCAAAGCCATGCGATGCTCTTACCCGAGCAAACAGAGGGTGAGCAGTCTACAGATGCCATTATTTGATGAAGTCACAGATCAAACACATATAGTGCCAGGCCCTGCCCTCAAAAGGCAGACAGTCTCCTGGCAGGGAGATGCACATGGTGGCGGTGGTATCCAGGAAGGGCCTCTTTGTGATCAGGAGCCCTAGAAATCCACAAAAGTGTAAGAACATTGTCAAATAGTGGTGTTCTATGATCTTTCCAGCAGAGACTTAATGAGTTGTATGTCCATAGAAGGATCAAAAATTGGGTCCTCTGAAATTCACTAAGGACGAAAGTAATTCAAAGACATGTTAGTGAGAATTCTTCTTCAAAGAGAAGGCTCTATGATAAGGGGAGGAGCCTGCCTCCATTTATCTCTTGTGAATTGCAGGCCTTCTTATACTGAGGCTCTTAACGGAAGGGAAGTCTACAGGGGTCCTGGAACAGGAAAAAGAAAATGCAACCTTCCCATTCAGGGTCCTCAAAACTAACCAAAGTAATTTTCAATATTCTTTGAAGAAAGGACCAGAAAAATGATAGAAAAGTGTGAAAAATCAGCATTCTTGTCATCTTTTCACTTCTGTCTTTATAGAAAAAATGAAACATAAGCAGTTGGCCAAGTCTCAGTTCTTAGGGAAATCTGATGAATTAGAATAGGGAGACGGTGTGCCCACTGAAACAGACTGCAGTAAAGTCAGATGGGCTTCACAAGCCTCCAATATTTCCAAAGAAAAGAGGGTTGGTATAAGATGAAGAAAGTGAAGCACATAAAAAACTTTTGTGTTTCATGAAGGATCTAGCAAACACTCTGAATAAAAATGGAATTAAAATGCTCTTGAGAGGCATACCTAGAGGATTTGACACCCAGAAGGTATTGTTAACCCCCCTCTTCTACATGACAAAATTATTTTCAGTAATGATCATGAAATAAAACAAAGGGAGAGAAAAGAAACACATTCAGTGAAAATGTCCTTTTATTGAATTTTATGTATTATCATGGCAATAAAACAGAGACCAAAGTAAACTATTACAATAAAAAGAAGAAAAAGTCATGTACTAATATGCTTTAATTAGAATAAAGAGTATTTTGAAAAATGGAGAAAAATATATACCTACATATTGGTCTGTCACATCAATAATTATAGTTTCTGTTTTTAAGTGTTAACTTCT
Source organism: Tolypeutes matacus (assembly GCA_026826555.1). Taxonomy (NCBI): domain Eukaryota; kingdom Metazoa; phylum Chordata; class Mammalia; order Cingulata; family Chlamyphoridae; genus Tolypeutes; species Tolypeutes matacus. The sequence goes on from JAKSZT010054399.1 coordinate 17,957,259, forward strand.
GCAAATTTGTCAGTGATTTTGTCAAAAGTGAACTTCTCTTTATATCACACTTAATAAACCATTTGTCAATCTACCTCCATTCGTCATTGACCAAAGGACACTTTTTATTTATTTTAATTTCAACAAGTTTCTTTTCCATTAAGTAACAGATATACAAATAGTTAGAAACAGTGTCAAACAAAAGGAAAAATTGGGGAAGATTCATATAAATCCCATTTCATATCCCATTTCATATCACATTTCAGAAATGGCATGTCTATGTTCCTTTAGGATCAATTCTAATGGCTTTCAATATCTCTGTAACAAAAATAAAATGTAAAGCTAAGTAAACACTGCAAGAGGTTGCAGAGAATGCTGAAATTGAAGTAACTGCTAACAATGGCTATTTTGAACCCTGTTTAATTGTAGGAAAGTAATAGGTTAGGGTGGTGGGGTGGGGGTGAGGTGAGGCTGGAGGGTGCTGAGAGGTCAGGGCTGGGGGTGGGTGGGACATGAAGCAGCATGATCCCAAACTTTATGGACTTACCCTAAACAGTGACTGCAGCTGAGCCTGCCTAGTGTCTAGCCCTGCCTAACTGGGAGGTCTGCACGTCAATGTTCACATAGAATATATTGCTAATTAAAGGATACCTAATAAAAATATGCTAATTTGAAGTTCAGTATAGATGAGTAAAGCTCCAGAGCAAACACGATTGTTTAGATGGACAACTTAGACCAACAAGAGACGCTGTGGGGAGTTTTTGTCACTGCTGTAGCCTGGGACAGTCGGCTTTAGGCAGACCACGTTGCTGAGTCTGGAGTGAAGTGGGTCTGGGTTCTCCTGGACCCGAAGCCCTAGACCAGTGCGGACACATGCTGTCACTCCCAGGTCCTTTTAGGACCCCCAGGCCCACTTCAGGCCCCAAGGGCTCTGCACGCCTCCAGGAGTCCCTGGAGGGTGAGTGGGGGGCACATGGAGCATACCATGGGCGACCTACCTGAGTTGCAGATGTGCTCAGCTGGTGTGCACCGGGTCTGCTTCTTCTGGGTGCCAAGGCCAGTCCCATGGGGTGCAACAGGCCTGGCCAGGCTGCTCCAGGGCCCCTGCCCTAGCAGCGTCCTTCTTTTTCCTTTCACAGGTGTCTCCCCTGCCCCCTTTGCATTCCTCACTCTGTCTGCTTCTGGAGAACCCAAACCAGCACAGCCTGTAGCTGCTTAAACCAGATGGCCCTTACCTGTTTGCCCTCCACATGTCTCATCAGTTGGTAGAATCTTCTTCCCAGAAGTCCGTGGGGGCATTTTCATGTGGGCTCCGTCCAGGGTCCTGTTCCCCCTTCCCTCCCAGCTTCCATGGGCAACAGCTTCCTGTTCCACCACCCTGCCCGGGTCCAAAGCAAATCCAAGGCTGCAGACGGCCACCCACAGCAAGCAGGACCAAGGCCAGGTATTGATGGCCTGTCCCTCCTGCCCGCCGGTCTCTCTTTCCAGGTCTCACAAAGACCCAGCACATGGAAGAGCTTCATTGCAGGTTCTGAGTTCAGGTGCCCAGTCTTTTCCTGGCATGCTGCCTCCACCTGAGTGCCCTCCACCCTTTCTTCCAAGTTCCTCTAGCCCAGCTGCACCACCCCCGGGCAGCCACGCTGGCCTAGCTCTCGCCAGCACATCTCTCTGCCTTTCTGCCATGCTCTGTGCTTTGATGCCCAGTTATTTGCTCAAAGAATATTCAGGAGTGACTGCCCTCTCTCCTCTTTTGAAGACAGGGGCTGCCCTCCCAGCCATATGCATGGGGCCACACTCTACAGACCGAGAAATGCACAGAACACCCCGAATATCTTCTCCTTGCTCTTCACAGGTGGGCATCTCCCCTGAGGAGGACCACAGTTCACAGCACAGGTTCAGACACCACCCTGACCTGATGGCCTTCACTCTGAGGACGTGATTTCTCCAAAGAGCAACTGGGAGAAACACAGACCTTCAGGGGCACATCAGCCTGAGGGCTTCTAGCCTTTCTCAAGATGAAAGCAGTGAGTCACAGAGAGAAGCCCCAATTATAACACATCTGGCACCAACCATGGAGGGAACCCAGACTCCCCACTCAGACCCACTGTTGGTATGTATCAGCTGTCTGACACCGATGCTTCTTGGAAGTCACAGGCACTTCCTCCCTTAGCACTGAATCCCTGGCCCCACCTGACTATGGGCAGGGCTGCCTATGTGGGACGTGACTGCCCCGCCCTGTGCCCAGGAGGCCATCCTCTAGGACCACCACAGAGGCTCCCTGCTGGCTGGTTTCCCCACTGGGTTTGGAAAATGCCAATCAACAGGACAGGGGAACAAAAGGGGGCACTTCTCCTTGCCCTTCCCTGCTCTGCTTTGCAGACCAGCCTTGATGACAGGTCCTGTGGGGCCACCCCTCACGGTCCCAGCTCTCCCTGGGTGACTCTGGGAACACTGTCTCCAAGCCCCGCTTCTTTGGCCCCTGCTTATCTCTGGTTGTGTCGGCCTCCATGGTGGCTCCTCTGAACTCGGTCCTTAAGGAATCTCATTTGAGTTGTTGGAGTTGAACCATCTTCTGCCAGGACCCTGGAAGACAATTCTGCTTCTCCTTTCCTTGATGACTGAACAGCTTCTTAGCACAGCTTACAGTTGGTGCTCCTCATTTTCAATAACTCTGGAAGTCTCAAAGGAAAAAACACCACCTGCTCGGTGTGCTGGGGACTGATTCTTCCCCAAGGGGTGATTGTATATTCTTGCAAAGGATGACATCCCAGGGCTACTCTAGGCTAAATCAGAAACTCCTGGCCAGAGTTACATTTGCCGCCAGAGAGTATACACGATGAGCAAGCTTTGGTGGAAAGAAGAAAGAAATGAGTTTCCTTTGTGCCACTACCTAGATTCCACCTTGTATCTCCCAACTCATACTCCACAAGGCCTCTAATCTAGTAAAGGCCACATTCAGAAAAGAACTTTGATACGAACACACACGAGTGCCAACATTTCACCGATTTAACCCACCCCATGGTGCTGGCACTTCTGAAGGAATGGTGGAATTTTCGGCACACCTTGGCCTTCAGGAGCATGCCGACTGGATCCCAATCTCAATTCTTTCTCATCAGCCACTTTCTGATGGTGATATTGGGACAGCCCCTTGAATTCTCCAGAGCTCAGGTGCCTCACTGGCAAAATAAGGATAATCACCCTAACTATCTCACAGGGTTGTTCGGTGTGAGGTCTCAAGGCCAGGTCTTGTCTTGGGACTGTTGGCCATTATTAGATTGACTGTCCTGCCATCTAGATGGTAGGCACTTGGGGGTTGGAGGGGCCTCTTTGACATATAACACCACCAGGGAAGACTGTGGGTGAGGCTGGCTCGGGCCATATGGATGGTGCACTGGCTGGGCACCCTTGGGTACCGTGCATCCCTTCTAGGGAGTTTCTTTGGTGCTGGTCTCGAAGAGAAGTTCCCCACGAGTGGGCTGCCTCCTCAGGACTTCCCCAAGACACTGCGGAGGACCACCTGGCCAGTGACCTGGGTCTCTAATCTGACAGGCGCCACCTCAGCCCCCCGCTGGCCCAGCCAGGGCTTGCACCTTGACACTCGGGTTGAGGGTAACTGGAAGGGGCTCCAGCAAAACCGAGAACTGTCTTCTCTGCTTGGGGCAGGGAATATCTGGACATGAAGCTGAATTCCACATGACCCTATGGCACGCCTCTTGAACCCACTCTGTAGACACACCTGGTTCTCAGGGATGCAAGAGTCACAGCAGATTGCCTGGAAATGGCACTCTCCTCTCTGCCTTCTTGCCTTTACCACTGTCACCACAGCATGTGGCTTCACAAGAAACCCAGGGCACTCCTAGCAGCTGACTGACCTTGGCACATGACCAGCCCTCTCTAGGGGCTCCCGTTCTGAGGGAGTTTGGGCCTTTTACAGTGAAGGGCATACCCTTCTTAAAGCAGAAGGTGACATTTCTCTAGTGCATGTGGAGGGGCCTTTTTATTCTTATTTTCCAAAAGGGTTCAAGCAGTACCTTGGGGAAACCCAGAGCCAGCCAACAAAAGGCAAATCTGCTCCCCAGCCAAGGACAGTTCCTGTTTGTGCTGGCTTGGCCATTTCTTCTGGTGAGTGGTTTACAAAGCAGACAGACAGACTAGGGAGAAGAGGGACAGTGGCCACCTGTCATTAGTGTGCATCCCTGAGGACGGAGTGGCTACACAAAGGACCAGTGTGAGCTGCTGTGGCCCTCTTTGGGTCAAGCAGGGAAAATGGGCAAATGGTGTGATCAGCCATCAGCCAAGATCAGTTTTATTTCTAAAAACTGTCCCAAACTACACTATTTCTTGAAGCGCTAAGGAAAGGTTAAATCCCAAAGAATCAAAGGTTTCTCTTCCCCTTAGTCCCACCTGGTATTAACTAGGACCTTGTACATAAGATGTGCAGTCAGGAGCCCACCCAGAATGCCTCATGTATTCTGTCTTGCTCTAAATATACAGCTAAATACCACCCTCAAGTAGAATATCGAGCTGCCCAGAACTTTCAGTCACTTGCTAAATAACTCTCTTTAAAAACCAGCCTCTAATAACTGAACTAGAAGCTTCAGGAAACCATGTAATTTTACAACTGTGAACTATTAACTCTTTATGATCAATAGTTTACATAAAGCTCTGGAATAAATATAAAAACCCAAACTTGCAGATGTTCAAACGTGGACAGGCAATGTTTTCCCCTGATGGAAAGAGACACAGACTTGGCAATTGCAAGCTTCAGTCATGTTTATTTAAGCTGGTTATGGCGAAGGTGCAAAACAGAACATTAATTTTGATACTGGCAGAAATGCCACTGAAAAAATTATGTCCTATAACTGTAGTCACAGGTCTCAAAATCTCTATGGGGGTTGGAAAACGAGAGAGCCTAGTGTCCACATTTCTCTGCCCTTCAAGTTCTGTGTGACGAAAACCAGAGTGTCGGGCTGATCCAAGCCCTAGACTGCCTCCTGATATGTGTTAGGTGCAAGGAGACCCTGCCATCTCCTGAAAAGGGGATGGAAAGATATTTTCAAGCCTTCAAGAGACAAATCAAAGGCATTTTGGGTTTTTTGTTTTCTTAGTTTCTCCTTCTCCCGGGGCAATAAAAAGGAAAGGGAAGAGGAAGTGCCTTCTGAAGTCTTGGCGATTTCTTGTTAAGTGTATATATAAATATAGCGTGTTGAAAGCACATTCTTAATAAAATTATTAATAACTCAGGGTCAGGATGGGAGGAGTCATCTAATGTGGGATCACAGGGTTTTGATTCTTACTGTGTTCCCTATTTTTATGACTAGCCCAGCTCTGGTTGTGCAACTCAGGCTCTGACAGTTCTATGAGCGCCCCCAGGTACCTGCCTCCCAACTGGCGGCTCCACACTCACTCCTGGATACTGCAGCCTGGGGATTTCTTTATCATAAGGATAAAACAATGAAGCACCCACAGACACACCAATCACCAGAATTTTATGCTATCTCTATGCAGGAGGAACACGAAGCAGCCCCAGAAGTTGGAGATGAACAGAGACGAGAAAGAATTGGTGCCAGGAGGTGCCGAGCCCCAAGAAGACGCGTGGAAAATGAAAGTGCTCACAGAAACACACTTTAAGTCAAAGATCTCCTTGGGCAGAGGAGCAGGGGTGGTCTGCTTAGGACCTGGGAGAGGCACCTGTGATGAGCAAGCTTGTCCAGGGGAGATGTGAACTCGGTGCATCACACATCTTCAGACCTCCTCTCTGCCATGGCAACACTGCTCCATCCACCAGACATCACCAGGTCAGGATCACATTTCTCCCCAGACTCTCAAGCTCCGTGTCGTGATATAGTCCAGGCTCAAAGGACAATGCCTAATGGCTACTTTGGTCTTCCCCAAAAATCTTGGTCATGAGAGAGAGAGAGAGAACCTGGCCAGGGGATAAGATTAGTCTCTGGAAAGTCTTCAGTTAAATTAAGAAGTTGGAAATTTGAACTACACACTAACTTTAGTGAGTCTGGTTACTGGAAGTCAGTGCTGGATGCACTGACACACAAGAGCCTAACCTGTGAAGCCGGGTCACACCAGAGATGAGCCTTCTCTGTGGCCCTAGACCTGGGAACCAGTCAGTCCCTTTTCTAGCATTTTCCTTAAATCTCACTTCAACATCACAGAGCCTCACATAGCCATCATGGTGCAAGGAGATACTGATGGAAAAGAACCAATACATTGGAAGCAGACCCCAGGGGGTGGCAGGCCATTAAGCCCTTGTTCTTCAATGTTTGGGTGATATCCAAAAGCACTTGCTTCTTCCAACCTCTCTCCCCTCCGTGGCCATGACCCTGCTTCTCTCATCTGGGCAGCTGTGACCACTGCCCCTCACTGGCCCCAGTGTGGACTCCCAGTCTCCATGTGCATCCATGTAAGCCTGTGTCCACGGGAGCCCCACATCCACGGGAGCCTTCCAGCACACATGGAAAGCCACGTGCTTGCCCAGCAGAGCACAGTGAGTCCTCCAGTGTCCATGGAAGCGTGGCCATGCTGCTTACAGGATCATAGTGCACGGAGTTGAAAGCCCAGCTCTGAAACCAGACCTGTGGGCACTGGGGCATGTTACCTACCCTCAAAGGGAAAGTATGAGAATTACATCAGATAGTTACTAAATCAACAAGTGGCTGCAGTTATTGACAACATGACTGACCAGGCCTCTGCTTGTGTACAGCCTTGTCTTGCCCAGTTTGCTACCACTGTCCACCCTCTGGTGCTTGCTCTACTCACACTGAATGACTTGTGGTCACCAGCACCCCATGCTCGCTTATACCACCAGGCTCACACACACATGGGTCCCTCTGCCTGAACTCTCCTCCTTCCAGCGTGTTCTATTGCTTTGCTTCAGGTCTCCAATTATGTAACACCCTTTCCCAAAATGCTGTCCCTAAACACTGCATTTCCCCTGCCCCTCAAACTATAGTTGTGTTTTTGTCACCCCTATCCCCAGGGGATACCTGTGACTATGCTTACTGCCCTGCTCCATAACTGACAATTTTCCTAACTGCAAGGCTAGTCTGAGAACCAGGAATGTGCCTTTGGTCCTGGCTTAATTCCACAGCACCGACTATGACATATATATTTGTCAAGTGAATGAATGAATGAAGGATTGAGGAGGGATGAAGGACAGGCAAGAGCCGTTGACCCAAGGAAGCCTCCTGTTTGTGTGCATGATTCAGAGTTCCAGTCTAGAACCAATCTGTTTTTAAAGAAAACTGCAGGGAAAAAAGTGTGAGAAAACTGATGTGGGCCACAACCTCCCTCATACTAGGAGCTGAGTCCCCTATGGGGGCCAGAACTCATCACTCTCCACTTCCAGTGCAACCACAAACCCTAGTCTGGTTACCGACAGTAAAGGGCCCTGGCATCTGACATCCAGACGCGTCTACACAATTCCAGAGAAAGGTCAGGCATTTGATGCCACCCCTGATGGCAGATGTTGGCTTCCAGCTTCCACCACTGTGCTCGCCTTCCTGCGGTGGTCTTGACTCTCCTGTGCCCTCACCTCGCAAACCTCTTAAATGCAGAACACAGGAGCAGTTCAGCCATACCCTGAGTTTCTTCCTCAAACCACAAGTCGCTGCCTCTCCCTCTCACCTTGCCCACCGATTTGGAATGAAAAGATCCAGGCTTGGGTTACAGCTCTGCAAACAGTCTCAGTTTTAGATGTCTTTCTTGGCCTCTTTGAGCTTCAAGTGAATGAACTGATACTATCTCCATGGGTCTGTAAGGCATAAGGATGGTACTTTAAGACCGGCAAAGTGCCACGCAATTACACGATGATTACTGCTGGTGCTAGATCCTGTCCTACATTAAAGGAAAGGTGGAAAAGAAAGGACATGCAGATAGCAAAAGATAGACCATTCTACTGGATTGGTGTTATCTTCAAATAAACCTAATTACTTGTATAATGCTATTGCCTCAAACCCCTATACACCATATTAAGGTTTTCCTAAGAAAACCAGAGTTGGCTGAGTTTCCCACACAAGACAAGGTTCTGGCACATCCTCAAAAACAGGTCCTGGGAGACATATACAGGGCTTAGTCTATAGGAGAACACTCAAAAGTGCCCACAACAGGATTATCAGTGCCATACCTGGGCCTACATTTTGAATCAGGATAAGCCTTGCTAAGTCTGAGGGTGTTTTCTGTTCTGTGTGAAACTGATTTGTGCACATCACCTAATACCCACCAGGGATGGCGGTTAGCATGTATGGCCGCTAGCATGTATGGCCTAGCTCCCAAGGCCTCCCCTGACCCTCAAGCCAAGAGCTTCCAGGCATCAAAATCAGAAATCCAAAACTTATGACAAGCCTGCCACCTATAGTCAAAGGCCCACATATATTAGCTGTTGAGTTCATCTCCCTTAGTTCAAGCCAAATCTATCCTTGGGGTAAAAAGTTAAATTTCCTTCCTCTCCCACTGGATTTATACAAGGAAATTTTAGGAAATTGCCTTAAATTGCTCTTCAAGCCAGTTTCTGTTCCTTCAGATTAAATGCTTGATATGGAGTTAGAATAACGGTATTTACCAATGATCAGCAATGTTCATAGTATAGTTGGGCTGCATACTCCTGTGTTAAATGCAATAATTTCAGGGGTGTCAAACACTCAATAACCATTCTGTGCAGGCAAAAAACCCAATCCACTGTGGTGGCTTGGAGTTCTGTACCCCCGAAGAACATGTTCTTAATCTTATTCCATTCCCGTGGGTGTGAATCCATTGCAAATAGGGACTTTTGAAGATGTTATTTTAAGTTAAGGTGTGGCCCAACTGAATCAGGATGGGCCTTTAATAGAGAAGGCCACAGAGAGAGAGAGAGAGAAGCCAGAAGCTGAAAGTCAACGGAAATTTGAGGAGAAAGGAGAAGACGCCGCCATGTGCATTGCCATGTGACGGAAAAGCCAAGAAACCCCAAAGATTGCTGGCCAACCAGAAGATACAACCCAGAAAGGAAGCAAGCCTTCTAGCCTCTGAAACCATGAGCCAATAAACTTCTGTTGTTAAGCCACCCCATCGTAGTATGGTATTTGTTTTAGCAGCTAGGAAACTAAAACATTTCTTTCACCTCACTTTGAAGATCAATATTTCTCTCATGTAGAAATTAATTGACTTTTCCTAGCATCAACTGTATTGCGTTATGAAGGAAAATAGCCTCTATCAGAAAGTTAACGTCACTGCATGGGGTGACTTCCACCTTGTTGGTAACCCTCAGAGACAAGAATGAATGTCTTCATACTAGGTTAAGGAACAGTACTTTACACGTGAAACTAAATTTGGCTAAGTTGCCCTTTATTAAAAAAATATGTGTAGTTTTTGGTAAATTCCACCATGGAGAATATAAACCATGGAGAACACACACACACACCAAGAGCTATTTCCCAAGCTGGGGAACTTAAGAACATGTGAGCAGAGTTTATGCAGTACAGTCCCAGACATTACGCTCCTCCTGGTTAGCTGCTCATAAGAAGCAATCCCTATTACTAAATGGTTTAACAGGGCTCTTGAGATGGTGTTACAGTCATCAGAATAAGGTTAAGGAACCAGTCAAGGTGGTAAAGTTAAGGTAAAAATATTTTCTCTTACTAAAAGAGTATCCTTAGTTCTCAGTGTATAGCATCATAATCATTTATACATGTATTCAATTTAACATGAAAAACAAAGAAGTTTACAAATCACTGCTGGATTCTTAAAAATAAACTCTAGGTTGCTTTTCTTTTTGGCAGCACCAGCCTAAACACTGTGGATTTCCAATATTTCAGAAACTTCAGTAACATTATAGTCTTCTGAGAAAAGCCAAATATTTCAGAATTCCAGGGGTGGCTGTGGAGAAAGGATATCACTGGCAACAAATATTAAAACAACATTTCAAGACCTACAGGAATACATTTAGAGGTTCATAAATGTACACACATATCTAGGCATTCAAGCAAATATCCTAAATGCTTTTCTTATTAATCTATTTACATTTCTTTTTGGTTTAAGAGGAAAAGGCACTTCATAGGTAAATGTGTCATAGCTGTGGTGGGTGGCCCCACAGGCCATGCTGCCCTCTCGCAGGGCATATCTTGGGGCTGCTCATCTGCCTAGAGTCAGGCAACTTTGCTCTTCTGGGCCCAAGAGCTCACCTTTGGCACACCCTCTACAGTGCACGAGAAACTGCTCCTCTTATTCAGGGGTTCTTTTTGTGGAGGAACTCGGAGAAACTGGGTTGCAACATCTTTTGAGGAAGAGGTTGAGTACATATTTTCATTTGTGAGGCTCTGCGTGCTTAAATACTTGTGTTGGTATGAAGGCCTGGTGCACAGAGGAGGACCCAGCAGCACAGTGCTCGCTGTCCAGGCCACAGACACCACAGACACCCTGCAATGTGCCTGCACATCCTGCTGGCCTCGCCTAAATGTGGACGCTCACCGGCCAGGATAAGTACCCTTACTGGAGTCCAAATCAGAAACTTTAAATAGCTCAATGATAACGATACTTGTCCATTGGGCTTCCAAAGCAAGTGTGACTGAACATTTTCAACTGTAAGGCAGATTTAACTGGAATAACCAAAAAAAAAAAAAAGTTGAAAAGATTTTAATGAGGTAGCTGAGATCAAATACTAAATCCACAGAATACAACAAAGGTGCTTAAGCATTTATGAACACAAACTGCATCAGTGCCTAATAAATGCTCTTTTCCCCCAATTCCTGAGGTGCATGCAAACCTTGAGAAGTGCCTACTGCAAAGTGGGAACAGCAAGAGGCTGGAGGAAGTGACCCTGGACAGGAGAAATGGGAGGCTCTCAGGCGCGGACCAGCTTTGGCTGAAGCAGTATCCCTCACCGCAGAGCTGACACACGAGCCCACAGAAGAAAACGCGGGGGCGTGGCAGGGCTAAAAACCGGGCCTGGCTGCACTTGCGTAGTGTGAGGCAGCGTTAGAACACACCCCCTCCCCGAGCCCCCCACCCCACCCCGGACACCCTCAGGGGCCTGCCCGCTGACTGCCCTGGCTCTGGGACCAGGTTCTGAGCCCCGCCCCTCCCCCCAGCTCTGAGGCCTCCCGGAGTTCACAGGCCCTCCAGGCTCTGAGGCTGCCTCGCTCTCAGCACTCATCCCCGAGTGCTCATGTGTTCACATGCACTGGCGGCTCCTTTTTGAGCAGCATGCTCAGATGTAGGGCTCGAATGCCTTCCGTCTGGAGCCTTGGACAGGGGAGGATGGAGATGCTCGTCCTGGATGCTGGGATCTTGTGAACTTCCCGGCAGCACAGATACACGACCCACAGAGGCACGCGGGGTGGGGCTGCGTGCAGCTCCTCAGGCAGCAGCAAGCTAAGGCAGGCAGGATGAGGACAGGGCCTCGGCAGGGCTGGGTGTAGCCAGGGAAGGGAGCCTGGAGAGCTCCCCCACCTTGGCCTGGGGCCCTGCCCACACTGCCCCAGGTCCCCCTACACCAGGGATCTCCCCAGCCCAGAGGTCGCAGAGGCATCCAGCCACCACTGTGCACAGGAAGGAACGCACTCAGTACAAGCAGGCAAGAGAGTTAGGAGCCAGCCCCTTCGCCTTAGGTCTCCGTCGTATAGTTTCTGTAGGCCAAGGGAGGCAGGGTCGAAAACCCACCCCACCGCCTGGTGCTTGGCGGGGGCTCCATATGCCCTTGCTCTTTATATTTACCCAGGATGCTTTTGGCTTCTTCTGCATCCCGCAAAGGGCTCTCTCCATATTCTTCCTTCAGCCACTGCCGATACTGGAGAGGTTGGAAACAAAACAGTAATGCCACAGACATAAACATATCTGCGTTCATATGTGACCCTGTGCACCACTGAGTGGTAATGATTTTCCCAAATGCAAACAGGGAAATGAACAAGCATCGGGCAATCATAACTCTGTCGTTGATCTGGCAGTGTCAACCAAGAGAAATAACTGCTTTTTCAAGGTTCTGGCCTGAGGACATGAAAGTAAGGCAAACCAAGAAAGACGGCACTTCACCAAAATGGAGAGAAGCTACTAAGAGGCACCCAAAATGGAAATTACACAATAGAAATTAGGAAGGGGCTAAATAGGGCTGTGGTTGGTGTATGAGAGGCCGTGTGACTCCACGGCTGCACAAGGTGGGAGATCCAGAGCCCAGTGTCCTCTGTGGGCCTTTCCCGATCACCCCCATGACTCCAGGTGGGCACCAAAGACAGAGGGCATCATTTCCAGGCCTCTGCCCATGTTTTGGAAGTTCCCTAAGGATGATTACCTGGTGGACTTCATGCTTCTCAAACTCCTGCAGTTGTCTCTGGAAGCCCAGGTTGGGGTTGGCACAGGACCGTCCTGCACGAACGGTGTGCAGGGCATCTTCCCAGCCGAAGTCAGTGACGGTCATGATGTAGGCAATCACCAATGTCACACTCCTGGAGACCCCGGCCAGGCTGCAGGGCCAAGAGGTCAGCACTGTGGGGGGGCTTCAAGGGTCCCTTCGGGTGCATGACTCTAAAATCCGGTCCCCTTGGAGCAACAGGTTCTGAGGACTTCGTTTTAGGAAGCCTCACTGCCTTGGAGTGTACGTGAACAGCGAGCATGCAGTTCCTGGGAGATCACCCAGAAATAGAACCCAATTTCCCTATCCTTTATTATGCTGGACTCTCAGGCTTTCTTGAACTGCTTTCATCTTATTTTTGATGGCTTTCTGTTGGATATGACTCTAGACGCTTCAGCTTTACAATTTCCTATCACTCCTGAACCCCTCCCTCAGATATCTCCCACTGACTCAGACAAATAAGATACTGAAGTACCCCCAAGGAGCTTGAGGCTTCCATCATCTGGGCAATAAGTCCATTTAGAATCTGCTTAGTTTAGAATGCTTCATATTTTTCAAAAGTATGATTTTCTTAGGTTTATGAGGGCTAAATTTGTAATTTTTAGAACCCATTAAATAGGGAAGCCCTAACAAACCTTACTTCACATGTTCTCTTTAATATATAACTCAGCAGAGCCCACGAGGTGGCTCACTCCATGCTTCAACTGTGTGTTCCAGCTGTGTAGCCAAAAGAGACTTTTCAGGCTACAATGGTTAATGGTTAATTACCTCCAGCAGGTTGAGAAGGGCTGGATTTTAAATGCATAAGCAAACTGAAGGCGGTTACAGAAAGGCTGTGCTGCATGAGACTTAAAGAGTGTTCTAGAAATAGCTGAAGATGGGAAAATTTAGCAGATATCTCATTCTTCAGATATCCACAGCTAAATGAAATATGACCTACTTGTGTTTAAACATAATAGTAATTTTAATTAAAAAACACTCTCAAGTAGGAGCTCTTCACTAGGGCTTTGCATGAGAAACACCTAGGGAGCTTTGAAAAAGTACATCAACTCTTGCAACCCCGGATATCCATGTGATGGGTACCAAGGTGAAACTGGGCACAGGATTTCAGAGCTCCCCTTTAAAGGGCTCCAATGTGCTCCCCCCCCCAATGTACTTTAAAGCCAAACGCAAATGAGAGTTACAATACCCAGTTTGTACTTATTATACTTCCTACTCCTTAAATAAAACAAACTAAAATCATACTTTTTCCAGAATTGCATAAAATTGCAGAAGATCTTCTTAAGGGAAACAGACTATTCTGCTTCCCTCCTGCTCTACTAGGACAAACTACATTTTCCTAAGTGGCTTTCTCTGGACATCATGCAATTGTTCCTCTCCGTCATGGTGGATTGTCACTAAACTGGACAGTGACATTCCCTGGAGATATCATTTTCTCTTTCCAAGAGCTTACACTTCAATAGCAATGTTGGCTGCGGTTCCCTAGCAAATCAGCCATGCTATCAGTGTGATTGCTGGTGGTAATAAAAACAAAAGCTAGCATTCACTCAGAGTTGCTTTGGTCCAAGTGTGGTAGGAAGAGCTATATATGCATGATCCTTGGGTATGTGAGTTTTAATGGTATATTTGAATACAAATGATAGCTGTCAATAAACTGTTGAATTCTAAGATTCTATTCAGACACTTTCAAATCACAATAGTAAGGCCAAAGCACACAAAAGCCCCAATCGGTACATTGAGAAGAAAATGTCCCTTTGGTGTTACAGCTAATGCAATGCTAAACACTCACAAGTGCTACCAAAACTCTCCAGAAGGACACAGAGTTTTGAAAGGCCACTGGAGTTTCAGAGATGAGCCTGAGCATCTCTGAAGGCTGTTCTGATGGAAGGTTAGAGGGAGGCTAGCAAGGGACAGTTTCTGTTGTCCAGTAACCTCTACAGTCCCTATAGAAATCCTAACAATGAGTGAAAATGAAAAACATACAAAACAATCAGGGTTCTCTTTGAAAAAAAAGCAAACAATGACTAATAGCAGAGGATAAGGGAGGGTAAAATTCAGAGGGTAGGGAAAAAAAAAACTCCTTAGGGGTCAAATAATTGATCACACACAGAAAAGCACTGGATGAGACGTCAAACTGACCAAAACATGCTAAGATCTTCTTAAACGAGAGCATACGTACCAGTGGACAAGACAGCCCTCCCCTCGGAGCCGGCACTCGTGAATGAATTTAATGCTTTCTTTGAAATGCCTTGTCCTGGGGAAAGAAAAAAAGAGAGAAGTGACATCTCTCCACTGTAGTCAACATGTGATGCTAAGAAAAGTCCGGCTGAGGTTTCTTGAAAAGGTCTCAGAATCCCACATCTTCAGAACCTGGTCAAAACAGGCTGGAGCTGCCTCAGCTTTACCATCCATCCTGGGAAGGCTGCTCATCTTCGGGAAGTTTTGGAATTTCTCTGCAAGAAAAAACCCCTTATCACAGTTGCCACTGCCTGGGGGTCTCAGGCCCATGGCCCAGTAACCCCTCTGTGTTCCTCACCATTCATCAACACTCTGAGGAGCCTGTGGACCCCTACAAGGTGCAGCACCCCAGTGAGAAAGGCTCCCATGTCACTCTGGCTCCCTAGTTCCTCAAAGCTGGTTTATTTCTGACAATCTGAAACACTTAAATGCTACCCTCCAATGTTGGTCTGCTTCAACTTTGACAGAGTGCTTTCTTCCCTGCAGGGCCGTTCAGGATGGAAACTGCAGTTCAGCCCCCTGCTCTGGCCCGATCGGCTATGGGGCAGCGCCTCTCTAGGTGGAGTAAGGTGGCTTGTGTATAAGGGCTCTGAAGACTGGAGTCCTTTGCTCCTCTGAACACTGCGGTCCTCACTCACTGCTTTCCCATCACTTTGGACAGGGCATTGGGCCAAGTCCTCGAGATATGACGAAGCACAGGCTCCGAGCTCTGCCCTGATGAGTTCACCAACCAGTATGTACATACCATCATGTTAATTAACATTTAATTTTGGAATAATTGTAGATTTACAGGAAAGGTGCAAATAGAGTAGAAAGTCCTGTCTATCCTTCACCCAGTTTCCACTGCTGTCAACACCACATGTAACCATCTTATATTTGTAACAACTAAGTAACCAACATTTACTATTAACTAAACTTATTCTGCCTACATTTAAAATTGTTTTGTGGGAAATACTCTGTGGGAAAATACAAAGTACATGTTTTTAGATATCTTCTGCCTTTGAATGGCTTATAATGCACCAGAATACCAAAAGTTACCCATTGTCTGGATTCATTTCATTTAAAACACTGCACACTGACTGCCAGGGACTCTGATAAATTGCAAGTGATTCAGAGATTAATAAGATGTAGTTTCCAACCACATAGAACTTGATCTACTGTCTCATGATGGCTGGCTAGCAAATGAATTTAATAAGAATGGGAAACTGAGGTATGACACAACAGACTCTTCTGGGTATTAATTATAGAAGATACTTGGCAACTGAACTGTAGGCAATCTGCCAAGTTAGGACAAGAAGGTGGGAGAAGAAATCGTAAATGTGCAAACATGCACATACATACACATAATGTCTCCACAAGGAGAAAGCCCTGCAGGATCAAGTCACGGACTCCAGGCTCTTACCTGAAATCTCTAACTTCCAGAACACTGCAAAAGATGCTTCAGCTAACTTTCCCAGTGACAGATGCTCCCAGTTGTAAACTTATAAAGAGATTCAGGGAATCTCCCAGACACCGGCGTGGTGTAAAGCAGGCAAGAAAAGATTCATGGGGAAAGAGTTTAGCTTGTGAAGTGGAGGCCCAGAAGGCCAGGCAGGTGCTGAAGGAGAAAAGCCAGCCCATGGCGAGAGGATGAGCGGGGCTGTGCTCTGAGATCTTCAGGCACCTCATCGCAACCAGCAATCTGGGGTTTCTGAGAAATCTCTGTACTCTGAAGGACCAGAACTGTGGCAGACAGCATCAGCTGCACTGGTTTTGTCTGGGGTGGCAAAGTGTCCAGCTCCTAGGGAATTTTCCTGTATTCCCTCCAATTCTGCCACTGACATGTAAAGGGGAGGTGGTGGGGTCAGGTGGGGCTTCTGAAAAGTGTTCCCCTCCTGACAAAAGGAGAGTTCTCTCTCCTGGCCCCAGACTTCCTGCCACTGACCCGGAGGTGAGGATCAGGTGAGCTGCAGTCAGCCAAAACTGCAGGCGAGGAACCGCAGCCAAGCCCCGAGGGTGGACAGGCAGCAGGAGGGAAAGGCAGGCTCCCTGAGGGCAACAGGGGTCTCTGCCAGGGCCTGGACACACCCAGCTCCAGACTTCTTGGCATGTGAGTTAAGTAAATTTCTTTCTCACTTAAAATGCTGTCAATTAGATATTCTGTTACTTAGAGCCAAATGCAACCTACCTGATACTAGCAATGAATTGAAAAATTTTAAAAATACTGGGCCAACGTATCACGCTCAGATGTGGTTACAGGCTGCGAGTCTGCCAGCTGCTTTATGGATTATCCAATGCAACCTCCCTCCTCGGAGGGCCCAGAGTGTAAGTAGTCTGCCCAGGACCCTGGCCTCCTGACTGCAGGCCTAGGCTCAGGAGCTGGCGAGCGAAATTAATGGCTGACCCTTCCCACACTTGCAGCTCAATGCTTTTTCCTGTTCTCTGGGGGTCTCTTTCTGGTCGAGGAGAGCTGAGTCTCTGAACACAAGCAGGGAAGAATGCAAGAACCAGAAAAGGACAAGCAAATCTGGAAATCAATGATAACCACCTGAGTAAATACTAAACCCACCAATCTCCTCAGAACACACTGTGAGGGCAATGCCATGATATGAAAATGAATAGTGCCCATTCATGCTGGGGCAGGGCACAGTCATTCTCCTGAGCTCACCAAGGTCTTGCAAAAGTGACAACTACATCACTTACTGAAACCCTAGAATGGGAAGGACTTCTTAGATCTGCTCTTACACCTGCATGTACCCAAACGCATCATGAAACCCAGTTTTAAATATTATGGGGTTCAGCCTTGCCCCATCTCATAATAAGAAAGCATGGGGCACAGTCCACCTGGCAGCATTTCAGCATGTCCCAAAGGGCAGACCCAACCTGGCCCAGGGCCTGGAGGGAGCCTGCTAGGGCGTGAAGGGTCTGATCCCTCCCCGCTTGGCTCTGTACTCCTTCAGCTCTTTCTGTACCCAGAACTGAACCCAGGACTAGCCCACGTGACACAGTTCCTTTCCCCTGCTGTGTTGGGGTGAGGGTACTGGAGCCCCAGGCTCAGGTGTTGGGGACAGTGCTCCTCACAGCCCCACCTCAGAAGCAGAAACTATGCCAATGCGGGGACTGCTCAGGGCCCTATGGCAAAACTTGACCTGTGAACACAAGTAGGTACTGTGCCAAACCTAGCAGACATTCCTAGAAATGGCTGTTCCAAGAAAAGCCAGAAGCAGGCACATTCACTGATGCTTGGGTCTAGAACTCTGTGCTGCAGAGGGGGGTGTGTGTTATTTCCAGGGAAGTTAATGACATAAGCCCAAGTACTGGCCGCTAAACTCCCTCCTCCACAGTGGGAAATACCCCACTCCCTGGTCTGACATTGCTCAATTCCAGTGTGAAAGAGAAGCACACATCTGAAGCACCCTCCCTGCCACAAGCAGTTTCAATGAACACAAGTTCCCTATTTCTGCACTTCTTATGATTGGTAGGTAACCTTTTACTCCAATAAAAACATAAGTCTTGGCCAAGGAAAAGGAGCGAGGCCCTTCCAAATGGGAGCAGCACCTAAACTTGTGTGGCAAACTCACAAAATTAGGCCTAGGGATTACCTGCAGCTGACTGATAAACCAACTGCAATCCGACTCTACCAAGTCTGCTGAAAGAACACCTCAGGCCAGACAAGCATCTCCGTGTGGACTTCAGACAAAGCTGAGAAGCTTCCAGCCTCCTCCCTCAGTCTGCACTGGCCCTGCTCCTAATTAGTGCATGTCCCTTCCCAGCCTCCTCCTTCTCTCCATCTGGGGACCACGAGCCAGCAACCAAATCAAGCTTTCCTGCCCTTTAAAGAGTTCACAGAAGGATGGTGGATGGCATCTAAAACCACACCACACAATTTCCTTAAAGCCATGGGAATGCAGGCAGATG
The DNA here is from genome assembly GCA_026826555.1 of Tolypeutes matacus. Classification (NCBI taxonomy): domain Eukaryota; kingdom Metazoa; phylum Chordata; class Mammalia; order Cingulata; family Chlamyphoridae; genus Tolypeutes; species Tolypeutes matacus. The sequence goes on from JAKSZT010054399.1 coordinate 17,975,707, forward strand.
CTCCTTTTTCGAGGCTGAATCATGGCCTCTGAGTCCACTGCTGTCCTGTGGAGAAGTGCTTTGCTGAGTGGAAATGGAGCCCCAGGATCTGGCCAAGTTCCTTGAATGGTGGCTAGTTTTATTCCAAAACCAGCAATATCAGATGAGATTGTATTTGATGGCAAAGGCCACAAGAATCCAAGATGTTCCTAGAATATAAATATGTGTATGTGCATGCTGCGGCAAAGGCTTAAGCTCCCCCCACAGAAGAGAGCAGGAGCAGACATCTGGGGCTGCTCTCTCGGTGCCTGGCACCAAAACACACAGGGCCACCTTGTGTCCTATCAGTGGTACCAGCTGGTACATGCCACACATTGTGTTTACAAAAGCTGGGAGATGGATTATCATTCTATTTTGGGGTCAGATATGGTCTTTTATAACACAAACTGAAAAAAGCCTCTCTGCCATCTACTACAATATCATTTCAAAACATGATTTAGGTACAACACCAAAAAAGTAAAGATATAGTGTAAGACTAAAAGATAATTCTTTAAGTCTTCTGGAACTCATTCTAGCCATTTCCTTATTTTGCTCATTTTGCCTTTATCAGGGACAATGCTACCAAGGACCAATGACAGTGCTTAGGACCGTGTGCATGTGCACCTCTGACATCAAGACCATATGAGTGAGTGCATGTGTACCTCCAACGCCCTCAGGACCATGTGCACGTGTGTGCATCTCTGATGTTTTCAGGACCATGAGAGTGTGTGCATGTGCATCTGCAATGTTCTCAAGACCACATGAGTGTGTAGGTATGCGTCTCCATCCTGAAGACCACATGATTAAGTGTGCGTCTCCGACATTCTGAAGACCACGTGAGTGTGTAGGTATATGTCTCTGACATCCTCAAGACCACGTGAGTGTGTAGGTATGCATCTCCAATGTCCTGAAGACCACGTGAGTGTGTAAGTGTGCGTTTCCATCCTGAAGACCACGTGAGTGTGTAGGCGTGCATCTCCAACGTCCTGAAGACCATGTGAACGTGTAAGTGTGTGTCTCTGATGTCCTCAAGACCGTGAGTGTGTGTGCACCTGCAGCTCTGAAAGCAGGACCCATAATGGCAAAGTCCCTTGATTTTGTGAAACTTTTCCTAAATAATTTTAAAAAGAGAGAAAAATAGAGCTGGAAGGATAGAAGAAAGCTAAACTAAAGAAGAATAGACAAAAAGATAGGGAGGTGACATAAGAAAGGAAGTTTTGTTAAATGTTTTAAATGTAAGCTCTCTGTGTTGCTAATGCCTTTTCTCCCCACAAAAACCTCAAGAAATTTAGAGATCTGCTCAATTCTCAAACCACTGAATGTCATGAAGGCTCTGTTGTAATGATGCAATGTTACAGACTCCACAGCCTGGTACAAACCTGACTCTGTTTTCTGTCAGGAAAAAAAAAGGAGACATTATTCTCTTAATGATGTCCAAATATAAAATGTAAATTTAATATACGTGAAAATAAAAATGAACAAATATAAGTTAATTTACATCAAACCATTCACTCTCAAAAAACATTAATACACTTTACTTGAGCAGACTGAAAATATAATCTTAGTTTTGGAAATACTTAGTGCTCATATACAACATTTTCACATATATTTCCTCACCTAATACTATAAAAATCCTCTGAGGTATGCATTTTACAGAGGAGAGAATTGAGGATAAAATGACTTGCCCAAGAAAGCCCAAAAAGAAAGCAAAAGCAAATACTTCTCAAAACCTTAGTTCACTAATCTGTCCCACACAACAGAGCAAATCCCATCAAACATGCAGTATATGTATTTGATACACACTCTAGGATACCTCTAATTGTGACAAAATCAACTAAACATACCACGCTGGGCCTGCAGGGTTATTATAACTATGAGAACTTGAACTTTTACATTTCCTGACTCTCTCCGGCAAGGTGGCTGGGGGAACTGAGCTAAAATTTTAATGTGCTTATGTTATCTCAAACCAGGTTTCTGCATTTCAAGTTCCTGGAAGATCAGAGCAGAGGCGGGGGTGGGGGTGGGGTTCTTGGGGATTAAGACCAAGACATAGAAATTGGTCTTTCTGAGCAGTTTGTAGCAAATGAATGCTAAGTGAAAGCAGTTTTAAGATTCAAATGTCAAAAACCTTCTGCTAAACTAAGCAGGATTAACCAGAATTCCTGTTTGTCTAAGGATTTGAGGGGAAAAATTTAGGATATAAAACCTTATATTTATAGTTGGAAATCATATTTTAAATCTATACCTAAATTTCAAACAGTAAGCAGTTCAGTGTTTTAAAATTTATGTTGACATTAAATACAGGAACTCTCAGGTCTCAGGAATTAAAAGTGGCTAGACTGAAGAACTACTATTTCTGGTTTGATTATATCATGAAAGCATGTTCATCATTAAAAAATATGTTATGCTTTTCAATGAAACACCTGCAGTAGGAAAAGAGAAACTCAAGCTATTTCATAGGCCATCTCTTAATACGCTAATTTTTACACTCAGTTCCAAACAGGACTCTAAGAGCTCCAAAAAGCTCAGCAGAGCAAGAAATATTTTACAGAATCATGGATCATGTGCCAATAGTCTTATTTATACATAAGCTTTTGCTATTACTAATGGATTTAAAAATAAAAATGTCCCCAAAGAATCACTCAAACACCTAAAAGCATAACATACCACACTAGAAAATGCCCCCTTTCCCACTTTAGGTGAGTTAAGGTCTTTACATCCTTTTCCAACTGTAAGAGAAGGTTCTATCCATGGTAGGACTTCAAAAGAAAGGATGATAAATCTTTATTCTAAATGAACACATTCTCTGTACAGTCCTTCTGTCATTAGCCCCAAACATTGATGCTGCAACACACCAAGTCTACTAGAACCTGGGATCCCACTCTACCCTTTCATCCAGATACAAGGAAAGGGCTACCAAGGGAAACCACAAGACACCACCTGTTTACGTATTTGGCACAGGAGAGAACTAATTCTGTTACTGCAGTCTAGTCCTCTGGCAAATCTTGTACCCAAACTAGCCCTCAGGCAGTCACCCCTCAGTGCTAGAGAACGACACACTGGAAGCCAGAACAGACCTGCTCTCTCCCTTGCCTCCCTCGTCTTTCCACAGAAGCGCATCTTCCAAGCAACTGAAATGGACCCCTGGAGCACAAAACTTGTCATTTCAACTACCTTTTCTGTAACCCTCAAAACCCATTAACACACTTTGAGTAAAAGTAATCTCATTTGCGAAAGTGCTAAGAGTTCATAGAAAACACTTTCACAATATGATCTCACCTACAAAAATCCTGAAGGCAGGCGTTTTCAGGGAAGAGAAGTAAAGTGAAGGTGGGTGAAAGTGATTTACCCAAGGTAGATGGGACTTGTTTTAAAATGTGGATTTTCCCACTTTTAGGTCTACTGCCTTCTTTGCCTACGGTCAGGACTGCTGAATATTTACTTGGTGAGTCAGGGGGACACCGCCAACACCAAGGAGGCAATGTGCTCCTGGCAAGGCCATGAAGTCCTTGGGGAAGATCAAGGACAGGTGGCTGTGTGCCTGCTGACCAATGGCCAGGCTGCTTTACACTTTGATCGTTCTGAAGAACCATACTGCCAATCAGCTATTGACAAGTTCATCAGTGTGTTAGAATCTCGGTTTGAGATAAAAGGAAAGCAACTATTCTAAAAATACCCACCAAAAAACACATGCCAGAAGACTGCTGTGATCTTCAGAGAAGAGCAGTGGTTCACTTCCTTCCGTACATACCATACCCTCCGACCACTTCTGTTTCTTGACACGACTTGTAACGAAGGAAGTTCTTTAATGCTCCTTCCCCCTGTGCAGACCCAGGTTGCCCCTTGTCTTCCCAGTGCCCCGAGCGGGGTCCCTCCTCCACCAGCCTCAACTTGGAGACCAGCTTTTACTGTGAACTATCAAACGTCAGTGTGGGGAGAACATACTTGTCACCACTTCCTACCTGGCCCATGCCCTTTCCTGGTCTAACACTCAGTACCACCTGTCCCCTACTCTCCTACCTCAACTTTTCCACATCAGTTGATCTAACTCTAGCCCCATTTTTTTAAACAGGTAGATCTCAAAAAATTATTGTTTAACATGTGATCTCTCTGCTCTCCTGTGATGGAAAACCAAGGTTGGTTGATATTGCACTGTTTTGATTACTTTAGTAGAGGCAGAACACATGGGTCACTAATTATATGATTACGTTGTCTATACTATTGATATTTAGGACTCGTAGGCAGAATTGGTGAGCCATGGAGGATGAATATCCTAATAAGCCTGTGGACTCCAAAACTCACAAACACTGTAGCTTATGGTGCCCCAGATGAAATGCTAGGTGGGGTTTGAGCCTCTGGGAATCAGGCTGGGTTGGCCAGTTGGATGGGTGGTGAGTGCCTTGACTTCTGCCTCTAACTCAGCCTGCAAGATATAAATCCTGCTTCAGCAAAACAACCTCCCACTCCATGCCATGGTCTTCTTGGATCACTTCTGGACACTTAAGGGTATGTATGCTGAATCTGTAACTGCCATGGGTCTCCAGAGAGCCCTGTCTAACATCCTGTTGAAGCCTAATGCCACAGGTCTTCAAATACTGCTATCATATATGGATACCTGGAAAGGGTAGCAAGAGTGAAGCTCTCTTTATGGGACAAATAGAGTTAAAATGTCACTGGAGATTAACTCAACTATGCAGAAAATGAGGCCTGACTTTCTCTTTACTCAACTCAGATAGGCTTCAGAGCTGCACTGTCCCCCCTTGGTAGCCACCAGCACCAGCCACATGCAGCTGCTGAACACTTGAAACGCAGCTGGTCTGAATTGAGATGTGCTGTAAGTTTAAAAATCCATACCAGATTTCAGAGACTTCGTATGGAAAAAAAAGATGTAAAATATCCCATTAATATGTTTTTTCATATTGAGTCCATGTTGAAATGATAATGTTTTGGATCTACTGGGTTCAAAACATTACTAATTAACGTCACCTTTTCATTTTACTTTTAAAAATGTGGCTACTAGAAGATTTAAAATGACATATGTGGCTTGCCTTTTAATTCTATTGGACAGAGCTGTTTTAGACAGAAACCAATCGTTTCTCTAAGGGTTGGTCTCTAGAGAAAGGATGAGCACCCTGAAGGTTTGGTTTGAGGCACCCTTTTTAAAAGCAGACCATTGCTGTGGATGCTCCAACAGTGAGTGCTGCACAGAGGAAGAGCTGGCGACTTGCCTTGTGGTTCCAGCCACAACTCTGGCCAGGTCACTGCCCCTCTGTGGTTCTATGGAGAACAGGAGACTGTGGATGCACTTCATGGCTCCCAGTGGATCCAAGGATGTCACAATCTTTCATTTGCTTTTATTATCTCCAGATAACATGGAAAAATAACTTACAGGTTTTGAGATGGTGAATCTGCTGCTGGAATGCACAGGTATTTCACCCCCTGTAGAATGAAAAATAAGATAAAAAATAAAAACAAGGCACTCAGTGGAGAAAAGTATTTTAAGGGAACTATTTACTCAGGTCAAAAAACAAAAAAATAAAAAGGAGAAGTTTTTCACTAGTCTTTTGTTGCCAAGGAACTGAGGGAAAACTAATTAAGGTTCCTGGTTATTTTCCATGACCACATGTACAAATATTCGTACCCCAGTTGGTAGGGTTAGACAAAAGTCCAGGGGTACATTTAAAAAATGAAATGGTCAGTGTCAACAAGTTTCCAAACTATCCCTCCCTAAGACACTTGTTCATATATTTCACACTTTTTCTTCTATTTCATTGGGATCCTCAATGACCAAAAAGGAAGCACTGTTAGTAAAAATCTTAACAGTATGAGTGAAAATCATAACAGTGTTGCAGCTCTCCAGATCCAAAGTTTGTTGAGTTTACAAAAGCCATGTTTCACAGATACACTAATAAGAGGTTTACGCATGGAAATAATCGGCTTTGTTTTGCTTGCCTTTCAGAAGACTAAAAGTTTGTGTGCCAAACTAATGCATATTTTAAGAAGGCCCAATTTATCCACATGGGAACCCTTCACTTAAGACCACATAGGCTTCAACCATGCCAAGAATTAAATTAAAGGGTCAGCTGGTAGAAAAGGAAAGTGAACCAACAGATTCCATCTCATTCACCTTTCATTCCATCACCCCTATTGCCTTCTTCTGTCTCTGTCTCCATTAAGCCTGGACTCAGAGGACTGTGCCCTGCTGGAATACTGAGGCAGTTTCAGAAAACTCTAAAGAACCTCCAAACTCAGAGAGGTATTAGAGCAGTGATATAAAGGGCAAGAAAATTGAAAAGTAAATGCTACTGTAAAAAAAAAACAGTCATCTCACTCCCTCCAACCATCCAAACAGGCTTACTGGTACAGATACATAAAACCGATAATTTCATACAGCCACCAGGACATTTATTCATTTTTTTTTTTTAAACATTTTATTTTATTTATTTATTTTTATCGGGAGGTCCCTGGGATCGAACCCAGGTCCCTCCATATGGGAGACGGACGCCCAACCGTTTGAGCCACATCCGTCCCCCCATTTATTCATTTAATTCTTTTCATTTACTCTTAGAGCTGGCAGTAGATGGAGCCCCAGAAGCCTGTGAAATTCTTTCCTCCCCCAGCATACTTCCTCCGGTCTCGCTTTTAGACCAGGATTTCCAGAGGGGCTGGAAGGATTCTCAGGTCTCCATCTTCCCTTCTGCAATCTTCAGTCTGGGCAATTTAAATCAATCAAAGTAGGCTGAAGAGGATTCCCTCCAAGACAGGAATCTAAAATAAGCCCAGGAAAAAAAGAAAAATAAAAAACAGAAGAAAAGGAAGAGATAGGCCAGAGGAGAGGCTAAATAGCTCTTAGCTTACTAGGAGCATTCACCATAAATGTTGACAGCATCGTGCCTGGAAAGGGATTTGCTTTCTTTAGGTGTTCCCCAGGTGGGCTGTGGTCCCCTCCAAAGCCGGCTGCAGGAGGCAAGAGAGCCTAGTCAGTGGAGCATGAAGACCTGCGAACCACAGCAAGACAGTGGAGGCTCTCCCCCTTGGTGAGCGCAGAGGACGAGGCAGCAACCTTGGGCCAGGCTGGGCACCTCACCCTCACTGGCTGGACTGGGCGTGAGGCAGCTACAGCTTCCTATCTGTGAAACTTCTAAAGAGAAACAAGGGCTTCTGACCACAATCTGGGGATCCTCTGCATTAAGGCAGAAAATATGAGACATAAAATAAGATCATGTTCTCTCAAAGACAGAATCATCATCACCCTCACTATCACCTTCCCTGGAACAATGCCTGGCATACAGAAGGCACCCAGAAAAAGTAAGAAAGATGAGAACAAGTTGAAAATCAATTAACTTGAAGATATATCTTGTAAGAATAGTTCAAGAGATGGAAAACTATTTTATTGCACCCCTAACTTATCCTGGTGAAGCTAGAGATGAGAGAGCTGGGGTTTGGCTGAACCATGCAACAGGTACACTGTACAGAACATGCTTAGAGATGTCAACCTCCTTGCCCACTTGAATGAGATGTCTAAGAACCAGCTCACAGGGATCTATAATAAGAATGCAACAATTTGTGTGAATTCAGTAAAGAAAAGAGTCAAAACTGTCAAAAAGGTCCAGCTGCTCACCACCCAAGAGCATCTATTTATCTTGCTTAGTCATTAACGAATCACAATGTGTATCTATGGACTATAGAGCTGGTGCTACCTGAAAAAGAGATTTGGAGTCCTGCGCATGGGTACCTTTCATGACAGTTGATTACTAATTCAGAAAGCAGCAAAAGTACTGAAAGCATGAAGGACCTAATGCCATAAGAAAGCCAGACAGACTTAAAATTATTCTAGTATTAATGAGCTGAGTTCTGCAAATACTTTACTGTAACGTGGAATAGATTTTTCACCCCAAAGGACCTAAACAAAGACCCACTCTCTAGTGCTGGGGTTTGTAGAGACAGAGATAAGGATAGGAATTTTTTAACTAAATTATGCACAGTATGTTTAAAGTGAAAAAACAAACAAACTTAAACTCTAGAACAATCTGAAAAATTCCTAAGTAGTAGCATAAAAATTCATGAAATAGCAGCAATGTCTTCATTAGTATAGCATTTGTACATGGTTTTTACTCCTTCACATTACCTATAACATTAAACAAGAACAAAAACTGGCTATCAAATTCTCACTAAATAAAAATATAGCACTTTCCACGATGCTTCAAAAAAAAAGTGGACTGTGTAGAGCCAACTTAACATTAAACTTTTATGGAGATAACAAATGTCAAGTTACAGCTTTTCAATATAGAGAGCTGGCCCAAGGATGCACTGAAATACAGAAATAATTCTCTGCTGCTTAGTGAAGGGGAAAGGATCTAGTCTGTATTGCAAGACTGTCACTACAAAGATGAGGTCCACAGGAGACAGAGGAAGGGCAGCTCACTTCTCTGACCACACGGCATTCTGAGCGGCCCAACATGCCCAGAGAACTGTGTCAACACTGTACCAGGTGAGCACAGATGGAGGATGAGAAGATGGATTGCTGAAAAAGTTTCCATCTATGGTAAGACTAAATATGCATAATACAAAGCAACATATCACTTGGTATGAAATAACGTGGTGTGAAAATTAGGAAAATACAGAAAAATAAAAGAATTAGGAGGTGTGATGCTTTGTAAGCAGGCTCTTTTGGTGAGTAGGATCTTAACTTAAGGTGTGGCCCACCTCATTCAGGGTGGGTCTTAATTCTTTTACCGGAGTCCTTATAAGAGAATGAAATTCAGACAAAGAGAGAGAAAGCCATGGAAGCAAGAGGCTGAATGCAAGAAAACCCAGAAGAGAAGGGAGAGACCAACAGATGCTGCCATGTGCCTTGTCATGTGATAGAGGAGTCAGGATCGCTGGCAGTCAGACTTTGGGAAGAAAGCACTGCCTTGATGATGCCTAGATTTGGACATTTTCATGGTTTCAAACTGTATGCTTGTAAGCTAATAAATTCCCACAGTAAAAGCCAACTCATTTTAAGGTATCAGCTTTCGGCAGCAAAGCAAACTACAATAGGAGGGATTTGCCAAAGAAGGCTTTTTGGATTAAGCTTTCGTGTTAGTTTTTGAAAGAAACAAAAGACATTACTTGGCCAAGAAGAAAGTTTAGAAAGTATTCCAGAAGGTTCCTTTTGACAAAAGGTTAAACCTTTCTAAGTCAATATTCTCAAAAGTTCTAATATTTTTCAGTTTTCTGTTTCAACAAACATAGTAACCACCAAAAGTAAGGTTTTTGCCTTTCTTTGGCCCTGAAACTAAAGGTTACATGTAAAACGATACAGAGGCAAGGACTTGAAAAGCGAGGGCCAAAATTCTGATTTCAAGACTAGTAAAAAGATCAAACTCTCGCTTGTTTCAAGTACAATTTCTAAAATTCACTGTTCTTTTCCTTCTGAGACATCATAAGTAAGAGTCTTCTGAAGAACCTATTGACATTTGACTTTTCAAAAAAATAGAGCAGGCCATTCAGAATCTGTTTCTTTCTCTCAGCAAGGCTGAAGAAAACCAATTTTAAAATATAACTATAGTCCTTGCAAGGACCTATTAAAACCTGAGTGGAGACACAAGTGGAAGGAGAGCAACTTAGCAAGGGGCCAGAGTCGAGAAACCCATACAAAGGAAAAGTTAATTTAGCTGCTAATAAAAAAGACACCATTAGAAACCTTAATTCCTCATCTTCTCCCATGCAGTGCCAGTGACAATATGGGTATCCAAAGGAAGGTTCCCCGTAAGGAGAGGGCATTTTTTCTTTGGCAAACAATCACATTTAAGAAGTATCAGAGCAGTAACATGCTGCACTGGACTTTGCATTCCCAAAGGAGCACTAGTCATCTAATACCATTAATGTGCTAAGTGAAATATGCTGGAAGCCCTATGAAGCTCTCATTTCAGCACATTAAAAAAAAAAAAAGAATCTAACTCTAAAAAAGACATATAAAATTAAAAAAAAAACAATGTAATTTTGACAGCCCTGACACCTGATCAAAAGCAAGACCATTGCTTATCTACACTACTAAAACACTTAGTTTGTTTTTTTGTTTATTATTATTATTGAAATAATAAAAATAAAATAATGAAATATTGAAATAATGAATATGCTCTAATAATGATTGAAGTGATGAATGCACAACTATGTGATTATACCAAATTACCATTGATTGTACACTTTGGATGAACTGTATACTTTAATATGTATCCATAAAATTGATTTGCTAAACACACACACACACACATGGGCACAGCAAAAAGTTTCTCTCATTGTAGATAACCACTGAGTACTTTTCCAAATGAAAAAAAAAATCTCTCTTGAGATGACAGCTCCTGACTGGAAGTTCTTTCCGAAGATGTACCATGAGGTTTGGCCATTTAATTATTTAGTTTCCTTTCTAGTACCATCTTTTCACAGAGTGTCTTTACGCAAGAGAAAGCATATTAAGATTTCTATCTTGTTTATGTATGTGAAAGTCAAACCTAGCACCTGCCACATACATTTAATTATTTCTTCTCAATCTAAGAATTTTAACATAGCCAATAAAATTTGTAACAATTTTGTAACATTCAAGGAAAAAAGTAGAATACAAAATTATATCCATATGATGCTTACATCTGGAAAAACTATGTATTCCTATGGACTAAGAACTGAAAGTTAGCATAGAAAGAAAACAGATGAGGTACAGTGGGTAAGATTCTTGGTGATTTTTCTTTTTTATTTCCTTTATCATTTGTACAATAACAAAAACCTTAAGGAAATTATTGTAGAAAGGCACCCCAGAAGATAAATGCTAGATAATGCATGCTTTAAGTCCAAGTTCAAAAACTGAGATGTATTTTCTTAAAGTGCCCATTTGCTGCTGATTCTTCCTGCATGCTAAATTTAGGAAACAATACTGCAAATAACAACTTCCAAGAACTCTGTGGTATTTGATGGGGTGGGGAGGGGGTGGGAAGGTCAGAGTGGAGAGACAAGATTTAGCCCTTCGTTTGATTTTGTGAGACAAAATGCAAATGATAAACCCCCAACACCTGCTGACTTCTTTCAGGTTAGTCAAAAAACTACATACATTTGACTTGTCAGGTCAACAGATGAGGATCCAAATGCTTATTTTTGTCCAAGGTATTCAATGAAAGGCTAAAGTGGGCATAGCCAGCACATCGGATGTCCTTAACCCAACATGAGTAGCTATCAGAAGTCAGTGGAGGATGTCCAAGCTGACTCCAACTCACAACTGAAAGCTGGCTCTGTCCTTTCGGTTGAGTCTGAGGACCTGCCAATCCACAGCATGACTCATGAAAATAGGACTAGGCGCAGCGATTACTCCAGCCAAGGCCTACTACAGCAGCATTTACTGCAGGCTAATTTAAACAACAACATCAAACAGTTACGATGAATGAAGCTGATGCTCAGAGGGAAGGAGAAATCAGTGGTAGATACTTTAGGAGTATTCTATGGTTACCTTTAAGGAAAAATTTACCTTGGGATAAAATAAAATTTTATCCAATCATGTGTCTTGCCTGCTAAAAAATTATTGAGTGGCTCTCCACTGACTGCAAAATAAAGAGGCTAGTCTCCAAAGTTCTGTGATACTTGTCCACAACTTGTCTTTCTTAACTTCATCTCCAGGCCCTCTCCCAGCCACCTCCCCAGCTCATCCAACTCCAAGTGCAGCTCATCCAACTCCAAGCCCCAAGGGGCTGCTTGGGAGTCTCCCCAGGGTCCTGCACTGTCCCATCCCCTCTGGTCCTGTGGCACCTTCTCTCTGGAATACCTTCTTCAGTAAAGCCTCCCAGCTACACCTGCCAACCCTCTCCAGAAAGCCCTCTCTGGCCTCAGTCTGCCCCCACCCTCAGGCAACAGCCCAAGTCCCCTCTCGTGCATGCCCCGAGCCCTGCGTTCCCACAGGTACTCTGGCCCCAGCACATGGGACTGCAATCTCCATCGCCGCGACCAGGCCAGACTCTCTATTACATGCCTGGGTCCTACCTCAGTCAGCTTCCTACTGGTACCTTAGTACCTCTCTCCTCCAAGATCAACAGATGGCTGCCAAAGGACTTGTAGTTCATTTTGCAGAACACGTTTTTCTTCTACATTTAAATGATTACACGAGATAGCACGCCAGCTTCTAGAAATTTGCAAAATTCTTACTCATTAGTTTTGCTCAATTATCTTCCTTACTCTTTGCAAGAAAGGGTGACAGAGGAATTTTACTCTAATATGGTGGTTTTCTAAAACAAGGATATCAGATGCAATAGGTTTTGAGGACAGGGTCTGGCGCACAGCAAGTCAGGGGGAAAGGAGGGTCTGCTCTCAGTAGGCTGTTTCTTGGCAGCCATCCTATCCTCTCTGTTACCAGCAAATGGCATGGCACATGCCTGACTGCAGAGGGCAGACAATTCTGCCAGAGTTAGGTGGGAGGAGAGAGTCAAGTATCTCCATAAATGTACTTGCCTGAGTTAGACACAACTGCTCAACAAAACATGGTGTTTCCCTCCTTACATACAGCTCTCTGCTCAGCTCAGGGAGCCAGTGGGCATTGCTTGGCACATTACTTATAGCCTCTTTTGCAAGGCAGATTGCTAAACAAATGGGTTATCCAAAGCTCTCACTTAGAAGAATTACCATAGAATTACAAACCAACTACAGGTTGAGTTATCTGCTTTGAAGATGGCCACATTTCTTAAACCCTGACACCACTGGTGGCATTTAAACTCTTTCTGAACAGAGTCACAGTCTGTCCTGCCTCACATCAGTTCCTCCCTCTGGGATTAGGCCCTAGAAATGGTTTGCTTGGGAATGTACAGACCTCAACCCAGTCTGGGGCAGTCTCACCCCTCCCCAGGGCTGCCCTCTCAATCCCCAGCCCTCTGCTGAGGCTGTGCCAGGTAGTTGCCAAGAGAAGACCACACAGGTGGGGCCCAGGGCTCAGTGCGATGAGAAGCTCTGTGGGAAGAGGGTGGAGGGAAGGAAGAGAGAGAACAGTACTCTCCAGTTTCTCCTCAATAGCGTCGAAATGTGAATTCTATTCTTCATCTCTCTAGTCAGGAACCACTGGCTTGTGCTGGTGCAGCCTGACATTCACTGAAGCATGTCAGCCTTCCTGCTCTCGAGCCTGGGTCACTGGTTGCTCTGAGGACCAGGGGGCCTGAGTGGCCTGTGGGCAAATTCTGCATCTGAGACCTTCTGGTTACTGGGCAGCGCTTCACCCAGCCCCCTGACCCTGCACCAGGAGGCCTACCATTGACAGAAATTGGACAGGTTATTTTTATTTTGACAGCTGCATCCTCTTGCTCCACCGCACAAAAGGAAGCTCCAGGCACCTTGATAAGAAACTTGTGCAAGGACTCACCAGGGGAGATGCAGCAGCCACCAAGGAGATGAGAAAACCCTGTGCTAGGGGTCAGCAGGGCCATGGGGGGCCAGGGCACAGCTACATACCACTGTCAAGAGGCTGCCCCATAGGAGCAAGGGAGAGGCTTGGCAATGTTCCTCCTGGGTTAGAAGTGAGGTGTCTTCCTTTGAGCCATTCCATGTGCAGTTTAACTGGATAGTCACTTGGAGAAGACTTGAAAATGCCTTCCACCTGGGTGCCATGGGGCTAGTGTCCTTGAAAAAAAATCATCTAACTAAATGGATAGGTTTAGTGTACCCGTTCCACGACTGCTCGGCCCCAAAAGGCCAGTGTAACCTCAACTGATCCTGAACTGACCCATGAGCTAATCTGACTAGGAACTGTTTCTAAGACTAAGACTCCCAAGCCAAGGCCTGATCTCCACTCTGCTGCAGAATGATGCCTCTCCTCATGCCTTACTCCCTCATCACAAAATGCCAGGGAAGCCAGATTCTCTGCAGCCTCTAAAATGGCAGAGGGATGAAGCATGGTAACTTGTGGACACATGCGTTCCTTTCTTGGGTTTGTAGCTATAGTTCTCCTGAAGTAGCCAATGCCTCAGGGCTTAGCCCCCTTTAGTTGAGAAAAAATCTGAGAAGCAAGCAAGCAAGCCCACAAGTTGGACCTCAAGAGAAAGAAGCTCAAATTCAGATTTCAGACTTTCTTCTAGTCACCGGCACAGTAAGCAATCTATGGTTTGGTTAACCCTGACTTTCACCATTTGTTTTCCCACCAGGAAAGAGGGCGGGAAATGGTTGAAGATGCCCCTGCCCAGTGATGAAGGGTGAAACTTAACATTTGTGCTAGTTGTGGTGATAACTGAGGAGAGAGAAATAATTTCTCAATTCGACACAGGGTTAGAACACACATGGGTCTCCAAAATGCCCCATAGTGAGACTACGAAGGGGAATAAGACATTTTTAAAAGCAGTAAGGGCAAGAACTTGTTCACTCAGCCTGTACCGAGGTGATGAAACTAGCTGGGTGCTATTGCTTCACCCTCAGGGTTTTAAAATAAGGTTGGATCACTTCCCTTGCAGGTGTGGGCAGACCAAGGTCACGTGTATCACCTACCAGGCAATGGATTATTAAGAGCACCTGAAAAAGGGCAGATTTGTTTAAACCTGTCTTTGATAAACCAGACTATATTTGAATCTCTATTTTCTTTATGGTGAAAAACAATCATGGTACCCCAAGAGCCCTTTAACCCTGCTTTGGGTCTCGACCAACAAAACCTCAACTTCTGATTTCAGACTTGAAGCCCTTCACCCTAGGAGCCTGTAACCCACCCAAGCCCTCTGCTGCTATCCTCACCCATCACTGCAAAGGGCTGGGGCTGGCCCTGAGAAGGGAAACACACTTTTCCCTCTGCTGATACTCTCCTCGGCTGTTCCCTTTCCTTAACAGAATCACCACCTTGATTCAAGCTTTCCAGGTTTGCTCCTGTGTCACTCGCTCTCACCCTTCTGCTCTCTGCAGTGCCTGACACCATCACAGGTACTGAGTGCCTTCTGGTTAAGGGTCAATGACCAGCAAACTGCGGGTGCTCAGCCTGGGGTGAAACAAACACAATCACATACTGGGCCAGCGCCTCCTTCCCATCCTTCTATCCCTGAGGAGCCCCTGCAGGGAATCCCCAGGCTGGACCTAGAAGGATTCAGACTAACTCAAACTCCCTTAGGAATGATCATCAAGACCTGCCTCCATCACAGCATGACCTCGTGGTACTGCGATAGCATGCTAACATGCTTACACCACCACATGAAAGCAAGGTGACTCCACAATCCTGGGGGTCTATTCTCTGGCTCAGACTCAGGTAGCATTTTCTTGCATGGTTCTGCTCAGCCCCAGTGGCTGACAAGCCAGCCTGCTCTTCTCTCCTGAACTCCAGACCTATGTCGCTACCCACTCATGAATGTCGCCCGAGCATCCCAACCAGAACCGAACTTGGGGCCCTTCACTAACATCAGCCTTGCCCTGGACTCTCTCCAGAGGCCCCACAGTGCCTTTAGGCCATCATGTAACCTCAGGCACACCTAACTCTTACCCCAATCATCCCCACAGCTAATCAGTGAGCAACCCCTATTCATTCCACCTGAGCTATGACATACTTTCTATATCCTGGAGCTGTTTTATTAAGTGCATACAAGGTCATGTCTGTTAAACTTACTGATGGACTGCTCCTTTTTTTTCATTTATGTAGCTTTCCTGTTTATCTCTCTTTTGCTTTCAATTTTATTTTGTCTGCTACAACTATTGCTGGCGTGTCTTTTCCATCTTTCATTTACCACCTTGGTGTGCCATGCTGTGGACATGACCTTCAGATCAAGTCAGACTCTTCTGGAAACACCACACCCCAGAGTCCCAGTTCAAACCCTCATGACTCCTAACAGGGCTTCCCAACAGCCTCCTGATACCCACCTCCCCTCCCTCCATTCCATGCCCAAGGCAGCATCCTGGAAAAGGAATTTGCACGTGTCCCCTGACTTTGTCCACAGAACTTTGCTGAGCCCCTATTTCCCACAAGATAAATCTCAAACTACAGCTTGACAAATGAGACCTTTCTGAACTGGTCTGAGCCTGCTTTTCCAGCCTTGCCTCCTGTCCTTCATCCTCCCACCACCCTGGAGTTCTGCCCCGCCAAGCCCTTCACAGTATGCCCCCTACCCCAGTACTGACCATGACCATCACCCTTATCAGGCAGACCCCATCATGGTCCCCAACTCCAGTCTAGGCTTATTTCTCAGGCTGATCAGGCCTGGAGAGGTTCTCTTAGTTGAACACGTCCCCCTCCTCTCCATCCCACAAAGCCATGCCATGTGAGTCTGACAAGGCTGGCTTAGCATGTCCCTTCTTTGCAACACCTTCCCCAAGCCCAGCCCGCAGGCCTCCTGGCCTCCCACAAACTCACCAAGCCCCACCACCCACAGCATGCACTTGGGCCCTCCTGTCCGGATAGTCAACTATAGTTGGGGTAAACTGAAGCATCACTCCTGGTGGAATGCAGGCAGGGACCACAGCTGCTTCCTTTTCTGGAGATGTTGGCTTGGAGCTCCTGGCTTAGCAGGACATCCACATGTATGCTCCCAGTTGAAGACTGGGAGGGATGTGCACAATGACTCCAAGAACACAGCCCTGGGCCCTTGTTCATGAGGAGGAGTCAGGAGAGGGGAATGAGAGGGATCTTATTAGAAAAAGCTTGAAAAAACTGGGGCTGCCTAAGGAAATATCTAGGGAGTCTGTTTTGCAAGTCTTTAGCTACATGGAGAGGTGCACACAGCCAAGAGCCAGGCAGAAGGAAGGTGAACACTCATCTCTTTCACTAAATGTGGTCTCCTCCCTAGAATCAGTTAAGGGCTGGAAGATTTCAAGCCCCTTCCAGGCCATTTAGACTGGAATTCTGGGTGCACGCTAGAATTCTGACCAAAGTGTGGCTGCTCACAGAAGGGTAAACAGCCAGATGAAGCCATCCTTCTATGCGCTTGACTGCCTCCACACAAGGAACTTAAATACAACTTAATTCAAGAAATAGCAATTACTAGACAGTTTTCGATACCTACCAAAATCATTTCTGTTTGAGTCATTTCTATTTAAGTCTCGGGTTGGCTTCAAACAAATTTACCTCAACACATCAAAGCTGCTGCCAGGCTTTGGTACTGTAAGTACCACTGACACTTGGGTGGCATCAAAGAGATTTTCCTGGAGAGATGAACACCACTGGGTTTCACTGGAAACAAATGAGAACCTGAAAACCATTCCAGGCAAGCAATTACTTGATTTCAAAGGCCCTGACCTCATTAGCAATTTGATAGTGTGGTGTTTTTGCAACATCAGTAAGATCATTGAAATAATCTACACTGGAAACAATGGCCAATCCAAAGAGTAAATCTTGCCCAATGCTTCAAGCTGCCTCACCAGAGGATCTATGACTCTAAAAAAAGACAGACTTATTGAACTGAACCAATTGAGAAGTATAGCACAATTGATATTGAAAATAAAATCTATACAGTTAAAAGATATGTCTTGGGCTATCTTCCCCGTTAAAAGACTGAGATGACAAATGAAGTGGATGATGTACCTGCTTTGTACCTATTGACGATGGATGACAAATATGTTGCATGCTTGATGTCACATGTTTCCATGGGAAATATCAATATTAAACCCAGAACCCATTCCATTTGAGCCTGAGCATTCAAGATGCAATCTACCTGCACTACTACAGAGACTACCCACCCACTCTCTTCCTTCCCTACCTCTCTTCTTTCAAACAGATAATATGAAGATACTCCAACAACAACAAGGAATAAAAAAAATAGAGAAAAAGTCACTATCATCCTTCCCACTCTCCTCTCTGCCCCTGCCCCTTTTTTTTCCAGAGGGAAACTATTCTTCATCATCTGGTATGGTTCTTTCAAACCCTTCTCTGTGCATTTGCATATTTATATATGTACATAGAGAAATAGGTAAATGATTTTTAATTTTACATAAATGGGATCAGACCATGGATCTTATTCTACAACTTGCTTCTTTTGTTTTTCCCTGTGTACACATATAAACCCTCCTCTTCCTTTTGAGAGCTGCAGAGTATTCCTCAATATGGATGAATATGTTGTGGGTCCCACCTTTTTGCCATCACAATCAGAACTGCAGTGAGTGGCTGCCCACCCTCTGTGTGCACAAGGACCATGGCTGTCAGCAGATGTCCCCCTGGTGCCAGGAGACATGTGGCCTACAGCTCCAGGGCCTCCTGGGCCACACACAGGATGCCTGGCACCTGAGGACGGGTGTGCTTCCCAGCAGAAAGGCAGCATTGCAGGTCGGCCTCTGGCTGCCAGGGGAGGACCACAGGGACCAGGACCTCCTTCTGGTAGTTCAAATAAGGACCACTGCTCCTTGAATGCTCTTAATTTTCCATGGCCTCTACTTCCAACCAAACTATAAGCACCTTGAAGTCTGAGAACAATGTCTCAACTAACTCTGGCATACTGCCTTAAACATGGCAAATGTTCTTTGAATTGATTATTCACTGTCCGAGCCTTAGAAGCCACCTCCTCCTCAAAGAACCAAGCTTCTAAGGCAAACCAAGAGTAGCTGAAAGACCCTAGGTGATTGATCAGAAAGTCACAGCAGCTTCACAGGGGATTCTTGATTCCAATAACCTAAGAAGAGATCATTCCAAACCGTCGGCGGCCACAACAGCTCTATGAAATAGAAAGTATGAATGTGCCAGTGCCCACTGGCAAGTGGGGAATGGCTCGGTGAGGGGCTCTGCGTCAACAAGTTCTCCTGGCTTCAGAAATTACTCCCCAGGTCCTGACTAGTAAATCTTTCTGGGTACAGCTCTTCTTTCACATACCCAACCACCCACAAGTGACCAAGGATGGTTTCTCCCTTGGAAACCATCCTTGGTTTCTCAGATGGCAGCATCTGAGAGGGCTCCCATGAGCTGGGCCAACCCGAGCCTGCAAAGAGCTGCAGCCTGGCTCAGGAGCCCGATGGAGCTGTGAAGAGCTACACAATCAAACACAAGTCCAGCAGCCATTTGATATGACAATAGAGAAGCTGTCACAGAGCGTACATAATTCATTACCAAACGAAGAGTACAAACCACAAATAGGACAGAAAAAGAGGAAGGAGTCCCTGTGGCTGGAGCGCCTGGGAGCGGCCCTCCTTCACAGAGGAAGGGAGTGGGCCAGGCTTTGAAGGGTGGCCAGAGAAGGGCGGGAAGGGAGAGCAAAGAGAAGCATGCTGCCTCAAACTTTAAATACCATTTCACATCTTGGTCTGCTTTGCTTTATATTCGGACTTTTGGACAAGAGAAAGGGGTGGGTCACAGTGGAAGGAGAGCGAGGCGGGGCCAAGGCCTCTCCAAGGGCCCTCCAGGCTCCCAGGCCACTAGGCGCCCTGGCTGAGACCCAGCACATAAGACGGACCATCCAAGCAGACTGGATATCCTACCTCAGTGAAAGCTTCCTCAAAAATAAACAAGGAAATAAAAACAGCAGGACAGACATATCAGTGAAAATAAATATCTGAGCCAGAAGGGGCCAACTACAAATAAAACTAACAAAATTAAGTTTTGAGCCCGGACCTCAAAGAGCAGGCCACAAGATCCTCAGGGAAAATATCTTTAGCAAAAAAGTGACTTTAACAAAAATAAATGCCTGTCTATGAAAACATCCTATTATTTAAAACAAATAACTCCAACAAAACCTGAAATGGTTAAAAATAGAAAACCCATAAATTGAAATGGAAAGAATATCCAAACTGAACTCTAGCTCACAAAATCCACCAGGTATACATGCAATGCCCTGGTGTGAATATATGTGTATAAACTATCTTTTGTTTATTCAATCCTATAATATACATCATTTAAACATCAAAATTCTTTGTATTATCAACATGGGAAAAGGAATGAGAATACTTTTTAAACCATTTTTGTTAATAATGAAAACTAGTTTTGTTTCCTGCAGGTGCTCTGGTTAAATACAATGAAAAATGAAACAAACTCTGAAAATTTTACATTAGAAAGACAGAGCTCTGTTTCATTTTTCGGAGGAAGAGAGAAACCTTTCATTGCCCAATATTACTCCCTCGGAACCTACAAACAATATCGGCTTTCTGATTTGAAAAGGCCTGTCTTGGTTACGAGAGTTATCTGCCCCTCCTCAGACCTGGAGCAGTCAAAAGGCTGCACAGCCGCAGAACACACCTGGTCCCCCAAATAAGCAAACTGGCCTTAGCACAGGCAGGCACACCAAGCAAGAAATGACTCCCCAACAGCGCCTTCATCACAGAAACAGACGATGGAGGCCTTTCCCCTTTGTACAATTACAGGTAGACTGTTTTCCTCTAATGCACAAGTATCTTGGACTCCAAGGGTTTGATGGCCAAGGCTGGCAGGGAGAGCCGAGCCTCTGAGATCAGCAGGCCTTAGATTCCAGCCTGGCTCTGCTGCTGGCTGGCAAAGGATGTGAGCAAGCCATCTAACCCTGTTTTAATGTGAAGCAATGAGGACAACGCCATCTGCCCTTTTTGGTTCAGAGTTCTTGGAGGATCAAATGAGATGACAGCGTGAAATCCCTGTCACACCAGAGGAAGTCATATCTTGGTGCTTTTGTACCAGGTTCCTGCTGGCTGGAATGCCATGACCGCAATTTCTGAGCTCCTCTGTCACCTCAGGGACTGACCAAATGTCTCATCACTCAAAGCCTCCACATGGCAGAAGAGTCTTGTGCCCTGAGCTTCCAGGAGCCCTGCTCCTATGTGATTTGGAGCACTGAGGGCCAGGACCGAGCCCCAGCTCCATCCTCCCTGGACTGATGACTACCATCTACAGAATATCACAAAGGGCTTTGCTGGGGCAGATATTCAGGTTAATTCACTTCTGTTATCTCCCACACCTGTCCCAGGGCCTGGCATATAGTCAAAGCTCAAAAAAGGAATTAATCACCACCCTGTGCCTTCGAGGGAAGAACTATCTGGACCAGGGATTCAACAATGTGAGGAAGGTATCTGTGGCAAATGAAGCAAAACACAAATATTCGTAATGAAAGAAGAATGAAACTGTGTGGGTGATGGTGTGGGAAACAGGGACTGGCATGCTCTGCTATTAAGAGCGTAGATGGTGTAGCCCTGAATGCACTCTTGACCCAGAAACATTATGGCTAGGATCTACCCTATGCATCTACTCCACGTCAACAGGCAGATGCGCAATCCAATGTTGTAAAAAAGAAAAATTAAAAGAAAGAAAAACTAAATGTTTACCAATAGAAGACTGGTTAAATTCTCAAATACTGGAATTGTGTGAAACTATAAAAAAATGATCAATATGTACAGATAGATGACTAACATATTAAGTGAAAAAAGTTACAAAACAGTGTTCATAGTATAAACTTTTTTGTATTTTTTTTTTTTTAAAGGTTTTACTTAAAAAGTTTTGGGAAGGATATTTGAAAAAATGTAAACAGAGTTATTACCTCTGTGGAGTTCAAAGGAGAGAATATACTCTTTGTTTGATAGCTTGTGAGACTGTATATATATATATTTTTTAACCATTTGCATATATTACCTTCCGAATTAAAAAAAATTAACCTGGCCTCCTTCCTCCCTTGCCCAAACCCAGCAGAGTTAACTTACATGTACCCCAAATTATGCCACATCATTGCAATTAATTTAAGCCCAACCATGAGATAGAAAAAAGAAAAGATCTCATAACTATAGTTGCAATTAAATTAACTTTGTTTCAAGTCATGCCAGAGAGGTCCAGGGCAATGAGGCACTCTGTGACTATCTGTGGATCCCAGGTTCCCATCGAACTACCCAGACCAGCTGTGGGATGGTGGGCGAGTCCCTTCCCCTCTCCCAACTTTATTTTCCATGTGCACACAATGATGGAGTCAGGCTTGGATGGTCTCTAGGATCCCCTCAGCTGTGATACCCTTAACAAAGAGCAGCAGGCATAGAAAGAGAATCAGAGCTCTTCACAATCTCCAGTGTCTGTTTACAGCTGGTTCTAGTGAGTGTGATTCTGGAAAATCTTTTTAGATCCTCTTCTGAAGAAACAAATCAGAGCCTCTCTGGTTCTCTTTCCTTCAGCAGGCCATCCAGTCCCATCACCAAGAAGATAAGCAAATCTGGTACTCATCCACCAGAGAAGCACCAGAAACAACCTTGCTTCAATCCACGGTCAGCGACCAGGTCACAGACTGTGCCGAGTCCCGAGAACCGTGTTTTTCTTTTTCTTCCAACAGTCAGGATGCTAGGAAGAGTAAGACCTTGCTAATGTGATTTTTGGGAACCCTGCTCTCCAAATTATCCAAATAGTGGAGAATCAGATCTAACCTAACTAATATCAGCCATGTCACAAGTTCCTTGACGCTCTCACTCAGAACACTCAATAAATACACGATGACTGACCAATGCCTCTAGCACAGGGGTTCTTAACAAGAGGTCCATGAGCTTGAACTGAAATTCTAAAAAACATTATTCTGGTGGGGCTGTGTTGGTGCAGGTATGACACATTTATTAAATAATACACAGTATAGTGTGGACTTAGTAAGGGTCTATGGTTTTCACCTGACTGGCAAAGGGGTCTGTGGAACAGAAAAAGTTAAGAACCACTGCTCTAGCATCTTCATCTGCCTTCTAGTGGGTGCAGGTAGGTGCACTTTGCAGTATTGCTAACAGCCAGGAGTTACAACAGATTACTAATCATTACATCTATAGAGGATGGGACACGTACACAAAATGTATAGTCTTCTACCTACAGCAGATACTCACAACAAAATAAGTAAAACAATATAAACATGATGGCAGTGGTAATGAGCTCAGGCTGGGGAGGTGTCCCTGGACTCTGGTGGCCTCAGCTCACCAGCTGTCTGAGCAAGCAGCCCTTAGAACAAGTGCTCACCTGGGAGGCTAACCCTGGGCTCCACTGCCTGCTGAATTTCCCTGGGGCCTCCTTGATCTGGGTCCCCACGGCCTGTATACTATGGGATGTTGTCAGGTGGTGTTTCACGTGGGCATACCCACACACACCTGGTAGCCTGGGCAAAAGACTGACCACTGTGCCCTTGCCACAGAAATCCACGAGCCTTTACTCTGCTAATGCAACTGGGGATCTTCACTGTGGCCTACAGTGGGCCAAATGCTCTAAAGTCACTTTTTTTTTTTGTCTGCAAAGTATCACATCCCAGGCCTACTGTTGGACAGTCTATCTTTTGAGAACCTTCATCAAGCCCCGATCTATTACTTCTGTTCTAGAAACCACATTAAACAATGTGCCCAACCTCTCTCAGAACTCCAACTCAATAAAATCAGACCTAATGATCCTGGAAGCGCTTGCTAATTGATATGAAGAATCTCTCAATACAGAAAGAAACGGTTTCCAGCATTGGGGTCAAGAACACAGCACCTAGTACTTTTAAACCCCTTCAGATGTTTGTTGGAATGACCCAAGGAAGTATCTACAGTATAGTGCCTAAGGCATAGCTCCCAGCAGCCGGCTCACAGTATTCCCTCTGGGATCTAGGAGGACAAAAACTTTTGACTTAGACAGTAACCACCGCCCCACTTCTGGTCCAGCCCCAGTGCAGGGCTACCTGTTTAATAATAGCCATGATTTCAAATCTCTCTTTCCCACACCCTCTAATTGCTCCACCTGCCTTAGGGCCCTCCCCCGGCAGGGGCCCAGCTCACTGCAACTGCCTGCCCCTGTGGACAGTCAGTCCTCTCACTGCATCCTTTCCCTGTCTCCCTCTAAGAATCAGGGCCACCAAGGCGTGGAGCTGCTGAAGTGTGAAACCCATCCCTTATCTTCCTACTGACTTCGAAAAAACAATTTCCCTGACTCATCTCACACCCATGTGAGGTGATGGCTTCTGGGACTGAATCTGAAATTTCAGACAGAAGACTGCCTTTATACACCAAACAGTAAGTTAAAGGAAGATCTGAAACTTCTAGGACTCTAGCAACCCGAGCCTCCTCCATTCCAACACACTTAGCATGGGCATGTCACTTAAAACACAAGTGGTTGAGCACCTGCTTCCCATGTACGAGGTCCCAGGTTCAATCCCTGATACCTCCAAAAAACAAACGAAAAAAATCAACTCTCATTGATACGAGGTCCTGGTTTCAATACAAAACAAAACAACAACAAAAAACTTTTGATACCTCAGTTTTCCCTACCTGTGAAACCAGAGGCTATTGATTTAATATTTCTATAAGAAGGTATACATGAATTACTTGTGAAGTTAAAAGTGAATAAAATAAGATGAAAGGGGCAACACTAAAATATGTTGTGAAATGGTGGGGTAGCCCTCAGTTGATATGAGGCCACAGGTAAGTACTTATTACCAATCTGAATCATAATAGCACCCAAAATTCACAATGCAATTTCTCCAAAGATGAACCACTCCTCTGAAAGGGACAGAATTTCTCCTCCTTTTTAAAAAAAGGCAGAATTTGTCCCCATAGACGGAGAATATTAGTGAATAAAAAACAATATACAACATGTAGAAAGTTGGCAAATCTGGGTATAGTAGAATTCTCTGTATTATTTTGGTATTATATTTGCAATTTTCCTGTAAGTTTGAAATTATTTCAAAATCAAACATTTGCAAAAACAAACAAGTAAACAAACAAAAACTGAAATGAGCAAAAAACAATGCAAGCCAAAAGACAGTAGAACAATCTTTAAAATAGTGAAACAGTGTAAATTCTATTATCAACAAAATTACCTTTCACAAAAAGGTGAAACAAAGACTTTTTAAGACATACAAAAGCTGTAAGAGTTAAGCACCAGCAGACCTGCACAAGTTATGTTAAAGGATATCCTTCAGGCAGAAGGAAAATGATGCCAGTGGAAATTTGGGTCTACACAAAGGAATGAAGAGCAATGGAAATGCTAACTATGTGGGGAAATATAAAAGATTTAATTTCTCATTAAATATATTTAAAAGTTAACTGACTGTTTAAAGCAAAAATAAAAGTAATGTGCTGTATATATAGAAGTAAAATATATGACAGTAACACTAAGGCAGCAAGGGAGGAAGTGGCAGTATTCTGTTGTAAGGTTCTTCTGCCCTATGTGAAGTGGTATAATATCATTTGAAGGTAATAAGTTAAAGTTGCCTACTATAAA
Organism: Tolypeutes matacus; assembly: GCA_026826555.1. NCBI lineage: Eukaryota > Metazoa > Chordata > Mammalia > Cingulata > Chlamyphoridae > Tolypeutes > Tolypeutes matacus. The sequence continues at coordinate 18,000,779 of JAKSZT010054399.1, forward strand.
CCCTAAATCAACCACTAAAATAAAAGTTACAGCTTTTAAAAAACAAACAAAAAATAATACACAGTGTATCATTGACAGAGAAACACAGTTTGCCCAGAGTTCTGAGGTTTTTAAGCCAACAATGATCTAATTATACCTGGGATATAATCCCATCTGTTTTACCTTAACCCACAAGACTTCAGCAAGTCACTTAACTCCATAGGCTTTAGTGTTTCTGTGTATAAAACGGGGTACTTGGACAGATAAGGTTAGCACTTTCATTTCTAACACGTCAAGACCTTGAATCTAGACAGATGTAACCATCTGAATAGCTCTAAGGTCCCTGTTCATACATAACAGGGTTACATTAAATGTAGTATAAAATAGTGAGGTGGACCTTGAGGGTGGGAAGAACATATATTATTAAAATAAAGGAAACCTCAAGCCCCATCTTGTGATTTAAGAGGAAGTCAATCATGACAAGTTTACAGTTTAGCTTAACATATTGTCTTTGCCATAGCTTGGCTATATTTTAAATATAAAATATTGTTGATGAATTAAAAAACAAAGTAGCAATTTTCAAAGGAATTGTTAGGCTCCTAATAGTGATTTCTTTTTTCCCAATAAAATCATGTCACAACACAAATTACAGAACCTTAACAAAAAGTTATCAGCTAAAACAACAGAAGGAAGTATGAACTTACAGATCTGGATAAATGAATTGAAGTTTGTTCATCATCTATAATTCTCCGGTGCTATAAAGTCTGATAGAATCATTTATTATTCTATTTTTTCACTTGTTTTTATATTAACTGAAATGTGGCAGCTCTAGTGACTAAAGAAAATAAATTTAAAATAAAACAATATTGCCCACACTTGCATAATACGAATTTAAACAAAAAACAGTTTGAACCAGGATTATTTCTTTCAGAACAAGCCACCCCTCCCTCTCCAACACCCCACCCTAAAATAGAAAAACACCTATGTATCACAACCACACATGCATTCTTTTCTAAAAAGAGGTAACTTGGACTCTTACAAGGCTAATAAACAGAAATAGATTTTACTCCTGGCCAACAGCTCAAACCGTCCATTAGGTTAAACATGAAGATGTTTTTGGAATTAGTGTACAGGGAGACACACCCTGCTTACCCTGAAAACCTAAAGCCCTGCAACAGCTTCTACACTGATAGTCTCTGTATCAGAAAAGTCCTGGGAAATCTCAAGTAATAATTTACCTTCCACTGTCTTTTATTTCTGAATGCAAATGGTAGATACTTGAGCTTAAATCAAAAAAACAAAACAAAAAAAAAAACAAAAAAACAACAACAACAACAAAAAAAAACCAACAAAAAACAGGAAATGAGAAGCCTAAATTCTTCTGGATTCTAAAACAGGAGATGATTTTGAAAGGAATGAAAATGGGCTTTAAATGCCTTTCAAGTCCAGAGGGAAATGCCGCATCAGCTTATTCTTTGGCAGGAGTACAATAACAACACCACACCCTTCCGCCAAGCCAAGCCAAGCCAAGCCAAGCCAAAGACGGCGTAAACATAAACATGGCCTGAGCACAAATAAAGACTGCTAGCAACCACAGGAGCAAACTGGTGTCAAAGAGAGGTAGTTCGCCCTCACTGATGTCATTCTCCTAGCCCCTGAAAACAAATGAAGAATTCTACTTCACTTAAAAGACAAACCCCCCACACACACACACAGCTCTCTTACCTCCAACAATGGCCGGGCACTATCATGGACTGACAGAATATGGGTCACCTTATTCTTACTCAGTTGCTCTGCGTCTCTGGCATCTGTCACAGAAGAAAGAAGGTGGACGTCTGAATATTCACTGCAAGTTAATTACTTCTAACGTTTAACCAGGAAAATACATGAGATGACTTGCATATTTCTTTCAGGAAACTTCATAATTAACAATGTCCAAATAATCTAGATCTAGAGAATTTAGGGCTATTGCTTTTAGGTATTTTGCAAGTAATTAAGTTCATTTCTAGTTGACACATATTTCAATCCAAAATGGCAATCTAGAACTTGACAATGTATTTAGATTAGTGAACACTGTAACCATAACAGCTGCTATTCAATGGCGTGAACTTGTAAGGTCATTTTGTAGTTGGCATTTGTAAATTGTAGATACTGAGGCTTGTCTTTTATATGAGACAAATAATAAAGAAGTGTAAATTATTTTTCTTAAACAATGATCTCTTAAATGACCAGTAATCTAAGTTAAAACTAAATATAAAAGAGCCACTCACTACAGAAGATATAGGAATCTGCTAGGTACTTCTTGACCCTGGTGTCAAAAGCACATACAGGTCTAGATGCAGATACGACTGTGGTTTATGATGACTACATCCATTTGAGGGCAAAGGTAAAAATGGAAAGATTTATGAGCTCCAAACAGAATTGTCCATCATCTGCATATGAAAGTAAAGAAACACCAAAATTACATTCCCCTCAGATTTTCCTGGCAAAGGGCCATGTGGCTCAGTCCTTCTGAATTGGAACTCTTCTGTTAATCTACACAACAGAGACAAGCTACAAAGCTGACAGCTCCCCCTGTGCCCTGGCCTGGCCTGGGATAAGCTTTTAAAAATGCTACAGGGTAGAATGGATCAAAGGGGAAATGCTTAATTATCATGTTTCCAAAGAATATTTATGTGAATATTCTCGCTGTCCTGATTTTGTGATAATCAGGGTAGGTTAAACATTTGCTATATTAGAAACCATGCATGTGTCCCCAGACCTAGTTTTTCTCCCTAGGTCTGGTTTTTAGAATGCTGGTGATTGAGGTCTGTGGTAGGGCTGAGGAATGTACATTTTTAATAAGCCTCAATGATCAATGCAGAAGCCAAGACACATGGTTCTAAATATTCTGCAGTAAGCATGCACTGCTTTTGAAGAGAGAAAAAAATCTTTTAAAAATATTAAAATGTTAGTTTTATTTTATGACTTTCTTCATTGTTCCAACTACCTCATGTTTCAAATTCAGATGTGCACAGCAGCCACCTACATCATATACATGGAGGCTCAATTGTTCCAATCCCCCCACCACCACCCTACCATTAGAAATTGGGAAGTCAAAAGGCTAGCTTTGACTTAGGCAGAAACTAAAATCATTTAGGCTCCCACAGGCACCCAGCCTCCACATTCTCACCAAAATGTGCCTTCCAACCACCACCAGGATGTATGTTTTGGCCAAGTGGTGAGACAAGATAAAGTGGGAGCTTTAGGTGCTTATAGACCCACCGACACAGTAGAGCAGGCAAACTCATGAGAAGGGAAAAGGTGATGGAACACCACAAAGCATAAGAAGGGAGAGCTGGGGTTTCCACCCGCACATCCTACTCTATTATTGAATTCTTCCAGATTGCAATTCTGCTGAACAACTTGAATTTCAATGACTGACATTAAAAATATTCTTTTATAACATAAAGATTTTTTTAAAAGTGCTTTGGGAATAAAACCATACATTTTTGTATACAATCTCCAACAGACCCCTCACTACCACCAATGAGCCAACCAATGGCCTGCTGGACTCCAAAGACACTGTAACTGGCCACTACATGACACAACTTTCCCTCTTGCACAACTTGTTTTGTCATAGCACCCTCTGCTTTTGGGATTACCCTTTCCCATAAAACACAGGCTATATCCACTTCCTTGAGAGGACATAACAATGCTTACTCAACACTGGCTGGTGATGACGCTAGACCTTCTCTTCTGCATGATTTCAAGTTACTGATCACACTGGATGGACCTAAGACCACAGGCAGCTGTGAGTCTAGCGCGACCTCCGCCTGGGGGTTGGTGTGCACATGCACAGACCTGGACAATCCAAACGAGCTTCTCCAGCACACAACCACCAGGTAGCACTTAGTCCTGGCCACTCAAAGTGGGGCTCGCAGACCAGCAGCCTTGGCCTCCTCTGGTTGCTGGCTAGAAATGCAGAGCCTCAGGCCCTGCCCCGCCCAATTAGGAACTGTGTTTTCATAGGACCCAGGGGACTCCTGTGCTCTGCACTGCACTGCATCCCAGAGGGCCTCGCAGGAGTGACCAAGTCTTCAGAGCTGGTCCCGATGCCCCCCACCTCCCGTGGAGTCTTCTGCTATTTCAAAGCCAGAGGACAATCCATAGCCACTTGCAATCACAAATTCAACAAGTCAGTATTAACAAAACCAACAGGAAGAATCCAGGTTAGAATTCACATAGAGAAACAATCTAGAGGTACACAAACCAACTGTATAACTGCCCATACACTAACAATGACACCATCCTTAACTTGGGATTGGGGGGGGGGGGCGGCTATGGGAAACTTTCACTCTCTTCAACATAGTTCTATCAGGTCTGAATCTTAACTAGTGAGTCCAATCAGGAAAAGCAAAAAAGTTTTAAAATACTATTATGAAAATTCAATATAAGATAACCAGTAAATCCCCCTGTGGGAAAGCTGCTAAGCATGTCCTTTTCCTCTGTCTCCACACCTCTGGCCAACCGCCTCCCTGGAACCCTGAGTTCTCCCAGAGTCTTCTGAACAGCAGAGGTCTCCTTCACACAGTGGCTACTAGAGCAGAAAGCCCACTGTGGTGGTGTACCTCCCATCCCGTGCTCACAGGAAGGCCTCACCAGTTCCGGCCCAGGCCTCGCTGCGGGAGCAAGAGGGTTGCTGGAAGATGCTGTCCTCAAAGGGCAAAGTGATAAAAGTCATCTGTGTCCTTAGAAAGGGGCACTAGTGTTCCATGTCTCATATCAATGCAAGGAAAGAGGAAAGGGAAGGGGAGGGGAAAGGGAAGGCAGAGAGGGGAGGGAAGGGGAGGGGAGGGGAGGGGAAGAGGAAAAGGAAGGGGAGAGAAAGGCGGAGGGGGAGTGGAAGGGAACAGAAGAGGAAGGGGAGGGAAGGGGAAAGGACCTGGGACAATATAAGGAGTGACTATTAATTTGTTTTAAACATTTCTAAGTTGTTCATAGTACAATAAGCATGTATTATTTTGTAGTGTATAAAAAAGAAACGACTAAATGAGATATGATGCTAAATCATAGGACAGCTGGATTCACTTTCAAGGGAAAGTTACAATCCTTTCTAGAAAGAGGCCAGATTTCATGTTGGATGTCACTTTTGCTAATATCCTTTCAGGCACACACCACACCAGGCTGGTGTAAGATCTTATATGAGGAGCTACCTCGTCACCAGATGTGGTGACGACACACATCTTGTCATCAGTTGTGGTGGAACTGAATTACTGAACTCAAAGACATGTTCCTAATCTAATCCACAATCCTGTGGGTGTGAACTCTTTATAAATAGGACCTTTTGAAGGTGTTATTTTTCGTTAAGTGCAGCCAACCTGAATCAGGGTGCCTCAATCCAGATTACAGGAGTCCCTTATAAGCAGAAGAAATTCAGATGCAATAAGTCAGAGAAAGTCACAGGGTAGAGGAAGAAGCCGAAGTCAGCAGAAGCCAGCAAAGCAGACCAAGAAGAGAGAGTGCCAGAGGCAGAGACGCCAGCCAAGGAACCCCGGGGACTGCAGCCGGCCAGCACCAGGACACTACAGACTTTGGGGAGCCAGCATGGCCCTGTTGCTGTCCTCATTTTGGACTTCTAGCCTCTTAAACTGTGGGCCAATCAATTCCTGTTGTTTATGCTATGTGTTTGTCATAGCAGCTGGTAGACTAGGACATCAAAACAATGCAGAAATAGGCATGTGGCTCTATTTCAAAGACTGGGGAGGGGGGTGATGTGTTGCAGGCCCACCGTGCACCAGGACTTGAGCGGACAGAACAAGTGTGTCGATCACACTGTCTAGTTTCACCATCACATGGCCTGCAGAGTGGATGCTGTACCCTCACTTTGCATCAAAGGCTCTGTGATCTATCAAGGGCCATGTGGATGGTAACTGGTCTAACTGGGCCCTGAGGTGCCACTGAGCAGTCTTCCTGGCTCCACCTCTTGTCTGGTACCTGCTCCCTGCCCAACTCATGGGGAACCACCTTGGAATAGCCCATTGCCAGTCACCAGGGTCTATGGCCAGCATCTAAGGCATCCAGCCAAGTCTATGGGAGAAACATGCTAAGAGCAGTGGCACTCTCCTTTTCCTTTCTGCTTCTGCATTCACAGCCCTCTGCATTAGATGAGCCACACACATGCTCAGTGTTTGGAAATGCTTGTTGAATTAGTGGGTAAAGAAACAACAACAACACATTAATGTCAGAACAGCCAAAGGCGACCGCAGAAATCAGCTGACTGCACAAGGAGGCTGGGGGCTGCTGCAGAGCGTGTGGCAGGCAAGACAACACTCTGAGGATCTGTGGACTGTGGGGACACCTATGTGGTGAAGACTTGGAAGACAGGTGGAGATCTCAGTGGAAAATGGGTTTTAATATCTCCTAAAAGTTGGGCAAGCAGGTTCTTTTAAAAGAAGGCCATCTAAGAGTAAAATTCTTATATGTTGTTGGCAGAGATACTGAATTTGGCTGATATCTATTAAGAGTTTTCATTTGCAAACACTTTCCCCCAGCAATTCTTCTACAAACGTGTGGCAATTTGAAATTATTTTATGAATCCCCAAAAGAGAAAGATTATGTTTATAAATTAATTTATTCCTCTGGGTGTGAAAGCCTTTAATTGCATTATATTCAATTGAGGGGCCTTTGATTAGGTTACTTGGTAAGATCGATTTAGGGCTTTTGATTGGGCTACATCAGTGAGGCAAGACTCAGGTTGAGTCTCTGCCCCCTTGCTGGGTCTGATAAAAACAGAAACATAGAGACTCACTCAGACAGACAGAGGATAGAGGGACCTGGCATATTTGATTCTGCAATGTGAGAGAGATGACTGCTTAGCAGGAAGCTCCCAAGAGGCTGGGCCCATGGAAAGGAGAGACCTAGGCAGAGATCAGCGATCATCTTGCTTCACCATGTGGCAACACGCCAGGATCAACAGCAGTTGGCTTTGGTGAGAAGGCATCACTCTGATGTGACTTCGTTTGGACTTTTCACACCTTGAAACTGTAAGCTTTTACTCCAAATAAATCCCCTTTATAAAAGCCAACACATTTCTGGTACTTTGCATCAGTAGCCCTTTGGCAAACTAAAACAGAATGTACCCTTTCTAGAAAGAGGCCAAAATGTGTCCTGAATGTATTCCCAGACATAAAGCTACTCCCCACTCCCCATAAAAGTAGTGAATAACGACTCACTAAATAACCCCTCAAATCTTTGCTCAGTTAATGTTTTCCAACAGCACTAAGCCAGCCTACCACAAAGCAGTTGCTGCTTTTTCAGAACTACAAAGCTTACTAATTTAGTAGCTCTGAAACTATTTTTAGCATGTTCTAGTAGCAGTTAGCAGCTGTCAGCTCCCTGTGCTCAATTCCCTGTGAGGCCAATTCATGGCTCTAGGAGTCTACAGTGGGGAAAGAAAAGGAAATAAACATCATATAGGGAAATAATAAAGATTTTTATAATCAATTTGAACCTGAACTCAGGAATATAAGCAACAACGAGAAAACAGACAACAGAACACCTTGCTGCCATGTTGTGACTTGCTCAGGTGGGAGAGGAGCATCCAACGCATCTGATACGCTTTGGTTCTTTTTCATGTCACACAGGTGGGAAGTGTTTTTGCAAGTTTCCTAGGTCCATTTCACCCACTTCAGTATCTCCTGCTTCCAGGGCTAAGGAACCAGTGTCCTCATTTATATAAAAGCAAAACACAACATAGGCTCAGGGCCAGAGTGCATGGGGACCCTTGCTCCCTGGGGACTAGCAGCCGGCTCTGTGCCACAGGCTCTGCTCCCCAGGTTTATGTTCACCTAGAGGACTGCAGAGCATTTTGAGGAGCTAAAACTAAAAAGTCAATAGTTGACAGCAAGTCAATAAATATTGAATAAGCAGCAGGGAGATATGTAAGAATGGAAGTCAACACAAGATGAGAATAATCTGCCAGAGATGAAACTGCCACTGATTTTTCCTGGGTGATTTAAAAAAAAACGATTTCTGGAAATTTATTAACAATAACTAGAAAACAAGAGTGACAAAAGGTTATAAATGACATGGCTGCTGGAGTGTTCCTTTTATCCACCATCCTGTGGTAACAATGTGAGGGAAGGCATCCTCCAGATGAGCATGGACAGTTGGTGAGGACAGAGGCAAGGCCAGTAGCGTGCCCCACACCTGCCCCCCACCATCCAACCAGTCCTTGGCCAAGAAGTTAGAGCTGAGGAGAGGGCTGAAGGGGGCCTGGGCCCCAAGAGTGGCCATTTCCAGGCACAAACTGTGTCTTGCATTGCCAGCCAATCATTTGTGAAAAGTCTAAGGGTGATATTCTAAAAAGAGAACTCACCTTTAAAGTTGCCAATGTACAGGCCAGGCAGGATCTAGAAGAAAGAGAGACGTAAAGTATGAATGTGTGCAGGCCAAAGCTAAGGCTGTGCCCTTCACTGGGGCAGATGCTGTGGTAGTCCCAGAACTTCCCCATCACCTTCCCATTGGCACAGATGGCAGAGCATCTATGCCTGCCCCACAGCTTCTGGGAACACAGCAGCCTTGGGCCCATCCACCACTGGGTGTCCTTTGACTCATCGTGCCCTCCCTCACTGAGAGCCCTCAGAGCTTTCCAGCACACTGAGAGCCAAACCCCAAACCTCAGGCCCCCATCACCACCACCCTGCCTGCCTTCTCTTTCCCCCACACCTCCTCCTCTTTGTGTTGCACACCTGGGCTCCACACAGCTTGGCAGGCCCTACTGCTCTTGCGGGAGCCTCTGCACCTGAGTTCCCACCATCCAGGGGTACACACCTGTGCTCCTACCACCACCCAGGATGACCACTTCACCTCCCGGTTCCAGCTGAGACGCCCCTCCCCAGAGGCTGGTCCCAAGCCCCTGAGTAGGAAGGGCCCTGCTCAAGCACCCCAGCCTGCTGTGCTTCCCTTCAGCGACACTGCCCCATGCATCGCTGGGTGGCTCTGTCCCCTCTGCCGGACTGTATTGCTCCTAGAGGCAGGACACATCCTTGTATCCCCAGCTACTGGCAAAGTAGCTGGCTTGGCCCAGGATTACCAGTCAATAAAGATTTGTTAAATGAACAGATCCTTTAGAGACAGGCAAGTTAAAAAGAGCATACATCCACTCCAAAATGTCTAATCCTACTAAGGCAGTGGATCTCAAACCAAACTACCCATCAGAATCATTAGGCTCTATTAAAAAACACAACTTTCTGGACAAGCATCCCCCATCTCCCCATGGAATGATTCAGCAGTTCTGAGAAGAGAACTGAGGACTGCATTTTTAAAAAGCATTTCTGCTCCCTCCTACCCCTGACTTTACAAAACACTATGCTAATTCTTATCCTGCCAATCTTTTGCATGAATACTCTGAAACCCAAATATGGACACTGCTTCGGAAGCTAACCCTCTGTCCACTACTTCACCCAGCACTCCAGCCAGGTGACACTCCACACCCCTCTCAGCTCTGCCCGGTTCTCTTCCACTCCCATTAAGAAAGTCGAAGTGGCAGGGAGCACAATGCTTCCTGAGGGCCACATCCCCAAGCATTTTTCTGAAGACTTGCTCATGCTGCTGGCATGTGTGCACAAGCCCCTTCTGGGGAAGAGCAGTCTGCTGAGATAAGTAGTGACCGGTCCACTGTTTGCATTTGTGCTGGAGAGGACCTGTGCTGAGGGGCACATCATTTATCAACAAAGCAGGACACCACTGAGTAATAATCACTCCAGGACAACAGGCAAAAGCTGGAGCCGCCTGGGCATGCTGGTAAGTGCAATCACCCTGGCTCACCCAAGTACCCGTGGTCCCAGGAGGCCAGTGATGTCTGTGACTCAAGCAACAGCACAGGGCAGGCCAGGTCAGCACTGTCACTAGGAATACTGAAACAATGTCTTGGAAGAAGCAGCAGCACCCACTGTCAAGGAGCTAAAAATACTTGACAGGTCTCTCTTGAAACATGATCAGTCATCAGGATTGTTCGAGGAGGAAGGGTGGAGTAGAGACCCAGCATTCCTGTTTTAAGACCTAAGAACAATGCTAGGCCATCTTGGCAAGGCAGTAAACCACAACTTTGGCAGCATGGTCTGCAGTGTGCCTGCCATGTGCAACCTCTAGTTCTCCAGGGTCTCTCCATCTTCATTAGGATATCACGGTAGAGACAGAAGCCACAGCCATCCCATAGCTTTTTGGCTGGCAGTAGCCGTGAGCAGCTCCAGAGTCCCAGAGTTGACAGTAATAATGGATGATAGCATGAGCCTGTCTGCCCAAAGATACAGGAGTCATAGCAGTTGGTAGGCAGAGTCTCAGGAGCTCCTACTCTGTGCAGGCAATGGGGGGCGCCTGGGGTCCAAGCCTGGCTAAGCGTCCTTGTCCTCATAGGGCTTCTGGTGCAGGGAAGATGGGACACATTCAACACGGGGCCTGACCATGCTGGGATCAGAAAGGCCGTCCTAGAGGCAAAGACACTCCAGAGGAGCCCACAGGGTGAAGAGGGTGCCAAGGGAGGAGGGTTGCGGAGGACAGGGCCTTGGGCAGAAGGAGCAGGAGCCATGGCCACAGGACGTCAGGAGGAACAAGTCCAACATGCCTACAGGAAGAGTGTGGGAGGGAAGGGATGAGATGCCAAGGAGAGCAGGGCATGCACCCTGCATGTCTGTGGACCTCGATATAGTGGCCTGATCAGCTAGAAGGCTTTCAGGCTCAGGGCTCAGTGCCAGGCAAGGACATCCTGCTAAGGTGGCTAACATGTGGAGCTGTAAAAAGGAGGACAGCTTTTTATGTGCTTTTATCTAATATATCTTAGAAATGTTGTGATGAAAAGAAGGAAAGGTCTTAGTTTGTTTAAACTAAATCGTGTGTCTTAATTTGCCAGGGCTGTTATGACAAATACCAGACACTGGCTGTCTTCAACAAGAGAAATTTATTTATTTGTTTATTTTTCATGTCAAACAGGTAATGTGCCGATGTCACAACAAGGTCTGAGGGAGGCACATCTCACAGAAATGCCCGTTCATTATGCTTATGACCCACAAAAGGATCAATAGGAATGTATTGGCTCATGGTTTTGGAAGCTAGAAGTCTAAAATCTAGGTGTCAGCAGCAGGGTCATGTTTTCCCCCAGTCTGTGGAGTTCTGGTGGTGGCTCAATCTCTACCGCCATTACATGGTGCTCTCTCTCCTTCTCTGGCTTCTACTGCTGTGTCCGTTTCCTTTGCATACAAGGACTTCAGCCATATTGGATTAAGGCCCACCTTCCTTCAGTTCGGCCACATCCTAACTAACATCTTCAAAGATCCTTTTTACAAATTGGTTCACACCCACAGAACCAGGGGTTAGGACTTGAACATGTCTTCAATCCCCAGCATCATGTATACAGTATGAACCCTTTGTGAACAGTGCTCGCCTCTGTGAAGAGGTAACTGGGGGCTGGGGAAAGATGGGGAGGGAGATTTTTGTATTTCTGCATGTACTTTCCTACATGGTTTGACTTTTCTAAATTGGACAAGTGCATTAGTTTAATTCGCTTTTTTTTTTTTTTTGTCAAGAGGTGTTACTTGGGGAAAACAGTATGGCCTGATTTTGTTTTCTCCTTTGTACCTCTAATACCTTCTCTACTAAAGATAAACTAATACATTTTATATTATGTTTTAAATAAAATAAGGACATGAGATTAGAGAGTCTTAAGTCCAATGTTCTAGAACGAGGATTCCCAAGGGCTGACTCCTCACAATTCAGCCCCAGCCCCTGCCTTCAACTCCCCGCTGGACCATTTAAAACAGGCTCCTGGTCTCCCCATTCCCAGGATCAATTCCTTCTGGCCCTGATGGTGCCTCCCACACTGCCCTCTTCTCTCTCCCACCCTTACCAGCTGGGTCTGAGGTCCTCTGGACTCCTGATCCTCCCTCCTCAGCCTCACCACCTCCACCCCACATCTACAACCTCAATTCACATGTGGTTTATGGCAGTAGCCATTTAACCTATTTCTCTGTCCTATCAAATTAATTTCCTAGAGTCATATTCTTACTGGGCCAAATATTCAGTGGCAAACCACTTCCCAAAATAAACATTTTGGATGGGATTTCAACAGCCTCCATGGTGCAGTCCCCACCCCCACCCCCATCCCTAAGACTCCCCACTTCCCTCCATTCCTCTATTCCAGCCATGCCAGCCTAACCCCACCTTTCCACCACCCTTGCCTGTTCCCACCTTGCAATATCACCTTTCTTTGTTCCCAACCTTCTCTCTAAACAGACGCTGTTTGGGGTCCCTCATCCCTTTGGCACACTCAAAAATGACAAGCCCTGTAGAGGGTATTTGGTTTGATTTTTGGTTTGTCCTATGTTTGAGGGCTCCCCCGTCTTATGAATCCGGGGGGAAGAAGAGCCCAGTTCTTACTACAGAAGCTGCAAAGGCTAGAAACTCGCTGGCCTTTCCTGGGGTACTGTTGGCCTGTGACCTGAGCACCAGAGGCTCCAGACTGGAGTCCAGAGATAACCTGAGCACCCTCTCTGACAGCAGGGACAGTGGGCTGGGGGCATACCCTTCATCCCCAGGCAGCAGGAGCAGGAGGCTCTCACCGGGCCAGTGCTGGGGTCTGTTCCTGGCAGGGCAGCCCCCGAGTCTGGTTCTCCCTCTTCCTGGCCATCTGTCCTGTTCTACTTATGGCAGCCACAGTTGGATTCTATTGCTTACAACCAAGGACCCTGATATGGGCCCTCAGCCCAGGAAAAATGTTGAAATACAGAAGGGCTGCACAGACAATCAGGCAAGACAGAGACCTAGCCACCCTGTCTTGTCCCACCTCTGCTAACAAAGCCCTGCACACCCTTCAAAGGGCAGCTCAGATGGGCCTCAAGAACCATTTACAGATCACACAACAGGAAAGCAATCTTGCCTCCTCTGGACTCCACTTGTGCCTTATTTATCATTCACTTCTACCCCTCTATAATGCTCCACTTATTTACTCCTCTTCAAACTCTAGTGGAGGACCTCTTTTCAGCTTATCACCTCCCCTCTGAATTACTGCAACAGTCTCCTAATGATCTCCCTATTTCTGGACTTGTCCCTCCAAAGGAATCCTCAAACTGTCTCCAAGGTATTTGTTCCAAAATGCAAAGCTGATTGTGTCACTCTTCAGTTTAAAACCCTCATAGGGCACCATGTAGCTTTTAGTATAAAACCCAAACTCTGCACCTTGGCAAGTGAGACGGTTAATGATTGGAGCCCATGTTGTCATCGGCCTCACCTCACTTCTAGCACCTTCCCTTGATCTCACCCCTCATCCACAGTGAGATGCAAGGAGAAAAGCAGGCCCGGGATCCCCAATTTCTAGCATCCAGATTTTATGTGAAACAGCACAATTTCAAGTACTGTCAACTAAATAATAAATTTTTTTAAAAAATCTAAAACACTGAGGTGGACAAATAGAACATATCTGTGGCTGACTATGGCCCATGAGTGCCATGTTTGTGAACATGTTTTCTCTAAACATGACTGATTCTCCCTTGGGTAGGTACTCAAGCAAATGCTTCTTCAGTGAATGAATGGAGAAAAAGACAAGATGGAAGTGAGGCAAGGAAAGGAGATATTTAAAAAAAAAAAAAAAAAAAAAAAACCACCAAAAAGTGGTAAGTGAAGTCTGGAGGAAGCTTTGCCAGAGAGACTCTTGCTGCCCATGGGCAGGCTTCCATGTGGGTCAGTGGCCCTGACACCCCCACAGGATTGGGGCTGGTGTAGGAGTAGAACAGCGTGCTAAGGAGGAGCCAGAGCAAAGTGCTGGTACAGGCAGAAAAGGGCTGAACTGAGAAGGTAATTTACTAAAAGTAAATTACAGGAGTAATTTAACAGGAGTATTTTAAATATTTCTAAATAATGTGAAGACAGGATCAAGTTTTATCAGTAAACTAACTACATTTTCCAGACCAGAAGAGTGAGCTGCAGTTTCAAGGGCTGGAAAAAGAAAGCAAATTGCTCAACCCTAGTTTCTGCAGTCAGATTATGATTATACTCTCCCATAAAGAATTACAAAACAAGTTCAACATCAAGGAAGGCTGAAAGACTGGCCATGGGCAGGGAGAGAAATTATATTTTTGGTTTCAAAGAGAATGAAGAGCCCATAATTCAAACTTGAAACAAAAAAATTGACCCTTCTACTTCTCCAATATTATTCTTGCTGGTAAGGCCAGCGTACAGAGAAAGAGAAAATGAAGTGAAATGAAACAATCGTCTGGCAAAGAGACAGCTCACAGAAGAACAAGCACTGGGCCAGTCAGCTCCTAGAGAACCTGAAATCAGGCCAGAGGCGAGAACAGAGCAGGAGAGAAACCACCACCACCTACTAGGAAATAAGAATAGGTTTAAAAAGAAAAGGTTGTCAATGCATCTTGGGAACTTTCTACTACTCTTAAAGGAAGAGGACAGATGAGTTCTTCGAAATAATCTCTCTCCCTTTGCCGAGGATGCTCTTCCCACAGAGGTTTACCTGGGGGCTCCTTGCCACTCAGGTCACCTTGAAGTGACCCTTCCTTGGGAGGTCTTTCCCCAGCACCTAACTCCAGGCATCCTCCATCACATCGCCCTGTTTTATTTTCCTCACATTTATCTGTACCTAACATTGTTTTATTTACTTATTGATTTTCTGCGTGACCTTGAAACAGGGGATGTGTCTGTCTGTTCACTGCTGTCACCAAAAAGCCATCAACAGTGCCTGGCACAATATGAGGTAACTACTGAATAGATGGTGATGAAACACAGCACACACCACAAAGGGTGATGCTTTCCAACACTGTGCCAGTCAAAAAAGATTGCTGCAGTCTGTTCAAAGACTGGCTGTGCACAGATAATGAAGGCAGAATCCTCTGCAGAATCACTCCGATATCACACTAAGGCTCCTCCATGGTTAATGACTCTTCTTGACCAATACTGCCCACCCCATATGCTAAGGCTTCTCCATGGCTGATGGCTCTTCTTGATCAATACTGGCCCCCCACACACACATGCTACGCTGTGCTGACATCAGCCATGAGAAACACATAAAACCAAATTCTTAGCCACAAAAAGGTGCTTGAGCACAAAAGAATACTGTGTCCAAGGCAGGACATATTCTGGGCTTATTTTATAAACTTTTCTCTTAGCATTTTAGGATGCCATGGAATCTAACCCTCCCAAACAGACATAAGATGTAAAATTCCTGGTCAAGCAGCATTATAAACCGGGGGGAAGTGGATCTCAATGATCCCTCTGACAGAGAGGGCCCTCTGGGTTTCAAAGCCAGGGGTGAGGGGGAGAACTTTAGAGGATTCCCTGATGTTTAAAGGTCATGGAAACTTTATGACATTTGGCCATGGACTTTACCAGTTTGTACTTATACAGAGAAGAATCAGAAAATAGTCTTGTATGCCTTTAGAACACTGCTTTAAATATCTGTTCCCACAATATGAAATAAAAAAAAGAATGTCAAAGAGAGAAAGAGAACACTTCAGGGGCTGCTGTAGGGGAGACAAGGAGAGTCAAGAAGACAGGGCCCATCGGCATGGAGCAGTCCACCAGCTGGGGGCCATCCCAGAGTGAGGACTGGACTCCTGACAGTATGGGGGCCCATCCTGGTGTGGAGCCTCCTTACAGTATGCTCATGTCCACAGAGGGACTTTATGTGTCCTGTGACCATCCGCATGACAAAGTTCTCAGACTGCTCACATTTATTTCCACTACAGGATCTAGCACAATGCCTTGAAAATAGTACATGGTCAACATTATCATTTGATGGACAGATGGATAAAAGGATAAATGGAAGACAAAGGATCAAGGATCATGGTAGCCATGGCTACCATATAAAAATGCAGCATTTAACAATGCAAAAATATCTGACTACCCCCCCTTACAAGACCAAACAGTGTTTCTCAATCTTTTAAGCCTTAATTTCCCTTGTGATAACTACCAAGCTCCAGAATATACAGGCCTCAGGAGATTCTGAGATTGAGAACTCTAAGCCACTGGTTCTCAATCAGGGGCAGTTTGGCCCCCCAGGGGTCATTTGACAACGTCTGGAGACATTTTTGGGTGTCACAACTGGGGAAGGGTGCTCTAGGCATGTAGTGGGTGGAGACCAGGGATCCTACAACGTATAGAATGCCCCTCACAACAGAGAATTATCCAGCCCCACGTTAGTCATGCTGAGGTTGAAGAACCACGTCCCATGCCTGGGGTAGAGTGGGGGGCATATTCCCCTCCATATTCCCTATGAACTATACTCCTTTCTGAACTAAACTCCTTTGTCTTCCTAAAGGAGAAAGAGCCATCATAAAACAGGTGTTAGCATATGCAGGTAGATGATATCACAGTAATCACTAATGGAGTAGACCCAAGAACCCTAATAGCAAGTGTATGTTTGTACCTTATAAAAATTTCTCCCAGTATATTTTCATTTGTTTTTCCCAAAAACATGAGTAGTAATTGAGGGAAGTATTATTATACCCCTTTAAGAGCAAATGAGATGAGGTAACCACTGAAGCTCTTTTAGTTTTAAATGCCTATAAATCCAGAAGATAAAGAACTGAAGTTCGGAAACATTAAGTGACTCGTCCAAGATCATACCATGAAAAAGGAGGGTGGAAGAGGACACCCAAGTCAGGTTTCTGATGGCCCCACCCTCTTTATTCCACATTTTACAACGAGCAGCCTTGGGCTTCTCATGGAAGTGATGCTTCCATTGAAGTGTTTGCCTCCCACCACCAGGAGCAAGCAAGCTTCCCATAAGAGACTGGGACAGCATCCATTTCCACAGCACAATGCCTTTGGAGGGACATGGAGTAGCAAGGAAGGAAGGGGCTACCACACTGGGTGGCTGGATATTGGATGAGCTCAATCAACCCTGGTAGTCCATGAAGGGAAAGATGTAAGAGGCAGAGGGTCCCCATGTCCCTCTCTAGCACGCCAATACTCAGTTCACTTTCGGTTATTAGCCGAGGCAGATCAAGCTAAAGGCATGCACCCAGAGAAACAGCATTGGAGCAGCTTTCTCTGCATCATGCTTGGCTAGAAAGACAAATGTGTTGGCTTTTAATGGAGTCCTAGGGTACTTAACACTAGTAAGATGACAGCCTTTCCCCAAAATATCTGGTGGTTCAGACTCTTGAGAAACTCATGTGTCAAAGATGAGTTTTCAAAGGCTCCACAAAAACATTATATTTGCAGGCAACAGCCCATTTAGTTTAACCTTCAAATTGCCCTAGGCTGGTCCTTTAGCAGCAGTCTTGGCACGAGCATCCCACCTGGGCTTGACTCCAGCCTCTGCCTCTCACCGGCTATGTGACCTTGTCCCTTAACCTCCCTGCTCCTCACCTGTGAAATGGGGGTGAAAACAACAGCACCCGGTTCTCAGGGTTCTTGTGAAGATTACAAGTTACTCTACACCAGGGGTTCTTCACAAGGGGTCAATGAGCTTGAATTTAAATTAAAAACAAAAACAAAAACATTCTTATGGGATATGTTGGTATGGGTGTGATATATTTATTAAATAATACAGTTAGTGTGGACTTAGTCAGGTGTCTATGGTTTTCACCTGACTGGCAAAGGGGTCCGTGGAACAAAAAAGGTTAAGAACCCCTGCTCTACACAGTAAAGTGCTCAGAACAGGGCCAGAAGCCCACTGGCGATTATAATTTTGGCCAGCTCAGGCATCTATTTGGGAAACAAAGAGGCTAAATAGTTTCAATTGTCTGCCTTTTCCCTCCTCTTTATCCATATCAAACACGAGGGAAGAGGGGTGGCTTTGCCTGTTTTGCAATTAATTTGGAACTAGGGGACGCTTTCCTGGTTATTTTTCAGGGTCCTTAGAATTCATCTGGGATAAAGTGGCATCCTGGCTCAAAGGACTGGCATCAGTAGGAACAGGATTCCAAACCCAACTTTGCCATTTCCCAACCAAGTCTCAATTTCCCACTCTGTAAAAAGAGGCTAAGACAGCCTGATTTTATAGGGCTATAGTGAGGGCTGGATTTTAGACAGTGGGGGCGTATCATGTAGGGCTCAAAAAACAACAGATCAGAACTCCTGTGTTCCTTTTCTCTATTTCCTCATAATCTTGCACTGGCTAGAAAACAGAAGCCCCTTTTCCCTCATGTTTTGTCTAAAACACGCTGTGTACACTTAGACAAGATGGGCATAATCCTATCTGCCACAAAGAAGCCGTGCACTTACTGAAGAGAAGATCTACCACACGGACCATGAAATACTAATGAAACTGTTATCTCAAAGCAATCAGAATGGAATTTGCATTGTGTAGGTCCTAAATGTTCTTTGGCCAAGAATAACAAATTTGCATGGGATTGAAAAGAAATCCTGTCCTAGTAACCTCAGGACATACACACTCAAAGTTATGTTTTTAGTTCCAAGGGCATAGTGTATTTTTATTTATAAATGTTCTTAGAAAAGCACTTCTATGGTTAGCACTTCATAAAAATTCCACTGATTCTGCAAATCAACCGGTGTTTCTTTTTTCCTTTTTTAGAGGAGGAAAATACAAAGCCTCACTCCAAGTCAATGGAGGAAAGTGCCAGTTAATGCTTTGTTTCTGGCATTCCTTCTAGCTATCTCTGTCACTAATCAACTTTGTAAGTTTGGGCAATTCCTTCTGATTTCAGCTTCAACTCCAGCAGGATCCCTTGTTGGGATTAGGTGTCCCTTTTAGGTTGCTCCCATCCCATCAAGTCAGAGCACTTAGCCACTCCAACGAAACTGCCTGTTTTATTCTCTGGGGCCTCTACTCCTCCCACACCATGTTTGTTCTCTCTCTTAATCTCTCCCTTTCTCTCTCACACACACTAGCCCTGCCTTGTCCAATTTGGCAGCCATTAGCTACAGTGGCCATGGATCACTTACAATATGGCTAGTCCAAACTGAGATGTGATTTAGCTATAAAATACACTCCAGACTTAAAGACTTAGAAAAAAAAAATCTCATGAGAAATTTTTATATCAATTACATATTGAAATGATAATATTGAATATTTGGGGTTAAGTGAAATATATTAAAATCAATTTCACCTGTTTCTTTTTACTTTTTTTTTTAATGTGGCTCATTGAAATTTTTAAGTTACTATTTGGCTTATGTATTTCCATTAGACAAACACTGGCTATACTGAAGGTTCTGTGAAGGACTTTTGTGTCATTTACCACACTGTTCCTCTCACCCCTATAATTAGCGCAGTGCCCTGTGCCTCTCTATATGCATATTTCTCCTTCTCTACACTGAAGAAAGCCGTTATATTTACAATACATGATGGTTATGATAATAAACTAGTCAAAAAACTTATTACTAGCTTGAAAAGGAAAAAAAACATGATACAAATACTACCGCTTTTCCAAAAACACCTGAAACTAACTTTGATCTCTTAGGCAATCATTTGTATTCCTAAATATATTCTTTAAATTATAATATACAAATACTACCAAATTAAATGCTGAAAGAAGTGTAGAGTGAACAACTCAAGTGAAAAAAATTATCGAAAGAATCCAAGGAAAGCAGGGATATGACCACAATCAATGGAAAGGAAAACTGGGAGCATGGGAGCCCATACACTTTTGATGAGTGCCTTTATCGTTTTGTTTTAAATTTTAAAAAGCAGAAGGTTTGTGGATCAAATGGGTTCCAGTGTTAATGGTGACATAACGCAGGTATATATCCAAAGAGAAAGTCTCTTTCCAAACTTCATCACTGGGCAAAAACAAGAACAACAACAACAAACTATAACACAAAAAGAGGAATAAAATCCTGGTCACACAAAAACCTCAGTGAAGTGATACACAGACCCAAAGCACACAAAGGTTCTTTCATAAACTGGGTCTCCAGGACACACTAAATAGGATTTGGGCAGGTGAGGAGAGTGAAGTTCACCCTATGCTCAACCTGCCTCCCCCCACTGCCAGCACTCCCTGGCCGCACAGTGGTGAAAGAAATCAAAGAAAGGAAGGAGCTCCACTGCTATCCCCACTGCGATGAGCTGAGGGTATGGGGGCTGAGGGTGGTTGCAACACCAGTGTGGGGAACGAGGGGCAGGAGGCCAGGATGAATCTGATCCAGGACATGTCGGTCTGTCCTTTAAACCAGCACATAAATACCTCCCAGGCAGCTCTCAACGCCCGAGCTGGAATCTGGCACCTTCTGGTGACAGGAAGAGACAGCCCCCAGCCTAGGAAGGCAGGGTGTGAGGACACCAGACATCAGAGGGGACACAGGACAGAGAAGAGGGCAAAGATTTTCCAGAAGGCATAGGTGGCCAGAGCAGCTAGTCTGAGCAGCCGGCCAGCATGATGCGCCAGTGGCAGAAGCCACACAACCGAGGACAAAAGGGTTCTGGATCTACATTCTCATTCTCAGGTATTTAAATAGAGCTCAGGACATAAACCTCTGTCAGCTTCTCGGTACTCAACAAAAACTTATCTGTGCGCATGAAAAAAAGAATCTCGGGGGTGGGGAAGAGGAAATGACAGAACAAGACACCCAGATGTGCCCAGTTCACCAGTGATGGGGTGGATGATGCTCCAGAGTCCAGCAGGGAGTGGAGGGAGAAAGCACAGCTTCCGAGCTTGGCCCACATCCCACGAACAAGTGTCCATGGCTTTTCCAGGGTCTGAGGCAGAGGCGCCGCTGTTCCCACCGCAGGGTGGGCTGGGGGCACCTCGACACCACAGAGGGGATGGGCACCGGGGGGGGGGGCCCCACACCCCCGCAGGGATGGGCCCCGGGGGGGGTTCGACACCACATAGTGGATGGGCACCTGGGGGGGGTCTCAACACCACAGAAAGAATGGGCACCGAGGGGGGCTCGACACCACATAGAGGATGGGCACCTGGGGGGGGTTCGACACCACATAGTGGATGGGCACCTGGGGGGGGTCTCGACACCACAGAAATAATGGGCACCGGGGGGAGGGCTCGACACCACATAGGGGATGGGCACCTGGGGGGGGGAGCTCGACACCACAGAGGATGGGTCCCTGGGGGAGGCAGCACCTCGACACCAGAGAATGGGCACCTGAGCGGGGGGCTCGACACCACCGAGGGGACGGGCACTTGAGGGGCACCTCAATATCACATACGGGCAAGCTCTTGGGGCGGCGGCACCTCAACACACAGACCCGACGAGCACGGAGGGGGCGCACCTCAACACCCCACGAGGCGAGCCCCGCCCCGGACACGCCCCCCGCCCCCCGGATTTGCATGGCCCCCTCCCGCTGCCCGCGGGGGTCGGGCCGCCAGGTTACCTTGTTCATGCCGTTTCCCATGGCGGCGGCCGGCGGCTCCCGGCGGCGCGGGCAGCGGGTGTGGGGGGGAGGGCAGCGCTCGGGCGTCAGACGAATGACGGTAATATTGTGCCGGGGCAGACCTGCCCGCTCCGGCCGCGGGCAGGGCGGAGCGTTCCAGGAGGCCGAGCGTGGAGCCGCACTGGCGCCCGTGCCGGGAAACGCTCGGCGCTGCGCCGCCCGTCCCTCGGGTGAGCCAGGCCGGGTCCCCCGCCCACTCCCGCTCGCCCGCCGGCCGGCCCTCGGCGTCCGCTGGGTCAGCCGCGTTCCTTCCCGCAGGGACTACACGTCCCGGCGGGCCCCGCGCCCCGCCCTGCGAGGACTACAAGTCCCGGCGGGCCCCGCGTCCCGCCCTGCTGGGCACTAGGAATCCCGCCCGGCCCGCCTCGCCGGCCCTGCGAGGACTACAGCTCCCGAAGGGCTCCGCGCCCCGCCCTGAGAGGATTACGACTCCCGGCGGGTGCAGCCAGCGGAGCCGCTGCTCAGCTCCCGAACGGATGCGCTGGCCCGAGGGGAAGGGGGGGCGGGAGGGGGCTCTCCGCTGCAGACACAACGGACGCCCCGGGAGGCCCGAGACTTGAGGCGCGGATCTGAGCCCGGATTTCCGAGTATAACAGATTTAGGCTGGGGGATTCCTGCGGCCCCGCACACCCACTCAGACCGAGAAGGCCCGGGCGACCCCGGCCTCGCACGTCTGTGGGCCCCTTAATCAGGTCATAATAGCTGCTCCCGGAAAGCCCCGAGCCCTGTTGAGGACCACGGGGGTGTCCGTCTGCAGGTCTGCGGAGTCCCTGGGGACAGGGGTTCGCAGCTGCATTCCTATATCCTAAGCTGTGCCCACTAGTGCCCTGCACAGAGAAGGTACTTCATAACTTGTCGATTGTCTACAGGCATCAGTCCACCCATCCCGCTGACTTCACTTCATGCCCATTTCTTCCTCATCAAGCTGCAGTCACAGTGGCCTTGATGTTCCTTGAACTGGCCAAGCCCGGTGCCTCCTAATGTCTTTCAACCCAGACATCTCATTCCCCTGCTTTTCGCATGCTGGCTCTTCTTGTCTTTGAGCTGTCCCCTCTTCCAAATGCTTTTTCCTGACCCGATCTAAAGTTGTTCCTCCAGTCACTATCAAAGAACCTTGTTATTTTCTTCATAGCACAGCATGATTGGAAAGTAGAGTATTTATGTGTTTACTTTTTGCTGGACCTCCAGAGAAAAAGGACCTTGTCCGTCTTATCCACTACTATAACGACCGTGGCCTGTAACAGCCCCTGGCACAAAAGAGGGGTTTAATAAATATTTGTTAAATAAATTAATGAATTCCCGTGGGCTGAGAAAACAGCACTGAGATTCTGAGGAATGCTGACATTGTGGAAAGTGCCTGCCACTCCATCAGTTGTCATTTCTCTCCTGGTACATCACATATCCTGGGCAACAATTATATCAGAATCCCAAATGCAGGAAGTCCCCACTCAATGTGAACCTGTGAATAGAAAGGATGGGGTCAGACCTAACAGCACCCTTCTTGCCCCTTGCTTCAGGAATCTTCCTTCCCTTCCTCTGCTACCTTTTCTCCCTGCTGCCTCCCAAACAACTGGACAACCCGCCCTCTTCCTCTCTGGTTCTCACCATCCTTATTTTCTCTGCTTCCAGTTAGATTCAGCATAGCATAATTATTGGACAGCATGGGAAATGCTAAGATCAGCCTCTGTCCTAACAGACAGATCTTGGGCAAGATGGTTGACTTTTCTGAGCCAGTTTTTTCCCCTCTTTAAAATGAGAGTGTTCAACTGTGAAATTTTAAAGGTCTAACCCAACAATCAATGAACTGCCATTTCTCTCCACTTTCTGTGAGCCATTGTTGCTTCTAGTAGCCAGACAAACTTTTGAGAACACAGTGAGTTCTTAAGTTGATGCTTGCCCATAACTAAGGGTCCTACCTAGTTTTTTTTTCTGCCACCCAGTTGAGACATTTCCTTTCTCTTATTCATACTCTTCTTATGAATTTATTTCTCCAGTTCAGACCATCTTCCTGATAATTCGTTCTAGGCTCGGAACCTGCCATGGCTGTCCCCTAAGAGTCAAGTCAAAACTCAGGCCTGCATTTCAGTATGGCCCTTGGAAGTCCACATGCCTGGAGCTCATTTCAAATTCTCAAAGTTTTCTTTTCAGATAATGAAAGGGGGGACAGGGGAGCATTAACACCAGAAGTCAAAGGATTCAGCTTTTTAAAATTTATTCTTTGAGGGAAGGAGTTCTTTACAAATGACTCATCTCCCTGCATTCTTCCCCCCACCTACCCTAAACTAATCCATCATAACAAAATAATTAACAGTTTGTCGTGTCTTACAAGGTTATGACTAAAGAAAAGGAAAAGGGAAAGTCTGATCCAACTTGGTAACATGTCCTGCCTTTTTTTCTCTTCATTTTTGTAGCACTGCCTCTGAGATTGTCAGGTTCAGCTCTCTTGCTGAACAGGTGACTGGCCCATTTCTAAGCTCCCTCCTGCCTTCCTCCTTTTATTCTCTGTAGCTCCTGATCATGAAAAGAGGGAGGGAAGGTATTTATTCATTTGCATTCTCTCTCACTCATAAAATGTTTAGGGAATCATAAACCTAGTGGAATTCCACTCAATTTAAGATCTTTACTTCTAGGGAAGCGGCTGTGGCTCAATCAGTAGGGCTCCTGTTTACCATATGGGAGGCCCCGGGTTCGGTTTCCCGGGCCTCCTGGTGAGGGCCGCACGGCGTGGTTGGCTGACCCAGCGAGCACAAGCAGCAAGGGGGGGATAAATGAATAAATAAATAAAATCTTTAAAAAAAAAAAAAAGATCTTTACTTCTACTTTCCTTCCTGCCATTTTCCCTCTCTCAGCACAGCCAACCCCACAAATTTTGGCAAGAATCCCCAAACAAGTAAAGCCTTATGTATCCACCATGAGGAATTGACTGTACTTCATTTGGGCCACTGGGCCTGCACCTACACATGCTTACAGATAACCGTGGGCAACAACTTTGACCATGAAAGTTGGGTAGGTAAGAGCCCACAAACAGGAGCTCAACCATTATGAGTCAGCCAAGTGATTAGGAATGTTCATGATAATTTCGGCAAAAAACAAATCTCTGCCCAGCAAGAAGCAGTAAAATAATTTTCCTTTGCCTTTTGAACATACTGTAATCCAGAGTTTTTCGCCTTTGCCACTACTGACAATTTGGTGCTAGATAATTTGTGAGGACATTTAGCAGCATCCCTGGTCCCTACTCACTAGATGTCAGCAGCAACCTTCAATCATGACAAAAATGTCTCTAGCCCTTCGAGAGCAAAATGTCACCTCTACCACCACCACCACTGTTGAGAAACATGGGACCATAGGGGTGAGATCCCTTAGGGATGAAATCAATCTTTCTCTCTTAATTATCTGCAGGAATTCTTAGGCCACACTATCTTCCCAAATAAGAACAAAAAGGTAAGATAAAGAGCTTTCCATCCAGCACGAGGTCTATGTGAGCCCCTTCTTGTAGCCCAGCTGTCACTGGCACAGCCCAACACTTCCTGTAGCCCTGCCCTTGACTTTATTTTGTACTTTGAACTTTGATTAAAAAAACATTCCTGATTGCGGTATGTCCGTCTTGCAGTAGACGTCTGGCTGTGGTTATTTTTCCTGGTCTGGAATAATTTGGCTTGACCTACCTACTTTCCTACCTCTGCCAAGGAAGGTCCACCTGAAACAACAAACATGGTCCTTAAAAACTTTTCATGGTTTTTAAGGACAATTAATCAAATCTGAACCACTATGTCCTTTCCCTTTTTAACTTTTTTATTTTGAAATAATTTCCAATGTACAGGACAATTACAAAATAATACAAAACCCATACAGAGAACTCCAACATACACCCCACCCACATACCCAGATCCACCAACTTTTACATTTTTCCACATTTTCCCTATTATTCTATAATCTATCTATACCTATCCATCTGTATGTTCACACACCCTTCCATTATCCACTCATCTATCCATCCGTCCATCCATCCATCCATCAGTCCATCTTTCTATTTATCTATCTGGCTATCTACTTATCTATTCTAAACTTTTGAAAATGGTTGTATTACTAATGTCTTTTTCACCTATTTAACAGGGCTGTTAGCACATACAAAGCAGGCCTTGCATTTTCACCCTAATTCATCTGACTGCCAAGGGCACAAGGCAGACACACCCAGGAGCCCTCACCAGTTGCCATCTATGTAGGACATCTGTTTACTGTCACCAAACCTTCATAAGACCTTATCCAGAGTGGCAGTGTACCCTGCATGTAGTGGAGGGCCAGCGTCAGCTAAGTGTTCCTGGCTGGAGAAGTTCATCCGTCTGTACTTACCACACTGCATGGTCAGTGCCCTCTCCGAGGTGCACTTCTGCTTCCTCAAATGCCTGCAGGGGCCCTGGGGCCAGCCCAGAAGATAAGAACATACGGGAGAAGGGCAGGGAAGCCCCCGTGCTGAGAAATGACTGGGCAAATGTTGCCCTCCTTAGACAACACAACACCTATTTGCTTAATGTTACTATGGAGCTCTTCGCTAGTGAAGAGTTTAGGGTTGATTTTGTTTGTTTGCTTTTGTTATTAATGCTTTTGGGTGAAACAAATTGAATTGGACCTGAAGACACTGAAAAAAAAAATCTGGGTAGGGGGCTGGAGGGAGCAGGGGTTTTCCTGAGAAAATGGAATGTCCCAAGAGAAATTTCACTAACTGTGAGAGGGGAAGTCCATTTCATATGACATAACATTGTCATTATTTAACACTGTTGAGTTTTACATTTGCTAATATTTCTCATTATGTTAATTATTCTTTCATCATTAAAACCCTCTGAATCATGAGAAAATCATCATTACATAATCATCTAACTCAGGCTGGACATTGAGATCCAGGATAGTTTAATTTCTTATCCACAACAGGATACTTGTATTTTTCACTCATGGCCACTTGGCCCGTAGGAGCCAGGCCCTGCCTCTGGCCCAGACAAGATAGTTGCATGGGAAGCCAGCAGCCTGCCCCAGTGCCTCATGCTTACTCAGAGTAGACTTCAGCCTTCCAGGCTGGCACTTCTTAACATCTCTGTCACACCTCTGTGCCCTTTCTACACTCAGACCTTAACTCCGGTTCCCCTGCAAACTACAGCTGAAACAAGAACGGCTTCTGCAAAGAGGGTGGAGAGATTGCAGCACAAGACACTTTCTGTTCATACGAGATTAAGAAATATTTCTCTTTTGCCTCTCATATACCCACTCCCTAAAAAGGGAAGGAAAATCTGAGGCAAAGCTTGCTCCAATGCACACCTAGTATTAATGAACTGACTACAGAAATGTCTCAATCTGAAAGCATTTATATTTGGCTTAATAATGTCAGCCATTCTACCCCATAATACAAGGGAATAGTTGTTTTAACTTTTAAGTAATTAAAGCATTCGTGATTGTGATTTTTCCCAATCAAAGACACAGTTTGTGTAAGGTGATATAAACTTTCTATCTCTAGACACAGAAAAGTTTGTAACTTTTAAATGGCACTTCTCTACCCACTTGGTAAGTTTCAGTAGGCCAATTCAACAGGCAAACAGGTAGAGTTTCGGATTGAAATGTAATTAGATAATTGATATGTAAGATGATATGATAGATGGATATCTTCCCTCATTGCAGTGATTTTAAAATATGTGCAGTGCAAAATGATTTTGTTTTTAATATCTCACTATGTTGCAGTCATAACACATCAAGCCAACAAGGCAGGAACCTGTCTGTTACATTGTGGTTATTTTATTCAGGCCATGGTATGAAGCTTCTTTTTGGTATAAAGGTATGTTTTTGTTTTTTTCCCTGCTCTTCTCGAGTATTAGCAACTCTGGAA
Organism: Tolypeutes matacus; assembly: GCA_026826555.1. NCBI lineage: Eukaryota > Metazoa > Chordata > Mammalia > Cingulata > Chlamyphoridae > Tolypeutes > Tolypeutes matacus. Next base: position 18,027,967 of record JAKSZT010054399.1, read on the forward strand.
CTTCAGTTTAAGTATAAATGAAGATTCTAATTTCTAGAATTACCTATCTGACTTCAAAGGGCTGCAGAAGCAAAACGTGTAATCAAGTGGGTGGCAAAACTATTCCTTTGAAATAGAACATGCTCTATTCTAGTTATCAGTTAAGTCCAACAAATTAAGCTAAATAATCCTTTAACACTCTTTACTAGTTTCCTTAACAATTTTGCAGAATTTCTTATTTCTGAAATGTTTAGCAATCACATGAAAGGGCAGGGCCAGGCAGTTTCAGATTCACATAATTTGGTCCTTTGACGTGGTAAAAGCCATCTGCCGTGGGAGGTGACCAACTTGTCCAGTTTGCCCAGGATTTACCTGGTTTTAAAACTGAAAGTCTCTCATTCCCAGACCCAGATATTCCTGTGCAGCCCTGCCCTGTTGGTTACCTTACATCTCTGGTATATTTGAGTAAGATATACACTATCTTTAAATGAGAAAAAGTACTTAATTATCATTTTAAACATCATCCTTTTTATTTACAAATTCAGCTTCCAATGTTGGAAAGGACCAGCTCCCTCTAATTGCTGGGCAGGGCCAGGCGGTTTCAGCAGCTTTCCACACCTGGCAGGAACTGGCTGCCCCGCACCCCCCCCCCCAGCCCCTCCAAGGTCGTGGAAGGCAATTAGTATTTTCTGGAAGGGAAACATTGGTTGAAGAAAAGTCAGTGTCAATATTTTCCCTGGAGGAAAATACGTTTTGATCTTTCGGAAAAAAAAAAAAAAAAAAAAAAAAAAGCCAAGTCAATTGGTGTGACAGGTCCCACTTGAATATTTTCTTTAGAAACTGTCTAGGAGTAACCATGTCAGCCCAATAGATTTTCCTTGTAATATTAAATTGATGAGCTCAGAATGCTTGAAAGAGGATTTATGTCAAAGGAGTTGGGCAATCTCCTAAAAGTGGTTCGATTTTGGCAAAGTGGAGGCGTTGGGTTCAGAAGTGCATTGATTAATCACCTTCTTCCTCCTTAAACACCTGCCCCAACCCCCTACTCCCAGCCCAGGGACCGCCCCAGGGTCTGTGGTCTCAGAAATCCTAGGCACATTCCCTGTCTCCTAGCTTTGAGGTGGCATTTTTCTATTTTTTCTCATTCACCAACATTTACTGAGAATCTACTCTGTGCTCGGTTTTGTGCCAGACTCGAGGAATATAGAAATAAAAACAAACTACCCCTGCACTTAACTCACCCTTACTTATTAATTCCTGGGAAAGAAGGACTTAGACATAAACAAATACCCATGCAATGTGGGGTATCTTCTGAGATTTTAGCATTTGCTTTGGGAGTGGGGAGGAGGGTGCACTTAGAGCTGCTTCCACTATTTTTCTGTGAGGTTAGATGTCCTTATGTTTCTGCATTGCTGGGGTGCAAGGCATGCTTTTCAAACATACACACTCGTGTGTCACAAGCACAACAATTTTGGTTACTCAGGACGAGGAACATAAGATGAGCTTGTCTTAGTGTCACATTCTGGAACTCTTTGGTTTATACAGTGTCCTTTCCAAAGGGGTTGTAATATAGGGGATGATGGATGTGCCTTATACCTAGAAATAATAAGGTTTGGTGGGGAAATGATGATTGCTGTTTGGACATGCTTAGTTTCAGATGCATTTAGTCATCCAAGTAGAAAATATAGAACCAGATAACAGGTCATCATTACATTAGAAGGGCTAGTTCAAAATGTATTTCTGTTTATAAGCCAAACTGATTTGGGTGGTTTCACCCCCTTTCTCCTCTCCCGGCTCTTATGGGATTTTCACAGGTACCATTTTCAAGGGAAGCCTTTGGGACTTAGGCTGCAAGGAAATAAAGGTAGCATAATTATATGAATACAGGCTTGGGAAATGCTCGGCTTTGTGAAGGGATACCTTTCCTCCTACATTTCTTGAGGAAAACCCAGTCTCCAGAGACAAATGTTTGGGAATGTACTAAGTCAGTAAATCAAATTTGGCATCTATTGAAATAAATCAAATTGTAGAGCTTGAAGGGCCCTTGGAGAGTACTATATTCTAGTCTAAGCTACTGGGCAACAGAGGCATTGCAACATAAAGTGATTTTCTTGGGGCCACAGACAAGCAGTATTAGGAGATATTTGCTGCCCCAAGTTCCCCCTCACCCCTCAGGCTCCCGTCTAGGATCCCCCACCCTCCTGCTATCCAGCAAGCAGGGGGTTAATAGTGCCAGGCCTGCCTGAGCTCAGCTCCAAGCTGGGGCTGTTTGGATGAGTCAGGCAGCACCTTGTCATGGTGGCATTTGAATATCACCCCTTGAAGGCCAGTGAGGCTTCAGGAGGAGGCAGGTCCTGGGAGGGGGTGTGTGTATGGGGTGACAGGAGTGAGGGAGCGTGGGGAGCCGATTGTAGCTGCCTTCAGGGTGACGTCCACCTGTGCGTCCACTATTGGGAAGAGGAACCTGTCACCAGTGATCACATGCAGGACAGAGGGTGGAAGATGTGGGACGCAGTGAGATCCATTAGGAAGTGTCTCCGTGGCCCAGACTGGGATCTAAATAGGTCAGATTGTAGAAAGAGCCATGGGTAGGAAAGTGGGGGTGAGGGGAGCCTTAGTAAGTGACTGAATTGTATGATGAGTGTTGACCATCTCCTCTACACCAGTGAGCAGGCCAGGCCTCAAAGATGCAAACTTAGAAAGATGCCAGGTTAGGATTCAGAGAAATAGGAACACTTGTTACATTGTTGGTGGGAGTGCAAAATGGTGCAGCTACTGTGGAAATCAATTTGTCACTTCCTCAGAAAGCTAAGTGTAGAATCACCATATAATCCAGCAATCCCATTTCTAGGTATATACCCCCCAAAATTTGACAGCAGGGACTCGAACAGATATTTGCACATTGATTTTCACAGCAGCATTATTCACAATTGCCAAAAGATGGAAGCAACCCAAGTGTCCATTGACAGAGGAATGAATAAACAAATCTGGTAAATACACAGAATGGAATATTCTTCAGTCTTAGAAAGGAATGAAGTTCTGATAAATGTTATAATATGGATGAACCCTGAACTCAGTCATGTTGAGTGAAACATGCCAGACACAAAAGGACAAATACTGTATGATCTCCTGTAGCAGTTTGATACTATTGATGAATTCAAAAAAGAAATATTGGATTATGTTTGTAAACTGATCTTTTCCTCTGGGCATATTAGAGTGTATTGGATTCAGAGGTTTTAATTTTACTTAATTAAATTATGATTAGGGCTTTGATTGGGCCACATCAGTAGGGCGTTGAGTCCCCACCCCTTGGTGGGTGGGGACTCAGAAATAAAAGACTTGGCAAAGGACAGAGCTGGAGTTTTTTAATGTGGGAGTTTTTGATGCTGGAGTTTTAATGCTGGAGCCCGGGGAAGTAAGCACACAGAGGAACTTGGTCGTGAGGAAGGAGAGAAGGCCCTGGAAAAAGAGTTGAGCCGTTCACCTGATAGTCTACAGCTGGCCTTGTGGAGAGAAGCAAGCCTGAGCCCAGGGAGAAACAAGCCCTGGGAAGAGAGGAACCCAGAAAGCCTGAACTCTTGGCAAATGTCGGCAGCCAGCTTGCCCCAACACGTGGCAACAAACTTTGGTGAGGGAAATAACTTATGCTTTATGGCCTGGTAACTGCAAGCTTCTACCCCAAATAAATACCCTTTTATAAATGCCAACAGATTTCTGGTAATTTGCATCAGCACCCCTTTGGCTGACTAATACATTTCCCTTATATGAAATAACTACAATATGCAAAATCATAGAGACAGAAAGATAAGGTACTGGGGCGAGGGTGGGGTGGGGAATGGGGAGTTAATGCTTAATAGGAACAGAGTTTCTGTTTGGCTGATAGAAAAGTTTTGGTGATGGATGGTGGTGGTGGTAGCACAACTTTGTGACTGTAATTAACACCACCGAATTGTATACTTGAAAGTGGTAATGGAAAATATTATGTTTAATATATGTTACCACAGTAAAATTAAAAGAAAAAGAAAAAGAAAAAAAAAAAAAAAAAAGGCATTTACCCTCAAGAAACTTGCAGTTTCATGGAGCACAGACAGGGAATCAGGCAGTTGCTGTAATGTACACCAAGTGTTGGGGGGCAGGAGAAGGAAGTGGCTAAGGTCACGCACAGAAAAGTCACTTTGTCAGTGTCCCAGCAGGGCATGGAATCCTGCCAGATGGTCCGAGTAACTTCACTGAAGGTGTGTTAAGAGAAGCAAAGTTTCTCTTAGGCCAAGGCATCCAGGAGTAGTGACAATAGGAAGCTGTTACCATCCCTGTGCCTGAAGGAGAAAGGGAAGAATGGATTTATTGGCACCAAGTGGGAGCTGGGGCCACCACAGTGGGTCCAGGTGACTGGTGCTGTAGTTGGGGAGGAAGGCAGCCATCGTCAGAGCCGTGGCCCATCACGGACGCCAGGAGAGAAACACCCTGGCTACTCTCTTCCAGGCTCTCAGATCTCTCCCAATAGCCAAACCCAGTGAGAAGCCAGCAAGGAGCCCATGCAATTTCTTGCACGTGGGCCAGTCCCTGAGGGCACAATGTAGGGCAGGGAAGGGTAGAGAGTGGATCGAGGGGCAAACAGAATGATCAGCAAAGGCATCTAATCGAGTCTTCAGCAATCAAGGAATGCTGCATAGAGGAGGTGACTCTTGACCTGAGTGTGGAATAATAAATGAGTTAAATTGAGTAGAACACTTAGAATCCTACTCAGTCCATTAAACAAAGATATATGTGTTACTGTTGCTATTGGCGTCACTATTTTTACCACCAGGTTCTTTATATTTATTATTTCTAGTTCTCCTAGCAACCCTGGAAGGGGGTTATTATTCCCCGCCCCCCCTTTTTTTTAGATAGACCAGTAAAAAGAATTTATTTGGGAAATGGGGTAAAGAACAGAGCTTGCTGAGAAATGGAAGAGAAAGGCGGAAATACACACCAAGATTTGGTGTGGGCCCCTCTAGGTAAAGAGAGCCTCCCCTTTTACAGAAAAGAAAATCAGGCTCAGGGATGTTAAGCAAATGGCTAAGCCAGCACTCACATGCAGCTCTGCCTGCTCACCACTCCAGGAAGAATCCCTGGAGGGTAAATAGTCATCATCCAGGCAATAAGCCTAAGTACAGGATGCTCCAAAAGAGCATGTTATAGGCACAAAGTCATGTTGGTCAGAGAGACAGTGGCACACTTGGGGACCTGAGAGGGGTCATCAAGGTGGGAGTATGGGGTGCAAAGTAGGGAGGCAGATGCAAGAAATGAGTGCAAGGGAGGGTGGGGCTGGATGAAGAACATCCTTGTATACCATGTCAGGAAGTTTGGACTCCTTCCAAGAGACCATGGGGAGTCTTTGAAGGATTTGGGTTTTAGAATGAGCATCCTGAGGGCAGTATGGAAGATCTCGTATTCCAGCAGGCAAGACTAAGGATTGGGAGATCAATTAGAAGGTCAGGGAAAAATCATGAGGGCCTTTAAAGATTGGCAGTGGTTACATAGTTCTCTGTCCCCCTCCCCAGAGGGCTCCCTCGTCTGTTTGCCTGTTGCTTGTCTGCTCATTGTCTGCTCATTTTTCTTCTTTAGGAGGAACCAGGACCCGAACCTGGGCCTCCCATGTGGGAGGCGGGCACCCAACTGCTTGAACCACATCCACTCCCTGCTCATTTTTGTTTTTGCTCGTTGTCTGCTTGTGTTTTTTCTAGTTGTCTGTTCATTGTTTTTGCTCAATGCCTGCTTGTTGTCTGCTCATTGTTTGTTTGTCTTCTTTAGGAGGCACTGGAACCAAACCCGGGACCTTTCATGTAGAAGGCAGGCACCCAAACTGCCTGAGCCACATTCACTCCCTGGTTACATAGTTTTTAACAAAATTTTCAAATCAATGCAAGGTGTTGGTGGTGGGGTAGTGTATGGGAGCCCTGTATGATAATATGCATGTTTGTTTTGTAAGTTCATAACTTTTATTAGACAGCTTTTGTTTATGCATGTTCATGTATGAATGATATGCTTCAATAAAATTTTAAAAAGAAAAAAGATTTTCTGGACTAAGACTACTGTTTGAGTTTTTAAGAAATTGGCAGTGGTCTTCTGACACTTCTATTCGAACCTGTAGTTGGTGCTGGAGTTGGTAGGTGTATGTCCAAGAGACTTGAATCTTTGGGCTGTCCATGTGCCAGCTGGGCCCTGAACCTCAGTGGAATTGCAACACCTACTCTCCAGTTCATTGGACTCACCCAGGACAACTAACAAGGAGGTGAAGATGGACAACCACCACACCAAGGAACCGAAAGACTCTACAACTGCAAGCAAGAGGGTCCCATCCATCAGCCATATGGGATCAAAGTCCCCTCTCCATTAGAGGTGGAGTGGGAATCACCATCCCAGAATCCTCAGGATTGGGGAATAAAATATGGACTAGAGTGGAGTTACTGGTATTCTACTATAGACTTACTGGGATTCTAGCAATGGAAGAAATTGTGTCATTGATATGGAGACAATGGCCACTGGAAGTGCTGAAGTCAGAGAGAGGGAAGAAGAGGTATAATATGGGGGCATTTTTGGGACTTGTAAGTATCCTGAATGACATTGCAATGACAGATACAGGCCATTATATATCCTGCCATAACCTGCAGAATTGAGTGGGAGAGAGTGTAAATTACAATATAAACTATAATCCATGCTTAGTGGCAATGCTCCAAAATGTGTTCATCAGTTGCAATGAATGTACCACACTAATGAAAGAAGTTGTTAATGTGGGGAAATGTGAGAGGTGTGGGGAGTGGGGCATATGGGAATCCCTTATATTTTTTTATGTAACATTTTATATAATCTAAGTATCTTTTAAAAATAAATAAAAAATATATTTAAAAAATAAAAAATTGGCAGTGGAGATGGAGAGAAAGATGCTGGTTGGGGAAAAAAATGAAGAGGGAGAATTTAGAGGACTTCGAGACTAATAAGATGTGAGAAGTGGGGAGGAGAAGTGAAGGGTGACTTCCAGCTTCCTAGCTTGGGAAATTGGTGGGTGGTGTACCATTTGCAAAGGCACAGGAGGACGAACAGGTTTGATGGGAAGTTGATGATTGCTGTCTGGACATGCTGAATTTCAGGTGCTTTTGGGTCATCCAAATAGATCTAGAGCCAGGTTATACAAGTAAATATAGGAAACCCAATGGTAACTTAAAATTTTGTTAAGTACCTTATGGATAAATCACAAGATCCTGCTTGCTCAAAAAAGGTGATTATTTTCCCACCTTTGCCAAGAAAGATAAGCAATTGCCACCATGATTAGATCACAGTTATAAGCATGTTATTTTAGTAATTTAAAAAAATAAGCAACTATTGAATTCTGTTTGTGCATATTGAAAAAGTATTAGGAGATGGAAAGGTCAAACTAAAGGATGAATAAGACAGTCTTCCAGGAGGAGTGAGAAGTGGATTGAGAAGCACAGATACCACAAAAATGAAACCAGGCAGTGACCACATGGGGACAGGCACATCTCAAGTTCCCAGCTGGGTTCACTGAAAGAGAACCCATCTTAGTTCTCTTTCAGTGGTGGTGTGAACAGAATAAAATACTAACATAAAGGCAGGAAGGTGGGCCAGATGAAATCAACAGTTCTGAAATCCCCTGCATTTCATGCACTATGACTCTTTCTAATATATCATTTCAAATTTGTCAGCTAAATAGATGACCAATATCATAATTTGAAAAGGCCTATGCATGAGAAATAACTGACCCCAAAGATGTCTTTTTGAGATGTTCATTTGAAATAACTCTGTTTATCATCTATCTCAACTTCAATGGTTTGGTAGTTCTGGCAACCCTCCATGTGGTCACAGAGAGCCCTCAACAACCCAGTGGTGTAAAAGATGCTTCACTGAGATGGCTATCAACCCCCCTGGAAGTCCCATGCTGTAAACTTCTGTGTGGTTATTCTCTTGGTCAAACAATGTCCCTAATACATATTCAGATGATAAAGATTAGACACTATGTGTGTTTGTGTAATGTGTTTTCTTTATTATAAGAGAGCAACTTGCATACTTCTTAAGGCCCATTAAAGAAGGTTCCAAAGCACATGTAAAACTTCTGTTATATTATGTCTTAATTGAGATTTTCACTTACAAAGAAAGAAAGATGAGGGGTTTTAAATATATAGAAAACAAGGAGAACTGCTCCTACTCTAACAAGTGAAAGCTGGATAAACTATATAATTGTACTTTTCTTAAACTCTTCAGATACCTGAGGTCATAAGGTAACTGATAGTCCCAAATCCAAGGCTAGGCAGGCCCTTTCAAGGAGAGACAAAATAGAAGCATTTGCTCAATGGTGGTAGATCATGGCAGGAAAGATGCTGGGCACCAAACAAGCAGATGTGAAGTGCAAAGTTTTTTTTTTTTTTTTTTTAACAGATTGTGTTTTAGTTTCCTAGGCTGCTCAAAGCAGATATCATGTAATGGGTTGGCTTTAAAGAATGGAAATGTATTAGCTTATAGTTTGAGGCCATGAAAATGTCCAAAGGCATCATCAAGACGATGCTTTCTTCCCAAAGACCAGTTGCTGGCAATCCTTGGCTCCTCTGTCACATGGCAAGGCATGTGGCTGCACGTGAAAGGTTCTCCTCTCTCTTCCAGGTTTTGTTGCTTTCAGCTTTTTGCTTCCATGGATTTCTCTCTCTCTCTCTCTCTCTCCCTCTCTCCCTCTCCCTCTCTCTCTCTTTCTCTCTGTATTCACTCCATTTATAAAGGACTCCAGTAATAGCATAAAGTCCCATTGTGAATGAGATGGGTCATATCTTAACTGAAGTAGCCTCATCAAAAGATCTTACTTAAAATGGGTCCATACCCACAGGAATGGATTATATTTAAGAATATGTTTTTCTGGGGTCCACACAGCTTCAAACCACAATAGATTGTTTGAGGCCAAGTATGAGCTAGTGGGAGCCACAGTTTGTACCCACTCACAGGCTCTTCCACAGACCTCCATAATGTTCTAATTAGAAAGATTAAGTGCAGGGCCAAAAATTGAAAAAAGCCTCCCAAGATGGTGCAGGCATGGAGGAGGGGAATCTCTCCCAGACCACTCTCCCCTTTAGAACTACCAAATATTTAAGTACCGATTTTACACACACTCCCAGAAAATAGAGTTGGGAGAGGAGAGTCATGTTATTGTGATATCTAGGGAGAAGCTTCACAAGTTCCTGCTGCCCAGATCCTTAGAGACATACAGAGACATGCTGGGTATTTCTCTTTTGACTCTTGGTTGTTTTACTTTTCTTTCAATTCTATGAGATAACCTATTGTTCACCGCCTACTCAAGAACTCTCCCATAAGAACTTAAGGCTTAAAAGGTACAGAGTTTCAGAGTTCTGGGAAGATGGTGTCAGAGTAGGCAGGCAGGGCTCAACTCTATCACAAAGATAGTGGTGAAAGAGCCAAAAGCTGTCTGCAGTATCTACTTTGGGAGTGAGCAGACCAAGACAGTGCTGTGCAACTCCCAGGAGGGTGAGGAACAGAGAGCTGAAGAACCTGAAACAAAAAATGTGAGTTACTAAACCCCTGTGGCAGCTGGGAAGGGCACCGATACCCCACCCTCAAGATATTAAGCCTGGATAAAACCCCTGGCTCACTGCAGCTGACTGAGAGGGGAACAGACATCTTACTCCTTGTCAGCTGTTCATAGGAAGAGGGAGGGTGAGTCAGAGGACTTCTCTTCAATCAATTTGACCAGCAGAGCCTGCTTTGAATCTCGGCTCCGGCCAGACCAGAAACATCGGAAAGCAGAGGTTGGAAGAAACACCTCTGTGGGAAGGGTTGCCAATGAGCACCAGGAAATTGCAAGGAGAAAACCTGCCTTTAGGTCTCTCTTTAGCCCCACAACTGGGAGAAAATTTGCACCCCATTAGTGAGTTCCTGGCCTTATTTTTATAACTTAAGTTGGGCAATTTTAAAGACTTAGAATAAGTTGAATCAAAAAATCAAAGAAGAGCTGTTAAAACAAAACAAAACAAAACAAAACAAAAAACACTAGGCAAGAGAGAGAAATTGACTATCAGAGTAAATTCACCAGCATATTTAGATGCCTTGACATCAGCAAAAAATTCCAAGCCATACTAGGAAACAGAAAGAGATGGCCCAGCTAACTAAGCAAACCAAATATCCTGAAGAGATACAGGATTTAAGATAACTAATCAATGATAATCACACAAATCTCCTAAATCAATTCAAAGAATTGAAGGAAAGTATGACTAAGAGATAAAAGATATTAAGAAGACACTGGGTGAGCATAAAGAGGAATTTGGAAGCTTGCAAAGAAAAGTAATGGAGCTTATGGGAATGAAAGACATGATGGATGAGATTAAAAACACATTAGAGGCACATAATGGCAGATATGAATTGCTTGAAGACAATTAGAGATTTCAAAGACAGAGCACCCAAACTGGTAAAGACAGGAGAAGAGAAAGAGAAAAGAATGGAAAAAATGGAACAGAGTCTCAGGGAATTGAATGACAACATGAAACACACAAACATGCACATTATCAGTGTTCCAGAAGGAGAATAGAATGGAATAGGGGCAGAAAGAATATTTGAAGAAATGATGACTGAAAACTTCCCAACTCTTATGAAAGACATAAATATCAATATAGAAGAAGGACAACACACCTGAAACAGAATAAATCTGAATAGACTTACTCTGACACCTACTATTCAGAATAACAAATATCAGAAAGAGAGGATTCTGAAAGCAGCAAGAGAAAAGAAAAGCATCACATACAAGGGAACTTCAATAAGATTAAATGCCGACCTCTCATCAGAAACCATGAAGGCAAGAAAAAGTGGTATGATGTATTTAAGGTTCTGATAGAAAAAACTCCAACCAAGAATTCTGTATCTGGCAAAACTTTCCTTCAAAAAGAGAGTGAGTAGAAAGTCTTCACTGACAAAAACTGAGAGAGTATGTTATCAAAAGACCAGAATTACAAGAGGTATTAAAAGGAGTGCTGCAGCCTGAAAGGAAAAAACAAGGGCAAGAGACTTTGAGAAGAGTGTAGAAATGAAGATTATTGGGAAGGGTAAATTCAAGGGTAAATTGACATATTGTAAGATATGACAATGGAAAGGCAAAGGGCAAAATGGGTGAAGTAAGTAATGCCTTTATAATAATAACAATGAATGCTAATAGTTTGAAACTTCCAATCAAGAGAAAAAGACTGAGAGAATGGATAAAAAATGAGTCATCTGTATGCTGTGTACAAGATACTCACTTCAGATGTAAGGACATAACTAGGTTAAAAGTGAAATGTTGGGAAAAGATATTCCACACAAATATTAACCAAAAAAGATCTGAAGTAGTAATACTAATATTGGACAAAATAGATTTTAAAATGCAAACTGTTATAAGGAGGAAGAAGGCCATTATATATTAATAAAAGGGGCAATTCACCAAGAAAAAATAACTATAAATATTTACGCACCTAACCAAGATTTCTCCCTGAAGGGAGAAATAGATGTCTCTACAATAATAATTGGAGACTTCAATACACCACTCTCAGTATTGGATAGAACATCTGGACAGAAGATAAGTAAACAGAGAACTTGAATGATATGATAAATCAACTAGACCTAACAGACATTTATAGAGCATTACACCCCCAAACAGCAGGACATACATTCTTTTCAAGTGCTCATGAATCCTTCTCCATAACAGACCACATGTTGGGTCACAAGACAGGTCTCAATAAATTTAAAAAGATTGAAATTATACAGAACACTTTCTCTGATCATAACAGAATGAAGCTGGAAATCAATAATGGACAGAAAAAGGGAAATCTCATAAATACACGGAGATTTAACAACACACTCTTAAGCAACCAGTGGGTCAAAGAAGAAATTGCAAGAGAATTCAATAAATATTTTGAGATGAATGAAAATGAGAACACAACCTATCAAAACCTAAGGGACACCACAAAGCCAGTGCTGAGAGGGAAATTTATAGCCCTCAATGCTTACATTAAAAAAAGAAGAAAGAGCTAAAACTGAAGATTGACTTACACACCTGGAGGAACTAGAAAAAGAACAGCAAACTAATACCAAATCAAGTCGTAGGAAAGAAATAGTAAAGAGCAGAGCAGAAATAAATGAAATCTAGAACAACAACAACAACAACAAAACAATAGAATCAACAACACCATAAGTTAGTTCTTAGAGGAGATCAACAAAATCAACAAACACTTAGCTAGAGTGACAAAGAAAAAAAGAGCAAAGACACAAATAAATAAAACCATAAATGAGATGAAGGACATTACCACTGACCCTGCAGAAATAAGCGAGATCATAAGAGGATACAATGAACAACTGTAGGTCAAAAAACTAGACAATGTAGATGAGATGGACTAATTCCTAGAAACACATGAATAACCTACACTGACCCTAGAAGAAATAGAAGACCTCAACAAACCAATCACAAATAAAGAGATCAAAACAGTTGTCAAAAACCTCCCAAAGATGAAAAGCCCAGGACCTGATGGCTTCTAATACCAATCTTGCTCAAGTGCTCAAAAAATTGTACATGAAAGAATGCTATGAAGCTCATTCTATTAAGCCAACATCACCATAATACCAAAACCAGATAAAGATACTATGAAAAAAGAATATTACAGACCAATATCTCTAATGAATATAGATGCAAAAATCCTCAACAAAATACTTGCAAACCAATCCAAAAGCACATTAAAAGAATTATACACCACAATCAAGTGGGTTTTATCCCAGATATGCAAAGGTGGTTCAATACAAGAAAATCAATTAGTGTAATAAACCACATTGATAAATTGAAGCAGAAAAATCACATGATCCTCTCGATTGATGAAGAAATGTGTTTGAGAAAATACAGCATCTTTCTTGATAAAAACACTCCAAAAGTTAGGAATAGAAGGAAGCTTTCTCAATATGGTGAAGTGCATAGATGAAAAACCTACAGCTAGCATTGTACTCAAGGGTTAAAGACTGAAAGTTTTCCCACTGAGATCAGGAATAATACACAGATGCCCACTGTCACCACTGTTATTCAATATTGTCCTGGAAGGTCTAACTAGAGTAATTAGGCTAGATAAAGAAATAAAACACACCCAAACAGGAAAGGAAGAAGAAAACCTTTCACTATTGGCTGATGATATGATCCTATATCTCGAAAATCCTGAAAAATCCACAACAAAGCTACTAGAACTAATAGATGAGTTCAGTGACGTGAGGGGATACAATTTTTTAAAAACAATTTACTGAAGTATATCATTCATACATGAACATACATAAACTATAAGTGTTCAGTAAACATCGTGAACTTACAAAACAAACACGCATTACATTGTACAGGGCTCTCACCCATCAACCCCCGCAAACACCCTGCATTTTTGTGAAACATTTGTTAACAAATCATGAAAGAGCATCGTCAAAGTATTACTACTAACTATAGTCCGTATCTTCCTCCCCGATACATTTTTTTTCTTTAAGGATTTATTTATTTTATCTATTCCCTCCCCCCTGGTTTTTGCTGTTACTGTGTCCATTCACTGGGCAACTCTCTGTGTCTGTTTCCTGCCATCTCTTCTCATCCTTCTCCTCCTGTCTTCACTGGGATTCAATCCTTGGAATCACCAATGTGGGAGAGAGGCATCCTACCACCTGTGCCAACTTAGTTCCTGGTTTTTCAGTGCATCTCACCCTGGCTCTCTCTTATGTCATTCTCCTGTTACGTCATCATCTTGCTGTGTGACTTGCAGGACCTGACGGCACACCCGCGCTTGGGGCCTAGCAGCTCACCTGTGCACGGCCTGGCGGCTCACCCATGAGCAGGTCCTGGCGACACACCTGCAGACAAGGCCTGATGGCTCACCCACTCACGGGGCCTAGTGGTGCACCTGCACACAGGGCCTGGTGGCCTATGCACCTTCTATATTTTTCTTTTTTAAATTTTTACTGGGAGGTCCCAGGGATCGAACCCAATTCCCTCCATATGGGATATGGATGCCCAACCATGTGAGCCACATCTGTTCCCCTGCTATATCTCTTAAGGTTGATCAAAGATACCCAAAATTATAGTCTTTTCCCATACAGGATGGTCATATAATAAATCAGGCTTTGTTTATCACCAGCATTCTAAAAACCAGACTTAGGGAGAAAAACTCGGTCTGGGGACACATGCATGGTTTCTAATACAGCGAATGTTTAGCCTACCCTGATTATCACAAAATCAGATCAGCGAGAATATTTGCATGGGATACAATTTTAATATACAAAAATCAATAGTTTTGGGAGACAACCAGGAAGATGGCAGCAGAGTAAAGAGCTCCAAGAATCAGCTCCTGCTACAGGGCAGTTGGTGATCACCCACAGCTATCTAGAGCACTTGTTTGGGGGCTCCAGGAGACCAGAAGTGCATCCTGCAACAACCTTGAAAGAATGGAAGGAGGAGACCACCCATCTGCGGAGAAGATTTATAAGTAGAGCACTATACACCATGGAGGCTGGTGCACATCCTCCACTGGAGGCACAAGTTGCCTCGGGAGCTGTTCTGTGGCTGGAATTGGAAGCTCCACTTCCCCAAATGGGGGAGGAAGAGACGGTTGGGCACCATCTTCAGCTACTGATTAGTAAATTCAGCGGGCCAGAGTATAATCCTAAGAACAGCTAAAGTTTGAGCCTGTCCAAGTCAGAAGGAGGCCGGTAGCCACCATTTTGACTCCACCCCCAGCATGAGGGGAAGTGGGACTGACTGAAAATCACAGTGAAGGTAGAGACCAATTTCTTTCATCCAGATTGGCTTGCAGCCCTAGCCTAGGCTTCAGCCCCACCTCTAGCAGGGAGGAAACTGACAGGCCCTGCACCAGCCTATCCAGGTAACTGCAGGTACATTTAGCTGGCACAGACTACATCATCTGAAGTCTACCAGGGCAACTGTGGTCATCTTGGACCTGCACTGCATAGATTGCTGCCCACACCTGCAGCTCCATCCCTGCTCAGGCAGGGGAGAAAGGGGCATGAAGCTTCATCAGTCTCTCTGGGCAACTATAGTCTAGGCATGCATGAGTTGGATTATTCCACACAGCTGTAGTTCTGTCCTTACCCCTGGCAAAGGAGAAAGTTGGGAGAAGCTTCATTGGTCCTTGGGGCAATGAGGGTAGCTTGAGCCTCCGCAGCTTATGGCACCAACTACATCTGTGGCTCCTACTACACAACCAGGAAGGGAGAAGGGCAGGGAGCCCTAAACTAAAGAGAAAAATTGTACCGAGAATAAATACTCTAGTAAGCCAGATGCCAAGACACCAACAAAAAATTACAATCCACACCAAGAAACAGGAAGATATAGCCCACTTAAAGGAATAAGATAAGCCTTCAGATAACATAAAGGAGTTGAGACAACTAATCATAGATGTTCAAACAGATCTCCTTAATAAATTCAATGAGATGGCTAAAGAAATTAAGGATATTAAGAAGACATTGGATGAGCACAAAGAAGAATTTGAAAGTATACACAGAAAAATAGCAGATCTTATGGGAATGAAAGATGCAATAAATGAAATAAAAAATATACTGGAATCATATAGTAGATTTGAAGAGGCAGAAGAAAGGATTGGTGAGCTTGGAGAAGTGGCCTCTGAAAGTGAACATACAAAAGAACAGATGAAGAAAAGATTGGAAAAACTTGAACAAGGGCTCAGGGAACTAAAGGACAGCAAGAGATGTGCAAATATATGTGTCATGGGTGTCCCAGAAGGAGAAGAGAAGGGAAAAGGAGCAGAAGGAATATTTGAAAAAATAATGGTAAAAATTTTCCAACCCTATTGAAGGACATGGATATCCATGTCCAAGAAGCACGATGTTCTCCCATCTGAAAAAATCCTAATAGACCAACTCCAAGACACATACTAATCAGAATGTCAAATGCCAAAGACAGAGAGAATTCTGAGAGCAGAAAGAGAAAAGCAATGCATAATGTATAAGAGATACCCAATAAGATTAAGTTCTGATCTCTCACTAGAAACCATGGGGGCAAGAAGACAGTAGTATGATATATTTAAGATACTTCAAGAGAAAAACTTCCAGCCAAGAATCTTCTATCTGGCAAGATAGTCTTTTGAAAATGAGGGCGAGTTTAGAATATTCACAGATAAACAGAAACTGAGAGAGTTTGTAACCAAGAGACTTGCTTTACAGGAAATACTAAAGGGTGTGCTACAGCCGGAAAAGGAAAGACAAGAGAGAGAGGCCTGGAAGAGAATCTAGAAATGAAGATTATATAAATAAAATTAACTAAAAGCATCAAAAGAGTGGTAAAAATAAAATATGACAGATAAAACCCAAATATTCAGGCATAAACTTAGCCAATGATTTAAAGTACTTGTATTCAGAAACTACAACTTATTGTTAAATTGGAAGAATATTCCATGCTCATGGATTGAAAGAATAAGTATCATTAAGATGTCAATTCTACTCAAATTGATATACAGATTCAATGCAATCCCGACAAAAATTCCACCAGCATTTTTAAAATAAATGGAAAACATGATTATCAAATTTATTTGGAAAGGTAAGGGGTCCTGAATAGCCAGAAACATCTTAAAAAGGATATATCATTTTGCAAATGTTGGTATGTATTGTGAAAATTTTGATTTTTACCCACAATAAAAAATAAATAAATAAATAAATAAAAGCAATTGGAAGACTCTCATTTCCAGACTTTAAGTCATATTACCTCGCCACAGTAATAAAAACAGCATGGTACTGGCATAAAGACAGACACATAGACCAATGGAACTGAATTGATGGTTAAAAATCAGACCCTCACATCTATGGTCAAGTGATTTTTGACTAGCCTGTCAAACCCACCCAGCCTGGACAGAACAGTCCATTCAACAAATGGTGCTGAGAAAATTGGATATCTATAGCAAGAGAAGGAAAGAGGACCACTATCTCACACCCTATAAAAAAATTAACTCAAAATGAATCAAATACCTAAATATAAAAGCAAGAACCCTAAAACTTCTAGAAGAAAATGTAGGAAAATATCTTCAAGACCTGGTGGTAAGTGGTGGATTTTTTAAAGGAGATAAGAGGACTGAGATGGACTACTGATATTTAATGTATGTAGAAGTTTTAATTAGCTTTACTGTAAAAGTGTGGAAATGTACAGAATTGATGGTAACACATTATAGTGAGTAACAGTTGGTTTATAAATGGGAATGTGGCTGAAAAGGGATGTAAATGCCAGCTGACAGAAAGCTAGAGAATAATCTAGGGACTGAAGAGCACAGTAAACCCAGAGGTGGATGAGAATAGTGGTTGATGGTACAGATGCAAGAGTGTCTGTCCTTTGTGAGCTAGAGCAGATGTACATGTGTATTGCAGGGAGGTGAGAATGTGGAGAAGCATGAGAAAAATACAACTGCAGTGGCCTATGGAGTGTGGTTAACAGTAATAATGTATATTCTTGCATCTATTCCAAAGAGGTACTGTGTTGATAATGGGGGAGTATGGAAAAGTGTGTTAAATGTACGCTGTGGACCTGGTAATAATCGGATGATATTATCTCAATCTGTAACAAATATTCCACTAAGGTGTGGTGTGTTGATAGAGGGGTGTTGTTTGTGAATTCTGCACACGTGCATGATTGCTTTGTAAATTTACAAGTTCTGTCATAAAAATATATTTAAAAAATAATAATAGGGTGGGTTGGGGGAAAAATCCACCAAATGTAAGATAAGGACTCTAATTGGTACTAAGATTTTGACCATATTCTTTCATAATTTGTAACAAATGTCTCACGACAATGCAAAGTGTTAGTGGAAGGTTGGTGTATGGGACCCTGTATGATGTTATGAATGTTTGCTTTTTAAGTTCACAACTTTTACTATACACTTATTGTTTATGTATGTTCATGTATAAATGATATAAAAATAATAATAGGGTGGGTTGGAGAAAAATACTAAAAAAAAAAAATCAATAGTCTTTCTCTGCACTACTGATGAGCAATCAGAGGAAGAAATCAGAAAAATAGTTCCATTTGTAATAGCAACTAAAAGAATCAAATATTTAGGAATAAACTTAACCAAGGACGTAAAAGACCTGTATTCAGAAAACTACAAAACATTGCTAAAAGGAACCAAAGAAGACCTAAATAAATGGAAGGAAATTCCGTGTTCGTGGCCACTATTAAAAAGTTGGAAAACTACAAGTGAGGATGTGGAGAAATAGGAATGCTTGTTCACCATTGGTGGGAATATAGAATAGTACTGCCACTGTGGAGGACTGTTTGGAAGTTCCTAAGGAAGTTGAATATAGACTTGCCATGGGACCTGACAATGCCACTGCTAGCTATATACCCAGAAGAACTGAGAGCAATGACGCAAACCAACATCTGCACACTGATGTTCATAGCAACATTATTCATAATTGCTAAAAATGGAAACAACCCAGGTGTTGTTCCATTCATCCAAATGAGGAATGGATAAACAAATTGTGGTGTATACACACAATGGAATATTATGCAGCTGTAAGAAGAAATGAAGTCGTGAAGCATATGACAACATGGATGAACCTGGCGGACATCATGTTGAGTGACGCATACCAGGCAAGTAAGGACAAATACAGTGATTGTGCAGTTATGAACTAAATATATCGTGTAAACTCATGGAGTTAATAACTGGAATATAGGTCATCAGAAAAATAGAATGATGGTAGAGATTGGAAAACTAATGGTCAATGTGTGCAGAATTGGTAAAACGCTTGTTTGTAAATCTTGGGAAATGAATAGAAGTGGTGAAAGCACATCATAGTGTTTGTAACTAGCAGAGCTATTATATGGGTATGACAGTGGTTGAAAGGGAAAGTCTAAGGTCAGATATATTACTAGAAGGAAAGCTAAAAAATGTAACATGGCACTGTATAGCATAGTGAAATCTGGTGAAATACAACTAAACTAGAAAGACAGAAACAGTGCAGCAGCTATATAAGGCAGTGGAAGCATAGAGAGGTTGAGAGCTGATGAGTTTTTTGTTTTTCTGCTTTCAATTTTATTTTTATTATTATTGGAATAATGAAAATGCTCTAATAGTGATTGAAGTGATAAATGCACAACTCTGTGATCATACCAAATACCACTGATTGTACACTTTGGATGGATTTATGCTTTATTAATATGTATGAATCAAACTGATTTGTAAAAAAATGTAGAGTTTCAATTTGGAACAATGGAAAAGTTTTGGTAATGGATGGTGATGTTGGTAGCACAACACTCTGAACGTAATTAACAGCACTGAACATATTTGAATGTGGTTAAAACGGGGAAATTTTAGTTGTATACATGTTGCTAGAATAATATTTTTTTTAAATCCAAGGAACTGCACAGCACCGTGAACCCTAAGTTAAACCATGGACTATAGTTAATAGTACATTATAAAAATGTGCTTTCATCAATTTTAGCAAATGTACCACACTAATGCAAGGTATTAGTAATAGGGTGGTATATGGGAATCCTGTATTTTATGCATGATTGTTCTGTAAACCCACAACTTCTCTAATTAAAAAAAAAAGAACCCTCCCTTGTTCTTTTTTGCTTAAAAAAAACAAAAAACAAAAAACCCCTCTAAAACAGATATTTCCCAGGATGGTCTCATGAGATAATTTGCAATTGCTTGTGGTAGATTGACTTATGTATTTCAATGTAGACATGGTCTTAAGCTTAATTGGCATTCCTGTGGATGTGAACCCATTGTAAATAGTACCTCTTGAAGATGTTATTTTTGGTCAAGGCGTGGCCCAGCTGAATGAAGATGGGTCTTAATTTGGATTCCTGGAGGCCTTTAAAGAGAACTTAGAGAAAGGCCACAAGAAAAGACTAAGGACGACTTGGAACTATAGTAAGCCAATGCACTCAGGATGGTAGAATAGAAAGATGAAAGAGGATAGATCCTTTGGACTGCTCATATCTGGCCTAACTGCCTGAAGTGAGAGAGTTCACTTTATTAGAGGAAAATAAATCCCTCTTTCTGTAAGTCACTATTAATCAGGTTTTCTATTACTTGCAGCTGCAAACATTCCTTGACAGAATAATGATCCCCAAAGATGTCCACATTCTATTCCCTGGAATTTGTCAATGTGTTTCCTTTCTTGGCAAAGGGGCTTTGTGGATGTGATTAAGATTGAGGACCTTGAGCTGGGGAAGGTATCCTTGCCCAGTCTGAACACATGAGTCCTTCCAGTTTGAAGATGATGAAAGAAGAGTGGGTCAGAGAAACGTGATGTGAGATGAGTTTGACCCATCATTGCTTTGAAGATGGACCATGAGCCAAGGAATGCAGTAACTTCTAGAAGTGAGGAATGGTACTTAGCTTAAAACAAGCAAGAAAGTGCAGACCTAAGTCCTACAACTGAAAAGAACTGAATTCTGACACACACAAACCCAACAAACAAACAAACAAACAAACAAACAAACAAAAAAAAACACAAATGAGGAGGAAACAGATACTCCCTGGCATCTTGATTTTAGCCTAGTGAAACCCATGTCAGACTTCTGACCTACAGAACTGTAAGATAATAGATTTGTATTGTTTTATGCCACGAAATTTGTGGCACTTTGTTATAGTAGCAATAGAAAACTAATACATACAGAAATTCAATTTCTGTCCCCATACAACTAAAAGAATCTTCACTAATTCAAAAATTTAGGTCTGTAGAATTATACCCATATATTTTCTGAATTGAAAAGAAAATCTGCTTTCCCCAAACAAGGCATATGTGCCTGGCTATACCCAATGTTTTCTCTTTGTTAGTCATACTCTAAGATGGCAAGGTTACTTCTACCTTGCTATAGTTGTTCTTCAGAATTAGATCTGGAGTGGTTCCTCTTTGTTGCTTCCTCCACCAAGTTAGATGAACTCAGCCAAGCAAAAACAAATATTTAGCAGATGTTCTGCTTTTAGCAGAATTAGAATCATAACAGATGTCTAGAAATATAAGTGCATGAAATTTAAAAAGTTCTAAGCTGTGATTCTAATAATCAGTTCAATATATGGGAACTTTGTTAATATTCTTAAATATATTTTTATTATTGAGAAAAAGTTGTTAAATTTCCACATAGGGCTGTTTTGTGATTATGTCTAAGGAAGTACAATATCATAGGTGATTGTACATAATATAGAGAGTTCACATTAGGGTAATGGTTAAGGGCTTATGTTCAGAAACCACACGGCCTGGGTGCAGATACTTCTACTTGATGCATGATTTGGGGGAGTTACCCTTTCTTAAATCCAGATTTTCATCAGTTAAAATGGGAGTAAGTGTAGTACCTGCATCATAGAGCTGTAAGCATTAATAAATTTAATATATTTAAGGCCCTTAGAATAATGCTGGTCCATAGTAAATGCTTAATAAATGCTAATATCATTATTACTACTCAATGAACATTTTATGAAGTACATAGTTAAGTGACATTTTCAAGACCCTCCAATGGGCCTCACCATCCTGAATTGCTAAGCCTATTTCATTTTACATTTGGATATCATTATGAAACAGTTGCTTTCTTATTTGTTAGGATGCTTTTAGCTGCAAGTAACATAAAACTCAAGTAAATGTGGCTTAAGCATAAGGAAATTAGGTTTACCCAATAATTCTAGTTCTTTTGCCTTTCCATATAAATTATAGAATCAATTTATCAATTTCTACAAAGGACACTTGAGGGATTAGAAATGGGACTGCATTCACTCTGTAGAGCAACATGGGGGAAGGGTGACATTTTAACAATATTAAGTCTTCCAATCCATGAGCATGGCATAACTCTCCAATTAGCTAGATCTTTGATTTCTCTCATCAATGTTTAGTTATTTTTAAACATACAGTTTGTGCACATGTTTTGTTAGAGTTACCCATAAATATTTCATGTTTATTGGTGCTATTGTAAATGGCACTGTAATTTTAAATTTCAATTTCCAATTTTTCACTACTATTATACAAAAAAATTGAGGTTTTTATATTAACCTTGCATCCTGTGGCCTTCCTAAATTCACTTACTAGTTCTAGCAGCTTTTTTGTATATTCTTTGAGATTTTCTATGTAGGTAATCATGTCACCAGCAAATAGAGAAAGTTTTATTTCTTCCTTTTCATTCTGTATCCTTTCAATTTTTCTCTTGCCTTATTACTTTGTTATCTCTAGTATTCTAGGATCTCTAGTATTATATTGAATAGGAGTGGTGAGTGTGGACACCCTTGCCTTATTTCTGGTCTTAAAGGGAAGGCATTTTGTTTTTCACAATTAAATACAATATTAGCTATAAGTTTTTTTGTTGATGCCTTTTATCAGGTTGAGGAAGTTCCCTTATATTCCTAGTTTTCTGAAATTTTTTGTTATAAAAAATGGATGTTAGATTTTGTCAAATGTTTATCTCTGAGTCTATTCAGATGATCATATGTTTTTTTTCCTTGAATCTATTGATACGGTGATTACATGGATTAATTTTCCAGTATTGACTCAACACTGCATTCATGGGCTAAACCCCACTTTGGCCATGATTTATTATAATTTTTATATATCCCTAGATTTGATTTGTTAATATCTATTGATGACTTTTGCATCTATATTCATTATGGAGATCACTTTCTTTTCTTGTATTGTCTTTGTCTGGTTTTGGTGTCAAGGTAATGCTGGCCTCATAGAATGAGATTTGAAATCCCTGGGAGAAACAGTTTGGCCCAGGCTAGGTCAGATATCTATCCCTGGATTTATTAGCTATGGCCAAGAGGGCAAGGACATTTAGGATATCTATCTCTGTGTATTGGGGGCCATTCCCAGAGAAGTGATGGTTATGACTTGGAGCTTTAACCAAGAGATATCTGTTACAACTCCACAATGAAGTATGGCTGCATCATGTGTGTGTGGTTATATGACAGCCAACCCAATATAGTAGCAGCACTTTTTCAAAATGACATGACATATATTCACTAAATTAAATTAATGTTCCCCTCTCACATAACCCTTTTGATAAGGAATAAAGTTAATGTGCTAACATAAGGACTGTCCTGTGATGTCTCTACCAGGAAATATGAAGTGTGTGACTAAGGTTTTGCACTAACAATACTTGAGAAGTGGTAAGCTTTACTATTACCTGTTGATCCCTCCAAAAGCCTTTTACCTATGTGGGGGATTCTGTGTAGTTAGTCTGTAGCAGAGACTCAGTTGATAGGTTGGCTATTGGGGTATCAGTCCAGTGCACTCATTGACGTGTGAACTTGTGGGACAAATTACAACCTGTTCTCATTGGGATGTTTTGCTGAATGAGAATTGAATTAATTCTAATTTTGACAGTTTCATTTTCCATATATATTTAGCTTTATAGAACCCAGGGTAATATATGAAACACATAGTAAATATTTTTACTAGGCATGTGAAATATTTTATATAAATGCTCTTGCTTAAGAGCTCTTTTAAAATTCAGTGGAGGGTGAAAAGAAACCCACAGAATGATAGAAAATTTTTGCAAATCATATATCTGATAAGAAATGTGTATCCAAAATATAAAGAACTCATAACTCAACAGTAAGATAACCCAGTAAAAATGGGAAAAGGATCTGAATAGGCATTACTCCAAGAAGATATATAAATGGCCAATAATCCCATGACAAGATACTCAACATTATTAGTCATAAGGCAAATGCAAATCAAAACCACAATGAGGCACCACTTCACACCCGTAGGATGGCCATTAAAAAAAAAAGACAAATTGTAACGAATATTGGTGAGAATATGGAGAAATTACCTATACATTACTGATGGAAATGGAAAATAGTGTGGCCACTTTGGAAAGCGGTTTGGCCATTCCCCAAAATGTCAAACATAGAGTTATCACATGAAATCACAGAAATCTAATTCTTAGAAACATATCTAAGCAAAATGTGTCCATGTAAAACTTGTACACGAATGTTCATAACAGTATTTTTCATAATAGCCAAAAAGTGGAAACAGCCCAAATATCTGTCAACTGATGGATGGATAAATAAAATGTGGTATATCCATCCAATGGACTACTATTCAGGCATAAAAAGGAAGGAAGTAGTGATCCATGCTACCACATGGATGAATACATGAATAAGAACATTATGCTAAGTGAAAGAAGCCAATCACAAAAGCCCACATAGTTTATGACTCCATGTAGTTTTTTTTTTTTTTTTTTTTTTTTTTTTTTTTTTTTTTACAGTTTGAAGGTTTGTAGCAACCCTGTGTCAAACAAGTCTATCGATGCCATTTTTCCAACTATATGTGTTCACTTTGTGTCTCTGTAGCACATTTTGTTCATTCTCACATAGTTCAAACTTTGTCATTATTATACCTGTTATGGTGATCTGTGATCAGTGATTTTTGATGCTACTTTTGTAATTGTTTTGGTGCACCATGTACCATGCCCATGTAAGACGGCGAACTTGATTAAGTTATTGATTATAAATGTTGTGTGTGTTCTGACTGCTTCACTGACTAGCCCTCCCCCCATCTCTCTCCCTCTCCTCAGGGCTTCCCTATTCCTTGACACGCAACGATATTGAAATTAGGCCAATTAATAACCCTTAGCCTCTAAGTACTTAATGAAAAGAAGAGTTGCACGTCTCTACTTTAAATGAAAAGCTAGAAATGATTAAGTTTAATGAGGAAGGCATATCAAAAGCCAAACAGTTAGCAGAGTTGTGAATGCAAAGGAAAAGTTCTTAAAGGAAATTAAAAGTGCTACTCCAGTGAACACATGAATGACAGGAAAACAAAACTGCATCATTGCTGATATGGAAATATGGAGAAAGTTTTAGTGGTCTAGATAGAAAATCAAACCATTTACAACATTCCCTCAAGCCAAAGTCTAATGGAGAGCAAGCTCCTAACTCTCTTCAAGTCTATGAAGGCTGAGAGAGGTGAGGAAGCTGCAGAGAAAGGTTGGAAGCTAACAGCAGTTGGTTCATGACGTTTAAGGAAAGAAGCCATCTCCATAACATAAAAATGCAAGATGAAGCAGCAAGTGCTGCTGTAGAAGCCACAATAAGTTATCCAGAAGATCTAGTTAAGATAATTGATGAAGATGGCTACACTAAATAACAGATTTTCATCGTAGACCAAACAGCCTTCTATTGGAAGAAGATGCCATCTAGGACTTCCATAACTACAGAGAAGTCAATGCCTGGCTTCAAAGCTTCAAAGGATGGGCTAACTCTCTTATTAGGAACTAAGGCAAATGGTAACTTGATTTCGAAGCCAATGCTCATTTACCATTCTGAAAACCCTATGGACCTTAAGAATTATGCTAAATTTACTCTATCTGTGCCCTGTAAATGAAACAACAAAATCTGGAGGACAGTTCTTCTGTTTATAAGATGGTTTCCTGAATATTTGAAGTCCACTGTTGAGACCTAATACTCAGAAAAAAATATTCCTTTCTAAATATTACTGCTTATTGAAAATGCACCTGGTCATCCAAGAGCTCTGATGGTGATGTTACAATAAGATTAATGTTGTTTTCATGCCTGCTAACACAACATCCATTTTGCAGCCCATGCATGGATCAAGGAGTCATTTCATCTTTCAAGTCTTATAATTGAAGAAACACCTTTCATAAGGTTATAGCTGCCATAGATAGTGATTCCTCTGATGGATCTGGGCAAAATTGAAAACCTTCTTGAAAATATTCACCATTCTAGATGCCATGAATAACATTTGTGATCCATAGAAGGAAATCAAAATATCGACATTCACAGGAGTTTGGAAGAAGTTGTTTCCAACCCTCATGGATGACTTTGAAGGATTCAAGACTTCAGTGGAGGAAGGAACTGCAGATGTGGTAGAAAGAGCAAGAGAACTAGAATTAGAAGTGGAGCCTGAAGCTGTGACTGAACTGCTGCAATCTCATGATCAGACTTGAACAGATGAGGACTTGATTCTTATGGATGAGCAAAGAAAGTTGCTCTTCAGATGGAATCTACTCCTGGTGAAGATGCTGTGAATATTGTTGAAATGACAACAAAGGATTTAGAATATTACATTAACTTAGTTGATAAAGCAATGGCAGAGTTTGAGAGAATTGATTCTAATTTTAAAAGAAGTTCTTACATTGCCAGAATAATAATAAGTCTATAATAGAATAATAATAAGTCTACTTTAGTCCATTGTTCATTCCCTAATCTTAAGGATTTGGGGATGGTGATGCCTACTCTGTTTCTAATTGAGAGGAGGATTAGATCCCACGTGGCAGATGGGTGGGACTATCTTGCATGTAGTTGCAGACACTCTCTGTTCTTTGGGATGGGCATTGTCCATCATCATCTCCTACATGGGGGCATTTTCAAGACATTGGAATTGTTCTGCATGACATTGCAATGACAGATACAGGCCATTATACATTTTGTCATAACCAATAAAGTTATGCTGGACATAGTGTAAACTATAATGTAAACTGTAATCCATAGTTAGTAGCAATGCTTCAGTATGTGTTCATCAATTGCAACAAATGTACCACACTAATGAAAGATGTGGTTAATGTGGTTAAGTGTGGCACGGGAAGAGGTTGGGGCATACGGGAATACCCTCTTTTTTTTTTTTTTTTTTTTTCATCTGAAGATGTTATTTATTTACTTATTTATTTTTCAATGCTTTTGTTATTTACTACTTTATCAAGGATACAAAAGATGATAATACATATGTTGACAAACACATTGGCAGTTGTTCTCACATACTTTTTAATATAATTAAAAAAAATTTTTTAAAGATACTTTTGTAACATTTATGTAATCTAAAGCTTCTTTAAAAATAAATATATGGGGAGGCGGCTGTGGCTCAATCAGTGGGGCTCCCGTTTACCATATGGCGTGGCGTGGTTGGCTGACCCAGCGAACACAAGCAGCAAAGGGGGGATAAATGAATAAATAAATAAATAAATAAATCTTTAAAAAAAATAAAAAATAAAAAATAAATATATGAAAGAAGTTCCACAGTGGGTAAAATGCTATCAAACAGCATCGTATGCTACCGAGAACTCTTTCATGAAAGGAAGAGTCAATCGCTACAGCTAGCTTCACTTTTAAGAAATTGCCACAGCCACCCCATCCTTCAGCAACCACCATAGTAATCACTCAGCAGCCATCAACATGGAGGCAAGACCTTCCAACAGGAAAAAAATAACATCTTGCTGAAGGCTCAGATGAAGGTTAGCATTTTTTCAGCAATAAAGTACTTTTAAATTAAGGTATGTATGCCATTTTTGAAGACATAATGCTATTGCACACTTACTAGACCACAGCATAATATGAACATAACAATTTATTGTGATATTTGCCTTATTGCTGTGGTCTGGAATTGGATTCACAATATCTTCAAGGTATGCCTGTATATAAAATGTTCAGAGACGTAAAGCAGTTTAGTGATTGCCTCAGGGTGAGGGCAGGCAGAAGGAGGAGGGCAATGGGGAATGCCTGCTAATGGATACAGAGTTTCTTTTGGGGGTGACAAAACATTTCTAAAATTAGATTGTGGTTGCAAAACTTTGAATTTGCAAAAACAACAACATTGAATTGTATAATTTAAATGGATGAATTGCATGGTTTGTAAATTATTATCTCTATAAAGCTGTTGAAAAAAAATACTGCTGAGAAGATTTTAAGGATGACCCAAAACAGATATTCACAATAAATTTGACAGTATGCAGGTCAGTTTCTGGACTCAGATTGGCTCCTCTTCCCACCCCCGAGTCCTGGCCTTGCCTCACTTGTTATTTCTGCTTTGCTCAGGTCGCAAGGACTCTTTCTTCTTTCTTCTCCATTTGTTGCCAGATGTCATCCTTTCCATCTGTTGGGATTATTACGTCCAAAGCTTGGCTAAAACCTAAGGCTGGAGTTTCCTGTATAACCTCCTCCTTGCTGGACCGGGTTGATCCATCGGTAATTTCTTTTGCTCCTGACTTCATCAGGACTGGTTTTGAAAGCTAGTTGCTCCACTAGTGACTAGCTGTATAAACTTGGGAGATTCATTAAAGCTCTAAAACTTAATTTTCTCATCTGCAAAACGAGGCATAACAATGGCATTAGTATCTTAGGATTTGTGAGAATTCAATGTGATAATGCATCTAACGTACTTAGCTGAGTATCCTGGTGCTCAGTAAATGCTTTCATCATTGGATTTTCTACAGTGGAATGCTCAAATCTCTTGTTTTTTTGTTTTGTTTTTTGCCAATTACAATAAAATTTATCATTATAAGGACTCTTAAAGGGAAACAACAAATAAAAAATATAGGAAAGTTACAAAACTTATAAAGTTTCTATAGTGTTATTAAAAAAAACATTCATTCAACTGATGAGTGCTAGGCAAAATAATACCCTCCACCCCCGCCCCGAAATGTGTCCACAAACTAATCCCTGAAACCTGTGGCTGTGTTACCTTACATGGCAAAAGGGACTTTGCAGATGTGATTAAGTTAAGAATTTTGAGAGGGGGAGCTGTTCCTGGATTATCTGGATGGACCTGATGTAATTATAGGAGTCTGTAACCATTGGCCAATTTGATGGAATTATGAATTCCAAAAATATAATTGGATCATGCTTGTAAACTGATCTGTTAATCTGGGCATGATTAGGTTATGATTAGGGCATTGAGCCCCACCTCTTGGTAGGTGGAGAATCAAATATAAAAGGCATGGCAAGAGCAGTTTAGAGCAGCAGTTTTTTGAGAAGCAGTTTTGATGCTGGAGAAAAGGTCCCAGAAGAAAAGTGAGCCATTCGTCTGATAGTCTACAGCTGACCTTGTGGAAGAACCAGAAGAACTAAGCCCGGAGAGAAATGCAGCCCCGGGAAGAGAGGAACCCAAGAAGCCTGAACCCTGGCAAACGTCGGCAGCTGTCTTGCTCCAACACGTGGCAATGAACTTTGGTGAGAAGAAACTTAACACTTTATGGCCTGGTATCTGTGGACTACTACCCTGAAATAAATACCCTTTATAAAGACCAACCCATTTTTGGTATTTCACATTAGCACCCCTTTGGCTGACTAATACAGAGTCCTTATAAAGGGAACAAGAAGTCAGGGGAGTCAGAGGGAGAGAGATTTGAAGATGCTACACAGCTGGCTTCGAAGATGGAGGAAGGGGTCACCAAGCAAGGAATACAGGCTGTTTCTAGAAACTAGAAAAGGCATGGATAAGGATTCTCCTCTAGAGTCTCCAGAAGGAAGGCAGTCTAGCCGACTCATTTTAGAATTCTGACCTCCAGAGCTGTAAGATAATAAATTTATGTTGTTTTGAGCTACTAAATTTGTGGTAAATTTGTTGCAGCAGTAACAAATTTAATTTGTTAATTAAATTGTTAATTTTTTTTTTTTGTTTCTATTAGTCTGCCTAAATGCCAGGTGGATAATATTTTAAATGAACTTTTAATTTTAGAATAGACTGAATTTACTGAAAAGTTGCAAAGATAGTGCAAAGAGTTTCCCATACACCCCGTGTCCAGCTTCCTCTATCTTTAACATCTTTCAGTAGTATGGTACCTTTATCACAACTCAGGAACCAACATGGGTACATTACTATTAAGTAAACTGCACACTTCATTCAGGTTTCATGAGTTTTTACAGTAATGTCCTTTTTTCTGTTCCCGGACTCTGTCAAGGTATACTACTAATTACATTTAGTCATCTCCTCCAGGCTATGGCCGTTTCTCAGATATTCTTCACGCTTGATGTTCTTGATGGTTTTGAGTAATATTAGTCAGGTATCTTGTAGACTGTTCCTCAATTTGGGTTTGTCTGATGTTTTTCTCATGATTATATGGAGGTTTATGGATTTGGGGGAAGAAGACCATAGAGATGAAGTATCCTCATCATATCATATCAGGGTACATGCTATCAACACGACTTATCTTTAATGATGTTACCTTGATTACCTGACTTAGGTAGTTTTTCCAGGTTTCTCCACTATAAAGTTTATCCCTCCCATCTACTTTCCATACTCTACTTGTTGGAAGCAAGTCATCGAGTAAAGTGATCAAGCAAAGCTCACACTTGGGGACTTGTGGGAGCAGGGAGGATTAAGCTGTATCTCCTGGAGAGCAAAGTATCTAATATAAGTTATTTGGAATTCTTTCATAAGATTTGTCTATTCTCCCTTACTTATTTATTTAGTTAGTTAGTCCATTGGTTCATTCAGTCATTTATTTATATCAGTGTG
Organism: Tolypeutes matacus; assembly: GCA_026826555.1. Taxonomy (NCBI): domain Eukaryota; kingdom Metazoa; phylum Chordata; class Mammalia; order Cingulata; family Chlamyphoridae; genus Tolypeutes; species Tolypeutes matacus. The sequence goes on from JAKSZT010054399.1 coordinate 18,058,195, forward strand.
GACTCATAGATATTATTTTACATCTTGGGTAATAATCCAATACTCTGTTATTTATTTTGTTGCTCAAATTGTTCCAGCTTTGGCCATTTTTGGCTCTTTCAGATTGGCTCCTTTTTTTTTTTTTTTAAAGATTTTATTTATTTATTCATTTATCCCCCCCTTGCTGCTTGTGCTCGATGGGTCAGCTAACCACGCCTTGCAGGCGGGCTTGCCTTCACCAGGAGGCCCCGGGAACCGAACCCGGGGCCTCCCATATGGTAAACGGGAGCCCTACTGATTGAGCCACAGCCACTTCCCTCAGATTGGCTCCTGAGTCCCTTTGACATATTCCAATTATTATTTTGCTTCTTGAGCATTTCCTTTCTTGCTAGCACTTCAAGATGCTTACAGGCTTGTCTTATATTTTACTTGCCCTAGTTCTAGAAGCAGACATTTCTGCAAGAATCCCCAGTTCCTTTTATTGGGCATGCTCATTGCTACTGAGGTCTTATGGCTTCTAGGCCCTCTCAGTGGACAGATCAATGACATATGTGTGTATGCTAACACATATATACATATATACCTATACTTATTTCTATATCAGTCCATTTGTATCTATATTAAACTAAACAAGAATTCATACTGATGTCTCTGACTAATTCAGAACCATATGATTCATTCTAGACTTCCAAGCATTTAATATTTTGAAAAATGTTTGCAGAAGCATCAGGTTCATGAGTCCAATGATAGTTTTATATTTAATTCCAAGGAGCCCTAAAACATTGCTCCACGGATATCACCGTTTTCTCCAAAGTATACTCGTTTCCCCAATTGCCTATAGATTCTCAATTTGTAAACCTATCTTTAAAACTGCCCATGTTTGAAGTGTACAATTTGGTAAGTTTTGACATATCTATATACCAGTGAAACCATCACCACAATCAAGATAGTGAACAAACATAGCCATCCTCCCCCCAAATTTCCTATGCCCCTTTGTGTAATTGCTCCTCCTGTCCCTCTCTGCCCACCTTCTATCCCAGGCAACCACTGACTTGCTTCCTGTCACCTAAGATGAGTTTGAATTTTCTAGAGTTCTATAGAAATAAAGTTATGTTGTTTGTATACATTTTTTCTGGCTGCTCCCACTCAGCACAGTTATTTTGAGATTCACCCATGTCGTTGCATATATCAATAATTGATTCCTCCTTCCTGCTGAGTAGTATTTCATTGTATGGATATGCCACAATTGTTTATCCATTCATCTGTTGATGGGCACTTGGGTTGCTTCTGCTTTAGTGCTATTACACATAAAGCCTCTATGAACATTTGTGTGCAATCTTTGTACAGACATATGCTTTCATTTCTCTTGGCTGGGTCACATGGGAGGTATATGTCTGACTATGATTAACTTACACTCCCACAGGCAGTGATGAGAGTCCAGTTGCTCTACATCATCACCAACACTTGATTTGCTTAGTCACCAAAATTTTAGACATTCTAATAGATATGGGGTACCTCATTTCGTTAATGACTAATGATGTTGAACAGCTTGTCTTATGCTTACTCTGTTTATCTTCTTTGTTGAAATGTCTGTAAAAATTGCCCCTTTTAAATTTATTTATTATTGGACTCTGAGAGTTCTTTATATATTCTTGATACAAGTATTTTATCAGATATGCCATTTGCAAATATTTTCTCCCAGATGAGTGGAATGTCACAATAAGAAGTCTGAGAAAGTGTCATTCAGAGATCCAGCTCAGCAGATTAATGCTGGCCTTGGAGAGGTCTTGCAGAGTATAGTGGGGTTCCATTCCTCAGTCATGAAGAAACTGAGGGTACAAAACAGGTTTTCAAGGCAGTGACCCACTCAAAGCCATAGAAAATAAAGATCTGGTCACTGGTCTCTGGGCTGCAGAGAGAAACCTGGTCACGGAAAACCCATTTTATAAACTACAATGGAAAGTCAGGGTGGAGCAAACAAGAAGTTTGACTTAGTGGCAAATTTTTTCTGCCTTACTGACCTGGGGATCCTTAGATGCATCCCCTACTAAATCCAGGTTTGGTACTAAAATAAGAGCTGCATTCTCAGGAGGTTTTCCATTAGATAATCTTGTGGTGAGTGAAATTCTGTCTGAGCAGAAGGACATCGAGTGTGTACAATAGGTCATCTCAAAGCTCAACTCAGTTGAACAGATATACTTGCCAATATATAGTTTGTGACAACCAGAAAGTCATCTGGAAAGATAACTAAATATGGATCCTTACTTCACACTTTTCACCAGCATACATTCCCAATGGAATCCATTAAATGGGATATAAAAGTAAAAAGAAATATGAAACATAAAAGTACTGCGAGATATTCATAATTGTCAAAAACTAGAAGCAACTAAGGTGCCCACCCACAGATGAATGCATAAACAAACTGGAATATCCACGCAATGAAGTACTATTCAGCAATAAGAAAATGAGCTGTCAAGCCATGGAAAACTTGGAGGAACCTTAAATGTATATTGCTAAGTGAAAGAAGCCAATCTGAAAAAGCTACATAACGTGTGGTTCCTGAATTCCACATTCAGGAAAAGGTGAAACTATAGAGGCAGTAAAAATATCATTGGTTTTCAGGGGCTAAGGAGAAAAGGGGAGCGATGAATGGAGCACAGAGCATTTTTAGGGCAGTGAAACTAATGGTGGCTACATGGCATTATGCATTTGTCAAAACCCATAGGACTGTACAATACAAAGAGTGAACCCTGATGTACTCTATGGGCTTTAGTAACTAAAAGTGTATCAATATTGGTTTATCAATTTTAACAAATGTACCACACTAATGCAAGACATTAATAATAGAGGAAAATTGTGTGTTTGGGGTATAAGGGAAACCTGTAATTTCAGTGCAATTTTTCTGTAAGCCTAAAGCTTCTCTAAAAATAAAGTTTATTCTTTTAAAAAATTAGAAAACACACAAAATGATTTTTAAAAAGGATTAAGAGAAGCTAAGGGGAAAATGCTTTATCAAAACAACTTTTGAGTGATGAATCCATAGTCAACTATGACACAAAGCTCAGAAAATATTGATAAATTCAGATACATGAAAATCAAACATCTTTGAATGGCAAAACCACTGTAAGCCAAATCAAATAACAAAGGCCACACTGGGAAATTAATATTTGCAAATGACTCTGAGACAAAGACAAATCCCCCCAATATAATAAGAGATTATACATATCAATAATTTTAAAAGCAGAAAAATTAGGAGAAGATGTGAGCAGAGAGTTTATAGAAAAGGAATAACAAATAACTTTCAAGCATATAAGAAGTTGCTCAATTGTACTCATGATAAGGAAAAATCAATTCAAATAAGCACATTGACAGAGATGAAAAAGTTTGATAGCACTGTGTGGGCAAGAGTATAGGGCAACAAGCAATTTTCCATATGACTGGTGAGAAGGTAAATTTCTTTTTAAAAAAAATCTCTGCAAGTCAATTTGATTGCATTTCTCAAAATTTGTAATGTATATGCTGTCTGACCTAGCAATTCCATTTCTAAGAATCTATCCTAATACTGTACTTGCAAAAGTGTGAAATAATATATGTCTAAGGTTATTCATTGAAGCTATATTTGTTCTAGCAAAGGAATGGAAACAACTAAAATTCCCATTAGTTACGGTCTGCTTAAGTAACTGTGGTATGTATGTGTTCACAACACACTCACACACACACACACACACACACACGAATATTATGTAGCTACAATAACAAACAAGGAAGTTTCTACTGATAAAGAAGGATGCCAAAGAATATTAATTGAAAATAACAAAGTAGAGAAATGTATATAGTGGTGTTTTTTGTTAAAAAGAGGAGGAAAGTACACACAAAACATTTGCTTATATATGCATAAAACATGTACAGTATCACTGGGAGTACATACAAGAATCTGAGAAAATGGACTGCTTCCAGGGAGGGGAAATGAGTAGCTGGAGGACAGAGATTGAGAGGGATATTTTTCATTTTATACCCTTTTGAATTTTGAATCAAGTGAATATATTATTTATTTGTTAAACAGTTAAATAAAAGCAGGTCAAAATAAAATTGCTGAAATAGAGGAATACCTCTATGCAATAAAGGATTAACTCAGCAGGGCTGAGTTGTCCAAACTCTATTCATTCCAAAGAAAAGTTTGGCTCTTGCCGTGCTCTGGGAGATAACCTGTAAGCTTTGGAATCCTGCCTGTTAAGTGTGCCTTTGTTTACCTGAGGCCATGGGCCATGCCTGATAGTCTATGCTAACAATGTGATTTACAGTGGGGACCTTGGGCCACGTGGTATCAGCTTGGCCTCTGAAAGTATTGGAAACTCATTGCCATATGACCATAGGTATGGTCACAGCCATACCTATGTGACCGACCCATAATGAAAACCCTGGACACCAGAGCTCAGGAGGGCTTCCCTGGTTGGCAATACTTTGTGGGTGTTTTTGCGCATTGTTTCTGGAAAAATTAAGTACTGTTCATAACATTGCACTTGAAGAGGATAAGTGGAGGCTTGTGCCTAGTCTCTCCTAGACTCTGGCCTTTTTCATTTGCTGATCTTAATCTGTATCCTCTTTTGCTGTATTAAACCATAATCATGAGTATGACAGCTTTGCTGAGTTCTATGAGTCCTTCTAGCAAATCATTGAACCTGACGATAGTCTTGGAGACCCCCTTCCATCAACACCTTCAATTTGTTATTTTAGACTTGTTGGATCTTTAATACAATAATTCAGTGGCATAATTTAAACTCATAATTTACTTGTTTCTGATACAATCACAATGTATTGTTCTACATGGGACCTCCCACCCAAACTGGCCTAATGAAACTGTTTACAGTCTCTCTTAATCTCTGTCTCCACCCCCCCACACACACACAATGAAAACAAAACATTCCTCACAAAAGCTGGTTGAACAGCTGTTTCCCAAGGAGTCTTGATTAATAAATCAGTGACAACCAGGAGAATGGTCTCAAGTAGCATTTAATCAATAACTGGCATATAGATATACAGTGATCATTTATTGTACCAAATTTGTAGAAGACAGAATGCTCAGAATACGTTAGATGACAGAGTACTATCTAATATTCTCTGAACTATGAATGTTCTCTGATAGGCTGCAGTTATAGGCTTAAACCAACAAGATGAAAGATAAGTAGTATAAAAGAAGGCTCCTGAGGGTTATGGAGACACCCAGGTCCTATATAAGGGGGATAGCTCCAGAGATTGATGCCTTATCAGCGGGCTATACTTTGGAATCTGTGCTCCTGCGAGTGACAGAGTTGGACTCAAATAAGTCTGCCCTGCACATGGTCCACCAGTCCCTTCTATTCAAACCTATATGAGATGCTGGAGTTTGTAGGTGTACTTTCAGAGACTGGAGCCTCTGGCCTGCCCATGTGCCAGCTGTGCCTGGAATCTCAGTGGAGCTGCAACTCCTACTCTACAGCTCAATGGACTCACCCAAGTCACCTGGTGAGGAGATGATGATGGATAACGGCCAGCCGAGGGAATGGAGAGAGTCTGCAGCTGCAGGCAGGGTAATCCCATCCATCGTATCCATGGGATATAAGCCCCCTTTCACTTGGAGGTGGAGTGGACATCACCATCACAAACTCCTCAGGATTGGGGGAAGAGCTATGGACTAGAGTGGGCTTAATGGTATTCTGTTGTAGACATATTGTGATTCAAGCAATGGAAGAAATTACAAAAGTGAGGTGGAGCCAGTGGCCACTGGATGCTTTTGGGGCAGGGAAGGGAAAAGCAGTTGTAATACAGGGGCTTTTCCGGGACTTGGGAATTATCCTGAGTGAAATTACGACAGATAGAGGCCATTTTACATCAGCATATACCATGCAGAACTGTGTGGGAGAGAGTGTGGTCTACAATGTGAACTATGGTCCATGCTTAGTGGCAAAGCCCCAGGATGTGAATATCCATTGCAGGTGATGTGCCACACTAATGAGAGAGTTTATGTGGGATGTTATAGGAGATGTGGGAGGTGGGGAACATGGGAATCCCTGTAATTTTTGTGTAACATTTATGTAATCTAAGCATCTTTTAAAATATTTTAAAAGAAGAAGAGCTCTGCCTTGAAATTAAAAAAAATCATGAACAAGATATGAAAGAAGGGGAATTCAATTTACAGCATGGATGTAAAAAATTAACATCACCTGAGACTGAACTAACCAGAACTATTAGAAGTACAATAGCCACACGAAGAGAAAAACTTCTGTGTCATCCACTGTACCTTGACCATATTTGAAGGACTGTGTTCAGTTGTTGGCTGAATAGTGTAAACACAACTGCCAGGTATTCCAAGGAGGATGCAGTCTGGAAGCCACGGCTTTGAGAACTGGCTGTACACGGACACGTGAAGGACAGGGTAGGTGGAGGCTATGGCTGGCAGTGGAAAACTGTCTCAATGAGTATATGGATCTCTAGAATGGGCAGCTGCCCCTCAGCTGTAATCAGTCATTGACTTGAGAAGAAAGAACTAATTTTTTTAAAGAGCATCAGGAAACCAGGATTAGTATATGAAATCTTCCAACTTTCAAATGTTGCCAACTACTTAAAAAATTAAAGCCTCATGCAGAATGAAAGAAATGCTTCCACAGGGGTCAATTTTTTTTCTCCTGGTATTAAAACTCCGAAGAGCTGGCGTTTTCAAGAAGGTGTAGACGGGTTCAGAGATAATCCAGGAACAAAACTGGGAACAAAGGGTTCAAGCTACATGGAAGTGGATTTTAATCATAGCATAAGGAGGAACTTTCTAAAAAATTACATCCAATCAACAATGGAACAGACCATTCCCTAGAAACTTCAGCCAGGGTGTTGATGACCATCTCTCAGTGAGGTTGAAGTGGATGGTAGCTAAGGCTCCCAATGCCAAGTCCATAAGTCTGCATACAGTACAACATGCTGCAACCTAATCAAACTGTCTTTCTGTTGGTTTATTGAAAGAATAAATGATGTTGGTGAGCGCCAGTAGACAGCAGAGGATGTAGACTCCAGGAACCACTTGTTGTACACAGATTTAAAAAGTGACTTGGAGAGTGAGTAAGTTGGAAACATTTTCCTTTCAAACTTATCTTTTTTAAAAATACACACATACAAACAAAAAGACACACAAGCATGTTTGTGCACGCGCATGCACACACACAGAAAAGACAGCAAAGCTTTTGCTATTGCTTTTTTGCTAAGTGGTTAAAACCAAGGAGAGGTGTGAGTTCAAGGTTTATTTTTTACCATTAAAAAGGCATCAATTTGTGGTTACAGTATGCTTCCTGAGCATTAGTAAGCCTTGAAATTAAAGTATCCATTGCACAGAATAAATGGTCAATAAATCAGTTATGTGTGTCTGTGCTTATGTATGTAAATGAGTTATGTGATGTCTGTGATTGTTATTGATGCTTCTTACAATAATCACCCTTGAAGAGCTGTCTCAATGAGTGTCCTCAAAGTAGCTGCTAAGTGCCTTATTAAAGGACTGTGTCACGTGAGAGCATGAGAAAGGTAAATGAACGTGAGCAAAACCATCTCCAATGATTACTTGTTCATTGCTGCCACCTCCCACTAGAATGTAAACTCCGTGGAAGCAAGCGCTTTGCTTTGTTCACTCTGCACTCCTAATACCTAGAATAGTACAAAGGAAGTGCTCAATGGATTTTAACACTTGAACTAGCTTCTTGTGCCTTCAGCTATTTATCTAGCAATTTTGACACTAGGGACAAGCAACATGAAAAAACTCTTAAATCAAAAGAGTCCCAGTGCATGCAGCAAGAAAAGAGGAGGGAAGAGGAGGGGAGCCTGTTGTGCCCACAGAGGGAGAGTGGCTCCAGCCTATTATCTTTGGGGGTGTGAAGGGAGTTGGCTAGAGCTGGAGCTGGAGGTCCTGGGGATGAGGGCCAAACACTTGTTGAGGAGGGATTTAAACACATGTCCTTTTGCTGGGCTTTCAAGTTTTGGTGCCTAACCATGTGGCAGTTTTGGTGCCCAGCCATGGGCAGTTTTGGTGCCCATTCATGGAGCAGTTGTGGTGGCCATTCATGGAGCAGTTTTGGTGTCCATCCACGGGGCAGTTTTTGTGTCAGCCATGGGGCAGTTTTGGTGCCCAGGCACGGGGCAGTTTTGTTGTCCATCCACAGGACAGTTTTGGTGCTCAGACATGGAGCAGTTTTTGTGTCGGCCACGAGGCAGTTTTGGTACCCAGGTGCATGGCAGTTCTGGCACACGTTAGCCTTTTCAGGGACTGTGCTGAAGGGATCAGTCCAAGGGAGGCGTTTTCTCCCTTTCCCCACCTGTTCTGCCCATGAAAGGTGAACTTTGGACCTTTCAGAAGTATTGGAAAGAACTTTTTCCCTCTCCTCTTTACCCCCCTCTCATTTCTTCCCTGGGATGACTCATTCTGCCTGCCCATTACTGGTTGGGGTCAATGTGGAAAGGTCCCTGCTCCTCTCTCCTTGCTGTCCGCCCCCTTCCCTTTCTCTCTCACTCTCACTCTTGTTTTCTCCTTAGTGCAGGGGTTCTTAACCTTTTTTGTTCCACGGACCCCTTTGCCAGTCAAGTGAAAATCACGGACCTTTCACTAAGTCCACACTATTCTGTGTATTATTTGATAAATATATCACACCCGCACCAACACGTCCTCACAAGAATGTTATTTTTAAAATTTCAATTCAAGCTCACGGACCCCTTGTTAAGAACCCCTGCCTTAGTGTTTTCTTTTTCCTTCCTTCTCTCCCTCTCTCTCCCTGCCCTCTCCCTCTCCTTCTCTCCATCTCTCCCTTTCCTCCTTCCCTTTCTCTTTCCCACTCTCTATCTCTCTCTCCCATTCCCTTTTTCTCTCTCTTTCTCTTTCTCTCTCCTCCCTCCTCCTGCCCTCTTCCTCGGTCTTTTTCTCCCCTCCCCCTCCCCCTTCGCCTTGGCACTCTCCCCCCTCCCATTCTTCCCCCCTCCCTGTCTCTCTCTTTTTTTAACAGCCTGACCACAGGATGCACCTGTTTTCCTCCCCCTCTCCATGGGGTAAGCCCAAGGGGCCAGGTGCTGCCCTGCCGGGGGTGGCCTGCAGCTGTCCTTCTGTGGGTGGGTGGTGGAAAGTTCAAGAAAACCCTTTGGACCTTGGGACCAAGGCAAGATTTTGATCCAGCTTTACCAGTAATAAAGTCAATGTGTTGATCCTTTCTGGTTTCTTTAACTGTTTCTCAACTAATTCATAAACCCAGGGGAGGAAGGTGATAAATTAGCATCCCCAAACCCCTCTATAATAATGGGCTTGACTTTCCTCAACAATGAAATAGATTTAAATGTTAACAAATAAGGACCAGCCAATTCTTAATAATTCTGGAGGGCCCTGGCGAGGCTGAAATCAGGGGTGCAGTTTCAGCCTCTGGGAAGTAGGAGCTGACATCTAGTCTTGTCTGGAAGGCAGTGTCAGGGTCTCTGGGGGAGCTTAATAATTGGCTCCCCTTGTCTCCACTGAGTTTTGAATCAATTAAGAAATAGGACAGGGAAATTGGCAGGTGGGAGCCACAGACCAAGCACCTTTATTCCTAACAGAGGCATACCATACGTGAGGGCGAGTGCCTACCCCAAAGCCAGTGGCCTTGACTGCAGAAAGACTAGCCTGGGGGAGCTGGGGGTTGTGACTCCCCCAGAACATCTTGCCCCAAGATAAGAAAGAAGAAGAGGCACCACAGGTTAGGTTTCTCCTTCTCTACCAGGCTAAGAGAACCAAGCCAAGGGGTAGAAGGCAGCCAGGACAGTTAAACTGATATGGAAGGGGGTCCCAGGAGTGGGAATTCCCACCGCCCTCAGCAGCAAGCACCGCACCCGGACCAGTCTTCAGAAAACAGGCCAAAGGCTGTGGGGAGTGCCAGGTAGCTTCAGAGACACAGACAGGGCTGACACCTGGTCCTAGGGAGGCCAAGAGGAAACAGAGAGAAGCATTATTTACAGGAAAGTGCACAATGCCATCCAGACAACGCACATTTTCTGGGCTGCTTTTGGAAGACTTGTTCCACATCTTCCACTGTCCTGAACAATCTTTTAAAGGCCTTGCCCAACACCAGACAGCCAAGCCCATAGATGTATTTTTAAAAGTACAACAAATTCAATTTCACACCATCAACACTGTTTCTTTATAAAATTTCCTTCCCATACTGACATTTAACTTATAAATATAATTTTTAAAATTATGTCCTTTTTAAAAATCAATTTTAGCTGTGTTCTCTAATGTTTTGGCATGAAAAAATAATTTTTAATCTTAAAAAAATTCCAATTGTCAAGAGATGTTATTCTTTCAGGGAAGTATCTGTCAGAGGGGCTGATTTCCTCTTAAAGAGAAATTGGAAGTTTCTTTCCCCTGTAGTGACAGCATCCGAATTAGCATTACCTCATCAACAGGAGATTTCTCACAATTACTCAGCCCCAAACAGTCAGAGCAAGATAAAATGAAATTTCAAAAAGAAACCACTTCTCCAGGAAGTATTTTCTCTAGAGTACATTCAGGGTTTTAGAGGAAAATATATTGACTATGCTGTCCTTCAATTAACACAAGTGTAATTTTCAGGTTGAAAATTTTCTTATAAACTTTTTCCCCAAGGAATTTTAGGTCTAAGCAAAAATTTTAAATTATTGATTTCAGCATAAATGTTTTTTTAATGGTCAAATATTCCTTTAAAAAGCTCTATGAAGTTTTGACTGTGGTTAATAGTACAAAATATTGTACTATTATGTACAATAATACATATGAGTGTTTTACCTTGAACTAGAAAAAAATGTATATCACTATTAAAAGGGGTAAATAATAAGGTGGTATATGGGGGGAAAAAACTAATGCAATCTATGGACTATAGTTAAGTTATAGTAAGATTGTAATATTTTTTCATCTTTTTTCTTTAAAAATTTTTTTTTATTAGTACTTTTTTTCATCATTTTTAACAAAGCTACCATACCACTGCTAAGTGTCAATAATAGGGGAGTATATGGGGTATGGGGTTTTTCTTTTTGGAGCAATGAGAATGTTTTCAAATTGACTGTGGTGATGAACGCATAGCTCTGTGATTATACTGAGAGCTAGTGATTGTACATTTTGAATGGATTGAAAGGTGTGTGAATAAAACAGTTCTTTAAAAAAAAAACTTCATGGGTTATGAGACAGATGCAATCCAACTTTTCGGATAAGGAAAGGATACCCCTGCCACAAACTATTCAATATAAAATATAAAATATAATGAAATATAATTTAATATTAAATTAAAGTATTTAATATATCAATTTATAGAAATATATGGTATATACATATGCAAATATATGGAATAAATATAATTTGATATACAATATTAAAACTCTCTGCACTACTGGGTGTTCATATGCTGACTAACTGGCTGATGGTGTGAATATGCATTCATAATTAATCTCAGGGCTCCCACTCACATTGTGGCACCAGCAAGCTTTGACATAGCAGCTGGCCTGGCAGAGGCCATAGCACAGGCCTGGGAGAATGAAAATCTCAAGCACGAATCAGGTCAAAGCATCATCACAGCAGAATAATACTGAACAAATAATTTGATGTACAAATGCAAAGGTCAATGATGGCTGTGTCCATGTCAGGACTAGACACTGGCTTACCATGTAAATGATAATTAAACTGCAAGTGTTTTTTTTGTTTTTTTTTTTAGGAATTTTCTCTTCATCCTTCTCTTTAACTCTCAGTGATAGCACAGCCTTTAGGTTAACGACAGCTTAATATGGTGAACAGCAAATCAGGATATCAGAGTTGGAGGGTCAGCCTGGCTCCTGCCAACAGGTGACACTGAGCCAGTCGAGCCCTTGGGGTCTCAGTTTCTGTTTTCATAAAGTTAGAGCAAAGGACTAGATGATTGGTTAGACTCATTATCACTTTAAAATGCCATGATTCTGTAATAGAAGATTTCTTTGGACTTCAATGTCACGGCTACAAGAAAGCAAACAGCAAATTAGCCTCTGTGTCAGCCTTGGAGGTTCTTCATCCTTGTTGGTATTTTTAAAGGGAAGTGAGAAGCTCTAAGAAAGACCTCGAATTCACTGAAAACCCAAAAAAGATTTCATTACATTATCACTTCCTTCTTGTTTGATGCCTTATAAGAAAATATCCATCTGTTCTAAGAGTCATGATCAGCTTCTGACTTTATCTCAAGGTATTAATTAGTGATTGTAAACACAGTGTCTAGTATCAAGTTTCACTGCCTTCTAGGAAACTATATTTCAAAATTGTGTGGCTTGTTTTCTTCTGCTAATATTCTTTTAGTTTCTTTTGAAACCCAATAGTGGGGTTCATTTGTTAAAACTTTCCTTATAATTTCACTTTTAGTTCATCACATTCATTCAGAAAGCATGTACTGAGTACCTTCTCTGGGCTAGAGCTGGGCACAGAGAGACGAGTTAGCTAGCATCAAGCATGGGCCCTGCTAGAGTTGGAGTCCAGGACAGCTTTTCTAGGAATTGTGCCTCCCCCATTCCATTTTCCTGGTGGCAGGTTTGTATGACATTGCCTCCTCAATCTCCTAATAGCCTGGCCACACAGCATTAGTTGAGGAGATTTGGGGAGGAGGGCAGCAAGGAGAGAAGTAGCTGACACTAAATTGGTCAATCACAGTTCTTCCCTAGGAATTCAGAATTGAGATGGAGAGATAAACAGTTTTCTTCCCTCCATATAATACTTTGGGGTTGTCAAAATTCTTTTCTACCAAGTGGCAGTTATTCCAAATATGAATGAAGCAGGTTCACCAGGAAGAGTGGAGTCAGAGATGGAGAGAAGGGTTCAGTTCCTCACTGTATTCCTACTTGACTTTTATGAAATACTCCATTTCCCTATGTTCTCTCCAGAATTCTATCTTTGCCTTAAGTTAGCTCCCGTGCATTTCTGTTGTTTGCCAACAAAAGAATTTTAACATGGTGTCCTTGCTCAGAAGCAGATCTCAACTTTAGTGAGACTGAAAAATACATTTCATAATACTTCCCAGTGTGATGAGACCCAGAATTCCTAGCTGTGTCTTATTCGTCTCTGTATCCCTGGCACATTGTAGGGGCTCAGTGGAATGCATGTTGACTCTATGACTAAACAAGTGAGGAAGAACAGTGGGACCTTGAGTGGGTTACTAAACCACAGTTCCTGAAAATACCCAGGGCTGCTGAGACACGTAGGCGAGTCTTCCTTGTACACCGACAAGCCCCTGACTCAGGGGCAGCTCCCCCAGCACAGCACTCAACAGTGATGACTTTCCCGCTCCCACAGGTCCAATCACAGCTAATAATTCACCCAGGCCTGACAGTAAAGGAAAGCCCTTGGAAGGTTGGGGTTTCTAGTGCCTTATCCCAAAAATGCAGTGAAATCTTCCACATGCACTATCGTTTTGTTATCTGCTGGCAGCCAAGTGTTTTGCTATGATAGCTCATCAAGTAACAGGAAGTTCTTGATTCTCTGGATGCTGACGACAGCCTACGACACCCTCTCGATGGCGGAGGGGAAGATGAGGGTGACGGTCAACCGCACCGCCCCATTCAGCGTCACTGCCACAAATACGCGGCTGGCTGCGATCAGGTTGCCTAGGAGCTCGTAGGTGGTGAATGTCACAAAAATGATTATTTTGCTTGCAACGGAAAACGATGCCAAATTCATCCCTCTAAGATAGGAACTTCTCAGGACCTTGGAAATTTCCTTCCTTCTCAAATTGATAATGAGGTGTGCAAAAGACTTTTCCCAAGCATACATTTTGATTATTCTGTTGCAGGTTGTAACTTCATTCATGGTCCTGATCCTGAAGTTGGTGAACGTTGCAGTCTTGTTCTGCAGTGATGAAAACAACTTCCCAATGCAACTTTGTAAAGGCAGAATAATTAGAACTGCCATTCCCGCAAGGCATGATATTCCTATTTCCATCCAGAGAAGGGCAGTCACCGCTATAGCTTGCAATGGTCCTGCCCATAGAAAGTGTAAAAATATTGTTACCTGATCAAACTTGTTCACATCGTTGGACAGCAGATTGACGATCTGGCCCGTGGTGGTCTTCCCCATGGCCGTGTTACTAAGACGAAAGGTCTTGCGATAAATCATATGGCACATGGCTATTCTTAACCTCATCCCAGCACACTGAACATGATAAAAATATAAGTGATGCAGTATGGCCAAAATGAGCGTGCAGATGGTCAAACTCTGGCATAGGCGTAGGCTGTGTGGAAAGCCACAGAATCGGTGGGATCATAATTTTCAAAATAATAACTTTCCCCAAAAATATGGGCTGAATTACTCTGGTGCCTTTCTCAATTAATGTAAAAATTCCCAAAACTAAATAAGATTTCCAGTAACACTTTATGATTTCTTTTGTTAAAGAAGGCTTCTGTGCATCTTTCTCGGCTCTTAAAAGTTCTTTATCCCAGTACCTTTGCAGCTCTTCTCCAGGATGCTTTGAGCAATCTGCAGGAAGCACTGAATACATATCATCGTCTTCTATTCTCTGTTTATGGCCAATTTTAAACAAAGAGTTTAGCCACCAGAAGAGCACGCGCGAGCAGAGGTTGGCGTCCTGCAGCGGCTTGGGTTTCAGGTTCTTTATCTGAAAGGGCTCTTAGAAATGATTTGGTTTAAGTCTTTATTCTACAGAAGAGGAAGCTGAGGCCCAGAGAGGTAAAAACCATTTGCCCAAGGGCACACGGCTAACTAGCAGCAGAACTGAAACTATAATTTACGTCTCCAAGCTCTAAATCCAGTATTCTTTCCATTACCTTGTGATCCTTCCTGCTAAACCAACTTCCATTGACCACAATGGATAATGCAGCAAAAGCCCCAAGAGTCAGTGTCCCATCATTAAAACTTCCTCAGTATGGAGTCATAATTCAGCCATCATGTAGAAGAGCTCTCAAAAAGGAAACGTATTGTCAGTTGTCACTGGGCTTGGCTAGACACAGACACTATTCAACAAATGGAGGAGGAACGCCCAAAGCTGAAGCGTCATGAGAAGACCCAACATGAGGTAACTAAGACAACCCACATACATACTGCCTGGTCTTGTTGCCCAGTGAGATAGGAGTTTTCTCTGCCTTTCATGATCATATGAATAAATGGAAAATTGATCACCTTAACCCTGAGGAGCAAAATATTCCCTTAAAGACAATGATGGGAAAAACATATAAGCAGGATCTGGGAATGACTTAAAAATAAAACAAAATAAATCAATCTGCTAATCAAGAGAGACAAAGAGAAAAATCTGTATCAAAAAGGAGGGAAAGGGAGTGATGAACACAGGATTTAAGATGCTGGTTATCTCTGGTTGGGTAGGGAGAGGCAGTGATATAAGATGGGAGAAGACCAGAAAACCAGAATTAAATTATTGTGAGAGTTCTGGCTTTTGTATTGGTGGTGATGGGTAGTGGGTTCATAGGTGTTTTTTACATTATTAAAATAAATAAGTAAAATGGAAAACTTCCTAGAAGCACCCATATTACTGATTATAACTGATGTTAGGAAAAAAAAAAAAATCCCAGCAGACCAATAACAAGATATTGAATCAGTAATCAAAAACCTTCCAACAAGGAAAAGTCTAGGACCAGATGGCATCACTGATTAATTCTACCAAACATTTCAAACATATTCTACCAAAACATTTAAAAAATATTTGTGAAAAAATATTCTGCCAAACATTTCACATATTTTAAAAGCCCTTCAAACTCTTCCAAAAATTGAAGAGGAGGGAATATTTCCCAACTCACTCTATGAGGTCATTACCCTGACACCAAAACCCAGATAAAGACATCATAAGAAAAGAAAACTAAAGACCAATATTCCTTATGAATCTAGATGCCAAACTCAAAACAAAAACTAGCAAACTGAATCCAATAGTCCACTGAAAGGATTATATACTATAATTAAGTGGAATTTACCCCAGGAATGCAAGAGTAGCTCAATATAAGAAAAATTGATCAATGTAATATACCATGTTAATGAAATGAAGGAATAAACCCACACAATCATTTCATTTGAGTCAGAAAAGGCATTTTTAAAAGTCCAGCAACATTTCCTGATTAAAACACTCAGACAAATAGAAAGAGAAGGGAACTTCCTCAACATGAAAAGGGTATATATGAATAAACCACAAGTAATATCATACTCAATAGTGAAAGACTGAAAGCTTTCCTTCTAAGGTGAGGAATAAGACAAAGACGTCTGCTTTCACCACTGATATTCAACATTGTACTGGAAGGTCTAGCCAGTGCAATTAGGCAAGGAAAAGAAATAAAAGTCATACACATTGGAAAGGAAGAAGTAAAACTATCTCTATTCACAGATGACATGATCCTATATATACAAAATCCCACAAAAATCCACAAGAAAGCTACTAAAGTAAATAAACTAATTATTTAGTTTAAGATCAATACTCAATAATCAGTCTGTTTCTATAACTCAGCAATGAACAATCAAAAGAGAAAATGAAGAAAACAATTACATTTACAAAAACATCTAAAAGATAAAATACCAAAGAATAAATTTAACCAAGCATTTGAAAGACTTGTACAGTGAAAATTAGAAAATATTGTTGAAAGAAACAAAAGACCTAAATAAATGGAAAGACATTGAGAGAGAGAGAGTACTCCAGGTTTGCCTACAGCTGTAGAAAGACAGATAAGCCCCAAGAGACTCAAGGAGATGAGGATCAGGGATAGATACCTGATTACCCACAGCTCAGCTCAAGGGAAAGTAGAGAGACCGGCAGATCCACCATCTTGCCTTGCCATGTGGCAAGACTCCAGGATCAGCTAGCAGCCTACTTTTGATGAGAAATCATCTCTGATATGTTTTGATTTGGACATTTTCACAACTCGGAACTGTAAGATTTTCCTAATAAAAAATTTGCATTTTAAGAGCCAATCCATTTCTCGTATATTGTATTGGCAACCTTTGGCAAATACAGACATGTTGTGTTCATGATTGTTAATATGGCAATAATACTCAAAGCTATCTAATGATTCAGTGCAACCCTATCAAAATTCCAGTAGTCTTTTTTGCAGAAATGGAAAAGCCAATCATTAAATTCATATGGAAATAGAAGGGGTGCTGAATAGATAAAACAATCTAGAAAAAGAACAAATTTGGAGGTCTCATATTTCTCAATTTCAAAACTTACTACAAAGCTACAGTAATGTAAACAGTGTGATGCTGGAATAAGAATAGACATATAGATCAATGAAATAGATAGTCCAGAAATAAAACCACATGCACATATATATAACCAACTAATTTTTGACAAGGGTGCCAAGTCAACTCAATGAGGAAAGAATAGTCTCTTCTACAAATGATGCTGGGAAAACGGGATAGCTACATGCAAAATAATGAACATGGATGCCTTCTTCATTCCACATACAAAATTAACTGAAAATACATCAATGAACTAAATATAAGAACTAAAGCCATAAAACTGTTAGAAGTAAACATAGGGGGGAATCTTCAGGACCTTGTATTTGACAATGGATTCTTAAATATGACACCAAAAGCATAAGAAACAAAGGACAAATTAGATGAATTGGACTCCTTCAAAGTTTAAAACTTTCATTCAACAAAGGACATTACTGAGAAAGAGAAAAGACAACCAACAGAATGGGAGAAAATAGTTCCAAATCATATATCTATCTGATAATTATTTAATAACCAGAATATATAAAGAACTCCTACAACTCAACAACAAAAAGACAAACAACCCAATTAAAAAATGAGCAATAGCTTGAACATTTTTCCAAAGAAGAACATGAAAAGATGTTCAACATTAACCATTAGAGAAATACAAATCAAAACCACAATGAGCTATGATTTCATACTCTCTGGGATGGCTATTAGTTTTAAAAAATTGAAAATAGCAAGCGTCAGCAAGGAGATGGAGAAATTAGAATCCTCATGAATTGCTGGAGGGAATGTAAAATGGGCAATCACTGTGGAAAACAGTCTGGCAGTTCCTCAAAAAGGTAAACATAAAACTAACCCAGAATTCTACTCCAATGAATTTCACTTGAATGAAAGCAGAGACTCAAACAAATAGTTTTATACCAACGTTCACAGCAGCATTATTCACAAAAGCCAAAAAGTAGAAACAATCCAAGTGTCCATCAACAGATAAAGAGATAAACAAAATGTGGTATATACATGCAATAGGATATTAGTCAGCCGTAAAAATGAATGAAGTCCTGGTACAACATTGATGAATCTTGAATTCATTATGCTAAGTGAAATAAGCCAGATACAAAAAGACAGATATTGTAGAAATACACTTATATGACATATCCAGAAGAAGCAAATTCATAGAGATAGAAAATAGATTAGAAGTTACTTGGGCATGGTGGGAAGAGTGAATGAAAAGTTATTGCTTAATGGGTACTGAGTTTCTTTTTTGAGTGATGCTTTGATAATGGATAGTGGTGATGATTGCACAACATTGTGAATGTAATTAATACTACTTAATTGTAGACTGGAAAATGATTAAAATGCAAATTTTATGTTTTATATATATAATCATAATAAATAAATAAAATAAAAAAACAAACAAACAAACAAATAAATAAAAGTAAATTTATATGAGGGCCATGCATGGACCAATGATGAAAGTGTGTTGTGAACCAAAGTTTAGGCATAATCCAAGTCTGTGCACCTGAGGTCCATGAATGAGAAAGAAAGAGGAAAAGAAAGAGCAATTATGTGTCACCCTTGAGTACTTGATGGAACACTTAAATAGAAGTGATAATGCCTGCTCTACCACTCTAAAATAAGACATTCTGCAATGAACTTGGGCTTCCTGTGTGTGGCTCTCAATATCACATTGACCTGGTTAAACTTGCTTTAGTTTCAGTTGTGAGATAATTAAGGACAAACCATTTCAGGTCCTTAAATCTTTTTTAAATGGGCAGGAAAGTGTATTTCTAAGACTTTCTGAAACAGGACTCAAGAACTGGCATCACTAAGAAGGAAAACAGGAAGTGACTGATTAAGAAAGTTAGAGATGAGGTTTGAATAGCAACAAAGTTGCCTGATTAGGGTTATATTTTAGTGTTGGCTGACTGCCTGCACTTGACAGAATGAAGAGCCCATATTCCATAACCCACTCTAAGACCACTGTTTTGTTAAGTACATTAATATAAATAAGGCAAATTTGGTAAATGTTGACATTTGGGGAATCTGGGTGAAAAGAATATGGGAATTTTTGGCAATATTTCTGCAACTTTTCTTTAACTTTGAAATCATTTTAAAATAAGAAGTATATACATAAATAAATAAGGCAAAACATTAATGTATTTATTGGAAGGCCAGAATAACAAGAATAATAATCAATTTGAAAGGTTTACCAAAGGATTTTATATCAGTATGCAAGTATTATTTTTAGAAAGTGAAAAGAACAAAAGTTTGTAAGAGAATGTAGGAGAAATCATAGAATTGAGGTTAAATGATTTTCCCAAGTCTGCACAGAGAGCTAACAGAAAAACCAGAAGCTAGAATAAGGTATGGAGAGATTGTTTTTCTTCCTTTAATAACTCAGTAGTCATGGAACAGTGAGGGGGCATTTAGAATGAGTTCAGATACAGTGAAACTCTTCAATGGACAACTTAGTTAGATAATTTATGTACACCCAAATCCCTGAGAATAAATAAAGAAAAGCTATCTTCATCTATAGATATAGAATTCTTGGTACATAAAATACCACAGTGAAGGGGTGAATGGTCTGTGGGAAAGGATGTTGAATGTCTCAAAAGAATAAAGTATTGCCTGTGGTAATTGGAATACTCAAATCTTGAGGGATCAGAAGTAGGAAATGCTAACATCACTAAAATAGTTTTTCTCACTTGCAGTTTGAACACAAGTTTAAGTTTGTTGTTTGTTTAATTTTAAAAATCACATTGGGTTCATAAGTACAAGCATCAATATCAAGGATCTGGCATATTGGTCTGTCCTCTTTTGCTAGGCACTGCCTATGTACTCTAGGGATTATTGCCACTCTATTAGAGAATATAACAGGACTCTCCAGGAGTCCTGTTATTCTTTCGGTTATTGTGTGGGTCTCCACCCACCAAGGCAACACCCTATTATCACTTGAACACATTCATATTCCATAGAGGCATGCCCTAAGTGCACCCCTTCCCACACTTCCTCCCACCACCAACACCCCACACCAGTGATCCATTCCTGCTACAGTTGCAACCCTTCTGCAATCCAAAACCAATCCCCAAAACAAAGCCAAAATAATTAAAAGAAAAAAAGAAATTGAAAATTAGTCTAGTATTATATATTGCCTAAGAGTTATCTCCTGAAGGCTTCCTTGTAGCTGTAATGTGGCCTCACTCTAAGCTAAAGACAGCATATAAACTCACTACTTTCCCTCCAGCATGGGACATAACTGTTGGGGATGAGCCTCCCTGGCACTGAGGGATTATTACCAAGCACTAATTAGTGATGCATTTGGAAAAAGACCTTGACCAAAAGGGGGAAATATTAAATACAAATGCGTTTTAGTGGCTAAGAGATTTCAAAGTGAGTCGGGATGTCATTCCTGAGGTTACACTTATGCACATTTCAGGAGAATCTCCCTGCTTGCCACAGTAAACATTCCTCAAGCAGGGGTGCTCCAGACACTATAGGCAGGGCAGACAACCTCAGGAACTCAGCACTCTGTCAGTAGAACTTATCTTGGAATATATGATAACCTATTCCCCCAATGTATCAGAGTTAGACTCACTTATAATTTTCCTTATACATGGCTCTTATACCCTTTTTATTTAAACCTATAATTAGCATTATATCTGTTAAATATGTGTCCCAGAGACTTAAATCTTCTAGCTGTTCATATGCCAGTTGAGCCCTGAATCTCAGCAGAGTTACAGCCAACACCTACTCTCCAGTTCATTGACCTCACCCAGGAAAACTAACAAAAGGATAATGATGAACAATGCTCATCCCAAAAAACAGAGTGCAACTGCAAGCAAGACAGTTCCATCCAGCTGCTCCATGGGACCTAAGCCCCCTCTCAATCAGAAGCAGAATAAGCATCACTATCCCCAAAGATTGTGGAATGAACAAATATAAAGGGGGAATGCAACTATGGACTAAAGTAGACATTATTATTCTAGTAATGGAAGAACTTACAAGGTTGATATAAAGGCAGTAGTCACCAGAAGTTCTTAGTGGAGAGAAAGGAAGAGAAGTTGGAACATGGGGCATTTTTGGGACATTGGAATTGTTCTACATGACATTGCAATGATGGATAGAGGCCATACATTTTGTCAAAACCTATAAAATTGTGTGGTGCAAAGTGTAAAACGTAATGCAAACTATAGACCATGGTTAGCAGCAATGCTGCAATATGTGTCTACTTGTAACAAATGCACCACACTAATGAAAAGTGTTGTTAATGAGGAAAAGTGTGGCACTGGGAGGGGGTGGGGTGTGTGGGAATCTCCTATATTTTTGATGTAACATTTATGTAACCTAAAGCTTCTTTAAAAATAAAAAAAAATTACAATGGGGGAAAAATTCATTGTCATCTAATAACAATGGATTTGATGCCTCTGTCTCAAGGATGAAATGGTGGATTATCTTCTCTCTTTCCTCAATCACTCTGGAATTAAGCAATTCTGTTGTGAAAATGGTTCCCCATTAATATATGTGAAATTTGATTCAGGAAGATAGGAAAGAAAGTTACAATTACCTTCAGAGAAGAAATAATATTTCTCTGCCTCTGAACAATCCTAAGGAGGAAGGAAGTGTAGAATTCCTGTTCTCAATTTTTCTGAAGTTATGACTCATCACACCTTTGCTAACAGTTACTCACTTTAAGAGTTTTGAGATACTCTCCTGGACCAGTTGGTGGTTTTTCATTTGCTGGAATTTAATATGCCCAATTTTTATCCATATGGCTTAACAAAATGGACTCAAATCTTACTGGAGTGGTCCCTCTCTCATTCACTCACTCTTCAATATTCCTTGTAGTTAAAAATTTTTAAGGAGGAGGGGCAATAGCTAGAATGAGGCCAGATATATGTAAAGAAACATAGCATAGCAAAATCTAAAGGAATGTGCAATATCCAAACATAATACTTTTACTTTCTTGTTTCCCTACAATCACTGTCAAGGAGATGAATCCAATTAATAAGGAAGATAGGTAGATGAGATGAGAGAAAGAAATTCCAAATTAACTTTTTCTTTTAGCATGTGTGTACCAAATGCAAAGTACTGAAACTGAAAGAAAAAGAATAGAAAATCTGAATAGACATATAACAGGTGAAGAGACTGATTTAGTAATAAACAAACTTCCCATAAAGAAAAAAAAAAAAAAAAAAAAAAAAAAACAAGCTCAGATGGCTTCACTGGTGAATTCTATGATATTTTGAAAGCAGTATTAACACCAATCCCTCAGAAACTCTTTCAAAAAATAGAAGAGGAAAGAACACTTCCCAACTTATTCTATGAGGCCAGTATTATCCTGTTACTAGACTCAGACAAAGATATCACAAGAAAAGAAAACTACAGACCAATATCCCTTATGAATTTAGACACAAAATTCCTCAACAAAATGCTAACAAGTTGAATCCAGTAACATATAAAAAGGATTAATCAAAGTGAGATTCATCTAGAGAATGGTGATTTAATATGAAAAGAGATCAATGCACCATAATAATAAAGGACAAAAAGCACATTATCATCCAGTATATGCAGAAAAAAACATTTTTACAGAATCTCAAACCATTTCATAATAAAACACTCAACAAAGAACAGAAGGGAACTTCCTCAACCTGATAAAGGGTGTCTACAAAAAACTCACAGCTTTTTATCATATTATATGGTAAAACAAAATGCTTTTCCCCTAAATTCATGAACAAAACAAGGTTGTCCACTCACACCACTTCCATTCAACATTGTATTGGAGGATTTAGTCAAGGCAATTAGACAATAAAAAGAAGTAAAAAGTAGCCAGAGATGATGAATGTACAACATTGTGATTATACTCAAAGCCATTGATTATACACTTTGGATAGAAGAGCCAGAAACAACAGCTATGTACAGTGCAAGAAGCATAGAGAGGTTGAGAGGTGAGGAATTTTCTTGTTTGTCTGTCTGTTTTTTGTTTATTATTATTATTGAAATAATGAAAATGCTTTAATAATGATTGAAGTGATGAGTGCACAACTATGTGATTATACCAAATACCATTGATTGTACACTTTGGATGAATTATATGCTTTATTAATATGTATCAATAATATTGATTTGTTTTTAAAAGTATCCAGATAGGAAGGGAAGAAACAAAACTATTTCTATTTTCAGATGACATGATCTTGTATATAGAAAACCCTAAACAATCTTCAAAATAAACTACTATAATGAATAAACTAGTTCATCAAGGTTGCAGGGCATAAGATCAATATACAATTGTCAATTGTAGTTCTATACATCAGCAATAAAAAAATTAAAAAAAAATAAAGAAAACAATTCTATTTAAAATAGCATCAAAAATAATAAAATACTTAGGGATAACTTCAATGAAATTAGTGCAAGACTAGTACACTGAAAACTACAAAACATAATAGAAAGAATTAAGACCTAAATAAATGGAAAGACATTTCATAGTCATATATTGTAAGAATAAATATTTATTGTTAAGATGGCAATACTCCCCAAATTTTGTTCTGCAAGACACCATTAAGAAAGTGAAAAGACAACCCACAGAATGGGAGAAAATATTTGCAAATCATATATCTGATAAGGGACTTGTATCCAGAATACATAAAGAATTTTTATAGCTTAATAATAAAAAGACAACCCAACTTAAAAAGAAATAGGCAAAGGATCTGAATAGACATTCCTCCAAAGAAGATATATAAATGGCCAATAAGCACATGAAAAGATGCTCAGCATCATTAGCTGTTAGGGAAATCAAAATCAAAATCTCCTTTGCACCCACTGGGATGACTGTAAACCAAAAGACAAATAATAACAGGTGCTAACTGGGATGTGGGGAAATTGTAACCCTTCTGCTTTACTGTTGGGAATATAAAACAGTGCAACTACTTTGGAAATAGTTTTTGAACCCTCAGAATATTATACAATGAAGTCTAACATGTCCCAGCAATTTCATTCTTGGTCATATACCCAGGAGAAATGAAAACAAATGCCCATGCAAAAACTTGTGCATGAATATTCATAGTAAGAGCATTTTTCAGAATAGCCAAAAAGTGGAAACAACCCAAATGTCCATCAACTAATGAATGGATGAACAAAATGTGGTATCTCCATACAGTGGAATATTATTTGGCCATTAAAAGGAATGAAGTTCTGATTCATACTACATCATGGATAAACCTAGAAAACATTGTTCTGAGTGAAAGAAGCTATTGTAGATTGAATCATGTCCTTCACAAAGACATGTTCAAGTTCTAACTCCTGGATCTTCAAATAGCCTATTAAGATGGGCTAAACTGAATCAGGGTGAGCCTTAATCTGATATAACTGAAGTCCTTATAAGCAAAGGAAATTACAGTAATAGTAGGCAGAGTTGGAGACAGAAGGACACCATGTGATAGAGGCAGGTATTGAGCTAACTCCAGAATACTACAGACTTCAGAGAAAGCAATGCTTACCAATACCTTGATTTTGGACTTCTAGTCTCTGAAACTGTGAGACAATAAATTCCTGTTGTTTACATCAACTAATCTGTGGTCTTTGTTATAGCAGTCCTGACAAACTAAGAGAGAAGCCAATTTTAAAAAGCCACATATTGTTTAATTCCATGTATATGAAATTTCCAGAATGGGCAAACCTATAGAGACAAAAAGTAAATTAGTGGTTTCCAGAGGTTGTAGAGAGGGGAGAAGGGAAGGGGAAATGCTGAGGGACTGCTAATGGGTACAGGGATCTTTTTTATTTAAAAATTTAATTTATGTATCAATGTTATAAGTTACTCAGTTAACACAAGTGGTTTCTGTTCCTCCTTATTTTTTCATTCCTCATTCCTGAGGGATGTGTAACTATGTCCACTCCAACTGCTTCAGACTGAGAAGGGATGTAGATATTATGGGGCAGAGGAATGGAATTTTTTCATTGCAGTTGAGGATACTTCTTGCTTTTGGGATGAGGCTGGTCCATCATCATCATTTTGTTAGTTGTCCAGGACAAGCCTGAAGAAATAGAGAATAGGATTTGGCTGCATATCTGCTGGGTTTCAGGACTCAGCCAGCATATGAACAATCCAAAGATTTAAGTCTCAGAAATATACTTAACAAGTAAATTGAAAATTATAGGTTCATATAAAAGGTGTAGAAGAATTATGATTGGGGGGATTATAAATGAGTATAACTATGTTATATTGGGGGAATAGATTTTCATATATTCCTAGATAAGGCCTGCTGAAGGGGTATTGATTTCATGAGCCTGTGTGGCTTGCCTAGGGCCCTCAGGAGCACTTTTGTTTGAGGCTTTGTTTGTTGTGAAGTCTGGCAGAAACCTGCATAAGTGTAACTTCTGGAATGATCTCACAATTCACTTTGAAATCTCTTAGCCATAAGAACTCTATTTTATTTAATATTTCCCCTTTCAGTCAAGGTCTTTTTCCAAATGCATCACTGATTAATGCTTCATAATAACTGCTTGGTGCCAGGGAGGCTCATCCTTGGGAGTCATGTCCCACATTGGGAGTGGGGGGAGATAGTTTATTTGCAGAATTTGGCTTACAGAGTGGCCACATTTGAGTAACAAGGAAGTTTTCAGAAGATAACTCTTAGCCATTAATTATAATTAGGCTTAGTTTCATTATTACAGAAATAAGTGCAAGCATTAAGATCAAGGGTTTGGCTTATTGGCCTGTTTTATTAGGCATGACTTGTATATTCCAGTCCTTTTTGCCATCTTATTTGAAAAAGTAGTAGGATTTCCCCAGGAAGGAAATTTAATATTTTATTAGCTACTGTGTGGGTCTCTATCTATCCAGAAAACATACCTATGGCAACAAAGAAACATTTATATCCCATAAAAATATGTGGCTATGTAACATTCAGGATGCTCAAAAGGCCCTGTCTGATCTGGCAAAATCAGGCAAAAAAAAAAAAAAAAAGGTCCTGTCTGTTGGGACACCTGACCATATCCATCTTTACCTTCTTACCAGAGTTATGTTAATTGACAGGTAACATAATTTACCTTGATTCTTGTGTAAAACTCTTCTTCTTCTTTCTTTTTTGTTTTTCTTTCCTGGAGATGAAGCTTTGACCTGCAGCAAGCTGCATATACATTCACAGAAACCTCAGAGTAAAACAGTATAACTGACAAGGAAGGTGTTTGGATGCTTCTGTGGCTTATAACATTTTTCTAAGAGTAAAAAAATGCAACATTTCCATAACCCTTCCCCTCCCCCCATTTTTGACATCTAATATTGGTGTGGTACATTTGTAACAATTGATGCAAGACTGTTAAAATACTACTAACTATAGTCCATGTTTTGCTTTAAGTGCATTTTTCCAGATTTTAAGGGGTGATAAAAATGTTCTAAATTAAGCAGTGGTGATAGTTCTACAACTCTGTAATTTTATTAAAAGTCATTCATTTGAATACTTTAAAAGGATGAATTTTATTGTATGTGAACTGTAATAAATCTGTTATTTTAAAAATGTATGCACCCTTTTCTTTTGCCCTCTCTCATCAGGATCTTTTTGTGTATTCTTCTGTGCCCCCTCAATAGCCACCCCATTAAGGAGCCTTTTTTATTTGCTCCTAAGTGGATGGAGAAAATTTCAGTTCCTCTGCAACTAGTCGTAAACTTCACCAACCACATTCCACGGCAAGAGGTGACTACTCCTTCTCTTCCTCTTCTGCCCAGACAGATCTGTATGGGTTAATGTATTTCTAAGGGATGTGCTTGAAGGTCACATGCATTGCAGAGGAGAGGTGAGAACATGCAGATGACAACACAAGTCATTGCCACA
This sequence comes from Tolypeutes matacus, assembly GCA_026826555.1. NCBI lineage: Eukaryota > Metazoa > Chordata > Mammalia > Cingulata > Chlamyphoridae > Tolypeutes > Tolypeutes matacus. The sequence goes on from JAKSZT010054399.1 coordinate 18,085,180, forward strand.
ACTGGAAAACCAAGATCATGTGTGGCAGTAAGAGGCGGGGCCAGGATCTCTCTCTTCTCGTAGACATGAGAGTGACTATCGTCATGGGTGATATCATCATCGGGCTGGATATGGGCGTGTATGGGTTAGTGTGGGCATGTGTGCCCATGAAACCAATGAGAGTTGGACTCAGAGCCCTGCTAAGTGAGACTGTAAGCCAACTTCTGTTTTTGCTGCCCTTATAAAGAAAGAAGCCAATCGGAAGAAAAGTCCATCTCAGGAAATCTATTTTTTTCTTTGAAACCAGAAATAAGCCAACCAAAAGTAAAATAAAATTTCAAGCTTCAACGCGACCCAATCTCTTATTCATTTTGGATCCTTAAGAAAAACAGACGGGCAAAATATTACCACTGAGGCACTGCAAGATTCTTCAGCATCAAAGCAAAGTTTATTAAGGTGAAGTCTATTAATGGAACGATGGCATTTTAGTGCAACAGTTATATTATAGATCTCCTCATTTCTGGTCTACTAATTATCTTACTGTATACTACACTGTCTCCCCTTTTATCAATAAACAAATAAACACACAAACAAAATTGGTTTTGTGCTTAACCCTAAATTAGCCCAGAAAATTCTCTTATCATTTAGGGTTTTACTCTGTGTGTGTGTGTGTGTGTGTATATATATATATATATATATATATATATATACACATGCACACATATATACACATATATGTGTATATTACATACACATATGAGTGTATATATACATATATATGCATATTATATATATATATATATTATATATACATTAGGTTGAACCATATTTGACCATTTTAATTTATAAAATGGCTATTTCTTATGGTTCACCCTTAAAATTTATATAAGTAGAGTTTACCTATCTGATTACTTCAAATTAGTAACCAGAGATTGGGTCTCCAGACTTCTCATAATCAAGCAGTTCATCTTATGTCTATCTCATTTGGTATTTACCATGGTAGTTTATAATACTTCTTTTCCTTCGGCCAGATAATCTAGTCCCATCAGGGGCCTGTGATTTGAAGGCCTTATTTCAGGCTTTGGTCCATGTTAGAAGGTATGGAGGCTACATGAAATAGGCAAGGATTATCTCATTTGTGCTGATGAAATGTGTTAAAGGACAATTTTCCAAAAAAGGTAAAATCAGACCCTCGTACAAATACAAAATGAGCATGTATCAAAAATTTTCTTTTACTCATTAATGTGGTTCTTGGAATTCTCCCTTGGGAGGGAATAAGGAATTACAAAATAAATTTACAAAGCAATTCAAAATTTTTCTTCCACAGATTGATTGCATTCCACTGGGGACACAATTTTCATTTATATGGACAAGAATCATTTGCATTATTTTTAGTTTTCTACAGCTTATAGAATTGTAAAATAGCTCAAAGACAATGAAAGGTGGGGATAACCTTGATGGGTGCACTCTAAATAGAATACCCACATTTTTTTTTTCCATTTCAAAACCTTTTTCACCATAAAATACTATACTGCAGGATGTATCAGTCTCAGTTATTTTCACTCTTAATTGATATATTTTCCATCCCTGTCTTTCAGTTTTGGAATAGCACTTTTATTTAGCAAAAAAATTTTAAAGGTGCCCAAGGTGGATTATTTTAGACAGGAGAGTAGCATGTGTTTGTGCAAAATGGGAAGAATATGAAAACATTGGGTATGGGGTGGAAATCATCAGAGGAATTTTTAGCACTGCTTTGCACATGTGATCGAGATCAGAAGGGTATAGTGTGGAGGGAGAAAAATGATCTGAGAATTAAGGAAATTGGACCTGCTAAAGGCCAAGCCATTAACCAGGGGTTTGACAGGGGAATTTCAGAAGGGGCAAATGCTGCAGACCAGTGTTTCAGGAAACAGAGGGAGGGAAATGCAGGAGTGGGGAGGAGCGTTCCTTTTATTCTCCTTATCTCATTCAATCCTTATAGCCATCCGGGCTAGAGGATGATTTCCACATTTGAGAAGGAAACAAGGAGCTGGGAAGAAGAAACAGCAGGGCCCAGATGTGCCTGCAGCTCATCTGATTTCCCAGGAGGCCCAGGAGGCTCACTGCTTGGGCCCAAGTGACTTTTAGGGGCCTACAAGTAATGGTTAATTCTAAGTTCTTTTCAAATCACGAGAAAAAAAATAAATATAAGAATAATGAATGTAGGATAATGAATCCAGCCTAGATTATATTTGTCATGATATCAACACAGCCATAAAGTAATTTTTAATATTTTTTTTTATAGAGGAAAGGGTCCACAAAGGCAATAGTGCCTAGGGCCGCTAAACGCATTAAAGCATCTCTGGTTCCTTCCCTTCTCAGCTGCATCTTAAAAGTGTCTCTGTTTCCTCCAAAGGCAGTGCCTGCGCTGGACCCAGGACTAGTCCCTGATACTGTTCCTCCACCCCCCCCGACTTATGTCAAATCAACTCTCCCCATCCCTTGCTATGAGAAACATAGTTCTTGGAACTTGTTCCAAGCCTAAGAATAGTTGGTCTGTCTCAAATATATAGTTAACTCCTGGTCAAATGCCACAGAGAAATCTGGAACTGTGAGAGTAACTGAGGAAGTACCAAGAATGGAAAGGATGAGTAGTTGTAGCCATTGTCATCATTATATCCAAGGTAGTGGGTGTGTGGGTCATTGAGCTGTGGACTTTGGGATGACAGCACTGATCACTGAAGGTACACAGGGACGTGGTCCCACCAAGATCTCCTGGTGCTCAGAGCCCTGGGCTGCATGGGTCTGCTTGCTGGGTAACTTCACTTCCCATTCTGGGCAATGGTAGTTCATCAAGCACCTTGAGAACCCAGACAATGTACAGGGTGTGCAATGAACTGCTAAATGGTGCGTTGTGGGAACACAGGCTCAGGCACAACAGAAACTCTCAGCAAATGACTGCTTTATTACTTGTACACAGCAGAAAGTTTCTAAAAGAGCAGGGATCCCATTGTGGCCAGTCTCCCAGAGAGGCCAGGGTTGGTAGATGGCAGCTCTGCATGCCTCACTTTGTGTCAGAGAGGGGAGACAAATCTATGCTGTTTGAGTGTGAGGGAAGGGGACCCTCCTGTTGAGATTTCCTGCCTTTATTTTCATCTGGGGCTGCTTTTTCCTGGTTTCTGGGTTTAAGGTCTGGTTGAGCCTTTTCATTAGACTTAACATCCCCCCCAAGTTGTGGAATGGAAACAGACTGAAACATCACTGCACAATAGAACAGGAGGTGGTGGGTTGCAGTAGGGGAGGGCTGAGAGAGGCCCACTGAGTGTGTGTCTGGGACTTCCCCAACACAGGTCAAATGCTTCTAGGAAGAGGCAGTTGTATCACAATTCTGAGATGTGATCTAAGAAGGTTGTGGAGGGGAGACTGTCTCACCTGGAATCAAGAAGACTTAACTTCTGGCCCTGACTCTGAGACTAACTAGATTTAAGCCTTGCAATAGGGGCCATTCAATTTCTCTGAGCCTCAGTTTTCTCATTGTAAAATGAGGGGGTGGATCACCCCAGCTCTAATTTTACATGATTCTAAAGAGAAAAATATGAAAGACAGCAACAGATTAAAGAAATATTTAAATGAATTTGATGTTTGCCCCAATTCTCCCAGCCCGGCTCTATCAATCAATTCAATTTAGAAAATAGTCCTTTGAGTATCAACAAAATTTTACCTCACTGAGAGAGAAAGTAAAGCATGTGCTGAGTTTCACTCTACAGCTAAATGCTGAATGCAAAGAAAATGGTGTGGGGCCTGTGGGGAATTTAGTGGGCAGAGTTTTAGCAAGGGCTACCTCTGAGGGTAGAGAGGAGCATTCAGTCCATGGGACAACATGGGCTTGGGGCATGGGACAATGTAGCTGTGTCGCCAAGGCCAGAGGGTAGAGACGAATTTATCTAGTCACAATAAAAATGGGGGCAGGTGTGGAATGAATTCCTTAACTTAATGGAAAGTATAATGGGTGTTTTAAGAAAGAATCCTCTGCTGATGTCTTACAACTAAGAAGTAGTGTTTCATCAGCCAGGGTCCTTGGAAAGCCAGGCTGTGACCCCACTTCAGTTGACTCAGAAGGAGAGAAACAACCTATGGCATTGTCAATATTGCCCATTCTGAACACTTCTCATTTAAGTGGTTCTTGACACCAAGTAATAACAATACTCTGCATTGGTCTATTGTCTGATTTTCTCTTTTAACAATACTAAGAAGACCAGGAGATGCGTGGACAAGGACTGAACCTCTGGCCTGATGGCCACTTGGGTGGCTCTGAGACTTAGGTCTCCTGATGCTAGACCAGCAAACCAGGCAGGGCGGTTACTTCTCTTGACAATTCCAGAATAAGGAGATATTTTAGCAACAGCTAATGAACAGCAGAGTCTTATCTTAGCACTCAATGGATATCAGACCCAGAAATATTAAAAGAGTTTAAATTCTGGTGTCTTCATTGCCACTTAGAGTTATGACTGCAGGGCTTTATGCACATAGCTTCCATCTCGGATGGTAGGACAACTCATTCATGATGGAAGAATGTTTATATATATATATATATATCTTTTCATTTAATTAAAAATTTAAAGTTAGCATATTGGAATATTATAAGTCAAACAAAAATAAAATTAACTCTTCAGGTTGAATGAATGTATTCTTTTATCAGTTTCATTTTTTCCCCATATCGAATGGTTTTTATTTCTGTGATGTGTGTTCTTTCAAAATACTATGAACGCTGCCAGGCCTTGTGCGCGGGTGCGCCGCCAGGCCCCACGAGCGGGTGAGCCCCCCAGGCCCCGCATGCAGGTGCGCCATCAGGCCCCGTGTGTGGGTGTGCAGTCAGGCCCCGCCGAACCACGCAGCAAGATGATGACGTAACCAGAGAGTGACAAGGGAGAACCAAGACGAGATGTGCTGAAAAACCAGGAACTAAGGTGGTGCAGGCAGTAGGATGCCTCTCTCCCACATTGGAGGTTCTGAGGATCAAATCCCAGTGAAGACAGGAGGAGAAGGATGAGAAGAGAGGGCAGGAAACAGACACAGAGAATTGCCCAGTGAATGGATGCAAAAATGGGGGTGGTGGTGAGGGGAGTAAAAATGGATAAAAGTAAATAAATAAATAAATAAATAATCCTTTAAAAAAAAAATAGACACAAAGTACTGCATATTGTAGGATTCCATTTATATAAAATGTAAATATAAATCAATTCGTAAAGATGGAATTAGATTACTGGTTATGTAAGGTTGGGGAAGAATAGAGGGATTGAGAAAAGACTGCTAAGAGGTATGGAGTTTTTCTTTTTAGAGTAATGAAATTGTTCTAAAATGTTTTGTGGTAATAAATGCACAACACTGATTATGCTAAAAGCCATTGTTTGTATGCTTTAGATGGAATGTACGGTATGTGAATATATCTCAATAAAACTGCTTTAAAAAATACTATTAATGAATATTCACATATTAATACAATGATATATAGTGAAAGTACCCTCTCCTTTAACTAAGTCTTTGCTATTAGGATTTTTTCTTCAAGATTCTTTATGGTATGTTTAAATGCCACTTCTTTACATATACAGGTCCTTTTTCTGGATGATAGCCTCACCTGTTCTTTTAAAGTCTTCTTTGGCAGGTTTAGTCTCAGACTTGAGCAATCCCTATATTCTTGGATTTCAACAACAAATAGATTCTGTCTAGTTCATGTGACTGTGAATCTAGTGACTCATTTTATAGGAATAATAATGGGGAGGGATTTGGACAATCAGCTAGACAGTGAATTTAATATTTGCCAAAACAGCATTTGGTAGATGGCGGGGTGGTTTATTTTTGTTTATGGTTTGGGTTTTTTTTGCGTGTTTGTTTTTTGTGAATTCATTTCAAATTCAGTGAAGGGTGTTATCTTTAACTTTTAGTTTAAACAAACAAACAAAGACCTCTTTATCAGCCTGAGCAGGTGTATGGAACACAAATGGTGTTTTCATTTCTGTGAAGTACACTTTCAAGCTTGTATAAGTCCTTAAGGATAAGGGCTGTTCCGTCTTCTGTTGGACTTTGTGTTGGAGAAAACATTTTGATGGAAAGAACAAAATATTCAAAGTTCCACTGACCATTCAGTGAAATTGCTTTTAAAATTCTTATTACAAATAATACAGATAGTACATTGCAAACATTTTAGGAAAAGAAAAAAAATGAATTGTCCATACTCTAGGAATACAACTATTGACATTTCAGTTTAGTTTTTGAGTCTTTTTTTCTGTTCATATATACATGATGTAAATATGTTTTTATAAAAACAAAACAATACCTAAATATTATCTTGTATTATGCTTTTATGCATTCATGTAGTATAATATTCATCTACGATAATTTTTAACAGCTGCATAGTTCCTTCATTATGTGGAAGTACTCTAATATATTTATTCAGTACTCTAATTTGGACTTTTAGATTGTTTCCAATTATTCATTATTTAAGCAATATTGTAATGAATATTATATATGTACATTTTTTGGTATATACGTCATTGTTTTACATAGGATTAAAATTCTTAGAAGTAGAATTGATCAGTGTTCAAAATGTTTAAGGTTTCTGATGCCTACTGCCTAATTATTTACTACCACGGATATACAACATTTATATTTCTAGCATCAGTGAATGAGAACATTCAGTGCTCTTTGGCATGTCCAACACCGGTAACATGTGTGTGTGTGTGTGTGTGTGTGTGTCAATATTGGGGGGGGAATGGTGTTTCACTTTTGTTCTGTGCCAAGACCCTTGTTTTCGCTTGGTCCTTGGTAGTTCTGAAGAAACGTGAAAGAGGACGGAAGTCAAATAGGCTGGCAGTCATTTTAGAGCTTTTCTCATCCTTATATGACCAAAGAAAAGTACCGAGCACGGGCTTTTCTTTACCTGTTCTGAAGTCATGGATGACTTGTGGGGGATGGCCACAAGGCAAAAAGGAATTACCCAGACGGAAAAAATAGAAATGGCGTATCTGGGAAGATAGGCCCAAGGCAGCTCAGGAGATCTGTACCCCCATGGCGTCAGCAGAGAGAGGTTTCCTGTACTCCCCGAGTGAGGGGGCGGGGGGCCAAGCAGGAGGGGGGCCAAGCAGGAGGGGAGCTTTAGAACCTAGTTTCACCTTCCTAATTGAACATAATCTGAGGGTGAGAAAGAGTAGATAAGTTTCTGCTGACAGGCGAAATGGGCACTCAAAGAGAGATTAAGTCCACTTATAGAACATAAAGACAATTCTATTTATTTTCCACATGGGTGTAAGGTCAGACACACAGAACTCCCCCTTGATTGTAACTACTCTTCCTACCACTCCCTTTTCCCCATAACCATCTCAGATAAAACTCCCCAGGGTCCTATGTTCCCAGAGCAGAGGAGGGCAATGAACTGTGAAAACACAATTGGTAGGGAGTTATATGTGTCTGTTCTTTCACTATTTCTCCTTCCCACTTGGTTTCACAGACCCTGGTTCTCTAATTTTATTTTGTCAAGCTCAGGTGAGTAAAGAGTTTGACCTCATCTCTCTCTGCTCTCCTCAGAGAGAGGTTTCTCTCTGAAAAATGATTAACCATGCTCCCACTTACAATCTTGAAAATGGGGGTGGGTGACTCGTCCTGAGAAGTCTGTGGAAAATAGTTTCTTTTCAGCTCTGTGATGTTTGAAGAAATGGAAATTGAGACCTAGAAGCAGAGGGAAGTCATTATATTCAAGAAAGTTTTCAAAATAAATCTTTTTCCTTTTCCTTTCTTTCTTTTTTGAACAGAAAAATATTTATGTTTACTAGCCAAAAGTTTCTACTTTGGAATGAAACTCAGAATTAAAACTCTCTTTAGGCTTCTCTGTACAAAAGGATGTAGAGCATAGGAGTAAAACAGGGTCTTTTAACTGTGATATAATGAATTTCTGATAGAAGATTTGGGAACAACTTATGGATATTGTAAAAGGCTGAAGAACACTAACCTGAAGAACCAAGCAATACATGAGCCCCTCCCCAAGTTCCTAGGTTGCCTTCTGTTGTCTACTTGTAGGTCTGTCCCCCCTCCCACCACGACTTTTATCCAGGTATCCTTTGTTGACTTCAAGCTCGAAAGGAACAGGAAGAGGAGGTGAAAGAGAAGGTTGGGATACTTGGTACCAAGCAGACAATGCCAGATGGTCTGAAAGGAGGGGACTTTGAAAGGTGAGTTACATTCAAACGTACCTGTGTCAGGTTGTTTTAGTGCCCAGAAGTGGGGGAGGTGGCCAGATGTATATGGGAGACCCTTTGCTTCTTTCGGTCTCTTCTCATCTCTCTCTTCCCTGCAATCTAGGGCCCCCCCAGGTAATCCTCCCAATTTGCTACATCCATTTTCTTTCTGGTCACCATAGTTAATAAAGATTCCTGGCCAAAAGTCAGAAAACCAAATGCATCTTCCCACGAAGCTAACAGTGAGGCATTCACCAGGGAACCAGCACAGAAGTGGGAAGCAGTCTCCTATTTCAGCCCTTCTGATAGCTCTCCCTTGGGGAAGCATGGATTTAGAGTCGGTCCGCATGGTCGCATGGTTCTAGGTTCAGATCTCCGCTTCTCTGCCGTGCGATCTCCTCACATGAGACATGGTGGCAAGGAGTAGTGTTTGCCTGGGGATAATACTATTTGCCCTGCCTGCCTCACAAAGCGTAAACTTAAATCATGATGGTGTTTGCAAAGCATACTGTAAAGGACAAAGCTCTCCACACAAGCAGTTCTTCTGCCTTTACTGTTGTTATTTATTATTTTCATTACTCCCTGCCCCTCCACATGCCTTTGCTCAAGTTCCAGTGGTTGGTAACTCGCCAGCCTGCACCTGTCCTGTCACTCGGGCTTAGACTGGCAGCGCACAGTGGTGTTTGGTGCCAGGAAGACCTCAATTTGACTCCTGCCTGTGCCATCTATAGCCCAGTGGCCTTGGTCATGTTTTCTTATTGAGCCTTAGTGTCTGTCTCAGTTTGCCGGGGCTGCTGAAATAAATACCCCAGACTGGTTGGCTTAAACAGCAGGAATTTATTGTCTCACAATTTGAAGGCACAACTCCAAAGTCAGTGTCAGCAGGATCATGCTACCCCTGAGGTCTGCAGCGTGCCGGTGGTGGTTTGTCGGCAATCTCTGCCCGTTGCATGGCCACCTCGTTCGCCTGTCTGTCTCCTCGGGACTGCCTGGGACCCCAGCCATGTTGGATTAAGGCCCCACCCTGATTCAATTTGGGCCTTACCTTAGCTAATCACATCTTCAAAGATCCTATTTGCAAATAGGTTCACAGCCCCAGGACCGAGGGTTAGGACTTGAGCATGTCCTTGTGTGAGACGCGATTCAATCCCCAACGGTAACCTCATCATCCAATGGGGCTCGTGATGCCTTCTGTGCAGAGTTGTCGTGAGGCTGAAAACCGTTGGATCTGCAGTGCCCGTACTCATAAAATGTGCTGACAATGGCAGCCTTTATTCTTGTGAGTTCCTGCTTCAGGGCACCAGGCCAGCCATGAGCATCAAGTAGCCTGGGACCACAGAGCAGGGCTGGGGACCCTCAAATGACTACTTAAAACTGAGAAGGGTTCCACATTTAAAGAGGTGTGCTTCCTTGAAGGAAGCGAGAGCATTTATTGTACTATGGATCACAGGCTGCTAAACATTTTTTAGAAATCTTTTAATTTTTTAAAAGATACTTAGATTACATAAATGTTACACAAAAATTACAGGGATTCCCATATGCCCCACCTCCCACACCTCCCACCACCTCCCACATAAACATTCTTCATTAGTGTGGCACATTAATTGCAATTGATAAACACATCCTGGGGCTTTGCACTAAGCATGGACCATACTTCACATTGTAGACCACACTCTCTCCTACACAGTTCTGCATGTTATGTGATGATATAAAATGGCCTATATCTGTCATTGCAGTGTCACCCAGGATAATTCCTAAGTCCCGAAAAAAACCCCGTATTACAACTGTTTTTCCCTCTTTCTTCCCCCAGAGCCTCCAGTGGCCACTGGCTCCACATCAATGTTGTAATTTCTTCCATTTAAACATATTTTAACAACATAGCTAATATGAGAAAGGAGATTGAGAGACTACAGAATACTGTCCCAGGAATGGAATCCTGAGCTTCCATTGGGCTTGTCCACTGCTTTGCTGGGTGACCTTAGTTGGTCTCTCACGTTTCTTGTTTTCTCATCAATGAAAAGAGGTGTTGGTCAGATGATCTCTGGGGTTCCTTGCCAGCTCAAGATGCTGTGTGGTATATTTCTCATATTCTCACCCTCCCACATTGGTTTCAAAATGAATGAACTCAGGAATCTTCTGTTCACCCAACAAGAGTTAAATTTCCACATTATTTGATTTCCCCTCACATTCTTTTTTTTTTTTTTTTTTTTTTTCAATTAAGGATTGGGAATTTTAGAAAAGAAAAAGAAACCATTTAGCATCTGGTGTGTGATTGAAGAGTTACCTCCCGCTGGTCACGTGTTATGTGCCTCCCACCAACCTTTCGTGTGGTTGAAACATTTTCAAAAGGCACCACGGAGCCAAACAGACAAAACAGATGAAACAGAAAGGGAGGCATGGGTCCAGGGCATCAAAGCAGAATCCACGTGGCAGACACTATTAGCCAGCCAATCCACCACCCTCCTCCTTCCTTTCCTACTTCTGCTCTAGAGGGAACAATTTAGTATTTTCAAACTCTAGGGAAAGTCATGTGGCACAGTCTTGGCCAAAGAAATGGAAAAAGGAGTCTACTGGGAAGCATCTGCAAAATATTTTGTTATCTTTCTTAAGAAGGACAGAAAACACTGGCACATTTTTCCTCATTTCTCCTAACCTTAATTGTAAAAGTGATATGTGGAGCTGCAGCAGCTATTTTGCAACTGTGAGGGAAAGACAACGAGGATCACAGAAATACTGGCTGTGACAGTGGGGCTCTTGGACTTCCTACCTCTACACTTCTTGTTATGCTCAATAATTAAAGACCTTTATTGTTTAAATCAATTAGTTGTGTTTTCTGTTACTGACAGCTGAAAATATCCCTGATACCTTTCAGTTCTTTAGAAATATGTAATAGTATTTTGAGGATCCAGGGCAGATATTTTTAATGCTCTAATATTGAAGCAAATGGAAGTATTACTAACATTTTTTTCTGATTATGTATAACTAGATTTCCCCTTACCCAATATCTTTAAAACCTTTTGCAGAAATACTTTCAACAGGCTTCATAACACTCTTTCAAAGTATTTCAGTGTAAGGAAGAGCACACCAATTAACCAGAAAAGGAAATGGCACTAAAGTTGAATAGCTAAATTGTGGATTTAATCAGGACTGCAACAGCTCAAATTTTGAAATAAAAAATAAAGAAACTTGACATTTGCAGCCATGGATGTTTATTTAACTATCAACTGGCTTTCACTTTCCTCATCTTGAAGATGGGAAGGATGAACAGCTAATGGCATTTGACCTTGTCACATTTGGTGAAGGGCACTTATGACAAAGTCTGCCTGTAGCTGAATAATGCCTCCAGGAGTCTCTACATTTATTAATTAGCAACTGCCATCTTTTAAAAGCAGTGTTATATTAAAATGAATTAGGACTCTAAAAGTTCTAAGAAATGATGGGTGATTTAAAAAATAATAGTGAAGAAGGTAAAGGTCAGGAAGGCCGGAAGTAATAAAGGCAAATACCGATACATTTTATTAGGCAAAAATTTAAACACTTACATAAAAAATACACAAAACCAAAAGACAAGCAATACACAGGAAAAATTTTGCAGCACACATTCCTTATATACAAAGAATTCTGTCATGTCAGTAAGAAAAAGATGAATGATAAACAGAGATATCAACAATCAGTTCATAACACTAGAAATACAAATAGCTGTCAAACATGGGACAGATTTCCCATGATTAAAGAAATGCAAATCAAAATAGCAATGAAGATTATTATTTTTGGAGTAATAAAAATGCTCTAATATTGATTGAAGTGATAAATGAACCACTGTGATTATACTAAGTACCGTTGATTGTACACTTTTGGTGGATTGTATGCTTTATGAATGTGTTTCAATAAAATTGATTAAAAAATTAAAAAATAGCAATGAAGTATAACTAGCCATCTGTATTACATTAGCATCACAAAAAGCTTGATAAAAATCAATATCGGCGATGTTTGCAGTCTTAGTGCGAGGGCAAATTTGTATAATTTTGGTGGCAATAAGGCAATTCCTGTTAAAAGGTAAAATGCACGTATGCTTTTCCAGGCAAGTTATCCTATGTATATATGTTTCAACTGTATATACCTTTGCAGAATTATTTGCAAGGCCAAAAAAAAGGGAGAGGAGGGACTCTAATGTTCATAAATAGGAGACTAGATAAATTAAAGTACAATGGAGTAGTCTGCAACTATTAAACAGAAAGGGGTAAATCCAAATGTGCTGATATGGAAAGTTCTGTTAAGTCATATCATTAAGCGAAAAGGCAATATTCAGAACCATATACATGTACAAATATATGTGCACAAATATATATAAATGAATGTATATTTTTAAAACTGTCATCCGGGTATAAATTAAAGGATCTATTTTACTTCTGGATACCAGAAATAGGTTTGGGGTAGGGTATGAGGTGGGTGGCATCTGTTTTGGGGTACAAGTTTGTCTTTACTCTGAGTCAGCATTGAACACAGGGCCCACTACCAGCCCACGGCTCCAGGGGTCACTGGTTGGGGGAAGTGGAGGTCTTGTTGGGCCGTGGGAAGTCCACTGGTTTCAGTTCACATGACTTTGAAGCACACACGACTAAAGGGTCAGCCTCTTAGAAGAAGCCAGTTGGAAGGGTTTCAATTTGACTTTGGGTAGCATCTAAGTCTTAAGAACAAATTCACCCCTCACACACCAGGTGAGTTTCATTGTCTAAACCATCGAAACTAGCTTGGATCCACCCGCAGCAGGGAGGCCAGAACATATCCACACATCATAACCCACGCCTCCTGAGCCTTCTCCACACTTGCACACTGTGGGGAGGGAGAACCAGCAACTCAGTCCTTCATTTCTGGGGCAGAACTTCTCAAATGCCTCTCTTTCCTCCTTCATCCAATATGGGCATCTCAGGAAGGAAGGTCCATCATCACTGATCAGGCTCTCTAGAGCTCAGGCTGAGAACCTGATGCTGCCTGACCATCTGTGAGGAGATTCATCCAAAGCCGGCAGCACATTACTCCTTTGGGAAAACTGTTTGTAGGAGTATTTTCTTTAATTCTGTCCCCTCTCAACCTCCAAAGAAAGTGCTGATCTTCACTCTCGAAAGGTAAGGAGCATCTTTCCCCAAGAGGCAAAATAAGCCAAAAAGTGTGTGGCACTGGTAACTTATGGATGGAAAATTGAATGTCTTTTTTATATTGACCCACAGAATTAAAAAAAAAAAAAAAACCCTAAGGTTTTATTTTTGGGATATGAAAGTTTGCTTGCCTTGAAAATTTGCACAAATCCTTTATTAAGCCATAGTAAGTCATGCAGATAAATAAACATGAATTTTACATATGGTTTAGTTAGAATTTTATGAAGTACATTTGATTTTCTTTCTTTAAACTCAGCTTTATTTACATATCCTTTGCCTACTGAACAATTCACCTATTTAAAGTGCACAATTCAATAGATTTTAGTCTAATCAATTTTAGAACATTTCATCATCCCAAAAGGAGATCCTGTCCCCATTAGCGGTCACTCCCCATTGCCCCTTGCCCAGGCTCTGGTAACCCTCAATATGTTTTCTGACTCTATGGATTTGCCTATTCTGGGTATTTCATATAAGGGGAATCATACAATATTTGTTCTTTTGTGTCTGGTTTCTCTCATTAAACCTGATGTCTTCAAGGTTCACCCATGTTGTAGCATTGTATCAGAATTCCATTCCTTTTTATACCTAAGTAATATTCTCTTGTATGGATGGGGCATATTTTATTTATACATTCATCAGCTGTTGGGTATTTGGATTGTTTCCACCTTTTGCAATAATGAATAATGTTGTTGCAAACATTTGTACAACGTGTAGACGTGTCTTTTCATTTCTCTTGGGCAAATAGCTAGGAGTAGAATTGCTGACTCATTTGATTTTCACAAATATCTGTAAGCTAGAGCCTTGCCCTTTTTTTGTTTAAAATTTGACAGACAGGCCATCTTTCCAAGGATGGCCTGGCCCTCAAAATCACTGCTGGGCCACTGAAACATCTTGCGGCCAGCCACCTCTGGACTTCTTAATAAACATCACATGTCCTTAAGCTTTAAGCCAAAGTTTCTGTTACCTACAAAAGCATTTAAGTCTACACAGGCTTAAAATCAGGTGGGGAGAACCATAACATTAAATAGAAAAGTTACAATAAAACATATTAATTATGATTACAGAAATGTGACCAAAGAGCTTTGGTTACATTGAAGACAGAATTACCAGCCAGCTCAGAGGGGCATGGGGCTTCTAAAGGAGCGAGGGTTGAGACATGCTCTCTGGGTAGTCACTGTGGGTGCAGGAGGTGTGTTCAAGGAGCAGTCCAGGGGAAGTCCAGCGTGAGGGGGTACAGTGGGAAGGGATGAGGCCTTAAAATGCAGTGCTTTGTGCAGAATGCTAATGAGTTACAGTTGTAGCCTCCAGATAACAGGGGCATGAGCATGTGTGTGTGCACAAGTACTCCCACATGTCGATACTCACAGATGGGCAAGGTGGTTAGGATATGGGAAAGACTGGAGAAGTCACAAGGAGGACATGGGGGAGGGCATAAGGAGAGTGTGGGGAGAGCATGAGAAGGACTAGAGAGGGTGTGGGGAGGGTGTGGGGAGGGTGAGGATAGGACAGGGAAGGGTATGGGGAGGGTGTGGATAGGACAGGGGAGGGTATGAGGAGGGTGTGGGAAGGGCCTGGATGACTCAGGTTGGCACACACAGCCTAGGGGACAGGGTCTCCAAACCCAGGGTGGAAAGAGGCCACAGAATGAGGGTTTTAAAAAAATGTCCCCCCTTCCTCCCATCATGGGACATGACTCCCAGGGATGAGCCTTCCTGGTACTGAGGGATTATTAACAAGCACCAACCAGCCATGTATTTGAAAAAAGACCTTGACCAAAAGAGGAAACATCAAATACAAAAGAGTTTTTATGGCTAAGAGATTTCAAAATCCATCAGGAGGTCCTTCCAGAGGTTACACTTATGCACGTCTCAGGCAGATCTCACTAACTTCCACTGTGAACAAAACCTCAAATACGGGTGCTCCTGAAGGCTCTAGAGCCATCCAGACACTATAGGTGAGGCATACAACTCCTTAAAATCAGCACCCTGTTGGTGGGCCTTACCTTGAAATATGTGACAATCTATTTCTCCAATGTAACAGAGTTAGACTCATGTATAATTTCCCTACACATGGTTCTTCTGCCTCTTTTATTTGAACCTATAATTAGCACCATATCTGTTAAATATAGGTCTCAGAGACTTAAATTTTCCCTCTGTTCATATGCCAGTTAAGCCCTGAATCTCAGAAGAGTTGCAGCCAATACTTACTCTCCAGATCATTGGACTTACCCAGGACAACTAGCAAAATGATGATGATGGACAACCCCCATCCCCAAAAACAAAGAGTATCTACAACTGCAAGCAGAATAGTTCTTTCCATCTGTCCCATAAGATCTAAGTCCCCTCTCAATCTGAGGCAAAGTGGGCATCACCATCCCAAAATCGTCAAGGCTGATGAATGAACAAACATAAGGGGGGAATGCAACCATGGGCAAAGTAAACTTATTAATATTGTAGTAGTGGATAACATGTAACATTGCTATAAAGCTAGTGCTTACCAGAGATTCTGAGGAGACGGGGAGAGACTAATAGGTGGAACATAGGGCATTGGAATTAAGTGTAAACCACAATGTAAACTATAGACCTTGGTTAATAACAATGCATCAATATTTATTCATCAATTGTAACAAATGAACCACACAATTGTAAGATGTTATTAATAGGGGAAGATTATTAATAATCTTAATATTAATTAAGGGGAGGGGAAAAGGGTGGGGTACATGGGAATCCCTTATACTTTTGATGTAACTTTTCTGTAATCTAAAACCTCTCTTAAAATAATAAAAATAAAGTTTGTTAAATTAAAAAAAAAAAACACTGACCTTTGGTTGTAGGGAAGCATGGGTTGGGAGTGAAGAGACACAGAACCATACCGAAGTCTGAATGTGGCTGCTGAGGGTGCTCATGCAAGGATTCATCATGAGGTCCCATATCACAGCCACCAGACAAACATCCTTCTTCAGACTCAAATTCATTTTTCAGAGGAAATAACACAGGCAAAAGGAGTTACCATTAATAGAGCATCAGTCATGGGAAAATGTGAAGTTTTATTCTATGAACCTCAAAATGACCTGTTGGGGGAATATATTTCCATTTCATTTCCATTTTACAAATGGTAGGGGCTGCTCAGTGAACGATCCATTTACTCTCTCTCTCCTGAAGCCAGGGAAGCGGGGGTTGGGGTTGGTACCTGCAGAGGGAGTCCTAGGCAAATCACAGGGAAGGGGAAGCCATCAAGGCTCTCTACCTCCCTCTTCCTGCTTGCCCACCCTCCCTCAACCTTCTCTAAGTTCTTCCTCTGCCTATGGCTGCATGCACAGGACTGGGCCAGGTGAGCTGGTCTGGAATCTTGAGACACAGGTGATGTCAAGTGTTTTAGTTTGCTAAGCTGTCAAAAGCAGATACCATAAAATGGGTTGGCTTTTAGCAGTGGGAATTCATTACCTTACAGACTTACAGTTTTGTGGCTGAAAAAAATGTCCAAATCAAGGCATCATCAGGCAACGCTTTTTAACCCCCAAAGACCAGCTGCCAGCGATCCTGGACTCCTCTGCCACATGGCAAGGCACATGGCCTCATCTCCTGGTCCCTCCCTTCTCTTCCGGGTTTCATTGCTTTCAGCTACTTACTTTCCTGGCTTTCTCTCTGTCTGAGGTTCATTCTCTTATAAAGGACTCCAGTAAGAGGATTAAGACCTACCCTGAATGAGGTGAGTCACATCGTTTTTTTTTTAAGGTACTGGTGGCTGGGGATTGAACCCGGCACTCTACCACCGAGCCACATCAGTTCCCCTGAGTTGGTTTTTTCATCTGTTTGCTTGTTGTTGTTTTTTTGTTTGTTGTTTTTTAGGAGGCACTGGGAACTGGGACCTCCCATGTGGAAAGGAGGCACTCAACCACTTGAGCCACATCCACTCCTCATGTGGGTCACATCTTAACTTAAGATCCTACTCACCAAAAGATCCTACTTGCAATGGGTCCACACCCACAGAAATGAATTAACTTTAAGAACATGCTTTTCTGGGGTCCATTCAGCTCCAAATCATCACATCAGGCTTGGGAATGGAGTTCCTTTGGATGTGAGGATGACTTGGATCCAGGCAGGTGGGGACAGAGCGTGCTCTGGCCTGAGCAGATGCAACTCCAGCTTGGAGTCAGGGGTAGTCATGGCTATGGGGATATAAATACACAGGTATTTGGGGGAGGATTTGAAGCAAAAGGGATTTGATTTTCTGTCCAAGCTGGCTCTGAAGGAGCAGAGCAGGGTGCTGATAGAAGAGGTGAGAAGCCCAAAAAATCAGTGAGCAGGATAAGGTATTTGTGTTTTCAGACTGACCTGGATTTGAAGTTCTCTTCTGCTCCTTTAGGTATCTTTCTATTTCTACTCCTGTTTAGTTTCCTAATCTCTAAAATAGAGACAGTAGTACCTGCTTCACAGAGTTGATGTGAAAATTGGCAAAAAAAATATGTTTAGTACTTGTTTACTGCCTGACACAAACTAGGCATTCATAAAATAATATTTATTTTTACTTTTAATATTGTCCAATGCACAGCTGGAAAAAATGTGCATAAATCATTCTTGGAGGAGTAGTTCATTGTTGACCACACTCTCAAGTCCTTTGGATGCTTCCAGAGGGCTTTCCACTTAGAGGTTTCAGAACCACAGGCTCCCTGTTTCCTCCCCCAAGTTGTGGTTATGTTTTCCTATCATCTAGTCCCTGGGAATAAGCACCATCCAATACCCCAATTAAATTCCAACAGGATGGTCCATAGAGCTAAGAGCTGGAAGTCAGTACCTGGGAAATGTTCACATTACATTTCTTATAAATTTTGAAGTATAATTTATAATTTCTTCGAGAACAAACTCTTTTTCATCCCTTGACACTCCCTCACAGTGAGTGGGCAGCTGATGGCACTAGATCTCAGCTTGTGTGGCTGCTCTGTCATCTCCAGGGGAGGTGAGTCAGGCAGCTGGCCCCAGCTTGGCAGGCGAGGGGTGAATCAGGCCAGTGAGATGACTCAGCACCCTCTGCTTGAGCCTATTTTTGTGAAAGGCCTTGTCAAAATGTTCAGATGGATTCAAAACTAAGGGTAAGGGCTATTTCTGGAAATAGCTCTATATTGCTCTGTTGTGCCTCTCGGTAGAACCCATTATTTTAAAGAAGTCTGAGTCACAGATACTAAACCCATCATCCAATCAGGCTTCTCCATATGGCAGGCCCTAATGAGCTACTGGACAGCAGATTTGCTCAAACCATGTTGCCAGGAGTAGGCCATGCCTGTCCCCTCTTTCTCAGCAAACAGAGAGACTCAATGAGGATTAACACAAAGGCTTTCCTCCACTTGAATTCCAGGTCGGCTGGTTTGTTCCAGGAAGCTTTCCCCAATTCACCTGGTCCATTCTCTAAACTCCTGGCACAGTGTGGGACCCCACCTCTCTCTATCTCATCCTTGTGGCTACCTGATTATGCATGTTCTGATTGGTGTGATTGGCTGCCATACTCCCCCATGGGTTGTGGGCAAATAGCTTGGGCATTTAGGGCAGGGGTGTGGGTGGATGAGCTGAACACAGCTAGCATCTGCTGAGCACCGATTAATTGCTTTCCTCATAGTAAATTCAAGGTAGATTGTCTGACCCTCAATTTACATGAGAAAAACCTAAGCTCAAAGGTTAAGCAAATAGAAACACAAATAGAAACTCGGGCATTCTGTGGGTACCCAATAAGTCCTCGTTTGTCAGGCTGTGCTGGGAAGTGTTCCAACCCCAGCTTCACCC
The DNA here is from genome assembly GCA_026826555.1 of Tolypeutes matacus. Taxonomy (NCBI): domain Eukaryota; kingdom Metazoa; phylum Chordata; class Mammalia; order Cingulata; family Chlamyphoridae; genus Tolypeutes; species Tolypeutes matacus. Next base: position 18,104,296 of record JAKSZT010054399.1, read on the forward strand.
CTGTGAGACTCACATTTCCCCAGCTTACCTCTCTGAGCCTTGCCTTCCTCTTCTGAAAATGGGATGATCATCTCATCTACCACATAGGGGCATTGCGTCTAACTCAGGGCCTGCAAAGCTGTGGGCTCCCACCCTAGGCTTATCAACAGCTGGTTTGCACAAAGAGGAAAACACCTGGGTTTCCCAGAAAGCTGTAAGCCATGGGAGCTGATTCCCAGGATCACCCCAACCCTACCCTAATGGAAAATCTTCCTCAGGAGGGCCTCACAAACCTTCTAGACTCTCGATTGTGGTTGAGCTTTCTTTCTCCCACATTGCAGATGGAGAGGCAGATAAAATGAGAGAAAGTGTTTAACAGGAAGTCATACAGGAAGTGGATGCCTGAACCAGGAATTTTAGACTCTCCCCAGGGGCAGAAGGAAAATCCTCAGGAATTGGTGGACTGTTTTCCTTTACAAATAACCTCAAACAAACAAACAAACAAACAAACAAAAAAACATGCCTCAGACTGGCTTAAATAAGAAGGCATTGTGTTATTAGCACCACAAGAAGCCCAGAGTGAGGGCAAATTTCACACTCCACACAGCAAGGTCTGGTCTGCATCCCTGAGATTCTTAGGCTCTGGTGTCTTCTCCGCAGTAGATCTAACCAGCTAGAGCATACAGACAAGACTGGGGGAGTGACAGTTTCCTCCTTAGGAATGATAAGCCCTTTCCCAGAAGCTTCCAGCAGACCTCCCTCATGTTTCCTTGGCTAGGACAGAGTCATATGCACATTCCCATACCAGTCAACTGGCAAGGAGGTTGGGAAAACCCAGTTGTCTTAGCCCAGTGCTTCCCAACTCTGGCTGTGTATTAGAATCACACTTTGCACTTTGGAAAAAGACAGAATCTGGGCTCCACCTCCAGAGATTCTCATCAAATTGGTATGTCATAGAACCTGAGCGTTGGCATTTTATAAAACCCCATCAGCAAGTTCAATGGTCAGTCGTTTAGTGTGGAATGGGTGTTGACGAGGCCACCACCATGACTGGGACACAAGCGGAGGGGAGAAAACACCCCACATTCCCATTTAACAAGGTACCTTGAACTATTGTGCAGTCTTAGCTTTCCTCTCAACCCAGAGATGAGTGGGTTCCCTGACGAAAACACTGGGGCATCCACAGCAAACCCAGTCTGTACCACCTAGTAGGAGTCTTGTCTTGTTCCATTATTGCAACACGCAGAGTAAAACTGCTTCTAGGCAATTCCCAGAATGAGGTGTGGGCATCATTACAACAAAAGAAAAGAGCTAGCTTCGGTTTTCCTGAGCCTTCCCCACACTGCTGGCTCCCAACCTCAGTGGTTGATGTGGGATGTCTGACTCGGTGGAGAAGTCTTAGGGGTTCTCTAGTTGTCGCAGATTTTGATCTGAAAACTCTTCTCTGTGCTTTGGTATTTATAAGGAGGGTAATGGAGAGCTTGTGCTGCTCAGAAAATGTGCTCATTTCCAACTGATTTAGAGAATTTTGAAAGTGGCCAGGAGCTTTTCTTTCCTATTAGTGATTCTCCACCTTGCATTCCCTAAAACTTCCAAGAAATATACTGTGGGTGGTGGTGGAATATGGTCATAACCATCATCAAAACTCAGATTACACGGAACAAGTATCAGCTACATACAGGTGAGTTTCCTAGGTACTGAGAAAGCTCCAGTCCTTCCCACGGGAAATGTAAAGGATGGTAGTACGGTCACGACATTCACAAAGCAATGCGAGATGACACGGGCTTGGGGACAACCCAGCCCCAATAAGGTTGCATGAGCTCAGAGACTTTCTTGCCAATTACTTCCAGGAGAATCATTGCCTGGCCAAAGTGAAGAGAACAAAAAGGGTTGACTGATGTCTGAAGTGGGAGAATAAGTTTGTTTTGGTGGGCTGGATGTTTCACTCAGGTTGTGAAGAGACTGCATGAAGCATAGAAAGTGGGGAGTCATCAAAGATCATCAGGCCAAACCTCCCTCCTCAAAAATGGTCAGAAAACTGATGGCAAAGTAGGGAAGGCATTTATTATTGTCATCGTTGCAAGACCCAATTGCTTCAGTCATGACAAGTACAAATCAGGAATTAAGCTACAAATACAAATAGCATGAACAGCTTAATTCTGGTGCTTTCTACCAAACCACTACCAAAAATATAGCTCAAAATTTATGAGAAAATAATGTCTCTTTTAAGCACCAAGTTTGTCAAGCTGTAGTCATTTGATTGTTTTGTCTTTGAATGTGCATGTGGGGAGGGAAGGAAGCTCCCCACATAGGACCTTCTTGAAATTTTTACTCCCCTGGATCACACAGGGACACAGAGAGTCAAATACATGATCAAATACAAGACAGAACAAGAAGCAGCAAATTATATCATTGATATATCATTTTATTTTCCACTGTCTGATAAAAGAAAGCTAACACTGGCTCTTCCTGTACACAAAGAGTCTCACAGACAAACATTCACCTCCCACAGCTAACACCCATTTTATTATTGAGATAGAGACAACTACAATTAATAATTTACAACTTAATTCTAATTTAATTTAATTCACAATTAAATTATGATTTAGGAAATGTAGTCCTTAAAACTTTGCTTACCTATCTAAAAACTGATTTTACAATTTGAGCATCAGTGCATATCTTTTTAGCTTGCAGGAATCACTTGCTGTTTTCCTTCTGGTCTTTACAAAATACTGTTTGCAATAGTTTGTACATTAACAGAAGCCAACTAACTATCTCTTCAACCCACTTGCATTTTTTTTTTCTTTCCGGGAAAATATTGGGACAAATAAAAACTATTTTCAAGAAAGAGGCCAAAGTAGATGTCATTGTGGCTGTGACGCTCATTCATTTTTCTTGATATTGTTAGTCATATAACAAATACAGAACCACAAATTCTTCTCTTCCTTTGGAGTATAGCTATGCCAGCTCTGGGAATTGCCTTTACAATTGTAATTGTCTTTAGCATTTTTACAAGTTAAAAAAAAAAAAAAAAAAAAGGTTTCCTTTTTTTTTTAATCAGGAAATGTATTCTCTCCCCAGATGCCACTCTTTATATTTAAATAACTGAAATGAAGGACTTTGTCCCAGAAAGCAAAAGAGCTTCCTCTTAACTGAGCAGCACATTCTCAAATGCTCCTGGATCCCCAACCCAATCCTTAAAGGAATTATTATTTATTTTAAATTCACCATGCCTATCTTTTAAAGGAAGCTAAAAAATAGGTAAATGTTCTAGGGACCCTGACAGGAGGTGGCAATTACCTCCTTATGTCTTTGACAATTTTGTTAATTAAAATTTTTTTTCTAGTCTCTTTCTTTTAATGAATGACCCATGTTTTCAAATTGAGCCATTGAATGAGCTCTCATGATCTGTTCTTTCTCTTCTTTTGATACCACTCTGCCTCTCCTAGTCAGCTGAAGTTTCACACAACCAGCTAACTGAAGGTGTTGGGACATTTACAGGAACAAGTTGCTTTACTAGCACTGTCAGAATTAGAACTTGCGCTCTGGAAGGCTGAGCAAAAATTTGCCCAAAATTCATGTGGAAAACATATCTGTAATGATGCTCTGCTTTGTGTTTGAGTTCAAAACAAAGGCTTCCAAGAAATAAAAATAAGCTATTTTTTCATATCAACAAGAATCGTGCTTCCCTCCAGTCCACAGACCTCTCCAAAGCTCGTCTAATCTTTCATGGCTGTGCCTGAGGACCATAGAAAGCCGGCCTCAGAAACAAGGAAGCCTTACTCAGGCTTACTTGCGCTTATTCCTTTAGCATCTCTAGTGCATCTAAGATGTGAAAAGGTCCATGTTTGCAGGGTGGTGAGGCAAGGGAATGAAGGGTGTCACAGAACCTCAGACCTGCACTAATGCAGAATCAAGACTTTGCTGATTCAAGTTGACCAGGTTGAAAAAGGGTTAAATTTGAAGTTAAATTTCTCCTGTGACTGGAAGTAGCCCTGTGCTACATGGACCTAGGCTGTGAACATTCAGTTTTCCTTTAACACACTCTTCTTCAAATCAAATTTCATTTTAAAACTTTAATGTCATTATATATTAATTTTCTTGGGTATGATAATGGTACTATGTTATGTAGGAGAACATCCTAGTTCTTAGGAAGTACATGTCAAAGTGTGTAGGCATGAAGTAACATGATCTCTGCAACTTGCCTTTAAGTGGGTTGTAAGAGAAAGAACCAGCAAATATGGCAAAATGTTAACAATTGGTCAGTCTAGGATGAAGGATGTTCCTTGAAATATTCTTTTCTCTTTTCTGTAGGTTTGGAATGAAAAAAAAAAAAAGTTGTGAAGATACTTAGGGATATATGTAACAAAAAATAAAGAGCCAGTATGAACAAACCTATGACATAATATTTAAGGATATAAAATATAATCCGAATATAGGACAAAAGTTATATATCATTATAAAAATGAAAATATGTGAGCTAATTTTTCTTGTATTTGTAATATTATAAAATTTCACTCATTTTTATGAGCTTAAGAGGATATTAATTCAAACTGTAAAGAAAAAATTTAGACTATTTGTCCTCATTTGCCAGGGCTGCTGTAACAAAGTTTTCGTGGACTAGTTAGCTTAAACTACAGAAACTTATTGTCTCCCAGTTCTGGAAGCTAGAAGTCCAAAACCAAATTGTCCTCTGAAGCCTGGAGGTTTCTGGTGGTGACTGACAATCCAAACGCAATTTCTGCCTCCATCACGTGGCCATCTTCTTTCTGTCTCCTACTGATTACGTCCAAATTTCCCTCTTCTCATAAGGACTCTGTCATAATGGATGACGGCCCATCCTAATACAGTTTGGCCTCCCTAACTGATAACATCTTCAAAGACTTTACTAAGGCCAGTACTTTCTGAGTTACTAGGGATTAGGACTGTGAGGTTAAATTCATGTAAGCTTGGCTAGGTTATGGTGTCCAGTTGGTTGGTCAAGCAAGCACTGACCTGATTTTTACTGTGAGGGTTTTCTGTGGATTTAAATCATTGGCCAGTTGATTGCATCTATGGCTGATTACAACTACTGTCAATGGAGATGTCCTAGCCTTCAATGAGAGGAGAAATGAGAGGAGTCCTAGCCAATCCATTGAAGGCCTTAGAGGGAGAAATAAGGATTTCAGCTGTCAGAAAGAATTTCTTTCTCTACTTCAATCAGCCAACTTCTCCTGGGGAATTAATCAAAATCTTCATTGGAGTTCCCAACTTGCAGCCTGCCCTACAGAATTGGGACTTGCCAATACCCGTGGTTGTGTGCTCCAATTCCTATATTCCTATAGTAAATCTCATAATATTTAAATACATTCATATATATGTTTCTTCCCTTTTCTGTTTTACTGGAGAACCCTGACTGGTACAAGGATTTCAAGAAATCCTTTTGCGGTGGGGGTGGGGGGGACCCACAAGTCACTTTGTAACTCCCTTTCTTTCTTTCCTTCCTTCCTCCCTCCCTCCCTCCCTTCCTTTTCTCTCTTTCTCTCTCTCTTTCCTCTCTTCACCCACTCAAGTTTAGCCTTGTCACACTTGGCCCCAGCACAGCGGTCCATCCAACCAAGTAAACACTCTGTGCAAGCAAGGTGCTACATGCTTGGTGGGGAGAAGGGGAGACCAGAGACGATGGTGACTTTAGAAAGAAATATACTTGCATGGCTGTTTGGGGATCTATGCACGTATTTCACCCCCTTCCCACCAATGCTTTGTGTATTATTCTGCAATATGATATAGTGGGAGGGATGCTGGGTTGCTGCCTAGAGAATTGGGTTTCCCACTGCCATTAGCTGGCTGTGTGCTCTAGGCATGCTCCTTCACATCTCTGGGCCTCAGTCTCCTCACCTCTAAAACCAGGGGGCTGGAAGTGAATTTTCAAGGTTCTTCTAGTTCTGATATTCCACAATGTACTCACTCCTCTTTGAAGCACTTGAGACACCTATTTCTTCCAGCTAGTGCCTTTCAGATTCCACTCATGGGAAAGTAGCAGCATTAGGATTAGATCTTGAGCAGCTTAAATGCTGAGCCTCAAGTGTCACAGGTGAATTCTCTCTCTGAAGTCAACAGACTCTACCAAATGCTGGACTGCCCGGTGGGGAATCCCTCCCTCGGTGGTGGGGTTCCCTGCCCCACTCCACCCTGCAGCCCGTAGCATGCTGCATTGCAGTCATGGTGCTGTCAGTCCTACAAGGGGCATTTCCCTTTTCAGAAATTAGATGGAGGGATTTACAAATCTTTCTGCAGCTCCCCTTTTGCTAGAGTTGTCCTGCTTTGCATAACATCATTGAGGCCTCAGAGAGCTGTGTCCTTTTCTTTACTACCCCTTCTTCTTCTCTAAGTACAGATGCCTGGAAGGGACAGACCTAGGAACAGATTATTTTCTGAACTCTAGTCTGGAAGAACAAAGGACAAGGACATACTTCCTCAGCTGGTAGGAGCTGGGAGGAGGCAGTCAATCCACAAAGAGTTTGGGGCTTTTTTCTTTTCTAATTTTTGGTCATTTAAGGTCACTTGATGGTTCTTCCCTCAGATCACATCAATCCATTAGCTCATTTCTTCTAAAATCAGGATTAGACTGTGAACTTCCCAAGAAGTCTCCAATGGGTCTCCATTGTCTTCTTTGAGAATCAGCATGGATTCAGGGAAAGAAAATGGGTTTTGGAGTCAGACAAGCCTGAATTTGAAGCTTCCTTGGGCAATAAATAACTTGACCCTGCAGAATCTCCATTTACTTGTCTGCTAAGGGGACTACTATTTATCTTCCAGGGTTACTGTGAGGATGAGAAGAGATATCTGTAAAAGTGTGTGACCCAGCCCAGGACACATAGGAGATTCAGTTGTGCTGAGCAGGGGAGAGGCTGTACTGAGCACAGGGTCCCTGGTCATTGGGAACACCTATGGTTCACCCTGAGGGTCAGGGCAGGGACCAGAAACCTGTACAGCTCTGGCTCACTCTGGACTCTAAGCAGCATGGACAGCAGCCTGTAGCCCCTTTCCCCTCAGCAAACTCCCACCCTATGGGAAATTGAATGCAGGTGGTTATGACATATGGTTAAGCTCGTCATTTCCAGTAGCTGGCATAGCATGAATAGCCCCCAGGAGGGCAGGGACCATGAGGGGATTTTCCTGTAACCAAAGAGGTTCTTTAGTGACAGTGGGCTTTCTATGGGATGAGAGATTAGGCTAATCCTTGCCCTTTGGCCATTTTCCCTTGAACCTCTCAGTCATCACATTCAAAAATGCAAAGTTCTATGCCAAGCACCTAGTATAGAATTCTCCTTCTCAAAAACCCCATGAAGTTAGTAACAGATTTCTTATTTAATGGATGAGTAAACTGGAGCTCAGAGAGCTCACAAGGAACAGAGACTGAATTTGAACTCAAGCCTGTGTAACTGCAGTCTCCCCCTTAGTGCTACATACCTGCATACTGCCTCCTGTGAACTCGGCTGGGGAAATGGGGAAGTTGGCAACTTCTGAACGTCCTGGGTCATCAACTGCTTCTGTCCCTCCAGTGTTGCTACTCTCATGATGCCCTTTAGCTGTCTCAGAGCTCACACTGTACTGCCCTCAAAGGGCACCCTCCCACACACCACATTGGGTTTGGGCTCCTTTATCCTCAAATATAGTCAAAGCCAACATTTTCTGAGCTGTTGATATATGCCTGGTACTATGGTAGGCTCCAACGTAGATCAAAGACTAGGTTACACATAGTCCCTGAGTCAGGGTGCTTGCAATTTAATTGAAGGAGAAGACAATCTTGAAATAAAGATGAGAACATGGCAAAGAAAGATAAGTGCTTTAAGGGAGGTGCAAAGGGCTGAGGGAGATAACACAGTGTGCTTGATGTTTTACAGCATAAGATGTGACTATTAAAAACACACCGATAAGCACCATTGTGGAGAGACAGGTAATAAGTACTTTATTTATATTATTTATAATCCTCACAACAGCCCTTCCAAAGATGTAATATTATTATTCCCATTTTTGTGGCTGAAAACATTAAATTAAAACTCAGAGAATTGGACCACGACCATGTCCATGCAAGGGGCAGAGGTGAAAGTCAAAGGCTCTCAGTCAGCCTGATTTCTCTTATTCCAGATCATCACACACACCCCCTACACACAGCTACATGTGCTCCAGGTGGGAGCAGGCCTGTCCCAGGAAAGATCTTTAGGCTGGAGGACTTGCCCATAATGACCTGGTTGCTAAGTGGCAGACCTTGAATTTGAACTCAGATGTCCTGTCCTCCAGCCTAGAGTTCCTACCTGGGATAGGTCTGCTCCCACCTGGAGCACATCTAGCTGGAGGAACCAGCAAAGGCTTTGGTAAAAGTGTGCCCTAAGGCATGTTTGTATAGAGAGAGGGAAAAAGAATGGAACAGTCAAAAGAAGAGAACAGCATGAGCTATGGTGGGGCAGGAGAACTCAGGGCTTGACTGGGAAAAGCATTTAGCCCAGGGGGGTTGGAGAAGATGACATGTGGGTAGATAAGAGCCATTCTGTACATGCCCTTCAGTTGAGAGGCAGGAAGCCTTTGCACACTTCTAGGAACTCTATGATGAGAACAGCGGTGGTGTGTAGAGGGCATGAGGTGGGGAGAGCCTGGGGGACCAAAGAACAGGCTCTCAGCTTGGGCCATTATCATAGTCCTGGTGGTAATGTTGGGAGCCATGAGGGACAAAGGTCTTGGTGTGATCGCTTGGACAAGGATGGAAACAGAGGAGGTGGATAGCAAAAGAAGGCCATTTCAAGGGACATTCCAAAAATAGAATCCACAGGACTTACTAATTGGTTGGATGTGAGAGGAAAGTTGAAGGGAGAATCCATGATGATTGAGTTTTCTAGCCCGGGTGATTGAGAAAATGGCACTGACATTGACTAAAATAGAGACGTCAGAAAAAGAAGCTAGTTTGGATAAAAGAAAACAAGTTTGGCTTTGAAGCTGCTGAACGCCAGAGAGAGCTGGATGGAAATTTTATCAGATGATATGAACAGTGAGTCCTGAGCTTTGAAAAGAGAACAGAGACTGTCATCGGTGTCATCTACAAGGTGATAGGTGAAGCAGCGAGGGTAGACTGGTTCTCAATTGGTAATGTGCTTAGGACTCACATGGGAGAATTGGCTCAGTTACCCGGTATGTGGTACAACTTAATAGTTTCCTTCCTAGCAGGTAACATTTGCATTAGAGTCTTAAGGTGTTGATCTAAAACAATAAACAATATAGGAGGAGATATGGATGATGTTTTAGTTGCTGTTGTTCGATTGTTTTCTTGCCTTAAACAGCCATTTACCATTGTTCAAATCATGCCAAATAGGAACTTATCTAACCTGTAAACCATAATGCTGATCCTAACCTTAAATTGTGTGGGCTGAGATCTCAGTCTCTGTTGTCCAATGGTGAAGAATACGGAGCTTGGGTTTGCATTTCAGTTCTGCTCCTACCAAATGCAATTGTGGGCAATTTACCCAGCTCATTGCAGCTTAATGTCCTCATCTGGGGATAACAGATGTACACCCCTCAGAGTATGTTTTGAGGATTCAAAAACAAGTCCTCGATACTGCATAAGTACTTGACACCTAGTAAGTGTCTAATAACGTTGGCCATGATTTGGTATGGTCAGCCCTTGGGTAGGGGAACTCATGCAGAGAAGCTGCAGGAAGAGGTGCTGGTGAGTCAGAAGGTCACAGCTTTCCCCACCCTTCCCTTGAGTCAGTACAGAACCAATGTGCCAGCCTGGGCCACAGCAGAAGCTCATAGTGAGACCCAGCCTGAAACCCAACCAGGCTATCACAGGCTGATGAGCAGAGAGGCCCCTTTCAAACTCTCTGGCCACTTGGCCAACTTTCAAGTTTGGGGAATTACAATGATCCCTGGGAGAATTCCCCTTGCATTCCTGTTGGCCAGTGGACTGGGCCTGGGCCATCACTTCCTCTTCTTACTGTTGGTCGAGAGTGATCTTTACAGAGGGGACACTTTGCACTCTTCCTTGTGGCCAGGATGATCTCTCAAGAAAACACATGGAGAGTCAAATTCCCCTGCACAGGCTGAAAAAGTTAAAGCCAAGCTGACACCCAGGCTTCTTTTTGATTTGCAATCATTCAAATAGAGGTCTGGCTGATGAGTTTCTCCTCACTTGACCAAGTAGCTGTTAGACTAGTTAGACCAATGGTTTCCTCACTTTCTTGACCCAGCCCAGTGAAAGTTAACATTCAGGAGGGCTGTACCATATGGCCCCACAGAGCTTAATTTAATGTCAGAGCAGCACTTAGGCGAGAGGTGCTATGTTCATTCCCATTTACAGGTGAGCAACCTGACACATGGGTGGTGGGATCATTCGCCCAGGGTATCGCTGCTCAACCTTGTACTTGAACATTGAGTAGCCTTCACAACACAGAAGAGCTCAGGACAAGCTAAGAACATCTCTCTCTCTCTCTCTAAAATCCTGGAAGATAGCTTGTTCTTCCCTTTTGAACACTTCAAAACATTTTTTGGACATACAGCCTGTTTTAATTTGCCAAAGGGCTGCCAATGCAAAGGACCAGAAATGGGTTGTCTTTTATAAAGGGGATTTATTTGGGAGTAAAAGCTTACAGTTCCAAGGCTGTAAAAAGTCCAAATTGAGGCACCATAGGAGGTGCTTTCTCACCAAAGTTAGCTGTCACATGTTGAAGAAAGATGGCCGCTGATCTCTGCTGAGGTTTGAGCTCCGCTGAGGACAACCAGGCATATAGCAGGGCTTGTTACCTCTTGAGCTGCTCTGTGGGTCCAGCCTCTTTGAGCCTCTTGGGGACTTCTGTTTTCCTGCAGTCCTCTCTCTAGTCATTGCAGAATCAAATATGCTGGCTCCCTTTTCCTCTGTCTCTCTCTGTGTTGGTTTATATTAGACCCAGCAAGAGGGTGGAGACTCAACATGAATCATGCCCCATAATGTAGTCCAATCAAAAGCCCAAAAGCAATCCTTTTTTTGAGTTAATTTTTTTATTTTTAAAGAAGCTTTAGATTACATAAATGTTACATAAAAAATATAGGGGATTCCCATATACCCCACACTCTACCCCTCCCACACTTCCCACATTAACATCTTTCATTAGTGCAATTGATGAATACAAATTGAAGCATTGCTCTACCATTCAACTCTACCATGGTGTAGAGTTTGCATTACAGTTTCTAACTTGTGACCTGCCCTACGGAATTCTGACTTGCCGATCCCCATGGTCACATGAGCCAATGCCTATAATAAATCTCTTTATATATGTGTATCCTGTTGGTTCTGCTTCTCTGGAGAATCCTGACTAAAGCAGATGGAAACTCTTTTGTATCCCAAGAGCTGAATTATGAAACGAGTTGTGATAAAAGCCATCGGTCCTCTTCACTTTTCGAGAAGGCTGTTATCTTAGGGTCCTTACTGATTTCATCATGAAATAAAAGACATTGGCCCCATGTCCACCTCACCCTCCCTGTTGAAGCCCAGTTTCTTGCCTTAGGATGAAATCACTGCTTGTGGATCCAACAGACATTGTCAAAGTGGAGTCCAATATTCATGTCTTTGTAGAGCCCGTGGGAGACATGAAATTGAGGCCCTGCTCTCAAGCAATCTATTGACAACTGAGGAGTGAAGACTAAGGTGTGCGGAAGCATTAAACAAACAGTACAGAACAATCAGCCAGTAGGGCCAACCATATGGCCCAGGTGGTCAGCCCGGAAGGCCAGGCGGTCCTTACAGAGGGGGATGTGACCAAGGTGGGGGTCCTGGCAGGCAAGGATTCAGGAGGATGAGCAGAGGGAGAAACAGTAAGCTGCTTGAGGTGGGTCCAGAGGGGAAGGGCCTGTATGGGAAGGAGAGCAAGGAGTGAGGGCCACAACATCATATTAAGAGTGAACTTGGTACAGCAAGTGTTACTCTGGGAACAAATTATATATCGCTGCATTATTAAGTAGCATTCATGTTCACTTATAGGATTAATAGGAAAAAACTTGGTTTTTCAGAAATAAAGCTGTTTTCTATGTTCAGCATTCTAGGAAGAAAGACATTAATTTATATAATTATCAATGGTGTGGTAGTTTGAGGCTTTTATGGACCCCAGAAAAATCATGTCTTCAGGGCTAATCCATTCCTGTGGATGTGAACCTATTATAGATGGGACTTTCTTTTGATTAGGTTACTTCAGTAGGGTGTGACCCAAAAGACCCTAATCTTTTGATTAGGTTACTTCAGTAGGGTGTGACTCCTCTTACTGGAGTCCTTTATAAATGGGATAAATACAGAGATAAAGCCACAGGAGCAGAGAGGAAGCCAGAGGAAACCAGAAGCTGAAGCAAGGAAACCTGGAAGAGAAGGAAGAGACAGCAGGTGCCACCATGTGCTTTGGCATATGAAAGAGGAGTCCAGGATTGCTGGCAGCCAGTCTTTGGGGGTAAAAAGCATTGCCTAATGAAGCCTTGATTTGGACATTTTTGCGGCTTCAGAAATATAAGCTTATAAATTAATAAATCCCCATTGTAAAAGCCAACCCATTTCTGGTATATTGCATTCTGGCAGCCTAACAAATTAAAACAAATGGGAAAATCTCTATACTTTTCCCTTGCATGTACAGAAATTGGTTGTGGAGGGAGAAAAGGAAAAATGGAAATTCTCAAAGGACCTACACATCTTCTGGTCTTGCTACAGGGTAAAATGATTGTCTTTAGCAGAGACACTGAGTTTTTTGGTAAGCAAAGGGAGGGTCTGAGGTAAGCAGGGAATGAAAGATTAAGGGAGGGAGGGAGAGGGGCGCTGAGTGGGAGGGGAGTGAATGGAGTTGAGCAGAGAGAGGAGAGGTAGGCGAAAGGGGTTGGTTTGGAAGGGGGGCAGCCCAAGAATGAGGATCCCTAGGAAAGACGCTAGTGGACAAAGACAAGAGAATGTGAGCTTGTGAGTCTGATCACTGGAGCAGGTTGAATCCCTTGGTCTCGGAGCCTTCAACCTTGTGCGCCTCACCTCATATCTTGGGCAATGGTTTTGGGGTCGGGGGATTCACACAGAAGGGCTAAGTCCTACATTTGGGTCTGTATAGAGGAGAGGGCCAAGGACAATTTTGGAATGGAGACCACAGGGAATTGCAAGCTCCATGCACCCCGTGTGTGGGAGCTGGAGTGGCCAAGAGGCCGCAGTCTCCTGAGGATGCCAACAGAAATCTTGGTTTTCCATAGACGCAATGGAGCCAGTGGGGGGAAAAAAAAATCTCAAGGACAGGGAGACCTCAGCTTATACTTGGCTCCTCATATATACTTATGTAGAAATATCTTGTAACGTTCAGTAATATGCTCGAAGTAAACCACTTGCTTTGATTTGCTGTATTGCTTATTCTGAAGTAACCTGTCCCCCTAACAAAAAGTCAGTTAGAAACAGATACTCCTAGGGGGTAACTGGTACTTTCATTATTTATGGCTTGGTTTCATGATCTATGTGGTCTTCTTCCCTTTCTCTTTTTACTGATCTCAACAGTATTTGAAAATTGGTATGTGATATACCTGTTTACATGGGGGTAGACCCTGCGATCTCCCCTTCCCCATAAGAAGACTCCTTTATGGGCCAAAAAAGAAATTCCCTCCCTGTCTTCTTTTCCAGTGCTCTTGAAATCTTTCCCTTCCCAATACTTTTTGTCATTGCTTCTCTGATGAGCAGAGTCCATGGGTGCATGCTTACTCTCACCCAGCCTCAGCTTCCCTGGGTCAGCCTTGTGGCTTATTTTCACACACCCCTAACACCCACCCCCTCTGCTGACAATTGACACAAGCGTTCCCGTCTTTCCACAACGTTCTAAACCACTGACCAGGGTACTTCTCAACCCTCCCACCCCTCCTCTACCACACACATACAAAACCTGAATTCACATGAGAACTGTTGACTCAGGTTTCAAAGAGGGATAAATGAGTAGAGGAGAATAGAGCTAAAGATAGTCAAGGACCCAATTTTCAAAATTTGAAACAAAAACACTACCAATATCTACTGTATCTGTGAATATACAATTCACAGGGAACTGACACTTATTATGTACTTAATTTTCCATGAGCACATACATGTACACTCATTTAAAATCTTATTTAATCCTTCAACAAAATTTACAGAGTAGGAAACTGAGGCTCTTTCTGGCTAGAAGGAGGGGCAGGGGTACCAATGGTTGGCAGGACAGAGAGGATACAGGAAGCACGCTTCGCCAGTATTGGATGGAGATCCCGCTACGTGCCACCCCCCACAGCCGTGGAATGATCTCTTAGGCAGAGAAAAGCACTTGCTGTAACGTAAGAAGAGCCCTTGTCATTCCTTTAGAATTCAGCTCTCCCCCTTTTCTTTTTGTTTTCTCCCCCTTTTCTTCCCATCTGTTATGGACTGAATCATGTCACCCACAAAGACATGGTCAAGTCCTAACCTCGGGACCTGTGAGTGTGATTCCCTTTGTAAACTGGATCTCCCAAGATCCTATTGAGATGAGGCTGCATCAGGCTGGGCCTCAACTCAATAAACCCAATAGAACTGCAGTTACAAGCAGAGGAAATTTGAGCACAGTCAATAAGAACCAGAAGGAGGGAGAGGGCCACGTGACAGGCAGATTCTGAGTCATGGACTGCCAGTGAGCCACCACCAGATTGCCACAGACTTTGGAAGAAGCACAGTCCTGCCGACACCTTGATTTTGGACTTCTAGTTTCCAGAACTGTGAGATAATAACTCCTGTGATTGAAGCCGACCCATCTCTGGTATTTGTCATGGCAACCCTGGCCAATGAAGCCACCAGGAGTCTCCCAGCTGAGTCCATGCCCCCTGTCTGCTCTGAACATTAGGGACAGCCAGGCACGGCACAGGGATGCTCAGTAGGTGCTTGCTGACCAGTCAGTGGCTCCTGCTGCTCATCTAATGATGGCTAGACTAGCCAAAGAGAGGGGTAAAGCCAGTGGTTATGCCTATTACCTTTCATTGGCTGCCTGGCTTAGTTTCTGGATAGCACAAAATTCGAAGCCTATACTTTTGTAGGCACTTCAGATTCCAGAAAGGGATGCCCTTGGTGTTTGAGACCCCCATGTGTGTGACCTTGGGTGCCTTCCCTCCCTCTTTGGTTCTACTTCCAGATCTGTAAAGAGGGACCGAATCCCCATCTCACAGAGCCACTCTGAGGTTGCCATTGGGCCACGTATGTGGAAAGAGTATAAGAAATGCAGATCATTTTACCAGATCTGTGGGGCATCTGTCTTCAGCTTCCCTCTTTGGAAGATTTCCTCCCACTCTGTGGTTTCTTCTGCCCAGTCTCTGAATATCTTGCTCACCGCACTGGCTGTCAAGCAAAACTTGGTAAAAACAATTCCTATCTCCTGTTAGAGCAGGAAGAGAGACTCTTGCTTCTCAAGCTGGGGTGTCTATTCCTGAGGAGGGTGTAGTCACAGGATAATCAAGGTCTATTTTCCTAGAGTATCATCTTTACTCCAGATAAATAATTTTAAATGTTATATTTGAAAAAAAAAAAAGGACATATCAGGAAGTAAAATGCAGAGCTTATTAGAATTTTAAATGACTAAAAAAAAGGAACCTTGAAGAAATGTTTCCACTCAAGACAGATAGGCATTTCAAATGATGTACTCAAGCACTAAATATGTTTAATTTCACTCGGCTAGAAAAGTCTGAGACATATCTCTTTGGCCCAACCTCCTCAGTTTATTTGTTCAAGGAGGAAACTGAGGTCCAGAGAATTTGAATAGACTCTCCCCAGGGCAAAAAGGGTAAAATGTTGGGATTAAAATTTACCCAGATCTTCTGATTCCCATTTAATTGAGCTACTTGCACAGATCAGTTTATCACATCTCATCCTGGAGAGAATGAGACCTGACTCCAATCAATGGTTTGTGTTGTAAGAGAAGACGATGCTTAAAACTAAAGCAATTAATCTCCAGTTTATGGTGTAGTGTTCTCAACCACGTGAGGACATTTGACAATGTCTGGAGACATATTTGATTGTCATGTTGGGGGATGCTACTGTCATCTAGTGGATCCTCTGCAGAATATCTTACAATGCACAGGTCAGTCCCCACAACAAAGAATTATCCAGCCACAAATGTCCATAGTGTTGAGGTTGAGAAGCCCTGGTGGCTTCCAAGGTGGGTGGCTTCTCTTTGAGCCTGCTCACTGGGCCTGCAGGAATAACAAAACATATACCTGATGCTCTCCATTCTGTCCTCCATGTCAAGGAAAAAGTCTTCACTGCCTTACTGCTGGGCCAGATGTAAGCTAACAGGTAAATCCAGTGATGGATGTCCCAGGGGGCTGGAGGTTGGGAGGGTGGACAAGCTCTCTGACATCTCCTAAGAAAAGCTTGAGAATGCTGTCCATGGGAGCCACCTGGGGGCTGCCTGCTTGGAGGTCAGGAGAGTCAGATACTGCAGTGATTTTTACCCTCCTGGTACTCACTGCTCCACTACAGAGGCCATTACTGCTCTCCTCCGGAAGCTTGGGCTGTGGAGTGGGGCCGTTCTCCCAGGCAGGTAAGCGCTGAAGGAGGGGAGTGCTTAGTACACACACCGTCCCCTTGTCAGGGGTACATCTGGATATCTAACGGGCATGTCCGACATTACCTAGTCCAACTCAGGCCCCTGCTTTTCCCTACCTTGTACCTCTCTTCTCCCAGGGGCTTCCCTGTCTTCAGCAACTGGAGCCAAGCTTTTAGTGTTTCTGGGCATCTCCTTTTAACCCTGCCTCTAATCTATCAGAGAATCCTATCAGCCCCATTTTTTAAATGTATCCCGAATCTGACCAGTTCTCTCTGCCACTACTCCCAGCTCTTCCCTGGGGCATTGCGACAGCCTCCAGCCTGGACTCCCATCTTCCTCTTTGATCGACTGTAGCGGTCCAGTCTCTACAAAGTGGATGGAGTGACCCTTTGACGATGTTGAAGTAAAACAGTTTCTCACTCAAAACTCTCCAAGGACTCCCATCTCATTCAGAGGAAAAGCCTACTCCCCTACCCTCATGGCCCTCCAAACCCTCTATGGCTGTCCCCAGCTCCTTGTGGTCTCCCTTGCCCTCCGCACCTCTCACAGCCTCCACGGTCCCCCATGGCCCCTGTTAAGATTATATAGAGAAAGTCCTGGGAAACTCTCAGAGCTGAAAAAAAAAAAAAAAAAAAACAAAACAAAACCCGTGCCTTACTTCCTCTTTGAACTCCCTCTTGATAGCTTTTGAAATTTGATAGCCCCACCAAGGCAGCTGACCCAGATTGCCAATCAAGTCCTGGGCTAATTACCTTTTCCCAATACAAAATAAACTCCACCTGCCTTAAATCCACCTGTAAAAGATGGACAAACCCTCGTATAATCAGCAGGAGTCAAGCTAACTTCCTTTATGAAGTTTATGATTTTTATGTCTATAAAAATCATTTGCCATCCCCTAGAACTCCAGATCAACTTCTGTCCTTGCACGTGATCTGGCTTCCTTCACTGCAGCAAAACTTTGGTGTCCTGAATAAAATGCTGTAGTCTGTAAACTCGACTATGATTTCTCTTTCAACACCTCCCCTGCCCTCCACAATCTGCCCACCATTGATTCTCCAACGTCACATTCCACTACTTATCTTGCCCCCTTGTGCCAACCACACTGCTCCTTGCTGACTTGGCATGTCCCTCTGTCTTAAACTCCCCTGGCCTGCACTCCCAGATGTCTGCCTGGCTCCCTCATCTCCTTGAATTCTTTTTTTACAATTGAGTGAAAACCCTCAATAAACATTTGTTGAATAATGACTCAATTAATTTTACTGGGCAAGAGGACTCAAAACTCAATAAATTCCCAAGGGGATACCTGCATTTACTCAAAGGATGGGACATTATATTTCCTACAGGAAGATAAAGACTGGGCTTTTGACCTTCAGTTTCTGACTCTGTGAGATAAGAAGGGTGCTTCTCTGGGGTAAAGTTGACCTAAACATCTCCCAAATGAAAAGGCCCTTATTTCCTCAAGATCCTTCTGAGCAGGACATACACCAAAATATGAGCAGTGATTATTTCTGAGTGAGTTTCATCCACTTATTTCTGATTTTTAAAAAAATGCTCTCTAAATTCTTTAATGAGTTTGTATCACTTAAAGAATGATGAACTCTATAGACTTTATATTTATCTACCAAAGACAGCACCTCCAAGAGTGGAGTGTATCTATATGTTTCTTTGGTGCCAAAGGAGTTATTTATTGGCCTCTCTAGGAAACCTTCGCATAACTGTATGGCATTTCATTTGAGACTGTTTTGGTTAACAGCTACCTGTGTTGCTTTTTTATTACATAAAAATTTACTGATATAATTATAGATTCACATGCAGTTGTAAGAGACAGTACGAAGAGATCTTATGAACCTTTTACCCAGTTTTCCCAGTGGTAAAATCTTGAGAAACTATAGCATAATATCACAACTGGGATTTTTTTTTTTGTTCCCCAACCCTCTAAGCTTTGACTAAAAGAAAGACACTTGGATGATACACAACCACATAGTGAAAATGCCTTGAAGACAGATGACTGTGACAACACGCTCACTGCTTGGTGGTATTGTCTACACCTGTGCAATGTAAGGGTAACTACAAATCAAAATGGAAAAAAAAATTTCCCGGATACATAAAGGGAAAGAAACTTTTTCTACCTTCCTTTATCTTTCTGTGTGTACTTTAGAAAACTCGAAATTTTAAGTTCTTCCTCTGTCCCTTTTGAAATGTATGCTAATCTTTTCGATGTGCTATTGGATTCTATTTGGTGCACATTCCACCACTCAAGAATATTTCCTCAAGGACGGAAGCCATTTCTTCTAAATTAATCATGGAGGATATCACCCTTACCTCCCAGTTTCCTGGGAAGAGATAGACATAAGTTCAGGATGGCTCCTGGCTCCAAACTGCAAACCTGTTCCTAGTCCTAAAGCTATAAGAAATATCTTGGGAA
The DNA here is from genome assembly GCA_026826555.1 of Tolypeutes matacus. NCBI lineage: Eukaryota > Metazoa > Chordata > Mammalia > Cingulata > Chlamyphoridae > Tolypeutes > Tolypeutes matacus. The sequence goes on from JAKSZT010054399.1 coordinate 18,123,247, forward strand.
CGAGTGGGTGGTGGCTTGTATCAGCCTGGCTACATAAAAAGGATGGACTGTCTCTGTCTTTGGGGATTGCCTGTGATGCATTGCAATTGGGTCTAATGTTCATTCTATATTAAAATGGTTTTTCTTTCTCTTCCCCATTTGTGGAGAGGATTTCTGGGTTGGGAGAAGATTTTTGTTTTTAATTATATTTTCCCAGCAGGGGTCTCCTTTCTTTTTACCCTGGGCTCTGCTCCCTTTCTCAGACAGAGCTCTGAGTCCTGATGAGCAGAGCGTCAGCCAGGCATTGGCTCTGTGTTTGTGGAGTGGCTTGAATGCAATTCTTTCCTGGCACTAGGTAGAGACCTGCCCTGTTTAGGATCAGGCCTTCCTAGAGTGCTGGGGGTGGGGAAGCAGGTGTAGGAGGAACCGACTGCTCTGCAGAAGTAGTTAGGCATCTGAGGATGGATTGAAGGAAGGGAAGGAAGGAAAAGAAGAGGCGGAATTTGGTGGCAAGGAGACTAAAGTCTGCCGCTGAATGAAGGCAAGTCAGTGAGAAATTCCTGGACTGGGATTGAAGGATTCTTGAGTGCCTTTCCTCCATCGACTGAGATGATGATGTGTTTTTTTTCCTTCAATTTGTTAATGTGGTATATTATGTTCATTGATTTTCTTATGTTGAACCACCTGTGCATACCAGGAATAAATTCCACTTGGTTGAGATATATAATTTTTTCGATGTGCTGAAAGTATTTTGTTAATAATTTTTGCATCTATATTCATTAGAGAGATTCATCTGTAATATTCTTTTCTTTTAGTGTCTTTATCTGGCTTTGGTATTAGGGTGATGCTGTCTTCATAAAATGTGTTGGGTGATTTTCCCTCTTTGAGCAACAAGGAGGCTTTCAGGAGGTAACTCTTAGGCAATATATAATACTAGGCTAAGTTTCAATTTCACAAGAAAAGGTTCATAAGTACAATCATCCTTATCAAGAGCCTGGCATATTGGTCTGTCCTCCTTCACTAGACACTGCCTATGTACTCTAGGGATTCTTCCCACTCTATTTAAGAATGTAGCAGGACTCCCCAGGATGGGAATTCAATATTCTTTCAGTTATTGTGTGGGTCTCCACCCACTGAGACAACATCCCATGATCACACGAATACCTGAATGGCCTGTATCCTTTACTGCAAGACATGCAGAACAATTCCAATACCCTAAAAATGGCATCTATTCTTCCATTCCCCTCCCCTCAGAACCTATGGTAACCCCTAAGTTTCAATTTTTGAAGAATAAGGTTCATAGTTACATGCATTAATATTGAGGACTTGACATAATGGTCTTTTTTCTATTATTAGACATGGCCTTTATCCTGAAGAGCTTCTTGCTCCTCTATTTGAGAACATAGCTGGACTCCCCAGGATGGGAGTTTAATATTTTCTTGTTTATTGTGTGGTTTTCCACCCACTGAGATGACATCCCATGACAAGATGAATATGTTCATATTCCACAGACACATGCACCAGGTGTACCTATCTCACATATCCTCCTACCACTAATGTCCTGCACCAGTGGCCCTCCCCTGCCATATTTTCCAAAAGAACATTCCCACCAATGTATTTTCAACCACAGACCTCTACCTCCCCATAGTTCACCTATTCCTTCCTCCTGCCCTCCCCCCAATTCCATAGATAGTCCAATCCAACCCCCCCCCACTCTGCTCACACTCATATTCCAGTACCATCGACCCCACTCACATCCCCGCACCACCATCACTCCCATACACTGCCAAACCACCCCCTTCCACCTTATCATAGGTTTTGCCCATATTGAGCATCAGCTTGCCACACTCTACTCCCTTTCTGTCTCCTGATAACCTATCTTCCAGACTCTGGCTCTGCAAGTCTGCTCAATATGCTTAGGTCATATCAATGAGGTCATGTAATATTTGTCCTTTGTGACTGGTTTACTTCATTCAACATAATGTCTTCAAGATTCATCCATGTTGCCTGTGTGTCAATACTTCATTCCTTTTTACAGCTGAATAATATTCCTATTTGTTTAGGTCTCATTCTATGCATATACCACAATTTACTTATCCATTCATTTGTTGATGGACACTTGTGTTGCTTCCAACTTTTGGCAATAGTGAATAATGCCTCTATGAATGTTGGTGTGCCTATATCTCTTTGTGTCCCTGCTTTCAATTCTTCTGGGTATATACACAGAAGTGGGATTACTGAATCATATGCCAATTCTATAGTTACCTTCCTGAGGAACCACCAAACTGTCTTTCACAATGGCTGTACCATTCTATATTCCTACCAGCAGTGGATGAGGGTTCCCTCCTTTCCTTCACATCCTGTCTAGCACTTGTTTTTTTTTTTTTTTTTTTTAATATCCATCAGTCTAATAGGTATAAGCTGATATCTCCTTTAGTTTTGATTTGCATTTCCCTAATAGCTAGTGATGTTGAGCATCTTTTCATGTGCTTTTTAGCCATTTTCGAGATGTAGGATTTCTTTATATATGTTGGATATTAGATCCTTATTAGATAAGTGGTTCCCAGATATTTTTTCCCATTGAGTAGGCTGTCTTTTCACTTTCTTGACAAACTCCTTTGAAGCACAGAAGTTTTTAATTTTGAGGAAGTCCCATTTATCTATTTGTTTTTTCATGGCTCATGCTTTGAGTGTAAAGTTTATTAAAACATTTTCTATTACAAGATCTCATAAATGCTTCCCTAGCTTATTTTCTAATTGCTTTATGGTCTTGGCTCTTATATTTAGATCTTTGATCCATCCTGAGTTAATTTTTGTATAGGGTGTGAGATGGTGATCCTTTCAAATTCATTTGGATATAGATATCCAGTTCCACCAGCACCGTTTGTTGAAGAGGCTGTTCTGTCCCAGTTGAGTGGACTTAGTTGCCTTGTTGAATATCAACTGACCATATATCTGAGGAGCTATATCAAAACTGTCAATTCAGTCCCATTGGTCCATATGCCTATCCTTGTGCCAGTACCATGCAGTTTTGACCACTGAAGCTTTGTAGTATGCTTTAAAGTCAGGAAGCATGATTCCTCCAATTTCAGTTTTCTTTTTCAATATGTTTTTGGCTATTTGGGGCCCCTTGCCCTTCCAAATAAATTTCATAATTGGCTTTTCAAGTTCAGTATTTTTATTGGGTTTGTGTTAAATCTGTAAATCAATTTAGGTAGGATAGACATCATAATGATGTTTAGTCTTCCAACCCATGATCATGGAATAGTCTTCTATTTATTTAGGTCTTCTTTGATTTCCTTTAACAATGTTGTGTAGCTTTCTGTGTACAATTCCTTTACATTTTAGTTAAGTTTAATCCTAGATACTTGAATCTTTTAGTTGTTATTGTAAATGGAATTGTTTTCTTGATTTCCTCCTCAGATTGCTCAATATTAGTATAAAGAAATGCTGCTGATTTTTGCATGTTGATCTTATATCCTGCTTCTTTACCAAACTCGTTTTTCAGCTCCAGAAGCTTATTTGTAGATTTTTTTTTGGCTTTCTACATATAAGATATTGTCTTCTGCAAATAGTGAAATTTTTACTTCTTCCTTTACAATCTGGATGATTTTTATTTCTTTTTCTTGCCTAAATGCTCAAGCTAGTACTTCTAACAGAAAGTTAAATAAGAGCAGTGACAGTGGGCATCCTTGTCTTGTTCCAGATCTTAGAGGGGAAGCCTTTTTATCATTTCACCATGAGTTTGATGTTAGCTGTGGCTTTATCATATAAACCCATTATCATGTTGAGGAAGTTTCCTTCTATTCCTATCTTTGGAAGTGTTTTTTATTAAGAAATGTAGTTGTATTTTGTCAAATGCTTTTTCTCCATCAATAAAGATGATCATGTTTATTTTCTTTCAATCTGTTAATGTGATATATTACATTGATTGATTTTCTTATGTTGAAACATTCTTGCATACCAGGGATAAAACCCACTTGATCATGGTGTATAATTCATTTGTTTAATATGATTAGCAAGTATTTTGTTGAAGATTTCAGCATCTTAGCTCATTAGAGAGATTGGTCTGTAGTTTTCTTGTGGCATCTCTGTTTGGCTTTGGTATTAGGGTGCTGTTGGCACAATGGGATGAGTTAGGTAATGTTCCCTCCACTTCTCTCTTTTGGAAGAGTTTAAACAGGATTGGTGTTAGTCCTTTTCAAAATGCTTGGTAGAATTCACCTGTGAAGCCATCTGGTCCTGGGCTTTTCTTGGTTGGAAGGTTTTTGATGACCAATTCAAACTTGTTACTTGTGATTGGTCTGTTCATCAAGTTCTTCATCAATGTAAGTTGATTATGTGTTTCTAGAAATTTGTCCATTTCATATAAATTATCCATTTTGTTGGCATATAATTTTTGTATTCTCTTATGATACTCTTCATTTCTGTGGGACCAGTGGTGATATCTCCTCTCTTGTTTTTTATTTTATTCATTTGCAACTTTCTCTTTTTTCTTTGTTAGTCTTGCTAAGGGTTTGTCAGTTTCATTTACCTTCTCAAAGAACCAGCTTTAGGTTTTGTTAATTTTTTCTAGTGTTTTTTATTTTCAATTTCATTTAGTTCTGCTCTAATCTTTGTTATTTCCTTCTTTCTGTTTGCTTTGGGATTAGTTTGTGGTTCTTTTTCTAGTTCCTCCAGGTGTGCATTTAGGTCTTTGATTTTAGCTCTTTCTTCTTTTAAAATATAAGTATTTATGGCTATAAATTTCCCTCTCAGCCCTGCTTTAGCTGTATCCCATAGGTTTGATATATTGTGTTCTCATTTTCATTCATTTCAAGGTAGTTACTTATTTTGTTTGCAATTTCCTCCTTGATCCACTGATTGTTTAAGAGTGTTGTTTTGATTTCCATATCTTTGTGCATATTCTGTTTCTTTGTCCCTTATTAATTTCCAGCTTCATTCTGTTGTGGTCAGAGAAATTACTTTATATAATTTCCATCTTTCCAAAATTGTTTACACTTGTTCTGTGACCTAGCATGTGGTCTATACTGGAGAGTGATCCACATGCACTGGAGATGTATATCTTGCTGTATTTGGATGTAATGTTGGAATATATAACAACCTATTTCCAAATGTGTTGGAGTTAGACTCATTTATAATTTCCCTACACCTGGTTCTTCTGTCCTTTTTATTTGAACCTATAATTAGCACTACACCCATTAAATATGTGTCCCAGAGACTTAAATCTTCCACCAGTTCATATGCTGGTGAAGCCCTGAATTTCAGCAGAGTTAGAGCCAATACTTGCTCTCCAGTTCATCAGACATACCCAGGACAACTAATAAAAGGATGATGATGGACAATGCCCATCCTCCAAAACAGAGAATATCTACAACTGCAAGCAAGACAGTTCCATCCATCTGCCCCATGGGATCCAAGCCCCCTCTCAATTGGAAGTAGAGTGGGCCTCACCAGCCTGAAATCAAGACTGAGGAATGAACAAACATAAGAGGGGAACACAACTATGGATTAAAGTAGACTTATTATTATTCTAATAATGGAAAAACTTGTATCATTGATATAAAGGCAGTGGTCACCAGGGGTTCTGAGGGGAGGGAAAGGAGAGAATAGGTGGAATATGGGACATTTTTGGGACATTGGAATTGTTCTGCATGATATTGCAATGATGGATACAGGCCATTATACATTTTGTCATAACCTATAAAATTGTGTGGTGCAAAGTGTAAACCATAATGTAAACTATAGTCCACGGTTAGTAGCAATGCTTCAGTATGTGTTCATCAATTGTAACTAATGTACCACCCTAATGAAAGATGTTGTTATTGGGGAAAAGTGTGGGAGAGGGAAGGTGTAGGATATATGGGAACCCTCTATATTTTCAATGTAACATTTATGTAATCTAAAACTTCTTTAAAAAAAAAAAACAAACTTGGTTAGAATGTATTTGCTGTAACATTGACCACAGCAATATGACAGAAGTTCCTGCCTCAGGGCTATTCAGAGCCTCAGAAATCAAACTTTCTCAGAAGCTGTTCTTCAACCTTTGCCAGCAGTTTCCTCCCTTTTCCTGGGTAGGAAATGATTCCACTCCATTCTGCCTCCTCAACAAGCAGTCATGGTCAATAGGGAGGGTGTTTGAGAGGGTTGAATCTCTTTAGTCCTTTTCCAGATCCCAGGACAAACAATGGTGCAGCCCCACCCAACCTGGAAGGACACGTGGGACACAGCATACCAAATTTGCTGGCCCAAGGCTGAATTAGCTTTTGGCTGTGTTCCTCTCTCTCCCCTTTCTTGGGGAGGTAGACCCCTACAGCCCTTGTGTCCATAGCCACCAGCCAGAAGCTGGGGGGCTCAATGCTGACTGCTCTGATGGTGGGGGGATGGGCACCAGCAGCTGCAACTGCAAGTTTTATTCATAGAGTATTCTTGTTGAGATTCTTTTCCTTTGCCCCTCTCTCTTCTGGATTGTGTCCAGCCTTCCCCTGGTGCTCTAAACTGTAGAACATTTTTCCCTGACCATTTTTGCCTGTCCTCTAGCTATTTTTCTAGGAGAGAAGTGATTCTTGTGTCTCACTAATCCTGCATCTTCCCATAAGCCAGATGGATCAATTTTTTTATCCATTCTCTCAGGCTATCTTTTGTTGGGGAGTTCAGTCCATTAATGTTCAATGTTATTACTGTAAAGGCATTATTTACTTCATCTATTTTATCCTTTGACTTTCTGTTGTCATATCTTACTATTGTCTGTCTTTTTACCTTTTTTTATCCTTACTAATAATCTTCATTTTGCCATGCTTCTCCAAATCTCTTGCCCTTGTCTTTTCTTTTCAGGCTGTAGCATTCTCTTTAGTATTTCTTGTAAATCTAGTTTTTTGATAACAAAGTCTCAGCTTTTGTTTGTCTGTGAATACTTCAAACTCCCCTTAATTTTTAAAGAATAGTTTTGCCGAATAAAGAATTCTTGGCTGGCAGATTTTCTCTTTAAGTACCTTAAATAAGTCATACCACTGCCTTCTCGCCTCCATGGTTTCTGATGAGAGATCAGCAATAAGTCTTTTTTTTTTCCAAAAAAAAAAGTTGAATTTATTATTTTACAACAACATAAAATAGGTTAAATAAAGAGAACAATCAAGTTGTCTCATGGACTGGAAGGTGAGTTATTAATTCCCTTTCATTTCCAAACATCATCAAACAGTGACTACATTTATGAGGTAAGTCAGCCAAATGCTTGAAATCTAGATGAATTTTAAGATCTTCAGTTTGTCCTGTTGAATATTCACAGCCTTGACATAAATAAATCCCTTCAGATAAATGTGAATTTAAATGCTCATAATATTCTAGCATACTTGAAAAGCCTTTCCCACAGTCATCACAAACATGGGGAAAAATTTTAGTATTTTCAATAATGACATGTCTGTTAATGTTTGTATGAAGCCTAATCCAAAAACCACATACCTGACATACAAAGAAATTTTTACAGTTATCAAAGGTAATTTTGCTTAAGAGGTTGTACTGCTCATGTTCTCCATTGTTATACTTATCACTCAACTCTATTAATTTACATGCATGCCCGTTCACCACATGGCTATGCAAGTCTTTTAGATCATGTTTCATGTTCACAGGACTGACACAAGTACTGTTCATCACAGCTGTGCTCCTGGAAATGTAGGTAGAGTTCACTGCTTGAGGAGAACTGTACATCACACTGCTCACACCAATAGAGGTGATCAGTAAAATGAGTGTCTGCAATGTGTTGGAGCAATAAGTCTTATTGAGGTTCCCTTGTATATGATGCATTGCTTTTCTCTTGCTGCTTTCAGAATCCTTTATCTCTAGTTTGTCATTCTGAATAGTAGGTGTCTCAGAGTAGATCTATTCAGATTTATTCTGTTTGGGGTGTGTTGTCCTTTTTGGATATTGATATTTATGTATTTCATAAGGGTTGGGAAGTTTTCAGCCATTATTTCTGTCAATATTCTTTCTGCTCCTTTTATATTCTCCTCTCCTTCTGGGACATATATAACATGTATGTTTGTGTATTTCACGTCGTCATTTGATTCCCTGAGACTGTCTTTCATTTTTTGCATTCTTTTCTCTTTCTGTTCTCCTGTCTTTTCAAGTTCTGATGCTCTGTCTTCTAATTCAATAATTCTGTCCTCTACCAATTCAAATCTCCTTTTATATGCCTCTAATATATATTTTTACAACCCACAAATCTTTTATTTTTTTTATACCTCTTATGCCATGAATTCATTTCTAATTTTTTTTAATCCATCCATTGTGTCTTTCATCATCATAAACTCTGTTACTTTTCTTTACAGGCTTTCAAATTGTTCTTTGTGCTCACCCAGTGTCTTAGTTTCCTTATCTCTTTAGTCATATTTTCCTTCAAATCCTTGATTTAGGAAATTTGTGTGAATGTCATTAATTAGTTGTCTTAAACCCTGTGTCTTGTCAGGATTTTTTTCTTTGATCTTCTGCCTGGGCTATATCTTCCTGTTTCTTAGTATGGCTTGTAATTTTTTGCTGATGTCTAGGTATCTGATTATGTTGGTGAATTTACTCTAATGGCCAATTTCTCTCTCTTGCCTAGTGGTTTTGTTTCATGGCTCTTCTTTGATTTTTGGTTCAACTTATTCTAAATACTTAAGATTGCCCAGCTTAAGTTATCAAAACATGGCCACTAATGGTGCACAGATCAGATCTAAGAGTGCCTGGACATGAGAGTCTCCAAAAAGCTTTTTTACTTTTTGCAGTTTCCTGGCCTACCGGCAGGTGGCATTCTTCAACAAACCTTTCCACAGACGTGTCTCTTTCAACCTCCACTCATTGGAAGTTTGGATCTGGCTAGAGCCTAGATTCAAATTAGGCTCCACTGGCCAGATTCACCAAAGAGAAACCACTCTCTGCCCTCTGCCACCTCCTCCCTCCTCCCAGGGAGGAAGACATCTGTTCTCCTCTCTGTTGGCTGCAGTAAACCCATGAGGTTTACCTCAGGCTTTCATTTTGAGAGTGGGGAATAGGTGCCATTCCCATCAGCGGGGTTGGGTAACTCATGGTTTTTGCCTTGGCCTCTTTGTCTCTCTGTCCCTCTTCTTCCTGGATGATATGCAGCACTTTACTGGTCTGCAGACCCCCAAAGTAGCTTTCTTGACAGTTTTTTCCCTTCCTCAATTGTTTTTGTAGGAGAGTTGAATCCTGCTGCCTTACTCCAATGCCATCTACCTGGAAGTATTCTTGTTCTTTCTTAGGTGGTCCCACAAATGCCTTCTTCTTCTCCATAGTCTGGAAGAGGCCTTGGCCAAACTTGGAAGTGGTGTTAATGGACTAGAGGTCAGTTTTATCCATAGTCTGGTGTTTGATCTGCACCAGCAAGGACTTGCAGAGGTTGACCATCTGCTTCTTGGTCCCCACCACACAGTCCTTCAGTATAACAAAGTCATCCAATAGGATTTTGTAAGAATTGGCTCCAAAAGCCAACCATAGTTCCTTAAAAGTGTTGGGTCATTTCTGATTAAATGAGCATCATTCTCAAATATGACTTTCCCATTAAAGCCTTGGTTATACATATAACCAGTATCTCTACTTATGTCTTGTTAGCAAGGAGGACAGATACAAGTTGCAAAAAATATAAGAATATTCAATAAAAGTTTCCAAATTCTGGAGGGATCAGGCAGGGAGAAAAAGATAAATGTCTTAGGAATTACAGATAGTTTAAGTAAAAAGAGTAAGCGAGTCCTTAAATTGAGAAACCATCAGCAATAATCCAAACAAAACCTATAATCATTTTTATCAGTTCATTCAATCCTAGGTAATTAATCCTTGCTCTGCTCCATTTATGTCAGCAATCTCATGAATCCCTATTGCCTTCTTCACTAGAATTCTGGAGATCCTGACTCAGTCCAGTGGCATGGTCCAGTTATTTAAACAATGGCATTAGAAACCTGTGCCCCAGAGTACTTGGCATAGTCCTCCTTTCCATGAGCCTCTGAGACAATCCTTTTATTTTAAAATGAAACACTCTGGCCTGTAGCTGATTGCAAGTGCTTTCAGGGTCACTTCAGAATAAAAACTATCTGCAGATGACAAAAGACTTAAATTGGCCATGGTCAAGTTATTACTATTTTACAAAAGTAAAAATTATGATGAGAGCTTATTACAAAAATAATGCAGTTGAGACGGAAATTTGGTTATTTCTGTGCCATATAGCTTTTTAAAAGGATATCTGAGGGAAGCAGATGTGGCTCAAACGATTGAGCTCCTGCCTACCACAAGGGAGGTCCCAAATTCGGTTCCTGGTGCCTCCTAAAGAAGACAAGGAAGACAGTGAGCTGTTACAATGGGCAGGTGTGGCGAGCTGATGCAACAAGATGACTCAACAAAAGACACAAGGAAAACATAATGAGAGACACAACAAAGCAGGGAGCAGAGGTGGCTCAAGTGATTAGGCGCCTCCCTCCCACATCGGAGGTCCTGGGTTCGGTTCCCAGTGCCTCCGAAAAAGAAGACTAGCACACAACTAGCAGACACAGCAAATACAAACAATGAGGGGGTGGGGAGAAATAAATAAATAAAATAAATCTTTCAAAAAGAAAGGATATCTGAAATTATGACCAATAGCACTATACTGTTGTCTAATATCAGGACATCTCATAGACAGTGAGGACATTGACACATTTCTAGGAACTTTATATAATTTCTAAAATATTTATATTAATAACATTATACTCATACAAATTTAACCAAAAGAAGTTAGAAAATCCTTTTTAATTTGACTACACTTCCCATGCAACTCATAACATATCAAATAAACCTAATTATTTCTTACACTTTTCTTTTTACAAGGGCAAGACAAATTCTTTGTGATTTTCTAGGGGCCCTCTGGAAAATCCCAAAGACAGTTTAAAATGAAGAAGATGTCATTTAGGGCTTGATTTTGGGAGGTGATATGTCAAAAGTTGTCAGGTTTGAACATTTTGTTAAATAGGAAAATGGGTCACTGTGAAACAATATTTGTTATTCTATTTTAACCAAAGTGAAAATAAAAGATTTAAAAAGCAAATATAGGAGTTGACATGATTGTTTAAAAAGATGCCCAAAAAACAGTTCTTTCAAAAGTGACACTTGTTCTTAATAAAGATCCAATAAAGGATGATAAAGAGATTATTCTGATAAGATACAGAATCTTTGCCTTCTAAGAAGATTACTCAGATAGTTAAAACATTTTACTAAGCAACCTCTTACTAAGAGCAGACCAATAATACAAGAAAATTTTGTCATTTTCAGAGAGAAAACCAAATTCTAGTTTTGCATGAAGATACTGTCTGATAAGAAACCTCTTAAAAATCTTATAAACTTATCAAATCTTAACCAACCTTGACAAAAAAACAAAAAATTCTGTTTCAGCAAACCTTCTACAACTATCTATGCATGTTTTGTCTTATACATTCCTATATCTCATTCTACAACAACCAGTCATTTTTAGTTTTGGACAAAACTACTCTCTTTTTCCTTTACAAAAACCCATCCTGTATACCTTACATATTTAAGTTACCAAAAAGATCTTGGAAACTGTCTTCAAGCCAACATGCTTCAAAACACAATTACCAGAATAATAACTCAATTTGGTTAAATACAAATGTACATTTTTCATTGTTTTAAACATCTAGTAGATATAACACTAGCTTATTTGATCAATATAAATTTAGGTAGAACATGCCAAGGTAGAATAAAATTGTACACTTGTATTATACTTACATTGATAACTCAGAAGACAGTTGCTTTTATTTAAGTAACATTGTTAAACTAGTCCTATTTGCCAAAATTTTATCTAAATTATGTGAATTTGAATTTTTTAAAAGACATTTGGGTTTAGTTCTATGAATACTCTTTATACACGGAAGTATTGGAAGTTCAGTTTCCTTAATTTCTGGGATTCTTAGAGAATTAATTTATATGTAAGTGCTTATTTATCTTTAAGCCAATTTGAATAGAACTCTTCTATAGAGTTGGTAATACTATCCAGAGGTAGGTAAAATATCAGACATACAGACTGACAGACACAAATAAAGTCAGACATAAAAACACAGAAAATATAGAAATACAAAATTCACTATTTTATATAAAAGAACTGGCTTTCTGTCATTGAGCATGCATATTATTATCAGAATTTTTTTTCTTGGCAGATGGGCAAATTGAGGTCATTTGTTTAATATGAGGGCTAAAATTTCCTATCAGTAATTGCCCTGATGTATATAATCTTATAGAAATTGCCCTATTTCTTGGGCCTATTTGACCCTCAGATTTATTGTGGAAAATGGGATACTGTAGGTAACTTTCCAGGTCAGTTCCCAGCTTTGCCTTCCCGGATTTAGCATCTCAGGTTAAGACCAACATGTGTACAAGCTGAGCTAAACCAGGTAACCCTGGTTTATGTGAACCCAAAAGAATTCTAAATACTTCTCTGAATAGTTATACCTCTGAGTTACATCTTCAACCAAGGGCTAAAGGTGGTCAGAACACCAGGGTCTGTGGAAGGCTTAACTATAAAGGGCATCTGTCTAGTTTTCTTTTCTTTCTCATCTTCCAAATAAAAGGGTATGTTGGTAAGAAGGCCAGTAGATTCAGAGTAATTAGGCAAAGGAAGATAAAGGGTAGGTGCAGGGAGGGGATGTGGCTCAAGTGATGGAGCACATGCTTCCCACAGGGGAGGTCTCGGGTTTGGTTCCTGGTGCCTCCTAAAAACAATAACAAAAAACAGAACAAAAATAAATAAAGAGTAGGCGCTGAAGACACAAGCAGAGTCAAGTAAGTTTGTCTACAGTCCTTGTTTGTTTCGACTTCTCGTTTCTTAAGTTTTCCTTTAACTTTTGTATGGAGTCTTCTATTGAGGCTATTTGGAATCACTAATTCTTTTTGATGCCTCAGTATAACAGTTAAAATATGCATCCCATTGCTTTCAAGAGGTGTGAGATCCCTTATTTTCTGAATGTCCTCTGAGGAAAACTAATCTATCTAAATTGAAACTCTCCTTTTGTGGCCACTGCAATTCTAAATTATCCTTAGTGAAATCTGACTATCTTTGTAAAGAGCGACAAGCTCAGGGTCCATAGTTCTTAAACATGTACCCAGCTGGCATCCAGCCAGGGGAGTCTCAGATTCCTAGTTTTTTGACAAAGAAAACCCCATGTTACCTAAGTCTTTACAGTCTGATCTACAGAACACTTTTATCTAGACTCTAACCAAACCCTTAGACTTTTTTTTTTTTTTTTTTTTTTTTTGAGGTACCAGGGGCTGGGGATTGAACCTGGGATCTCCCATATGGGAAGCAGGTGCTCAACAGCTTGAGCCAAGTCAGCTACCCCCTCCCCCTGAGATGTTATTTATCTGGACTCTAACTGGATCCTCAGTCCAGTTTTATCTGGACTCTAATCAGACACTTTGCCTGATCCCCAGACTTTGTTTTATCTGGACTTTAACTGGACCCTGGGTCTGATCCTCAGACTTTAGCACTGTGCAAAGAAAGCCAGAAATCAATGCAATGTGTGGAGCTCGGATTCCAGAAGAACTTACTGGCAGACCTCCAGGCACCACGGGAGAGCAGAAGCAAATGAGCTTTCTGCTGTCTCAGGGACTGTTGGGGGGGGTGGTCGCCTTCAGATCCCACTTCTGACACCAAAACTTCAAAAAATTAGACAAGGTACTCCTTAAAGGAGTTTCTTTGAACAGTTTACCATTCAAGAACGGGGCGGCATCCAAACCCCATATGGAAAGGAGCTCCACTGAGGCAGGTGGATAACAGGGAGCTTTTATGGGGTAAATGTGGTGAGGAAATGTTCTGATTAACTGACATTAAATTTCTATTTACATGGGGGGGTGTCTTACAATGTGGGGAGCAGATATACATTTGGTTAGTATGGTATGCTTGTCCTTTCTGATAAGCTTCATGGCAATGCATAATGCAAGTGGCCATTTTATTTTACTTAACAAAGCGGGCTGAGAACAAGGTACTCACCTTGGTCTGATTATGTATTGAGATTAGCAGGAGATGACTTTGGACAGTCTCTACACTCCCACCTCCAATAAATAAAAGTTTCCCCCACCCCCACCCCCAGCTTGGTCAGTTTTCTGCAAAACTATGACACAGGCAAATTTTCAATTACACAGTCTGCCTCTAGCTTGGTCCAAGAACAGTTATCAGGGACCTGCATTGTACTTAATGCAAAGATATACTGTAGGAGTGGATGACGCAGACAACACAGGCTGTGGCATAAGGGAGCATGGCACAGGACCACAAAAGATAGGGGTGGGTGGACTGCAGGGGGACACTTCAGAGGACCTGACACCTGAGTCGAGCACTGAAGCTTGGATGGCCAATACACAGTGTCTTAATCTGCCAGAGCTGCTATGACAAATACCAACAATGGTTGGTTTAAATACCATGAATTCATTGTCTTATGGTTTGGGAGGCTAGAAGTCCAAAATCAAGGTGGTAGCAAGACCATGCTTTCCCCTAAAGTTGGTAGAATCTCAGTGATTGCAGTCATCCATCACATGATTATCCCTGTCTCCTCTCTGGCTTCTCTTGACTTTTGGCTTCTTCTGGTTTCTGGCTTCTACTCCTTCACTGCATCCAAGTTTCCTTTTTATAAGGCTGCCAGTCCTACAGATTATGACCCACCCTGATTTGATTTGGTCACAAATTAAGAATACTGTCTTCAAAGGGTCTTGTTCACAAATGAGTTCACAACCACAGGAACATGGATGAAGATTTGAACATATCTTTTGTAGGGGACATGATTCAATCTCCAACACACAGGTAAAGGGAGTGGAGAAGAAGGACAGTTCAGAAGAGCTTAAGCCAAGATTTGTGAGCAAGAGATTAGCATCTTCGGTGGGGTGGCATGTGTGTGTGTGTTGGGGTGCTGAATAGGGATGAAAGGAGAGGAAGATGCTAGGTGTATCATGGAATAATTATAAAGCAAGTGCCATGTGACCATGAGTAACACTGAAAATACTTGATGCCTGAACATCAAGGGAGGTGACCAGGCAGAAGGGGCCAAGGCCCTGTCCTGGAGCTACTGGCTTCTGACCACCAATGAGGTCCAGAACACTGAAATTTGTCAGAACCCCAGAACGGACACTTTTATTTGTATCGTGAATGATCAATAAATATTTGTTTAATGATATGGAATCATTGAATATAGTCACTAAAAGTAAATTGCACAGTAAGACCATAGGCACATTCTATCTTTGATAGATATTCCTAAATTATCCTGCAGAATGTGGTGCAAATTTACACTCATCTGGATAGCTACCAGAAGCTGCCTTTTCTTAAACCAGTATGTCTCAAAATTTCAGGTCCATGGGAATCCCCTGGGGGCTTGTTAGGAAAGGCCAATTGCTTGGCCTCACTTCCCCAGAGATTTTTTTTTTTTTTCTCTTTTAATTTTCACCCAGTAAATTCAACGTGTGGAGGTGGAGCATCCGGGGCTAAGAATTTTAGCACAGATTACAGATTTGTGTGCTCACCAGCACAACCAGGACACAGGAGAGTTCTATCATCCCCCCAACCCCTTCACACCCTCCCCCTACCTCGACCCTCTGGCAAGCACAGGGCCTTTCTCTCTCACTGTCATTTTTTTCTTTTCAAGTACAGAATCATATAGTATGTAACATTTGGAGACTGGATTCCTTCCCTCAGCCAAATGCCCTTGAGATCCATCCAAGTTGTTGGGATTATCAATAATTGGTCCTCTTGTAGTGCTGAGTCCTACCCAATGTTTCTTTATCCATTCACCTAGGAGGAACACTGGGTTGTTTCCAGGTTTTGGCAATTGGTATCTCCCTTTTAAATGTCTGCCAAGTGATTCTGATGCAAATGGTCCTCAGATTATAGTCCCTGAGACATTGCCCTACATTCTCCCCTAAAGTGGGTATTTTTGATCTGTTAAATTTTTGCTGATCTGATAAATGGAAAATGGGGTCTTGTTATCAAATTTGCATATCCCTGATCATGGGGGGGGGGAAGGGGGGAGCTGAGAATCTTCCAAAATGCTTGCTCCTTGTATGGAATTCTTCTGTGAATTGCCTCCTCTTATCTTTTGTCTTTTTTTAAATTGAACTTTTGGTTTTGATATGGACTTGTAGGAACTCTTTCACGTTAAGGATTTTAACTCTTTGCTGTCAGCAGTTTTTCACAAGCTATTATTTTTCTACCCTTGTTTTTTGTTCTCTTGAGGAATGACCAGTCTGGACCACACTGGCCCAAATCCCCACTCTTCTTAGAACTGCTGCCATCAGATGGGATTCCAGCAAAGGCTGTAAAGGCCACCATTCCTCTGGACAACTGCACAGGCCATTTTGCAACACGCCACTTGATGCGTCTTTGCTGCTGATTTATCTCCTTTATTCTGTTTGTCCAATATGTTGGCTATTCAACAATGAACTAAACCTAAAAAAGCACAACCACTTTCAACTGTATCAGTTTTGGTTCTATGTATTACTGAGTCCTTTACTTTTGGTTATTACAGCTGTTTTCCTGTGGTGGGTGTAACTGAAAATCATTTTCATTGTTTACGAACCTGAAAATTAAGTGACATTAAAAATCTGAACAGAATTAGATTGCAGGATTTATCCTAATGCTTCTCCCCCTCTCCCCATCCCTTTTTAAAAAATCAGCTATTAAAATAATAGAAGACATAATAATATCCAAATAATTGAAACTTCCTACCGTAAGAAATAATGTATTCTTATTACATTTTAACCCTTTTGGAAAGGGGCAGCCTTCTAAAATGCACTAAATACTTTTCTATCTCTCAGAGAAAGAGTCTTATAAGCTATGAACCTATTTTATTAGTACTTTTTTATGTTTAAAAGAAAGCAGTGACTCTAGAGTTTTCTACTTTCACTGCAATTTATAAATAGTCCAATTGTATCATGAAAGCTGCTGATCTGAAAACAAACCATTATTTATAACATTATATCTAAGAAAATTATTCAAGGCCCCAAGCATCTAACTTAAACCAAATTATAGAATACCTTACACATTAGGAAAATGGATAAGGTCTGAAGAACATTGCACTATAATAAAATAGTACTTTGAGGATCCATGAAGGTTTAAGATTGGTTGCCTGGATTTAGTAAATGGTCTTAGGCTATTCTTCCTTTTGAATTCTTGTTCCTAATCTTTTAAAATGGTTTTCATATAGTTCTTCTCTATGTGAGGCACTATATAGTGAGGAACTATATCCTTCTTTTTTTTCTGAATTCAGAGTTTCCACCTCTAATAGCATTCTTTCCCTTTTCATTATTTTCTGTTAATTAGTTTTTGACTTATATGTGGGAATCGTGCACTTGTTAGAACCACGTGTAAAATAAGAGTAAATAAATATTGAGTGTTCATAAACTTGGGCTCATCTATTTTTCTGTTTAGAGCTCTTTTATTGTTTACAGTTGAGTTTTGGATAGTGGAAACTGCTGTATAAATCCCTCAAGTTTGTTTTGTTGTTGTTGTGGGTAGTCCCAATTCATTTTATTAAAAATTTCTGACACACAGCTGTCACAAATCTGTGTGATATCCTTGCATTTTACTTTTTATTTTAACTCTCCTCTCTTAAAGTAGATTAACTTTAGGAATGGCTGGACTACCCTGTGCCGAAAGCAGAGAAGGGCTCTCCTTCCTTCTTGGACCAGGAGAGAGAGCTTACCTCTTGACTGTACTGGCTTTGTGCTACTTGTATCTCTAAGCATATCATCTTATCTTCTTCAACCAAATGATAACTTCTCTTTAGCAAGGATCAGGACCTTATAATTCATGGTGCCTGGTACATTCAGCTTTCAATAAACTTGTACGGAGTTGAAGTAATCTCAAATACCCATTAAGGACTTCTGTGTTTGATTTATAATATGAACTCCTTCATTGGTGAAAATCAGTCAGGCTCCCAAGACAGTCCTGTACTAGTGTCAACATTTCTTTTAAACAGTTCTATTTTATTGGTACATATTTATAAAGCATACAATTCATCAGCAGGGGAAACAGAGAGAGATTGAGAGGTGATTTTCTTATTTGTCTACTAGTCAGCCAAAAGGGGTGCTGATGCAAAGTACCAGAAATCTGTTGGCTTTTATAAAGGGTATTATTTGGGGTAAATGCCTACAGTTACAAGGCCCTAACGAGTCCAACTCAAGGTTGATTTCTCACCCAAAGTCAATTGCCATGTGTTGAAGCAAGATGGCAGGTGATGTGTGTGAGGGTTCAGCTTTCCTCTTTCCTCTTAAGGCTCTGTGGGCCCAGCTTCTTCCCATCTCAGCTGTAGGTTGGAAGGCTCATTTCTCTCAGGCTCAGCTGCTCTGCTCTCGACACAAGGTCAGCTGTAAACTATCAGGCAAATGGTTCATCTCTCTCCTCGGGGCTGCAGGATCCTCTTCCATGTCTATGGCATGCTATTACTTCCGTGTATTTCCTATTTGTTCTTGATTGTCGGTTTATATAGCCCACCAAGGTGTAGGGGACTCAACCCTACACGCCCTAATGATGTGGTTGAATCAAAGCCCTAATCCGGATTTAATCAAGTAAAAGTAAAGCCTTTGAATTTAAATCAAAGGGTATCATGTCCAGAGGGACAGACCAGTTTACAAACATAATTAATATCTCTTTTTGGAATTCATAAATAATATCAAACTGTCATAATTTGTCTGTTTTTTTGTTTATTATTATTATTTTTTTATATAATGAAAATGCTCTAATAATGATTGAAGTGATGAATGCACAACTATGTGATTATACCCAAATACCATTGATTGTACACTGTGGATGAATTGTATAGTGTCAACATTTTTAAAAGTCCAATAGGAGCCTTACTTCATGTTAAATCCCTGAAAGAAAGTGACCCCAAAACTTATTTCCTTTGCTTTTGACCAGGATTCCCTAAATGCTTTTCTCTATCTGAGAAAAGAAGGAAACTGGCGGCTCTGGAGGGTGCAGGTCATGTTACGTCAGGGCTGAAACGTGGTTGGCACATGTGACTCCAAAGGCCTGACCTGAGGGACACATTTGTGACCCTGAGAGACAAATGCAGATGGTTTGGTAGACGAATCCTATACAACTAGAGGCCCCTGGTGGGAAAGGGGTGGGCTGGAGGGATTGTGTGTTATTACTGTCTTTCCCCAGCTTTTTATTGTTGTTTTGTTTCCAGTGAGCAACTTGAGGGATTTTACAAGAAGTGCATGGTAATCAATGGCAAAATCAGTCCCTACTTCCTCTCATGACTGAGAGCAAACATTTTCTAAACAGAAGCCTAGTGCCAAGGGTGTGTGAGAGTGAACCCTGAGTTCATCCCTTCAATAGAGCACCAGACAGAACTGCTGGATCAGTAAGAGGTCAGTACCGCCTCATCTCGTCTTATACATATATCCATCCTTCCATCAGTCCATCCATCCATCCATCCATCCATCCATCCACTCAACACTTTTTATTTCATACCCTCCAGATACCAGGCACTCTGATGGCTGTTTGAAAGACAGAGGTGAACAATGGAGACATTGCCCAATCCCTGCTCTCATGGAGCAAATCTCATGTTCAGGGGGAGAAACTGAGTCAGAAAATAATATCTACTCAATAGATCAAGTGTCATCTCAGGGACCCATACAAGGAGTTGAACTGGTCTGACTCAGCCCCATTAGCTCAGGCTTATGAGAGGCTAAATATATCTCAGTGTCTCTCCTACCATTTCCTACAATAAATTCATAAGGTTTAACCAACCTATACCCAATAGATGATTCTTTTCGTGTGATAATAAACCTAAAGAGTAGAATTCAAAATACCTTTGTTCACTGAAATTTCTGTGGTTTGGGGGATTTTCTTAAATAAGATGATGACATGCACAGACACAGACATTGCAGGGTGCTGTGGTACAGTGGGACCAAGGAAAGAAGGCAGATACTGTCTGCCAGAAGAGGTCTAGCCCCCAGGCATGGGCGGTGGCTATCTTTCGAGGATTCTCACTCCCCAGAGCAGTTCTTGCCACTGCAGATGAATCCTCTTCATCCTAAGGCCACTCAGATGGGCTAGATGAGCTGGGTACCAAGCATTTTTCTGGATTCCCACTAAAGGAGCCCAAGTTTTTTCATGAATCAGCTGTCTTATAGCTCTCCTTTATCCCAGAGCCAAAAGGATGACCTGTGGATTTGGCATTCAGTAAAGAAGCAGGAGAAGTGATGGGAAATTATGCCACCATTCAAAACGAGTGGTTAGACAAAAGAGTTTCAGCCTCTTCAATGAAATGGGTAAATGTCAATTATGTAATGTTAAGTGACAAAAAGCTCGTTACAAGTACAGTATATACAGTCTGATACAATTTTATATGCATAAAATAAATAAAACATAATTATATATAATAAAAATTAAATTTTTCTATAAATAAAAAATAAAATATATGAGTAGAATATCCCAAAGATATATGCCAAAATGTTAGTAGTTTTTATGCTTTCTTCTAGGAGTTTTTTAGTTTATGCTTTACATTTAGGTGTATGATCCCATTTTGAGCTGTCTTTGGTAAAAGATGTGAGGTATGGGTGGAGTTTTATCTTTTGGCATATAAATGTACAATTATCCCAGCACTGTTTGTTGAAAAACTATCCTTTTCTCCATTGAATGGTTTTTGCACTTTTGTCAAAAATCAATTAACCATATTTGTGTGGTTCTATTTCTGGACTCTCTTTTCTAATTCATTGATTAACTTGTCTATCTTTAAGTCAATACTGCACCGTCTTAATTACTGTTGCTTTACGGTAAGTTTTGAAATCAGGAGTGTTGAGTTCTCCAACTTCTCATCTATTTATTTTAGTTTTGTTAAATATTTTAGTCTCAGGTATTTATGGATGTTATGATATTCCTCTCCCTTTTAGTCCATTATGCAATTACATCATATTACCACTATAATTCTTAACAAAATTCACAGTACTTCCCATCATGATCTAATTCTTGGTCTCTTTCACATTTTGAAGAGCAATTATCTTATAATTCTCCTTGATCCTTTCTCTCATTAAGATCTCTACCATCCTTGTAGAAAAAAAGAATACAACAAAACAAAGAATACACCCAAAACAGCTCTTCTTACTACTTCTTACTGCATGTTACTCCACCACAGAAAGCTGGGCATCTACGAAGATATTAGAAGGAGAATGTGATTTCTGATAATATATGATAATGATCATATTTTCATAATGATAATCATGATAATATATGAGTTTTAATTCCACTTTAATAAAATAACTGAGCCATCTTGTATTTGCCGATATTTTGTTCTTGCATGAAATTCAATGCAACCCATTAGAATTTTGGAAATCAGATCCCAATTTTATCTGTGAATTGCTTTGTGGTCTTGCACAGAGCTTTTATTCTTGGAGCATCTAACTAATTGTTCTTCTGGGAATTATATTTCCTCTGAATGCTGGCTTTCAGATTAATAAGTCTCAAAAAAGATCCCCAAAGATATCAAGTAAATTACAAATGCCCCCTAATGTGACTGTGGCTTTTAAAAAAAAGGGTGACACTAATTAATCACACTCTATTTCCTGTGTCAGAGTAAGTCACACAGGACAAGCACACAGAACGAGGTCCCTAGAAAGGTCAAGAAAACCCACGAATCAAGGATAAAAGAATGATCAGAATTGTGCTCAGTCATGGTGCACCTAAATAGGAGACTGGGGAAATTTTCTCAACTTTGTTAACATGCTCAAGAGGTTTACAGTAAGCTGAGAAAAAGGAAACAAAGAGGAGAGAGAGGAAGGAAAACCTAGCAGATGTGCGTTGAGGAAGTCACCCTTTGGGAACGTGCAAGGTGTTTCTCCAGTGGGTGTGGTGGGCGGCACATCAGGATGCCTGGGGGAATTGGTGCTCAGTGTGTGGGAGTCACTTGTCAGTGGGAATGCCCCGAGCGCTGCAGTTCTAAAAATTCACCAGGTAGAAAGTTCCGGCAAAATTGTGCAATCCTGGCATCCTCGGAGCTATATCAGAGAATAACTTAGGAATCATGTCCTGCAGTAATGAAGATCTACCATCAAATAATAATGAATAACATTTATGGGGTATTTACCACTTGCCAGGTACCTGAGCACAAAGCATGCATTAACTCATTTAACCTTAAAATATGGATACTATTCTTATTCATTTTACAGGTGAAGAAACCAACTTGCCAAGGCTGGCCAGCTAGAAAGTGACAAAACTGAATTTGAACTTCAGCCTCCTGACTCTAAATTCAAAACACCTGACTGTTATGCAGTACTGCCACCATCCCACCTAGTTCTCAGGCATCCTCCATCATAAGATGACCAGAGTCTGTACTATCCCCCGGCACACACACATGCATACATAGACATTTGCAAATACATGCACAGTCCTGCATACACTTTGTACACACACAAATACACCATGTGACAGACAACATTGACCCGGATGTGATCAATTAACATTGTCTCCCGCTGATCACTTCCCCTCTGGAAGCCAAGACCTCTCATCCTCGCAAGACCCAGCTGGAGCCCATGGCTTGCCTTTCCTTCTTCCCAGCAAGTCCTCTCCCCTCCTCCCTGCTTGAGTTCTGCTTCCCTTGAGGCCCAGTTATAGACCACTGTTGGCCAAGCAGTTTTCTTCTTCAATTCTGGCACTTGCAAATTGTGGCTCCCTCTCCCAACACCTACTTCTTATCCTGTCCAGTTATCTGTTTCAAACAAATGTTTGGAAGTCATTTGTTTCAAACAAGAGTCAAGCTCCAAAACTAAAGAAAAGCTGTTGTGTTTTTTGAGAATGTTTTTATTGTTATGTCTAACACAAACACAGAAACCACATCAAGAAGGTTCATTTAATACTCTACTAACACAAACAACTTGTCCAGGACAGAAATACCCTACCCAAGAAATAAAAGTCTTCCACATGCCCAACCAACCCCAATTCCCAATTCTTCTAAGAGAACTACACCCATTAATTTTATGTGAGTCTCTTGTTTTACTTTTCTTTATTGTTTTACAAGATGGATGTGCCTTCCTCAACACCTAGTTCAATTTTGTTTGTGGTGGTTTTGTTTTTATTTTGTTTTGCAGGGGCAGGAGACATGTTTTTAGATCTCTTTTAATCCTTCTCTCTCTGTCAATTTATTTGTTGAAAAGGCCCAGGTTGTTCATCCTGTAGAATTTCCTACAATCCAGATTTTGCCGATTACTTATCCGTGATGTAGTTTGACTTGTTTCTCTTTTCTCTGAATTTCTTGTAAATTGCTAGTTGGATCAAGAGGCTCAATCACATTCAGGTTTGAATTTTTTGGCAACCTTACTTCATAGGTGGTCAATGGTTTATCAGGAAAAAATAGAGAGGATTCAAAGTCACCCTCATGGTCTCATCCATCAGTCTTACTCTCCTGAGTGGGAAAGGAGTGGAAAGGAGTGAGGGAACAGTTGCATTGGTTCATGGGGTCTGTGCCACCACCCACACCATCCTGTGTCACAGGATGGAAAGGCCACAAGCCTCTGGTCTGGTCTGTATCATCAGGGGACAGGAGGAAGTGTGAGGGCGCCACAGAATACACCCTGGGAGAGACAGCACAGCAGGAACCCACCTCAAGATGAATCTACCAAGGAGAAGGCATCACTCTCAACCAAAGGCAGGGCTGAAACATGATGGATGTAAAGGGAAGATGGAATGTGTTAATAGAAGGAAGTTTACTTTTCTTTCAATCTCAGGGAGGCAGGTGTGAGGGGGGAAAGGAGGGCGAGGTAGGGCGGGAAGGAAGGCAATTACAAAGAGTGCACAATTAAGCTGGTATAGCTTTGCAACAGTCACCGCTAATTGCTTGGTGTACATTTACGATGAAAGATCAATGCACACCAGAGGCCTGAGAGCTGGTCCCAATCTTCATTCATTCATTCATTCATTCACTCATTCAGCAGAATTCCATTTAGCACTTACTGTATGTCAGGCAAAGCTCTGGGTTCTGGAATTCAGCATCTCACAGAGCTTCCGTTCAAGTGAGGGAGAGAGACAATAAACAAACAAATGCATAACATAATGCCAGGTAGCTGGAAAGGCTGTGAAGAAAAAGAGGGTAAGGTATAAGGTTTGGCAACATTTCCTAAAAACTCGAGTTAGCTGTGAAATAGAGAGAGTTCAGTTCTGAAAATCAGGGCCAGGATTTACAGTTCTTCTCAAAGAATAGGGAGGACCCGACAACCATGGGCTTTAGAACGTGGAGCATTCTAGAGCTTGCCCCTCACTCATTTACGTCACCTGCGTGACGGTTGCGAGCATTGGCTCTTCCCAGACTTAGCGCTACTCTCCAGCTGGCCCTTCCCTGACATAGTCACTGAAGGTTGCAGGCCCCCACCTGGGCACTCTTCACTGTGACTTTGCCTTGAAGGTGGAGGCAGACACCCTGTGTCATCCTCAACCCAGGTGAGCACATCCCAATCAGAGCTTAGCGACATCCTGTGCAACAGCCCTCAAGAATGGCTTTGACTCTTTCCCACACCACCACTGAGCAGCCAGGCCTGTTGCCTGACATTATGGGGGTCTGGGAGTCCCAGGGAGCCCATCATGGAGATGCCTGCACCCCAGGCCCCTTCATGGGGCATCATGGGTCTGCAGGTTTTTCCAGGGGTCCCTGAAGGTGACCTTTCCTTCACAGTCACCTTCCACCTGAGGATCTGGACCAGATGGAAGGATTTCCTGGGAACTCAGGCTGAAGTTTGCCATTCTTCCCTTGGGCACCAGAGGGATACACTGGGAACACAGCATTGAGTCTATCGGGTGTTGTCTAGCCAAGCACCCAACCAAGAGACCTATGGGCAGGGACCATTTCAAGAAATTTCAGCAAGATGAAGATACAGCTCTTAAAATACAATTCTTTGAATTGATGATTTTTCATGCATCATCAACATGATCCTGCTGACAGTGGGTGCTGAATGAAATTAAAAACCAAGAGTGTAGGCTCTGAAAGAATGAATATGAACAACTTGTCCCTCAAGGAGATCCCTGCAGTGATCGGCCACAGTTTGCAAGGGAGATGATTTTATCTTATTATTTTATTTTATTTTTTGGGCAGAGGGCTAGATCCAAAAGTAAATTATTCTCATTCATAATATGATAAAGTTGTAGAATTTTGGACCTAAAAATCACCCAGTCTTCTATTTGCCCGGATTTTGTCTCTGACCCTGACCCTGGCAGGAACAACCTGTGCCCCCAGCAGTCATGCTTCCTGACTTTTTTCATCCTTATGGTGCCTTGACAGCACATGCTCATATCACTGCTCCACCAGCCACTCACTCGGTATTCAACTAGCAGTGAAGGAGCAGCCTCCTGTGCTGGGAGCTGTTTCCAGCCTAGCACAGGAGTTAAGACTTGTAATTAAATAATCACTGCAAGATAAAAAGTGGTGAGTGTGCTCAAAGTTCTAGATGAAGAGCTATGGCAATTCTGAGGAATGAAGGACTACACATGTCCCTGAGGCTTCCCAGTGGAGGCAGTGCCTGAGCCAGACCTCACAGACTTTGGATAGAGGAAGTCAGGGCTATGTGGGGAGGAAAGATGTTCCAAAGGTTCCATTGGAGGCAACTCTATGAGCACAGGCTCAGAGGCACGGGTACCTGGTATGACCCTGTGCTCCTCCAGGTAGGGGGCCTGGACCAGCTTTGGGGGCCCCAACCTGAGTGGGCTCATAAGGCCCCACTCAGGAGGACCCCACTCAGGAGGACTCCACTTGGAAGGCTCCCACTTAGGAGGCCCCTCTTGGTGTAATGCTCTGCTGTTGTTTCTTGACATTCTGAATGATTTTTGAACTAGGGGCTCCTCATGTCCATTTTGTCTCAGGCCCCACAAATTCTGTAGTTCTTCCTGGCCTGGGTAGTGGTGCTGTTGGAGGCTGATTCTCCTTCCATGCTGGTCCTTAGGCAGCAGATTCTATTGGCATGAGGCTCCCATCTTTCCCAAGTCTAGTCCTACCACAAGCCCAAGTAGGACCATGAGAGAGAGAGAGAGAGCCAGTCCTCTCTTCCCTCCTGCCTCTGCCCAAGACATAGCAGCAGTGATCAGAGAATCCTGGGTTTCCATCATGAGCTGAGAGTGGCCAGAGTCCTCTGTTCTCCTGGGGACCTTGCAGTGCCCTCCCACTTTGCTCGCATTTTCATTATGAGGTAGCATCTGTCTCTGGCCTGATGAGGTTTTCAGGTGTTTCAGTAGAAATAGCCACTATCTGTGGAGAGCTGTGGGTAAGCAATGACTTCTGATCTCAGGGCCATCCTTTGTCAAAGGACCTCCCCTTACTTTCCCTGTCGCTAAAGGTCATCCTGTTGGTGAGGGTGATGATCTTGAGCCATGCCTCACAGTGCCCTGAACATCTCTTAGGCCATCTTGATCACTCTCCCTACCACCCCAGAGGACTGCATCCAGCTGTCTCTGTGGAGGTCTAAGTCACTCCTCCTGTGGCCAGAGTACAGCAGGAGTACTCTGTGCCAGAATACACAATAGTCTGAAATAAGTCTGGACCTAAGGGTATGAGTTAGTATGTGGGGTGGCATGGGGGCCCCTAGAAGAGGAGAGAGCCTGGGGCAGCAATGCCCTGCAGGAAGCAAATGTTCATCACATCCAAACACTTAGTGAATCTCCGTGTGCTCCCGACCCTACATTTAGTAAGGTCATTCATTTATGCAATCATTAACTCAGCCATCTTTTCATTCACTGGATTATGGACTCATTCACTCATTACTTCATTTATTCATATTTTATACATCTCAGACATTGTGCTAAGCATCGGGTTGGGTAGGAGTGAAAGCTGGCCATGGACCCTACCTTCAAGCAGTGCACAGCCTGCTCACACACTTATGTGGGAAAGAGTGAGAAAATGTCAAGAATAGATTGGCTTGGTACCGCAGCAGCAGTGGAAAATTCTAAGAAGGGTCAGGGAAGAGCCATCAGAGAAGGGTCCCCAAAGAAGTGAGACTTAGGTTGGCCTTTAAAGCATGGGTATGCTTGAGACAGGCAGAGGAGGGCATCTGAGCAGTAGAAAGAGTGTGGCCAGAGGCTCAGAAGCAGGAAGAAGCAAAAATGTGGGGTCCACCAAAAGCCAGTGACTGACCCAGAGTGTGGCTGCACATAACTGAGATAGCAACAGCTTTGGAAATGGGGTAGAGGCTTTCCAGCTTTGTTTTGGAGGCACTAGGGAGCCATGGCCAGTCCCAGAGCAACCAGACGAATTTCTAAAATTAGTGTTTAATGTTTCCAGACTAACAGCAATTTACAAAGAAGACTGGGTTGGAGGAGACAAGTCAAGAAGAGGCCATCCTGAGATGATGAAAGTGTAGACTAAGGAGTGGAAAACTACATATGCTTAAGGATTGCAGTTAAGGAATAGGGAAAAAGACTCAGAGACAAGTTTAAGATTTCTAACTTGGACATCTATAAAAAGATAGTAGTTCCAGAGAGCTAAGGGGCCATTAGGAAGGGCAGGCAAGCTGGAGAAAGAAAGCATTCATGCAATTTGGGGCATGCTGAATAGAAGGTGTCCTAGACCTTCTGTGGACCATGAAGGGCTGTGGGTGGCTGGAATATGAGAGGGGGTCAAGAAGCATTTGTGGAGAAGCGAATTACCAGAAAGTCTTGGGAGAGATAATTGGGGAAGAGGAACAATCAATCAGTGGTAGGAGAGAATTGAGGAAAAACAAGGCGTCACAGAATCTGAGAGAAGAAGGATGGTATAGCTTACATTAGCAAATGCCTAGAGATAGAAAAGAGCAGGAGAACGGAGTAGACACCTTGACATTCTGTTGGTCTTCCATGGGATTTCCAGCCTAGCCTAGAGGTTTACCTTCCTCTTCCAAGAAGAGAGGGGGCCACCCAAGAAGAAAAGACTGGCTTTCCATGCAAAAGGTTTATTTAGTTACTTGTTTTCTTGGCCACCGTCATAGGGCAAGTATTATGTGGAGACTTTGACTTGAAACCTCAGCCCCTGAGTTTAATCATCACTCCTCAAGTACCAGAGAACAAGATGTTCTTTTGCGCTTTCTCTCTCTTTTTTACTCTTAGAAACTCAATGAAAATCAACCACACCTCATATTTGGGTCATTGAATCTGGGGACCACGAAGGATTTTCTATGACACATTCATATTCTTACTCATTTATGAGAGCTGCAGTTCTATCAGCCTGGGAACCAGCCCCCAAAGGGAAGGGGAGTTCTGCTGGCTCTGTGCCCAATGTCTATGCAGTGCCAGAGTGTCCCTTTATTTTGAGCCACCTTACCCTGGACCACATAGTGAGGGGAAAAGAATGAACCTTGTCCTGAAATAACAAGAACACAGAGGCAGAGTGTCAGTCTTGTTTTGCACTTCAAAAAACCACCTGCAGAGATATGGCTAAGCCAATGTGAGAATCAGCATTCAAATGAGGAAGAGGCCCTACTAAAGAAGGCCAATTTAAATTTTGTGGAAAGATCTGGAATTGTTCCTGTATTCAGATAATTATTAGTAAGATCACTGAGAATACATGCTATGATTTAGGGGTGGAGGACAACACTGATTAAGACAAAAAAGTTTTGCAAAATGAGGCCTTGGACGAAAACTTAGAGTGAAGAGGAACCGGCCTCAGCTCTCGAATCTCTCCCACAACCATATGGCTCCCCCTAGAGGACCTTGAAAGTGAAGGAAGAACTTTATGGTTTCACCTGCATCTTCTGGACATTGGTATCAACTCCTGCCCAGAGCTGTGGGTCAAAGGGGTCACTGCATATGATCTGTGGGCTGAAATTCAGATAAACATTCTACCACAAATGCCACCTCCCTTGAGAAGTCTTCCTGGATCTCCCCAAAGTGGGTTTTCACTCACTCATCTGTGTTAATGTGTGACTTTAACCACCCTTTTATTGAGGCCCAAATTACATAATAATTTGTACGCAACCATCTTTCTGTCTAGACCATGAGTTATTTGTGTGCATAGTTTTTCCCTTGTTTATCCTCTTGGCTCCCCTGTCTCAGTACCTGGCAAAGAATAAGTGTTTAATAAACAAATAGTTGGCAATTACATGAGTAAATGAAACGCTAGCATAACTTAGTTTCCTACCCACCATATACAAAGAGACTTTCAAGGTTAATATCCTGTATGTCAGTGGACTTGATACCTTATCTGTAACAATGCAGACATCGCGGATATTAGCCCTTTGTAGTAGAGACATCTTAAGAGAGTTAAGACATGGGTTTTCCTGGAAGAAATGAAATATTAACTGGATAGTGAAAATTTCAATTCATATGATAAAAATATGAGCATCCTTTGCTACAGAAAAGCACAAGGCCCTGTGAGACATTGTGCAGGAACATTATTGGGACAACCCAGTAGGGGTCTATAGTAGCCTAGGGCAATGGGGCAAAACTGGGGCAAGGAAGCACTTGCTTAGTGGGTCTGATGGGACTGAAAATGCCCACGTTGTCCAAAGAGAGTCACAGATAGGTGCCAGGAGGCAGTGATGCGATAGATGATGAGTGAGGAACAGAGAGGAAGGAGCTCAGAGACCATCTGGTCCAGATGGGACTGACCCACAAAGCTAAAGGGGACCAGAACCAGGTTACTATTCAGGCAGGATTGGAAACCTAAGGTGGCTAAGCTGGAAAGGCCCTTGGTCCACAGACACAGGGCAAGGAGGGCTTTTTGGATCAATGTTTGGATCTATTAGATCTAGGAGTTGGTTTCAGGCTCAAACAGTACTTGTAAGTGAGAAGAGTGTAAGTCCTCGCTATGCCAGTGATTCGCTGGGTAAGCTCAGCAGAATGACTTATCTTTGCTAGCTTCATTTTCCTCGTCATTGAAATAAGATAGCCTAGTGATGTTTAGCTCTGTCTCTGGAGCAGGAGGGGTTGTTTTCATTGAAACACTGCTGATTAGCATCAGGGTGACAGTTTCAAGCAAGTAAACCTCTTTGGTCTACAGTTTCTTCAGCTATAAAATGGAGATAATAACGTGACTTACTCATAGGACGTTGTGGTGGTTAAACAAGTTAATGCACATAAAGAGTCCATAACAGTGCATGGTAAATAGCAACTCGATAAATGTTAGCCATTATTTACTATTATAGTTGTCTATGCCTTGGGGTTCATAATATCTAAGTGATACAGAGTTGTGGAGAGGATCAAACGTGTGTGAGTGCACTTTGTGACTTGGAAAAATTGAAAGTATGTGCATTTAAAAAATGATAACTTTGGAAAACTATCCAGAGGAAGGCTTGGCTTGGAGGTGCTAAATAAATGGCATACTAAATGGTCGTAATTGTTATTGAACAATAGGGAGATTTGATTTCAGAGCATCAGATTAACCTTCAAACCAATATTTGGGTTTGAATTCATTCTCAAAACTTGCTCTCTTCATGCCTCTGTTCCTTAAACCCATCAACCAACAAATATTTGCTGACATGTACCCTGTGGCACCCTTGGTGCTAGGAACAGTGGTGAAGACAGACATAATTCGCACACCCTAAAATCTATAGTCTATTGGGGAAGAGAAATATTAAACAAATACTTACATCTTGATTTTTTATAATGTTCATCTGGTATTTGATTTTATCCTCTTTATAAGGTAGTTGGCTTTTTACTGTTTCACGGATGTTGGCAGAAGACATGAAACTCCTGGATCAGAGACATAAGAGTTTCTCACAGCACCATAAGCAGCATGTTTATCAGCATATTTGTGTCAGTTTCCATGTCCCCAATTCCCACCAGTATAATGTGGTGGACCCAGATGGACACTATGCATGCAGTGGTTTGGCATT
This sequence comes from Tolypeutes matacus, assembly GCA_026826555.1. Classification (NCBI taxonomy): domain Eukaryota; kingdom Metazoa; phylum Chordata; class Mammalia; order Cingulata; family Chlamyphoridae; genus Tolypeutes; species Tolypeutes matacus. Next base: position 18,154,021 of record JAKSZT010054399.1, read on the forward strand.
GCTGCTGAGGAACCCTGAGTTTGGGGAATCCACCACCTTTATAGCAAGCAGTAGGTAAGCAAGCCATCTCTCTGTCTGGGAATGGTGGTACCTTATCTATTATAGTAGCTGCACAAACAAATAAATAGTTCAGTTAAAGGAAGAGTTTCAGTTTTGGCAGTTGCATCAAAAGGCCCAAGGAAGACTATCTCTTTCAATAAAGGCCAAAACAATACCCATGATCCTACCACTTTGACACAACTATTTTCTTTTTTGGTTTTATCTTTCTAGAATTTATCTAAGTACATTCATATTTTTCAGAGTTATAACCATGACATATATATTACTTAATGTTCTGCTTTGTTCCCTTAACTTAATATTATAAGCAGTTCCCTATATTTCTACACATTTTCCACAATTTTCCTGCACATTTCACTGTGTTGATGGACCCTAAAGGTTGGGCATTAGGTTGTTTCCATTTTTATTCTTTGCCTGTCTTTTTGAAAAAGCAAGGTCAGACCCTAGGCACAGTAAGGAAACCACTGGGGGTAAGGTGGGTGGGCAGAGGAGGCTTCATAAACTACTCTTGCTTTTTAGGCCCACCTGGACCTGCTGTTCCTCTGCATTCCCTCCCACCACCACATTCAGCATCCCCATCCCAGGTAGCCAGGACCTACTAGAGCTTTACGGTACTTTTTGCTTAGAGAAGAAAATACATGGTTCACTGCATCCCACTTCTAATGTTATCTTTCATCTGAGTAGTAGGGTTTCATTCTAAGCAATAACAAAATGAAGGAAAGACTTCTTAATATTGTGTTTATAGCCCTAATTAGGAGGCTTTAGGGACATAGAACCGCCCCTGGATCCTGAACTGCATATACATGTTAATTCGTCAAGGTGGTCCTTGGAGTTGGTTGGGGTCTTGCAGCAAGACTTTCCATCAGTTTCCCCATCTCTGAAATCTATTGTTCTTATCAAGAGCATTATACAGTGATATACTCGTTTTTAAGAGTTGTCTGTTTTATGTGAGTTATATAGATATTTGTTACAGGGTCCAAGCAGAAAACACATGATATATTCAAACTAGGGTAATCTGAGACTCTCACAGGCCGATCCCTACTGGAAGCCTGTGGGCAGGGAGCCAATTGTTGTGGTCCATTCTGGTCAGTCTCGCAGGGCATGAGTGGGATGGAGAGGGTGGAGAGAGGGTCTGGAGAGGCAAAGGGAAGAGCTGTGGCACAAAATTCCTAATGAGACAGCAAGTTTCTCAAAGGGCACAGACCATATCCTAAATTTATAGCTCGCTGGAGTTAGAAACATAGAAATAATGTGGCTCATGCCCCTCGTTTTTGCAGAGAAGGAAGTGAGACTTTGAGAGATGAAGTGATCTTATGCAGGCCCCACAGTCAGTTAGTGGAAAAGTTTTCACCCTTCCACAGTGAAACACACAGAGTAGGGGCTTTTCTGCTGGATTTAATCCAAGTATAGAAGTCAAGTACAGAGCCAGCAGTGTGTTGTGGTGAAGAGTTATGGCTTTGCTGTCAGACTTGCGAGGACTGGGACCTTGGGCAAGTTATATTTACTTATCCCTCTGAGGACATGCTTCTCATGTAAGCAGGGATTATAATAGTATCTACCTCATGGGGTAATTGTGAGGATTCAGTGACATAAAGCAATATTGAGTATTTAGCACAGTGTCTTTCACATGATAAGGGCTCAGTAAATGTTAGCTATTTAAAAATATGCAAAGAAAACCAACATTCTGAATGCACTCATTGTCCCAAAGAGGACTGTGGTAGGTTGAATTATGTACTCTAAAAAACATGCATCTGTGGCCTTAGTTTTTGCCCCTGTGGGTGTGAACCCATTGTTAATGGGGCCTTTTAAAGATGTTGGTATTAGTTAAGGTGAGGCCAAACCGCGTGAGGGCAGGCCTTCATCCAAATGGCTGAAGTCCTTGTAAGCAAAGGAAATTACACATGGAAAAAAAGCCACAGGGAGGAGCTAGAAGATGGAAGTCAGTGGGAACCTGAAAGAGAAAGGAGAGAACATTGCCATGTTACAGGAAAGCCATGGAACCCTAAAGATTGCCAGCCAGCCAGGATGCTTCAGACCCTGGGAAGAAACAAGCCTTTTTAACCTCTGAAACTCAGAGCCAATAAATTCCATTGTTTAAGGCAAAACCAGTTTGTGGTATTTGTGATAGCTGCCCAGCGATACTAGGACAAGGATATGAAAAGGAAGTGTTTGGAAGAGGTGACATCAGCAAATATAAAGCAAACAAACAAACAAACAAAAAACCCAGCAAGAGAGAGGATGGAATTGGGCAAGCGAAAATTGTAATATCAAAGAATGCTAGAGACCTCAGGGCTTTCTTGGACAGCCCTTCATTTTACAGATGAAGAATGTGAGCTAGAGGGAAGGTTAAGGTGGAGTGGGGAGCAAAATCTGGAGACAATCAATGTGGGACAGATTGTCACCTACCTCCGAAGGGAAATAATTGAAAAGGAGGTTGGAGTCACTCCAGGATGTCCATCTTTTAAAAAAATAATAAATAGAAGAAGTTTAGATCGATGAGTAGGTGGTGGAGGGTTGGTAGGTGATTCTGAGGTACTTTCCCTAAATGGTACTCTCCCTAATTCACCTTGCTTGATGGCATAGACTTAACTTTTAGCAGCTGCTGCCCCTGGAGACTCATCTGGGGTAAAAAGGGAGCAGAAGGTATATCATGCATCTTACTCTAGTTAATGTTTCCAAGTTACCTTGGCCCAGTTCCTCTTAGCTTGAAGTTCTTGGAAACACCTTTTTTTTCACTGCTTTGCAATTGCTAATGAGAAGTTGCCCAGCACCTGTTTGGCCATGCCACCCTCAAGCTGTGGGACACCTGGGGAGGAACAAAAACAAAACAAAGGGCACCCCCTGAATTCAGACTCCCCAGCTTCCTGCTACCTTTTAACGGATTCTTTAGACTAAGATGGTGGAAAGATGGGTTTCAGATCTGACTCTCTTAGAAGCAGGAAGTTGACTTTTAGGAGGGAACCTGGTGGTGAATGAGTAGAAGATGTTTCTGCAGTCACGAATAGGTGCTCTTGTCTTATGCCTGTGCCACATGGGGATTTAGGATAGGAGGGTGAACACAGGAAGGGTGAGGCTTGAGTCAGGAGATGAGGCAATGAATCGGAGTGCCATGATAGCGCCTTCATCAACATTCTAGTTTGCCTTATGCACATTTCTATGAAAAGGATGATCAGAGATTTACAATTACAATTTTCCCTAATTACACAAGGTATGTAGGGGATAAGGAGTTACTAGCATCTGCAAGTAAGGCCAAGGCCCCTTATCTGCACCCCTATCTCTAAACCCTTAGGCTGGCACTTTCTAGGTCTTATAATGGAGGGGATATTGGACATCACCTCCTCAACCTTCCAGGAAGACCATCTTTCTCTTCCAGCAAAGCAAATATCCTCACCTTCCAAAGTGGCCTACTCTATTTTTAACAGCTCTGTTGTTAGAAAATGTTTCCTGATATTTGGCTGAATAACCAAAACACTGTCTAATGGAATGTTTATACCCACATAAACTTTCCTATGTCATTAAGTGGAATTAGAAAATTATAAGCCTTGGATATCTTGAATTCAGCCTTGATTAAAATTAAGGTGAGGCTTGATGCCTTGAACTTCAAGCAGGAACCTTGAGAGGACCCAATTGCTTTTTTTTTTTTTTTTAATATATTTTTTTATTAGAGAAGTTGTGAGCTTATAAAACAATCATGCATAGTGTGCTGAATTCCCATACATCACCTCTCCACCAACACCTTACATTGTTGTGGAACATTTGTTACAGATTATGAAAGAACATCATCAGGCTATTAGTATGAACTATGGGCCACAGCTTACATTTGGTATATTTTTTCCATATACCCCTATTATTAACACAATGTATTAGTATTGTACATTTGTTATAGCTCATGAGAGAACACTCTCAAATTTGTACTGTTAACCACAGTCCATCTTCTACCACATGGTTCACTGTGTAATACAGTCCCATGCCTTGTACATTCTATCCAAAATGTACACTCAGTGGCTCTCACTTTCATCACAGAGTTATGCAGTCATTGCCTCAGTAAATTTTTGAATGTTTTCCTTAGTTCAAAAGAAAAAATCTCATACCTCTTATTATTAATCATTAGCATTGATAGAGTACCTTCTTTGACATTGATGTAAGAATATTACAATATTGCTGTTAACTATAGTCCATAAGTTACATTAACTGTATTTTCCCATGCATCCTCATATTCTTATTACCTTGTAATACGGACGTACATTTGTTCTAGTTCATAGAACATCCTTCTTGTATTTGTTCTATTAACCACAATCCTCATCCACCTCCGGATCCAATTCCTTTTGAGATTGTTAAGCACTGAATTAACCATTAGTCTTCACTTAGAGAGACAAGAGAAGGTTAGCAAATATTTACATATCCTTTTCAATAAGCTTTAAGTTAAATCTATACCTACTTTGTGTGTTATCATCAAAATTGCATCTAGTCTGTTTAGAGAAGGCAAACGTTTTTGGTAATATTGAAAGGTTTGTTGTTTTTTAATTGTTCCATCTTGAGTACATGGATGTTTGTCCTAGGAAATGCTATTTGAGTTTTTTTGTAGTATAAAACAATACTGTTCACTTCTCAAGTCATGATCTACGTTTGCCATAGAGGTTTGTTCTAATTCCCTAACCTTGCAATGATTAATCCTTGATGATCACACTTAGTGTTTACTTAGGTGCTGTAAAAGATTGAACAGAACCTCATGGCATTATCAACATAGCTAAGGACTTTCCTCTTAGTAAAAGTATTTTATAAATATAATATAGTGACTATTGTATATTAACTTTATAATACAATGTAGAATCTCAATTTTTCTCAGCAATTGTAAAAACTAAAATATATACAAATTGCAATGTTTTAAAATTAAACAATAGTAGAAAAGCCCATACAATTTATTATGTCACTGTGGCATTTTAAATTTGAGCTTACATAAATGTAAAACATCTCAGAGGCTATTGAATGTTGACCTTTTTCCTGATTCCACATTTGTCTGTAATTTCATTACATAATGTGCTGGAACCACATGCTATTTCATCACACCATAACATAGTATCTTAGGCCATGAATTACAACTGTTTTTTCAATAAAAATAATTCCTATTAAATATTGTGTCTTTGATATGAAATGGCAATGCAATTCCATTTTAAAAATGGCCAAAAGACCTGAAATTCTGCTTTCTGATACCAAGAGTGAACTTTGCTGAGATTACAGTTTCACACAGTAAAAATATCTTAAGAATACTCAGGGGAGTTTTTTTCTTAATGTAACTTTCATAAAGGAAATGAAAGAAATGTGGAAATTGAAACTTGGTTGAGTAAGGTATCTCTCAATGCTGTGTTCTGATTAGATTGCATTCTAAGCAAGTTGGCTGCATTTTATATTTTATATGATTTTATTTCTGTTAAGAGAGTTTATGCCATTATTACAAAGCAGATTTTTTTACATTCACCTACATAGTGAAAAGAAAATCATAGATCCTTTCACCTTTAAAACAGAAAATAGTTTCAAGTACCTTGGTCCATGTACCCAAGTATACTTCAGATCCATCTCATCAAGCCCATCAAGTCATTTCTTCATCTCCCAACTTCTTTCTCCCATAAGGCATACCTTTAGTACTTTTTATTATTGACAAATAGATTTTAAAGTAAAATTAAACATCATTAGCCCCCATGGCTCCAACTCCTGCTTCTAAATGGACTTCTCCCCATGAGGGTCTAATTGCTCATCAATATTGGGGTTCAGCCCTATGTAATCTCCAGGCAAGCTTCCTTTGAATTTCCTGATACCCCTTCAAACTCAGCGTATCCCAGTGTGAACACATCCTCTTCTCCCAGCTTTCCTTCACCAGGCCCATTTCTGCCACTCTGGCATTTTCCCAGGCATATCCTTTCTTCCCCTTCCTGGAATGTTTGCCTCATCCTCTTTTTCCTGGTGAAATAATGAACTCCCCACTGTTGGTCAGGTCTTGGCAGAGGCTGCATGTCAGGAACATTGGGTGGGAGGATGGGCTAGATGATGTTACTCTTCCAATTCCTATATCTGATTAGTGCCTGAATATCCTGATCCCCTGAGATAAGATGAGGTGAGATGAGATGCAGGGAGAAAGAGGGCCTCTGTCCTCATCATTCTGCTCCCAATACCCCATAAATGATGCTTCCCCCACATACTTAGCTTCTGTTATGTGACCAGGGAAATTATATTTGAAAATCACATACAAATATGACTTGTAATTGTGAAGACACATGGGACTTTTTAGCCCACTGACTAACAAGGAACTTCAGTAGATGCTTTGCTTGCTCTCTCTTTTGAAAAGAGATGGTGTTCTTTCTTTATGTCTAGAATTTCCCACGTCCTTCCTATGGTTCCTACATGCAACTCTATGGGACATGGTCATGACCTTTTCTTGCTCAACTCCATATTTCTGGTCCATTCCTAGTTAGTGCTGCAAAATTTGGCATCATTTCCAATTTCATTAGATATGATAATTCTTGGGTCACTTGAGATCTGGGAAAATACAATGAAAATTGCAACTTTCTTTGTATACCCCAAGTATTCACTCCCAAATCCATGTCATGAGACTGGATTTTCTAATGGCCATTTAAAGACAAAAGCTGCTTTTTATCTTTGTGAGGGGCTCTCATCAGTTTAGTTGCTTATTTATTCTCATTCATTCATTTACTAATTCACTCATTCATTCAATACATATCCATTGAATTTCTCTGTATGACTAATACCCCGATAAATTAATCCTTAAGAAGCTTATAATTTAATGAGGAAGACAAATAAATAAGCCTCTGGTGCTTTGAAAAAAGTCTGCCCAGAGTACAGAAGAGGTAGAAAAAGGAAGCTGTTTATTGGTTGATCTAGAAATTTAGCCAAATTTTGAAAGATGAGTGCTTCCCAAGTGGGCAAATTGGAGCAGGGGATTCCATCAGAAAGGGTACCATGGCTGAGACCCTGAGCATAGAATGGCCTGGTACAGTCTGGCATGTAAGATGCATGTGTGTATGTAGCAGGGACCATAAAAATTGGGTCTGGAGAGAGGTGGGCAGGATCAATTATGGAGTTCCTTGTGTGATGTGCCAGTGAGCAGAAGGGAGTTGCATGATCAGATTTGTAATAGGAAGACAAGAATAATCAGGATGATGCAAATGTATCTGACTGAGGTGAATACTTGGATGGTATATCAGTCAGGGTTCTCCAGAGAAACAGATGTGTGTGTGTGTGTGTATACATATACATATATAAAAGATTTATTTTAAGGATTTGGGTTGTGGGTACTGGTAAGTCTGAAATTTGTAGGGAGGCCAGAAAACTAGAAACTCAGGAAAGAGTTCATGATACAGTTTTGAGGCAGAATTTCTTCATTTCTTCTCCTTTGGAAACCTCAGTTTTTGTTCTTAAAACCTTCACCTGATTGAATAGGCTCGCCCACATTTTCGAGGATAATCTCCTTTACTTAAAGCCAGCTGATTGTAGATGTTAGTCACATCCACAAAATACCTCCTCAGCAACATCTGCTTAGTATTTGACCATAAAACTGGACACCATAGCCAAGCCAAGTTGACACATATAATTGACCATCACAGATGGGGAGGCTGTTCACCAAGATGTGTATGTAGGGTGAAAAACAGATTTGGAAAAAAATTGCAGAGGTTAGTTTTAGACAAGCTGATTTTGAGATGCCTATGGGACATAAACATGGGGGTGTTCAGTAGGTAGTGATTCAGAGGAGAAATATGGGTATAAGGTAAGAATCCCTGAGACCAGGAACATATTGTGGATGAAACTTTGGGAGAGGATGGGGCCATGTAGAAGAGGTTCAGAGAGAGAAAAGAGAAAGAAAGGGAGGGGAACAAAAAGGCCAGGAAAGGGAAGGGAGAAAAGAGGAAAAGAAAAAAGGAGGGAAGAGTATCTAGGACAGAAACATGTGGAACACTGGCATTTAAGAAACTGTTAGCCCCTAAGACAGTGGCCACTGGAGGTTCTGAGGGGAGGGAGAGGGAAAAATAGGTGTAGTATGGGGGCATTTTTGGGACTTGGAAATAGTCTTGAATGACATTGCAATGACAGATACAGGCCATTACATATCTTATCATAATTTACAAAATTGTGTGGGAGAGAGTATAAACCACAATGTAAAATATAATCCACGCTTAGTGGCAATGCTCCAAAGTGTGTTTATCAATTGTAACAAATACCACACTAATGAAGGATGTTGTTAATGTAGGAAAGTGTGGGATGGGTAGGGAGCAGGGCATATGGGAATCCCCCATATTTTTTATGTAACATTTATGTAATTCTAAGTATCTTTTTTTTTTTAAATCAAAAAGTATATTATAAAAAAAAAGAATAATGTAAGCTTTGAAAAAAAAAGAAACTGTTAGAGAAAAGGGATAATACGAAGGAATCATCAGAGATAAAGGAGGAGAAAGGTGAAAGGCATGAAATAACTTAGAATATTTAAGGGAGATGACTTTTTTGGGAAATATCACTGGCTTTGCAGTTGGAGAAAATTGACCAGTGCAATGAGTGGGATATGCAGGAATTAAAGAGGGAATAGTGCTCTCAACCCCACTTCTACTCTGATACCGCCCTGCCATGAGGGCAAATCAAGGAAGAAAAATGAACTGGCTGAAGGGAAGGAAAAGAAGGGCAACGCAGGGGTCCAAGGAAGCAGACCACCGTCATTGCAGGGAAGTCACAGCCACAAGAAAGTGGAAGCAAGGTGCTGTGAAAGTGGAAGCTGCCTTCTGAGACCATGCCTGCTCAACCTGTGTGCCCCAAACTCCATTGCCGTCAAATTCCGCCTCATTCAGGGCATATCTGACTAAGAAGCCATCTTACAGGAAGCAAATCCATCACCCGTGGCCTGGTGCCTTGGACCAGGGACCACTACAATATTGGGTTGCAATACTGGCTTGCAACATTGGATTAGTTCTACTTTCATTTGTGGCTGAGTATAACCTGGGTACCATAAATCCTCAAAGTTCATTTTTTCTATCTGGAAAAAAAAAAAATGAATGGGTGAGGGAATATGGGGTATTACTTTTTTCCCCCCAGGGCCTTGGTTTGAAAAGGACAAGAAAAAATAGTACAATAAAATATAAGGATGGGGTGGGATAGGGGACTTAGGGAGGAAGAAGGAGAGAAGCAAAAGCCAGGGTTCCAGAGAAGATTTTGTTTTATTTGTTTACTTAATTGTTTCCTAATCAAGAAAGGAATAAATTTGTGGAAGCCCTAATGTCCATAAAAGTCCAAAGCCAGCAAATAGTGGGGCCATAAGGTTGTTCTATGACCAAAGTAAATAATATTCAGGAGTATGGGGAAAGAGGATTTATTATGGTATGGAAGAGAAGTTACTTGGGACCAGGAAGGTTTTAAAATATTTAATATGGCAGGGTCATTTTGAAGTGAAAGCAAAATTCTGGCTTATATGGTATGCTTCTGCTTCTGTATCCTACCCTCTATCTCCTTCCCTTTCCCCCCATATTTAACATGGTATTTTGTGATTCATTCTCAAACGTGAGGGAGAGCTCAGGGAGCTGGTGAGCTGAGGGAACCAGTGAGATCTTTAAGGCTCCATCCAGCTTTGCTGTCCTGTGATCCTATGGGTCACATGTAGAAATTTAGAACAAATGTGCTCAGGGTCCTTGGCCGTATGTGACGCAGGCAGGGGCAACCCTAGACCTTTGGGCCATACCCATTCTTGTGGGTTTCATTTTGTTTTAAAATCTTTTGATTTTTAAAATTGCACAAGTAATGCATGAACAATTTGGGGGAAGGTAAAACATTAAGACAGTACAGAAGTAAATTGATTAATGTGAACATTTCTCTTCACCACCCCCAAACCAACTTCCCTCTCTGTCTGTAATGACTAACAGGTCCACATTTTTGGTTCATTCTCTGTGTGTTTACATCTATGTATACATATGAATTTGTACAATTATATATTTCTGGTAGTTGGTGGTTGGGTTTTTTAAAAATAAATGTGTTCATGGTATATGTATTTTTCTGTAAAATATTTCTGCACATAATTATATGTAAGGAATATTTCTATGTCAAAGCATAGGGATGACCTCATTCATTTTTAATGACTGCCTAGTGTTCCACAGTATAAATGTACCATGATTGATAGACATAATGTCTTCCTTCCTTCCTCCCCCCTCCCTTCCTCCCTCCCTTCCTTCTTTCATTTTTATTTCTAGTTTTTGCTTTTTTATGCTAGTACAAACAAACATTTAATTCAATCATCATTCTCTTACATGTGAGTTTGTAAACATATTTACAATAGTTGTCAATCTGATAAGTGAACGCTGCATTGATTTGCATTTCCCTGATTACTGGTAAGGTTGGGCATCTTTCATGTGTTTATAGGCCACTCGTTTTTCAACCATAAATTGTTTGATCATATCCTTTGCAAATATGTTTAATTGTATTTTATTTGATTAATTTTAGGAATGCTTTACATAAGATATATGTTAACCCTTTTATTATTTTCACTCCTGGGCAGCCAGTTGTCAAATGGTCTTTTTCCCACTGCTCTGAAATGCTACCTTTACCATCAACTGTTTCTAGACTCTTCTTTGTCCTGTTGATTTATTTGTCTATTCCTACTATGATACCATCCTGTTTGGTATACCATAGCTTTAAAGTATATTTTACCATCTGCCATAGCCCCACTCCCTGATTTTATTTTTCAGACTAATTTTCTATTTTAGGCATTTAATTTTTTGAATAAACTTGAGATTGAGTTTCTACAGTTTCATAGAGTTATACTGTGATTGGATTTGCAGTTGAATTTTCAGATTTATTTAGGGAGATTTCACATCTGTACTGAGTGTCCTTATTTGGAAGCACAAATATTTCTCTTTGTTTAGTCAGAAAGCATTATAGTTTTCTTCATATAGGTCTTAATAAATCCATTCCTAAGATTTTTATGGATTTTGATAGTACTTTAAATGGGATGTCTTTTCTTGCTCAGGGATGTAGTATGCATTCTGCAGTTCTTTTGTTTCCCTCAGTCACAGAATTTTTTAATTGCAAAAATGTTTTAGCCTAGTGATTATTTAGTGCTTAGACCTGAGATTCTAAGGATTCAGTGGTGAACAACAGAGTAAACTAGTCTAATAACTTCATTTAAATAGTAAGAGTTGAAGTCCACAGAGGATGAGCACCCTGTCAGAAGTCCCACAGCTAGGAAACATCTTACAATTGGTCCGTGCCAATCTTTGAAGTTCTACACAGTCTCTGAGATGGTTACCAGGGTGATGTGATTGTCAGAAAGGCGGTTGAAGGCCAGGGGCATCTGAGCTCCTGAAGTCTGTTCCTGGGGCTCATATCCAACCATCATGGCAGAGGCAGGTCTTACCTCCCTCCTAAATCCACGTGGGCTGTGGTTACTTGCTCTTCTACAACGTGACACACCCCAGTGGTCCTGAACTGTAGCTCCTCTGTCACAGAAGTCACAATAGTCTTGCTTTATATACACCTCAGGTTACAAGTTCTTTCAACCGACAAAATGCTGGAGGTGGAGAAGGTGCCTGTGGGTGGGCAATCAATTGCCTTCCTTGGTGATTCTTCACAGTTCCCCTGCCCAGCAGCAGTGTGCAGTGGTGGGCTGGAGTTGCCTAATACCAGCTCAGGAGTGCCTGCTGTGCACATCTCTTCCCAGCTCCACCTTCACGAAGCCAGGTTGACAGCATGAAATCAGCCAGGGTGGGAGTATTTACACTATGGAAAATGACAAATGCTACATATTAGGGTCTTTTTGTCCCCTAAAAGCCAGTTATTAAACATTCACAGGCATATCACTGGTCATGGGTGACTGTGTCAGTATGTCTGAGATTTTGGTCTTCAGAGAGCAGACACAGAACTGCTCTTAATTCTTTGCAGAAAGAACTGCAATGCATGCTGCAAAAATAGGTACTCACTGCTCTATGAAAGGAATACAACTATAGTTCTTCAAGTTTTCAGTTTATGGTCTGTTTTCTGGAAAAAGTAGATCATTAGCAGTGTGGGCCCTGAATCTTATCTATTTCTACATCCCCAAGGACTTCACTCCCCATAAATTAATCCTTCTGTCTTTGCTGGAATTTTTTCAGCGAATATCTATTCCCAAGAATCACCAACCTTTTTCTTTTTCTTTTTATGAAGACTCTCTCTTGACCTTCAGAGCCAAGTTTTTTCAAATTTGCTTATATCCTTTATCTCCACTTCAGCTTCCAGTCACTCCTCACCATACCACTCAAGCAGTCTTAAGGTCACAGTCAGCAGAGGAACCAAATCAACTGGAATTTTAGCTTTACTCTGATCCAATGACACTCCCTCCTCCGTAACTGCCTTGGCAATCTGTGATGCCATTCTCCATGGTTTGTCTTCCCCTTCTCACACAAATGGGGCTACTCCTCCTGTGCTTAAATGTATTTATGTAAATGCACAGAAGACCCACCCAAGTGTCCATTTTAGATACTTCTGGAGAGTCAAGTAGTACTGGGGTGTGAATGAGGACACTAACTTTTTATTCTGTAAAACTTACATGTTGTTTGAATGTTCCATGAAAATGTGCTAATGTATTACTTACATAATTAAAAGAAAAAGTTTCATTCTGCTCTTTGAAACAACCCACATCCACACACAAAACCACAACCCTCATAGTCGGCTATGGACAGTGGCCCACAGGGCTTTCGCTGCCACTGTCATGCTGAAGTCTCCCAGTACTGACCTAATCCAGGCAACTCCAATGAGCTCCAGATCTGAATCTCCAGCAACCTATCAGCCATCTCTGCCTGGATCTCCCACACACATCTCAAACTCAGTACGTCACACCACACGTCCCCTATCCTCCCACCCTCTTGGGGCAGGGCACCATCAGCAGCCAGGTACAAATAAAACACCCAAGTCATCTGTATTAGTCAGGGTTCTCTAGGGAAACAGAATCAACAGGAGATATCTGTCAATAATATATTTTATAAGAGTCTGTCACGTGACCGTGGGGATACAAAAGGCCAGGTTCCACAGGCAGGCTGCAAGCCAGGGGATCCGATGAAAGTACAACGAAAGATCCTTGATGAGTTTCTTGGAGAGGTTGGCTGTTCAAAGACGAACTGGGAAATTCTCTCTGAATGTTGAAATCATTTCCCCTTTTAAGCCATTTAACTGATTGGATAAAAGCATCACCCATTGCTGATGCAATCTCCCTGATTGGTGCAGATGTAATCAGCCATCTACACAGTAAACTCACTGGTGACCAAAGTCTATAAATGCTCTTGTATTACAATTAGCCCAGTGCTTGCTTGACCAAACACCTGGACACAATTACCTGGCCGAGCTGACACATTAGCCTAACCATCACAATATCCTAGACTTTTCCTTAAATCCTATACCTAGTCAGTCATGTTGCTTCTGGCCAACCCCACCTCAAGCCTAATCTTCTTGATCTCCAGAGCTACTTCTTTCATACAGGCTCTCATTTCTCACCTAAGTCATAGCAAAAATCTAATTGCTCTTCCTGAGTCTAATCTCTCCTCTCCTCCAATTTATCCTCTAAACTATTAACCCTAAAAAGCTTACTGAAACAAAAATTAAAACACATCAGCCTTCCAACTAACCCTCCCTTCCCAAATCTTAATCAACATATTAAAATCTGTAACCAGTCATCACAGCATTGAAGATAAAATTCCATCAGAATTCAAAGCCATTTGTGACCTTCCTCCACCATCAGCTCCCATCCTCCAGTCATGCTAAATCATCTGAAGTTCCCCAGAATGTAATGTTTTCACTCAGCTTGTCAAAGGTTACCTTTTCTAAGTAGCTTTCTTGGAATGACTCTCTCCTCCCTGAATTCTGGGCATGGATGTCCTTTCCGTTTTCTTTCTAAGATACCAACCTAATCATGGCATGCATCACCCTACTATAATAATCAACTTCTCAGTTTACTACACACTTCTAAAGACAAAATGCCTCATTTCTATACCTGTGCTATTTGACATTCAGGGAGACTGAATAAATATTAATACACCCTCAGTTTTGACCTCAGAATTAATTCTGCTTCTTTCCCCAGCCCTTCATCTTATGTCTATTATCTTCAGTAACCACCTGGCTAGGTGACTGTTTAGCCTCTTAAACACCTCCTATGATGGGGAAATCCCTTATTAAACATCAGCACCAACAAGGCTTCATGCTGGACATTATACACAAAATTCCACTGGATAGAGCTCACACTCTAATCCTTGGCACCTTATTGGACAAGAAGACCAAGCCCCTACTGTGGCGTGGCTGGAAGCTGTCGACATCCATATTACCATGGGTCTCAGAAACAATTGGCAGAAGGAACACTGATGGGATGTTGTCTAGAAATGAGTTTGGGGATGAAAAGCCCTCACCCAGGCAGAAAAGAGACAAGCTCGCCTAAGAGTAATACACTGAGGTGGGCATATTCAACCAAATAGGGAAGAAAAGTCCTCTAAGATTAAAATATTAACCAAAGATACAATTTTACCAATGTTAATAAAAAAATATGTAACCTTTTAAAAAACAGTTCTTTAAAAACAATAAAGTTAGAATATTTTCATATAGTTAACATGGATGTGATTTCTCTACAACTCCTTTTGCCCTAGCATGTGCCTTTAATTTTTAAGCTTCAGAATCATCATGTTGTCATAAAGGGAAGCCTAATGGTACCATCTTGCCCTAATTCCAAGACAGTCTAAAAGAAAGGAGGAAATATGATCAAAACACATTATTTTATTGAGGGAGATAAGTTACTTAGAGGTGAACTGGCTACAACAAAGGGAAGGACCATGTTAGAAGTAGGGTCTATTAGTAGGAGAGAGACATACTAGTACTACAGGATCTACCCAGTAAGTATGCAGATTCAACGGTCCCCATATTATTCTGTGGTTCAAAAATGGGTCATAAAAGGGAGAAATATTAAATGCAAAGTAGTTTGTATGGTTAAGAGATTTCAAAGTGAGTTGGGAGGTCATTCCAGAGGTTACACTTAATGCACGTCTCAGGAGGATTTCATTGACTGCCACAGTAAACAGTGCCTCAAGCGGGGGGCTCCTAAGAGCTCTAGAGATACCTAGACACTATAGGCAGGGCAGACAATCCCAGGAATTTTGCACCGTCAGTAGGCCTTATCTTGGAATATATGTTCCCCAATGTAACAGAGTTAGACTCATTTTTAATTCCCTACACATGGCTCTTCTCTCCCTTTTACTTGAACCTATAATTAGCACTATACTTGTTAAACATATGTCTGTGCATATGCCAGTTAAGCCCTGAATCTCAGCAGAGTTGCAAAACCTACTCTCCAGTTCACCGGACTCACCCAGGACAATGAAGAAAAATACAGAGTATCTACAACTGCAAGCAAGACAGCTCCATCTATCTACCCCATGGGATCTAAGCTCCCTCTCATTCAGAAACAGACTAAGCATCATAAGCCCCAAATCCTCAAGATTGAGGAATGATCAAACATAAAGGGGTGTGGCAGTTTGATATTATTTATGAATTCCAAAAAGATATATTGGTTATATTTGTAAACTGGTCTGTTTTTCTGGGCATGATACCCTTTGATTGACTTAAATTGAAATGCTTTGCATTGACTTAATTAAATCAAGATTAAGAATTTGACTCAACCACATCATTAGCCCAGTGCTAATTAGGGTATGCAAGGTTGAGTCCCTGCTCCTCTGGTGGGCTGATAAAACAGACTCTTACACAGAAGTAGATACACAGAGAAGAAACACAGAGG
The DNA here is from genome assembly GCA_026826555.1 of Tolypeutes matacus. Lineage (NCBI taxonomy): Eukaryota > Metazoa > Chordata > Mammalia > Cingulata > Chlamyphoridae > Tolypeutes > Tolypeutes matacus. Next base: position 18,169,865 of record JAKSZT010054399.1, read on the forward strand.
AAGAGAGACAGCTCCACAGACATGACAGAGGCCCTGGGAAGAGAGATGAGCCATTCACCTGATAGTTTACAGCTGACTTTGTGAACAGAACAGACCAGCTAAACCCAGAAAGAAACAAACCCCGGGAAGAGAGATGAGCCCGATGCCAGCCTAGAGTTGAGATTGGAAGAAGCTGGACCCACGAAGCATTAAGAGGGAAGAGGAAGGCTGAACCCTCGCAGATGTCACCTGCCATCTTGCTTCAACACGTGGCAACAGAGATTGGTAAGGAAGTAACTTTGAGTTGGACTCTTTAGGGCCTTGTAACTGTAAGCTTCTACCCTAAATAAATGCCCTTTATAAAAACCAACAGATTTCTGGTACTTTGCATCAGCACTTTTTTCGCTGATTAATACAGCGGGGAATGCAACTGTGGACTAAAGTAGATCTATTATTATTCTAGCAAAGGAAGAACTTGTAACATTGATATAAAGGCAGTGTTCACCAGAGGTTCTGTGGGAAGGAAGAGAGAAGAATAGGTGTTAACATGGGCATTTTGGGGACATTGGAATTGTTCTGAATGATTGCAATGATGGATACAGGCCATTATACATTTTATCAAAACCTATAAAATTGTGTGGTGCAAAGCATAACTACTGTATATTGTAAGGTATTGACCATAGTTAGTAGCAATGCTTCAATATGTGTTCATCAATTGTAACAAATGTACCACTCTAATGAAAGTTGTTGTTAATGGGAAAAAGTATGTGAGGGGAAGGGGTGGGTTATATGGGAATCTTGCTATATTTTTGATGTAACATTTATGCAATCTAAAGCTTCTTTTAAAATAATAATTTAAAAATGGGTCACACTTTCTAGTCAAAGGATCACAGAGACCTAATAGGATTTTTTGGCTATCAACCAAGAATCTTTAGGTCTTCCCTCAGCCAAAGCATCCAGTGAAAATATAATTTATTTTTCAGATTCCTCTGGAAGATTAAAAAGTCTCTTTTGCTTTACATTGCCATGCTCCCTGCTCTTGGTTCTCTTTGCCACGTACCTATTGGCACTTATGGTCAACTCAGCTTCTTAGGGCTTTTCTCATCATGAACAGGGAGGTGGGAATAGAGCTCCAGGTGTCCAGCTATCCCATCTGTGCCAGCCTGCAGTTACCCAGAGAGGCAGTCATAGGTTCTCCCAGCTTCCTCCCTGTTGGAAGTGGGGCTGGGACCTAGGCTAAGGGTGCAAACCAATTTGGATGGAAAGAAGCCAGTCCCTATCGTCACTGTGACTTTCAAACAGCTCGGCTTCCCCTCAAGCCAGGGGCAGAGTTAAAATGGCAGCTACTAGACTCTTTCTGACTTGGACATGTTCAAACTTTAGCTGTTCTTAGAATTATGCATTAGCCAGCCAAATTTACTAATCAGTAGTTGAAGTTGGTGCCCAACCATCTCTTCCTTCCCTGTTTTTGGGAAACGGAGCTTCCAACTCCAGCCACGAATAGCTTTCGAGGCAGCTTGCACAGCCAGTGGAGGATGGGTACCTCCCAGTAGGACAGGAAGGGAGCTGTCTTTCCTCAGCCTCTCTGGGCAACTGCAAGTGCATTTGACCCACATTGACCAAACAGACTGGTTTGTTGAGTGGCTAGGCCTCCTCCCCCACCCCACCCCACCCCACCCCCATAGGATAGGCAGAGCTGGTGTTTCCTCAGCCTCCTTGGGCAACTGCAGGCACTTTTGGCCTGCAGGAACTAGACTGTTATGTGCCCATGGCTCCACCCATACTCCTTATAGGACAAGAGGACGAGGTGTTTCTCCAGGCTCTCTGGACAACTGCAGGTGCTTTCAGCCCACAGAAACTGGTTTTTTGGGCACCTTTGAGTCCATCCTCACACCACCCCCCATAGGATAGGAGGAGCCTGGTGTTTCTTCAGCCTCTCTGGGTAACTGCATGTACTTTTAGCCCACAGAGACTGGATACTTAAACACCCATAGCAGCATATCTGCTCCACAATAGGATAGGAGGGGAGCTGTATTTCCTCAGGCTTTCTGAGCAAGGTCAGGCACTTTTGGCCTGCACGGACTGGTTTGTTGATAACCTGGGGATCCACCCCCGGCCTACCCTTAGGATAGGACTGGGCTGATGTTACCCCAGGTTCCGTGGGCAACTTCAGGTGCTTTTGGCCTACAAGGACTGGTTTGTTGAGCACCTTTAATTCCATACCTGCTCCCCAATAGGATAGGAGGGGGTTGGTGTTTCTTCAGCCTCTCTGGGCAACTGCAGGTGCTTCCAGCCTGAAAGACTAGATATTCAGATACCTATAGCTCCATCCATTCTGCCCCCCCCCAATAGGAAAGTGAAAGGTTGGAAAAAGATATCCCATGCACGCAGTAACCAAATAAAAAAAAAAAAAAAGCTGGGGTAGCTATACTTATATCAGATGATATAGACTTCAAAAGCAAAACTGTTATTAGAGACAAGGAAAGACATTACATATTAATAAAAGGAATGATTCACCAAGAAGAAATAACAATCATGAATGTATATGCACCTAACCAGGATGCCCCAAATTACATGACGTAAACACTGGCAAAACTGAAGGGAGAAATAGATGTCTCTACAATAATAGTTGGAGACTTCAATATACCACTCTCAGCATAGATGGAACATCTGGGCAGAGGATCAACAAAGAAGCAGAGAGCTTGAATAATATGATAAAAGGACTAAGCCTAATAGACACATACATAACATTGCACTCCCAAACAGCAGGATTTACATTCTTCTCAAGTGTTCATGGACATTTCTCCAGGATAAACCATATGTTGAGTGAAAAAGCAGATCTCAATAAATTCAACAAGATTGAAATTATACAAAGGACTTTCTCTGATCATAATGGAATAAAGTTGGAAATCAAGAAGAGGCAGAAAAAGGGAAAAATCACAAATATGGAGATTAAACAGCACACTCTTAAGTAATTAGTGGGTTAGAGAAGAAATTAAAAAATTTAAACAAATGGAAAAGACAATTATCAAATTTATTTGGAAGAGTTAGGGGCCCCATCTTAAAAAGGAAGAATGAAGTTGGAGGACTCTCACTTCCACACTTTAAATCATATTACCTAGCTACAGTGGGAAAAACAGCATGGCACTGGCATAAAGATAGACACATAGAACATAGAACAATGGAACTGAATTGATGGCTCAGAAATAGACCCTCACATCTATGGTCAGGTGATTTTTGACAAGGTGTCAAACATATCCAGCTGGGTCAGAACAAACGGTGCTGGGATAACTGGATATCCATATCCAAAGAAAAGAAAAAGGACCCCTATCTTATACCTTATACAAAAATAACTCAAAATGGATCAAAGACCTAAATATAAAAGTTACAATCATAAAGCTCCTAGAAGAAAATGTAGGGAAACATCTTCAAGACCTGGTGGTAGGTGGTAGATTCTTAATCCTTACACCAAAAGCACAAGCAATGAAAAAAAAACATGGACACATGGGACCTCCTGAAACGAAAACACTTTTGTGATCCAAAGGACTTTGTCAAGAAGGTAAAAAAGCAGCCTACTCAATGGGAGAAAATATTTGGAAGTCACATATCTGATAAGGGCCTGATTTCCATTCTATATAAAGAGATCATACAACTCAACAATGAAAGAGCAAGCAATCCAATTTAAAAATGGACAAAAGACTTAGACATTTTTCCAAAGAGGCAATACAAACCGCCAAAAAGCACATGAAAAAATGTTCCATATCACTAGCTATTAGGGAAATGCAAATCAAAACAATGAGATATCATCTGACACCACGTAGAATGGCCATTATTTAGAAAAACAGAAAAAAATCAGTCCTGGAGAGGATGTAGAGAAATAAGAACACTTCTTCACTATTGGGATTGTAAAATGGTGTAGCCTCTGTGAAAGGCAGTTTGGCAGTTCTTCAGGAAGCTAAATATAGAACTGACATATGATCCAGCAATTCCTTTACTAGGAACATATCCAGAAGAACTGAAAACAGTGACACAAACATACATTTGTACATCGATGCTCATAGCGCCATTATTCATAATTGCCAGAAGATGGAAACAACCCATGTTCATCAACCAATGAACGGATTAAAAAAATGTGGTATAAACATACGATGGAATACTATGCTGCTATAAGAAAAAATGAAATTGGGACACTTATGATAACATGGTTGAACCTTGAAAACATTATGCTCTGTGAAATAAGCTGTTGGCGGTCAGGAACTGGGTCTGTGAAAACGGTGCCGCGGATGAGAAAGAAAGAATAAGACAAAGAGAAGAAAAACTGGGATCAGGGGACTCTCCGTCCGATATGGAGAGAAGAGCCCAGCCACCTCATAAAGTGTGGCTTTTATTCTGGCTTTAGAACAAAGAAAATATGTGTGAGCATGTGCAAGGGCAATAGATACTTGACAGTTACATTTTACTGAAATCAACAAGTCTTAAAGGTTAATGGCTCAGTTCCTCTTTTCCTTCCTGAAAATTCACAGACATTGTAAATCTTACAAGCTCAGGATGTTTTCCCACCCGGTTCCTATTAGTATGAGACGGTTTATTACATTCCAAGGTGACCTTCTTTTCTGTCAGTAGTAATGGCCTTTAATTGCCAAAAGAAGAAGGGAAACTTATAGGAAATTTAAGTTTACCTTTTATAGACTGCCCTATTTGTATTGGATATGGTTCTGTATGCATGCAACCTAAAAATCACAGTATAACAGTATAGTTTTAACAGAGAAAAATCAAACTCAAATTTAGGTTCTCATTTTCCCTTCTTTACCAAATAAGCCAGAAAATATGGTAAATCTTACATGTAACTCTCACAACAGACTACTTAATGACAAATGGCATATTTGTCATGGGCTTACAGAGGTTGTGTTGTTTAATGATTCCTATGGAATTGTAAAGGATTGGGCCCTTATAGGGATACTGAAGCCTATTAAAAACACAACCATATCTTGGTTCATTAATAATTAAACCATAATCACAAATGACAGTAATTCTTATTTCTGGAATTTTGGTAATACAGCATTTACTAACAGCTCAATAAATTGGAAAAATCAAGGAAGATATATCCCACAACCATGGGACACTAAACTTAACAAAACTCAAAGTTATTTGTGGAAATTATTTTTGGGAACTGGTCCAATTTTTGTAAGGCAAGGCAGCAAAACTGATATTACTATTTTAAAAAGAAAAACAACTCAATTTTTTACAGTATGTATATGAGATCCTATACTTATATCATTGGAAAAGTAACTTTTGGTGAAAGGAACATTAATTGCTCTTTATTTACATGTCTTAAGAATTCATATTTGCAGGAAAATCAAACTCTTTTTTATAGCAAGAAGAAGAAAAGGACTATGGTTACCGGTTCAGATGACCAGACATTGGCACCAGTCTCCAGAATCCTAGTTCCTGTGGCATTTCCCTGACCATTATTTAAAAAGAACTAAAAGACTGATTGGACTTTTAATAGCAGGAATTTTGGGACTGATTGGCATCATAACCACTGCAGCTGTCACTGGCACAGCCCTGCATCAAGGAGTCCAGAATCAACAGTATGTTAAGGATTGGCATAAAAATGCAAGTGAAATGTGGCATAGCCAGTCTCACATTGATATGGAACTGAATAACCGTATGAATGATCTTGAAACAACTATTATACATTTGGGTAATAAAATTTATAATTTAAACTTGTTAAGAGTTCTTAAATGTGATTGGAATGAAAATTCTTTTTCTATTACTCCTTTGGCTTATAATAATAGTGAACATGATTGGAAGGAAGTGAAAAATCATTTAATTGGATATAAGCATAATATTTCTTTAGATGTTTTAGAATTGCAAAAGAAGGCATTGAGTATGTCTCAAAACAAATTGAAAGAAATTGCTGGTGCAGAATTTTGGAATGACTTGTCTGAAAATTTAAATACTATTAATCTGTTTCACTGGTGGAAACAAAAAACAGTTCAAATATCATTTTGGATTGGATTTGGAATTATTGTTATATGCATTTTAATTGTTTGTATTGTCAAGGCTAGAGTAATTAGACCCAATAAATGCATTTATATTAAGAAACTTGGCCATGAAAAACTAATTTTGCATTACTTAGTAGAAAGATTCTACTAATAACCCCTTGATCTTAATACTAAATATCTGCACAAAAAATATTCACTTAAGGAACCTGAAAAAATATAAATATTAATGAAATTGCCTTCCATGTAAGAGCTCAAAAGCTTGACTGGTAGTCAATGATGGGTAAGATTCTCAGAGGAGGACAATCTAAGACAGGCAAAGTCACAAGAGCCTATGGAAGAAGACAAGTGTGACAGGAGGTCACCTTGTATCAGCTTATTTAATGGTTCCTATGAGCTTAAACTAATAAAAAAGGGGGAAATGGTGGAGTTTCAATTAAAGGCCATGACTACTGACAGAAAAGAAGGTCACCTTGGAATGTAATAAACCGTCTCATACTAATAGGAACCGGGTGGGAAAACATTCTGAGCTTGTAAGATTTACAATGTCTGTGAATTTTCAGGAAGGAAAAGAGGAACTGAGCCATTAACCTTTAAGACTTGTTGATTTCAGTAAAATGTAACTGTCAAGTATCTATTGCCCTTGCACATGCTCACACATATTTTCTTTGTTCTAAAGCCAGAATAAAAGCCACACTTTATGAGGTGGCTGGGCTCTTCTCTCCATATCGGACGGAGAGTCCCCTGATCCCAGTTTTTCTTCTCTTTGTCTTATTCTTTCTTTCTCATCCACGGCACCGTTTTCACAGACCCAGTTCCTGACCGCCAACAATAAGCCAGATACAAAAGGACATGTATTGCATGGTCTCACTAATATGAACTAAATATGAAGAACAAATACATGGAGTTAAAACCTAGAGTATAGGTTATTAGGAGATAAGAGGAGGGATGAGAAGGGGTACTGATGATTAATGTATGTAGAAGTTTTAACCAACTTGACTGTAAAAGTGTGGAAATGGGTAGAATTGACATTAATACATTATAATGTGTAGAACTAATGCAGGAGGCTTGCAAATAGGACTGTGGCTGGAAAGAGTAGTCTAGGGATGTAAATGTCAATTGAAAGAAAGCTAGAGAATAATCTAGGGACTGAATAACACAGTGAACCCAGAGGTGAATGAGAATTGTGGTTCATGGTGCAAATAAAAGAATATCTTTCTATGAATTAGAAGAAATGTACATTACTATTGCAAGATTGTAAAAATGTGGAGAAGCAAGGGAAAAAGACAATTAATGTTACCTGTGGACCATAGTCAACAGGAATTCTGTAATATTCTTGCATCAATGCCAAAGATGTAGTGTGTTAATAATAGGAGATATGGAAAAAATATACCAAATATATGCTATAGACCATAGTTAGTGGTAATAGTCTGATGATATTATCTCATAATGTAATCATGTTCCACAACAATGTAGTGTGTTGGTGGAGGGGTGTTGTATGGGAATTCCACATATGTGCATGATTGTTTTGTAGGTTCACAACTTCTCTAATAAAAATATATTAAAAATTAAAATAAAAAAAAATGATTTAGAAAGGATTCACCCCCTTCAACTTTTGGAAGAGTTTGAAAAGAATTGATATCAATACTTCTTTGGATGGTTGATAGAATTCACTAGTGAAGCCATCTGGTCCTGGACTTTTCTTTCTGGGGAGGTTTTTGAATACTGATTCAATTTCTTTACTTGTTACAGGTCTGTTGAGATCTCCTATTTCTCCTTAAGTCAGTTTAGGTATATTGTTAGTTTCTAGGAATTTGTCCATTTTCTCTAGATTATCTGATTTGTTGTCATATTCATAGTATTCTCTTATAATCTTTGTTCATTTCTGCAAGATCATTAGTAATGTCCACATTATTATTACTGGCTTGATTTATTTGTGTCTTTTCTCTTTTTATCTTTGTCAGTCTAGCTAAAGGTTTGTCAATTTTATTGATCTTTTCAAAGGATCAGCTTTTGGTTTCATTGATTCTATCACTTCTTTTCTATTACCTATTTCATTTATCTATGCTCTAAATGTTATTATTTCCTTCCTTTGACAAACTTTATGTTTAGTTTGCTCCACTTTATCTACTTCCTAAAATGTCAAGTTAGGTTATTGATTTGAGATCTTTCTTCTTTTAAAAAAGTAGATGTTTACAGCTATAAAATTCCCTCTGAGCACTGCCTTTGCTGCATCCCATAAATTTTGGTATGTTTATATATAAAAGTTTTCTGATTTCCCTTGTGATTTTCTTTGACCCATTGATTATTTGAGTGTATGGCTTAATTTCCACGTATTTGTGAAATCCCCAGTTTTCCTTCTGTTATTGATTTCAAGCTTAATTCCATTGTAGTTGGAGAAGACACTTGGTATTTTTTTAAATATGTTTAAATTTATTGAGACTTGTTATGTGACCTAATATATGGTCTATTCTGGAAAGTAATCATGTGTACTTAAGAAGAATGTCTATTCTGCTGTGTTGAGTGGAGTGTTCTGTATAGGTCTATTAGGTTTAGTTGGATTATTGTATTGTTAAAGCCCTTTATTACCTTATTGAGCTTCTATCTAGATGTTCTACCTATTATTGAAAATGGTGTATTGAAGTCTCCAATCATTATTGTAGAACTATTTCTCCCTTCAATTCTGTGTTTGCTTCATGTATTTGAAGATTTGTTATTAGGTGCATATATGTTTAAAATTGTTACATCTTCTTGGTGGATTAACCTTTTATTAATGTGTCCTTTTTGTCTCTTGTAACAGTTCTTGACTTAAAATCTATGTTGTCTGATATTAGGATAGCAACCTCCACTCTCTTTTGGATATTATTTGCATGGAATATTATTTTCCAACCTTTCACCTTCAATCTATTTGCATCTAAGGTGTCTTGTAAGCACCATATATATGGATCGTGCATTTTGAAAATCCATTCTGCCAATCTCTGCCTTTTGATTTGAAAATTCGATCCATTTACATTCAAAGTAATTACTGATAAAGCAAAGTGGATTTCAGCCACTTTGCTATGTGTTTTTTGTATATTTCATACATTTCTTTTTGCTCCACATTTCCTCCATTGCTGCCTTCTTTTGTATATAGTTGAGCTTTTGTAGTAAACAGCATGACCCCTTCTCATTTCCTTTCCTTTATATTTTTTAGATATTTTTTTTGTGTGTGGTTACAATGGGGTATACTTTTAACATCCTAAATCTATTACAACCTATTTTGAGCTAATACCAACTTGACTTCAATAGCATGGACAATCTATGTTCCCATACCCCTCTCCCTCTTTATCTTGTTTTATCATAAATTACATTTTTATACTTTGTGTGCCCAGCATGGAAATTGGTTATTTCATATGCATTTCTATTTTTGGTCATGTAAGATATAAAAAGTAGAGTTACACATTAAGAATAAAATAATACTGGCATTTATAGTGATCCACGTCATTACCTTTATTATGGACCTTAATTTCTTCATATGGCTTTAAATTACTGTCTACTGTGCTTTCCTTTCATTCTGAAGAACTCCACTTAGCATTTCTTATAGGGTATGTATAATGGTAAAGAACTCCCTCAATTTTTGTTATCTGGGTATTTCTTGATTTCTCCCTCATTTTTGATAGTTTTGCCAGATGTAGTATTTGTGATTGACAATTTTTTTCCTTTCAGCACTTTGTTATCCCACTGCTTTTTGGCCTCTGTGTTAGCCAGGGTTCTCTCGGGAAACAGAATCAACAGGAGATATCTGTCAATAATATAAGATTTTATAAGAGTCTCTCATGCAACCGTGGGGATGCACAAGTCCAGGTTCCGCAGGCAGGTTGTAAACCAGGGGCTCCGATGAAAGTCTGATGAAAGGTCCTTGATGAGTTTCTGGGAGAAGTTGGCTGTCCAAAGATGAGCTGGGAAATTCTCTCTGAATGTTGAAATCACTTCCCCTTTTAAGGCATTCAACTGATTGGATAAAAGTGTCACCCATTGCTGATGTAATCTCCCTGGTTGATGCAGATGTAATCAGCCATCCATGCAGTAAACTCACTGGTGATCGAAGTCCATAGATGCTCTTGTATTACAATTAGCCCAGTGCTTGCTTGACCAAACACCTGGACACAATTACCTGGCCTAGTTGACACATTAGCCTAACCATCACAGCCTCCATTAGAGGCCATGATGAGAAATCAGCACTAAATCTTATTGACGATCCCTTCTATGTGATGAAGTGCTTCTCTCACTGCTTTTCAGAGTCTTTGTCTTTGTCCTTTGGCAACTTGATTATAATGTGTCTCAGTGTGGAGGTTTCCTTGGGGAGGAAAAGTGGATGGGCCACTCTAGCCCAATGCAGGAAGACCAGGCTAGGAGGCTGGCCCCTCCAGGAGAAAGCTTGTTTGCATCCTCTGCCCCTCCAAGGGTCTGTTAAAGCCCTTGCAAAAGTCACCCATAAGACCCCCTACTAAAGCCAATGGCCTTGTCTCATTCTCATCCTTGATTTCTTGCCCCTGCTGAGGAAAGGGAGAGAGGACCTAGTGTCTGAGAACTTGCTGGGTTTTGTGTGTGTATGTGTGTGTGTGGGGGGATAAGCTTTAAATTTCCAGCACATGAATTTTTCTTTGAACACATTGTAAAATTCATGATTGAATCATATACTTAAACCTCAGTATTTCACATCAGTGAGATTGAAACTAGAGGTAAATTTCATTTTTTTAAAAACTGAATTTAACAAGTATAAAGTTTACTTATATCTAAACTGTTATTCTGGTAGTACTTAAACCTAGAATCAGATCTAGAAACAATCAAATAAGGTTCACTGTCACATGCCTGTCACAATAATAGCAATATGATTATTTTGTAAAACCTGGTATAACTCCTCTTTCTCAGGAATATAAAAATATTCTTCAGAAACCTGGCTGGGGTCTTTCTCAATTCTTCAAGGCAGCTAAAGTACTGTCAAGCTTACTTCATGTGCCAGGCTGTCTGCACTTTCTTTTGAGTCTGCTTCTGCATACACTGGGAACGCATCTTTTGTTCCAGAGGACAAGATTTAAAGCTTGGGGAAGCCTGTACTTCTTTACTAGGTCATTGATTGCCTCTTGTAGTACTGCGGATGTAACTGCTTACCTTTCAGCATCAGTGGTACTAATAACTTTCCTGTCTGAAGCATTAACTTCAAGTTATCTGTTTGGAAAATTCATATAAATAGCACCTTAAGGTTGTACAGTCCAGCCCTTCAAAGCCAAAATTGCTTCAATCACCAGTATGTCAGAAATAGATCACCAGTTGCCTGGTTAAACAAGTCAGTAATGTTTTCAAGCATATTAGAGTTTTCTTATCTTCTAATTCTTTTGTTAGTTGTTTTATCTTCATTTCAGCAGCTTTACTAAACAGTACAGTGCCATGCCCATTTGCTTCAAAATAAACTCCAATGTCAAACTCTTGACCCTGGTGGTGCAAATATTTTACACCAGTTTTAGTACAATAGACAGGTATCTTCCAGATACTGCATTGAACTTCCATTTGCATAAGCCATCAATACAGCACCAATATTCAAACTTTCTCCAATCTCCAACAGAAGCTCTTTAAGGAAATTGCAAATTAACGTTGCTATTTTGTCATCATCTATAAGTGGAAAATGACCATCAGCATCACGGTATAATAAACAATTCTGTCTGCATCTCATCAAAAGAACAGTATCTATTCCCATAGAGACAGATTCTGGAAGATGGGTTACAAGGAGATAGAAAGGAAGTAGAGAGTGGTGAGCCAATGCTCAATCTGGGCAGAACCTATGATAAGGTGGAAGGGGGTGGTTTGGCAGAGGATGAGGATGATGGTGGTGCAGGGGTGTGAGTGGCATCAATGGTGTTGGAATGTGAGGGTAAGCAAGGTTGTGTGTGGGGTGGGTTTGACTATCCATGGAACTGGGGCGGAGAGCAGAGATGGAACAGGTGAACCCTAGGGAGGTGGAGATCTGTGGTTGAAAATATTAATACAATTGTGGGAATGTTCTTTTGGCAAATATGGCAGGGCAGGGTCACTGATGCAGGGTGTTAGTGGTGGGAGGATGTGTGGGAAAGGGTGCACCTGGAGCATGCTTCTATGGAATATGAATGTGTTCGTCTTGTCATAGGGTGTTATCTCAGTATGCAGAGACCCACACAATAAACAATAAAATATTAAACTCCCATCCTGGAGATTTCTGCTACATTCTCAAATAGAGGGCAAGAATCTCTCAAGTACATAGGTAGTGCCTAATAGAAGAAAACAGACCAATATGCCAAGTCCTCAATATGCGATTATGAACCTTATTCTTCTGAAAATTGAAACTTAGCCTAATAATAATTATTGCCTAAGAGTTACTTCCTGAAAACCTCCTTGTTACTGAAATGTGGCCTCTCACTAAGACGAACATAGCAAATAAATGCACTATCTTCTCCTCCAACCCGACATGGGACATGACTCCTGGGGATGAGCCTCACTGACACCAAAGAATTAATACCAAGCACCAACCAGTGGTGCATTTGGAAAAAGACCTTGACCAAAAAGGGGAAACAGCAAATATAAAAGAGTTTTTAAATTTGAGATTCAAAATGAGTTGGGAGGTCATTCTAGAAGTTACACTTATGCATGTCTCAGGCAGATCTCACTAGCTGTCACTGTAAACAAAGCCTCATATAGGGATACTCCTGAGGGCTCTAGAGCCATTCAGACACTACAGGCAAGGCACACAGCCTCTTAAAATCAGCACCCTGTTGGTAGGCCTTACCTTGGAATATATTACAATCTATTTCCCCATAGAGTTAGGCTCATTTATAATTTCCCTACAGATGATTCTTCTACCCCTTTTATTTGAGCCTATAATTAGCAGTATACCCATTAAGTATGTGTCTCTGAGACTTAAATCTTCTGATTGTTCATATGCAAGTTGAACCCTGAATCTCAGAGGAGTTGAGGCCAACACCTACTCTCCAGTTCATCAGATTTGCTTAGGAAAACTATCAAAATTATGATGATGGACAATCCCCATACCCCAAAACAGAAAGTATCTACAACTGCAAGCAGAAGAGTTCCTTCCATCTGCTCCATAAGACCTAAGCCCCCACTCAATCTGAGATAGAGGAGGCATCACCATCCCCAAATCCTCAAGGTTGGGGAATGAACAAACATAAGGGGGAATGCAACCATGCACAAAGTAAGCTTATTAGTATTGTATTAATGGTAATGGAAGAATATGTAACATGGATATAAAGACAGTGGTCACCAGAGGTTCTGAGGGGAAAGGGAGGGAATAAAAGGTAGAACACAGGACATTTTTAGGGCATTGGAATTAAATGTAAACCACAATGTAAACTATAGATCTTGGTTGGTAGCAATGCATCAATATTTATTCATCAATTATAACAACTATACCACACTATTGTAAGATATTATTAATAGGGGAAGTGTGGGAGGGAGAGGGGGTGAGATATACAGAAATCCCTTATACTTTTTTTTTGTGTGTGGTGACATACGTTTTTATTTTGTCTTTATCAATATTTGTTATTGTCAGGCTTTGTAATTTTAGCCATCCAAATTGGTGTGTAGTAGTATTTCATTATGTTTTTTTAATATAATTAATTTTTAAAAGAAGCTTTAGATTACATAACTGTTACATGAAAATATAAGGGATTCCCATATGCCCCACTCTCTCCCCTTCCGACACTTTCCCATATGAACAACCTCCTACATTAGTGTGGTACATTTGTTGCAATCCATGAACCCATATTGAAGCATTGTTACTAACCATGGACTACAGTACACATTATAGTTTAAACTTTGTCCCATACAGTTTTGTAAGTTATAACAAAATACATAAATGGCCTGTATCCATCATTGCAGTGTCAAGCAGGACAAATCCAATGTCCTGAAAATGCCCCCATATTATACTTATTCTTCCCTGAGAACATCTGGTGGTCACTGCCTTTACATCAATGATAAGAGTTCTTCCTTTGCTAGAATAATAATAAGTCTACTTTAGCCCATTGTTCATTCTTGAGGATTTGGGGATGGTGATGGCCACTCTGCTTCTAACTGAGAAGGGACTTAGATCCCATGGGGCAGATGGATGGAGTTATCTTACTTGCAGTTGCAGACACTCTCTGTTCCTTGGGGGGGGGGCGGGGGGGGTTGTTGTCCGTCATTGTCTCCATGTTAGTTGTCCTGGGTGAGTCCAATGAACTGGAGAGTAGGAGTTGCAACTCTGCTGAAATTCAGGGCTCAACTTAAAAATCAGGTTAAAATATAGATTCTCAACTTCCAGTCAATCGAGATGCTAGAGTAAAATATTCCAGGATGCTGTTCCCCTCAGAATCTTTGAACACTTAGCAATAACTGGTGGAAACAACTTCTTTAAAACTTCAGAAGCTCAGTTAAGTGAAATGTTGGTATCCATTCTTCTCATTATGGGATCTGCTTCCCCTTCTTGCCTCCCCCTCCAGGATGCCCACATGCGGCCCCTGCCGCGAACCAGCCGGCCATGGAGCCACTGCCGCCAGCGCTGCTTCCTGCTCTCCCCAGGCCCTGCGGCCGCCGCCTTCCCTTACACTTTTGGTGTAACTTTTCTGTAGTCTAAAACCCCTTTACAAATAAAGTTTATTATATTAAAAATATTCACAATATTGTGCAACCATCACCACTCACTAAGTTTAGAACATATTTATTATCTCAGAAAGATCCTCCCTCCAAAAAAAAAAAAAAAACCAACAGCATCTTTCATTGCATTTCATTTCCATTCCCTGAGGAGGCTTATGATGACTTTTCACAAAGTCAGCAGCAGCCCCTCTAAGAAGTAATATTCAATTTCTCTTAGCCGCAGGGCTCCAATACCATTTGCACAGTTGACCTTAAATAATCTATATTCATTTCCATTGAGGAAGCCTGATTGGAAAAGTCCACAATAGCCTTAGAGAGTTTCTGGTAGTAACCAACTATGGTTGCCTTTCTATATTTGCCACCGGTATTTCGACAGTACAACATGCAGTGCTGCTGGGGGTTGTTAACAAGCCATACTCATGGAAGTGACCTCCCAAAGTATTCTTGCCATCTATTACAGATTGTGAAAGTTTTTCACTGCTGGGCCTAGTATCTCTACCAATAACTACAAAGGCATCTTGTTGCAGAGTCACTGCTTCTTTCTTGCTGCTGTCAACTAGCACTCTCTGTATGTTCCTCAGTGTTTGTCAAATAGTTGCATGTTCCCCCCAGGATGGTGCTAACATCTCACCCAAAGGATCAACCAATTCTACACCATTGTCTTCCTCAGGATTGTGTAATGCTGTCATCATGACTCCTATCATAGATTTTGTCTGTTTTCATCTTAGGACAGGTAATAATCACATGAGAAAGAGGACATGAAAAAGATGTTCTGCCTTCGTCTGAAATCCAGCAGTCCCATACTGAAGAATGAGTTTATTGGGCTTGGCATGTAATGCTAAGTGTTATGTAATAGCATCTAAATTCCTTGGGCCCTGTACCAATTGGATCCAAATCTTTCTGGGCGCCTGGGACGCTGTTCTAAGTGGCAGTGGCTCCCAGTAGAAGCAGGAAGGCCAGCCCTGAATGGACCTGTGGCACACTGGGATAGAGATGCTCTGACTGGCCCACCCAGGCCAGAGGGGTTAGGGGTGGGTAGGGGGAGGATGGTGACTGCAATCCCAAGGACCTGGGGTCTGGCAAGAACTTACTTTTTGATGAGGTTTCAGGCCTCATCCCATTCTGGGTTTCCAAGAAGGTGGAATTGGTTTCAAGGGTGTGCAGACGTGGGAGAAGCTAGATGGGGGCACTACCTTGTGTTTTATCTCTCTGAGCCTCAGTTTCCAGATCTATAAGTCATCAGTATTTACTAAATATGTGGTTTTCAACTGGGGGAATGCAATTTGTAGGTTTCCCAAAGATTTTCAAAAGGATACACATGCAAAGACAGTTCCAAGTGTGCTCTTTTTAAAAACAGATGTGCTTGAGAAGGCATCACAATCTGACAGAATTCATAACGGTTCCAGATCATTTTCATAATAGTGCTTCTTGCACTTAAAAAAAGTCCAGTCTGGCCTTTCCAAAGATGAGATTTATTGAGAACCCAATCATAGACTTACCTCCACTACCTGACAGAATCCAACCCAAACCACACCCTGCTTTCTTGAGACCAAAAAGGGAAAAAAACACACTGTGGATTATCCATAGCAATGACTGGTTCATTTTTTGTTTTGTAATACCAAAACCATATATAAGTCCCAGGCTACATACTTACGCAGTACTTCTGACTCAGGAAGCTGGTTTCCAGTGGCTTGAGGGACTCAGACCAAAATTAATGGTTCCTTCCTCAGTATTGTGAATATTCTATTTTCTTTATTTTAAGTATTTTTTCTTTTTCCATTTTCCTTTTTCCTCTTTATATTTTTCTCATTTTTCTTTATCTCATTATCTTTTTTCTTTTTCTAATTTTAATTTTTCTTTATTAGTTTCTTTTTCCTTTTTTCTTTCTCTCTTTTTTTCTGGTTTCCTTATTCTTTCCTTTTTTGTGTCCTCATTTTTCTTTTTTTAAATTTTAGTAAAAGATATACAAACAAAAATCCAGATATATATTCAGTGGTATTAATTACATTCACAATGTTGTCCAACCATCACCATCATCAATTATCACAAATTTCCATCACTCCCATCAGAATTCTGTAGCAATTTTGCTTTAACTGTCTCCTTTCCTAGCATTTCCCAGCACCTGGTGACCTATAGTCTAATTTCTGACTGTATGAATTGTTTATTATAATTGTTTCATATCAGTAAGTCCATACAATATTTGTCTTCTTCTGTCTGGCTTGTTTCACTTAACATAATGTCTTCAAGTTTCATCCATACTGTTGCATGTATCAGAAATTAGTTCCTTTTCACAACTGCACAATATTCCATTATATGTCTATAAAATATTTTGCTTATCCATTCATCTGTTAATGGACCCTTGGGCTGCTTCCATTTTTTAAAAAAATTATTATTATTTTTTTTTACTAGATACATATAAAATATTTTTTACTGGATACATATAAAATATTTTTTGAATTATACAATATATTTGGTTCATAGTAATGCAATCATACAATATTTGTCCTTTCATGTCTGGTTTGCTTCACTCAACATAATGTCTTCAAGGTTCATCCATACTGTGGCATGAATCAGAAACTCGTTCCTTTTTACAATTGCACAATATTCTATTATATGTATATAAAATATTTTGCTTATTCATTCATCTGTTAATGGGCAATTAGATTGCTTCCATTTTTTGGCAATTATGAATAACTGCTAATTTGATCACTGGCATGCAAAAATATGATCGAATCCCTGCCGTCAATTCTTTTGAGTAAGTGCCTAGAAGTGGGATTGCCAGGTCATATGGTGATTCTGTACTTAACTTTCTGAGGAAACATCAAACTGTTTTTCACACTGGCTGCACCATTTTACATTTCCACCAACAATGAATGAATGTTCCTGTTTGTCCACATCCTCTCCAACATTTATTTTTCATTTTTAAAATAGTAGCCATTCTTGTGGGGGTGGTTATTTTAAAAATCAATTTTATTGATACATATTAATAAAGCATAAATCTATCCAAAGTGTAAAATCAATGGTTTTCAGTTTAATCACATATTTGTGCATTCATCACTTCAATTATTCTTAGAGCACTTTCATTATTCCAATAATAATAAACAAAATCAAAGAAAACTCATCACCTCTCAATCTCTCTATGCTTCCCCTGCCATTCATAGCTGCTATTCTCTTTCCTGTTATCTAGTATACTTGTATTTATATTTTGTAAAAATGGTCTTATAAATGCAATATCACCCATATTTGTGTTTACATGAAGTTTTACTGTCTTATACAGTCCCATGTTATAGTTTTTAGCTTTCCTTCGAGTAATATTCATGACCTTAGACTTTCCCTTTCAACTGTCATACCCATATAAGAGCTCTGTTAGTTACAAACACCATAATATGCTTTCACCATTTCTATTCATTTCCAAAGATTTAAAAACAACCCTTTTTGCCAATTGTGCACAGATTAACTTTCAGCTTTCCATTCTCTACCCTTCTTCTATTTTCTGGTGACCTATATTCTAATTATTAAATCCCATGAGTTTATACAATATATTTAGTTCATAATAGTACAATCATACAGTATTTGTCCTTTTGTGTCGGGCTTGCTTCACTCAACACAATGTCCTCCAGGTTCATCCATGTTGTCATATGCTTCACAACTTCATTTCTTCTTACCACTGCATAATATCCCATCATGTGTATATACCACAATTGTTTATCCATTCATCAGTTGATGGACACCTGGGTTGTTTCCAACTTTTGGCAATTTTTTAATTTAAGGTGAGTCCCTTGTTAACAGCATATAGTTTTATTCATTCTGCCAATCTTTGCCTTCTAACCAGAGAGTTTAATCCATTTACAGTTAAAGTAACTACCAATAATGCAGAACTTTCTCCTGACATTTTACTATTTTGTCTTTGTAAGTCTTATGCATTTTTTGATTCTTAATTCTTCTCTTAATACCTACTTTCATATTTATTTGTGTTTTTTTGTATTGTACTATTTTGTGTCCCTTCTCATTTCTTTCTGAGTATATTTTTCTTGTATTTTATTTGTGGTTACTATGGGGTTAAATTTTTTCCCATCTCTTCAAAGTTTATGTTTATTTCCTTATTCTAACCTGTATTAAAAGAACTATGAAAAATAACTGATTTAAATATTTAAATTAAATCATCCAGAAAGCCTCTAACTACTCTTTCAATTAATCTCAGGTCAGTTGTTATTTTGCCTTTTCCTCATTTTAAAATTTCCTCTCATTTTATATTATAATAAAAAGTCTTATTGTACAGTATTATGTATTTCAAAGCTCTAAACAACATTATTCACCTCCTAAGAATCTATTAGTTGTTACTAATAGCAAGACCTACCTTTTCAGCTCATGTCAGTTTTTGCCCTTAAAATAATACATTCCTCCATCAATTGTTTCTCATCTATAACCCAATATCAAGACATGATAGACTGTTAAATAATCCTTATTTGCTTCTTTAAAATACTAGAAATGTTTACACTTTTATTTGGCTTGAAAAGGACTGAAATATTACAGTTAAAAACTTTTAATAATATGGTTCTTAATAAATTGATTTTCTGAGTTCCAGAGAAAAAGTCCCTTTTAAAATTTTTCTGAAGCTGACTTGAAGTAGGATATAGTCTGATCTGGTAAAAATATGATGACTATTCTTTATCATTTCAAACTTGAGGAGTAAATCTATACATAAGGGGCTCTTTGCTGTCAACTGTTATAGCCAAAATTGCCATGAACTATCTTTGCAGAAGTATCTCCATGTGACCAGCAGAGGGCACTTTAAACACCTCTACATTGTTTGGGGAGCAAATGCAGATGATGTAGAAACAGTGTTCACCCAAAATCAGGAAGACCCTTGGAGTTTCTTTTTGATAGTTACAAAAATGTAGAAAATATGGGTTGTACCATGGGGTTTCATTGGGAAAATTATGAGTATATGTAAAGTCAGATGAGAGGGACATACCTATTGTTTGTCATTTGAACTGATCTTCAGCTTACCTCTTTTTCTACTGTCTTTCTCCTTTCTCAGCTTAGGAATAGTATGGGAATGAAAATGTTTACAGAGAGTATAGAATCAATTTTCAGATAGTTTCACTGAGTTTCTATCTCTTCTATTCTGCATATACTCTTTTGTTCAAAAAACCTGGATAACTGAACAAAGGATAATGCTTCCTATCTCATTTAAGAGTAGAAATTGCAGTTAAACTGTTAGAGATGATGTGGGATGTAGCTGTCCCTTTGAGAATTGAGCTGCAGTGTTTCAATCAGCCCAGTAAGAGCCCTGGAAAAGAGTTGTGCCCTTTTGCTTTTGGCAAACTCACTAGCCTGAGGCTGTGCAATGAGGGGAAATATAAGTCTTTCTCTTAGATGAAATACAGTTTTTTACATCTATTTTCATAAGAGGCGATTAAGACTCCTTTTCTCATAGGGCAACAACTGCTAACTGCTCTTAAAAAGGTTTTAATTTTTGCAAAAGCATTATTGTGCTTGATGCACACCCTGTGTCTTTCATTTTTATCTTTTGTGTTGGCTCCATTGAATGTAAAAAAAAAAATCAGAAAAAATTATGTGTGTATGTGTGTGCTTGCACAGTTTTTAAAGTAAAATTATTTCAGCTGTAGAGAGAAATATAATACTCAGTAAATACATTTTTTCATATAATGTTAATAGCCTTCTTTGTCTTCTGTTTTTTCCTCTTTCTACCTCTGGTTCACTTTATTCTCATTTGTCCTAGAGTTGACATATAAAGAGAATGGGGTCTTCCAGCAGCAGTCCTTTGAGAGGAAGATGAACTCAGTGAATCCTCTCCAAAAAAGGATTATAAACTTACTGAGTTAAATCAACCTAATTATCCCTAAGCTGCCTTGGGTTTTGTGTTTGCTTGTATGTTTTGTTTTGTTTTAGCTCCACCATATGTGTTTCTTTGTGCCATTTTCTTTTGTGCACTATTTTTCTTGATGACCCTGAGCTATGGTTTCCTCCTCAGTTTCAACACTATTCAGCCTTTCTTGTTTTCCTCCATGTGCTGATGTAGCCTCAAAGAAATGGCAGAAGAATTTGAAGTAGCTGAGGCACATGAGTGAGGATCAGAAAATGTTCTGAAGGTGAGAGTGACACTGGTCTTGTTGCATCCAGGAAAAGACCAGGTAGTTATTAACATAACTCATCACCATCTGGGTTATATAGAACAAGGTGATGAACACGGGAGACTCAGAAACCCACTGCCCACAAAGCATAGTAAGAGTACATCACAGTGTGCATGATACAGTGTTCATAGTCATGAACCAAACACCCCCAGCAACCATGTCTTTATAGTAGTACCAAGAATACAGGAACACAGTGATGTGGTGGTATCAGTGCAAGATCAGCTTCTGCTTCCTCAGAATATTCATATATCGTGTCCCCTAGTTCATGTGCTTTGCTTAATACAAATGCATAAGCCCAGAATTTGCTTACAGGCCCATTGTAAAAGCTCTGGTCACAAACTGCCTGCTTCAGGACTTTGGTCATCAAAATATACACCATATAAACATCAGTTCAAAGAGGACTGAATATACTGAAGAAGGCAAGGGTCAGAGAACAGAAACTAATGGCTTCCTCATTTCAAATGTTGCCTGTTTGTTCATTAGGTGCCAACCACCAAATATAAAGGCATGATTTCTTCCAGTTTTCCTGCATCTACTGGATGTCTTCATTCCAAGTGAACTGCTTTTAAAATTTATATTCTTATAAAGCCAATGCTGACATGTTCACTGAGGCTGATCTTTGAAGTCACTACATGTTCTCTACACAAAACAAAATAATATTTAAAGCACTTGATTCCAGGTACTCTCCTATCTGCTTCCACACCCATCTCCCTTGCCTCTGGGTGTCAGTCTTTCTTCCAACCTCTCTTAGCTACATCCAGGGTTGTATGTTATCTGTGCCTCCACTGTTTCCTTCTCCTTGGTCTGGAGCTCTCCTCTTCCTGGCATCAGCATGCACTGTGGGAGGAAATGAATTCCTTGTGGTCTTTGTGGGATAAAATTTAACATCCTAAATCTAGAACAACCATACCTTATTTGATAACAACTTGTCTTCAATAGCATACAAGTAAAATGTTCCTCAACTTCTACATTCCCCCCACTTTTTTTTGGACTTGGTACAAATTATATCTTTGTATATTTGTATGCCCCAAACCATTGATTTATCATCACTTTTTACTCATTTGCATTTTAACACCTGTAAGAAGTAAGAAATGGAATTACATAAAAAATACAATACAATGGCACTTGGCCTTTATAATTACCCATATTGTTACCTTTAGTGGAGTTCTTTATTTCTTTATGATGCTTTGATCAACAATTCAGTGTCCTTTCCTCTCAGTCTGAAGAATTACCTTTAGCATTGTTTGTGCACAGGTCTAGTTGTAATGAACTCCCTCAATTTTTATTTATCTGGGAAATGTCTGAATCTCACGCTCATTTTTGAAAGAAAGTCTTTCCAGATATAAATTTTTGGTTGGCAACTCTTTTCTTTTAGTGCTTTAAATATTTTGTACCACTGTCATCTTACCTCCATGAGATGAGAAATTAAAACTTAATCATATTGGGATTTCCTTGTATATAACTCATTGCTTTTCTCTTGCAACTTTCAGAACTTTCTCCTTATCCTTGGCATTGTATAGTTTGATTACTATATGTCTGGGTGTGGTTCTCTTTGTGTTGAATGTGCATTTTCATGTTTTTTGCTACATTTGGGGAGTTTTCTGCCATTATTTCTTTGAATATTCCTTTTGCTGCTTTTTTTTTTGTACTCCTTCTGGAACTCCCATTATGCATATATTGATACACTTGATGGTGTCCCACAAATTTCTTAGGCTCTATTCATTCTTTTTTTTTTTTTTTTTCTTTTTCTTCTTTAGCCTGAATCATTTCTGTTGTCTTATCTTCCAGATCACTGATTCTTTCTTCTGAAACTTCCAGAAGACACTGTTGAAACTGTCTAGGGAATATTTAATTTCTGTTATTGCATCCCTCAACTCCAGTGTATCTCTGGAGAGATTACCATATTATTCATTATTGTTTTCCTCATTATCCTTGAGTTCTTTCTCCATGTTTTCCTTTATCTACTTGAACATATTGAGGATTATTTTCTTCTTTTTAATAATTTATTTTGTTGGAAAAGTAGCTTTACAGAAATGTAATGCATAAAATACATAAAATATGGAGCTCCCATATACCAACCTATTATTAACACCTGGCATTAGTGAGGTACATTTGTTATAATTCATAAAAGAACATTTGTATAATTGTACTGTTCACTATCTAGTCCATTGTTTAAAATAGATTTCATTGTGTAGTACACTCCTGTACTACACTTGAAGGTGCATATACAAGTGTAGTACACTTCATTTTAATTTTTTATTCTAGTAACATATATATGACCTAAAATTTCACCTCTTAACCACATTTACAGATATAATTCAGTGCTGTTAATCACATTCATAATGCTATGCTAAGAATACCATCATCTGTTACCAAAACTTTACAATCAACCCCAATAAAAATTCTGTATAATTTAAGCATTAACTTCCCAATTCCTACCCCCAACCCATCTATTGGTAAACTATATTCTATATTGTGACTCTAT
Organism: Tolypeutes matacus; assembly: GCA_026826555.1. NCBI lineage: Eukaryota > Metazoa > Chordata > Mammalia > Cingulata > Chlamyphoridae > Tolypeutes > Tolypeutes matacus. Next base: position 18,193,153 of record JAKSZT010054399.1, read on the forward strand.
GAGTTTGCTTATTATATTTATTTCATATTCCTGAGGTCATACAATATTTGTTCTTTTGTGTCTGGCTTATGAAATTCAACATGATGTCTTCAAGGATCATCCATAGTGTCACATGAATCAGAAGTTAATTCCTTTTTAATGCTGAATAAATAATATTCCCTTGTACATGTATACCACATTTTGTTTATCCATTCATCAGTTGATGGCTGCCTGGATTACTTCCATCTTTTGGAAATTGTGAATAATGCTGCTATGAACATCAGTCTGCATATATCTGTTTGAACCCCTGCTTTCAATTATTTTGGGAATATAGATAGTAGTGGGATTGCCAGGTCATATAGTAATTCTATATTTGCTTTCTGAGGAACTGCCACACTGTTCCACAATGGCTGCACCATTTTACATTTCTATTAGCAGTATATGAGTGCTCCTATTTCTCCACATCCTCTCCAACACTTGTAATTTTCTGTTTTCTTAATAGTAGCCATTCTAGTGGGTGTGAAATGGTATCTCATTGTGCTTTGATTCACATTTCCCTAATAGCTGATAATGTTGAGCATCTTTTCACATACACTTTAGTCATGTATATCTTCTTTGGAGAAATATCTATTTAAGTTGTTGACCATTTTTAAATGGGTTGTTTGCCTTTGTATTGTTGATTTGTAGAATTTCTTTATATATTCTGGATATTAAACCCTTATTTGGTTTCCAAATATTTTCTCCCATTGTATAGGCTGTTTTTTCACTTTTGTGATAAAGACTTTTGATGCACAAAAGTTTTAAATTTTAATGAGGTTCCATTTATCTATTTTTATTTTGTTGCTTGTGCTTTTGAGAAACCATTACCTAACATAAGATCTGGAAGATGCTTCCTTATATTTTCTTCTAGGAGTTTTATCATCCTGCTTCTTTTATTTCGTACTTTAACCCATTTTGAGTTAATTTTTGTATATGGTGTGAAATAGAAGTCATCCTTGATTTTTTTGCACATGAATATCCCATTCTCCCAGCACCATTTGTTGAAGAGACTATTCTTTAACAATTGAGTGGACTTGGCAGCCTTGTCAAATATCAATTGGCCATAGATGTGAGAGTCTATTTTGGAACAATCAATTCCATTCCATTTGTGTATATTTTTATCATGGTGCTAGTACGATGCTGGTTTTTTTTGTTTTGTTTGTTTGTTTATTAAATAGTTTTATTGGAATATATTCACATTCCATATGATCTATCCAAAGTGTATAATCAATGGCTTTTAGTATAATCACAATGTTGTACATTCATCATCACAAAAATTTTAGAACAATTTCATTACTCCAAAGAGAAAGACTTCACAGCCCTTAGTATTCCTTCCCTAGCCCTATATAAGCACTGATCTAATTTCATCTTTATAAATTGAGTTATATTTACATTTTACATAAACAGAATCATACAATATGTAGTACTCTGTGTCTGCTCACTTAGTATAATGGGGTTTTTTTGGTCTGATATTAACATTTTGTAGTATTAACCTACATTCATACAGTTTCAAAGAAAAATGGTATTTTATATGCAATTTTACCCATATTCATATTTCAAAAAATTTATTCATATTTCACACAATATATTTAGTTCATAACAGTGCAATCATACCGTATTTGTCCTTTTGTGTCTGGCTTGCTTTACTCAACATAATGACCTCCAGGTTCATCATATTGTTATATGTTTCATGACTTAATTTCTTCTTACCACTGCATAATATTCCATCATGTGTATACATCACAATTTGTTGATCCATTTGCCAGTTGATGGACACCTGGGTTGTTTCCAACTTCTGGCTATCATGAATAATGCTCCTATGAACATCGGTGTGCAGATGTCTATTCATGCCACTGCTCTCAGTTCTTCTAGGTATATACCTAGCAATGGTATTGCCAAGTTCCATGGCAAGTCTTTATTCAACTTCCTTAGGAACTGCCAAACAGTTCTCCACAGTGGCTGTACCATTATACATTCCCACCAATAGTGAATAAGCATTCCTATCTCTCCATACCCTCTCTAATATTTACAGTTTTCTGATTTTTTAATAGCAGCCAGGCTGATAGGTGTGGAATGATATCTCATTGTAGTTTTGATTTGCATTTCCCTAATCGCTAGTGATGTTGAACATTTTTTCATGTGTTTCTTCACTATTTGTATTTCTTCTTTGGACAGTTGTCTTTTCATTGTTGAATTGTATGATTTACTTATATATCCTGGATATTAAACCCCTATCAGATATGTGATTGTCAAATATTTTCTCCCATTGAGTCAGCTGCCTTTTCACCTTTTTGACAAAGTCCTTTGAGGTGCAAAAGTGTTGAATTTTGAGGAGGTCCCATTTATCTATATTTTCTTTTGTTGCTTGTGCTTTGGGTGTAAGGTTTAAATACTACCACCTACCACAAGATCTTGAAGATGTTTTCCTATATTTTCTTCTAGGAGTTTCATGGTGGTTGTTTTTAAATTTAGGTCCTTGATCCATTTCCAGTTAATTTTTGTATAAGATGTGAGATAGGGGTCTTCTTTCTTTCTTTTGGATATGGCTATTCAGTTCTTCCACTGCCATTTGTTTAACAGACTGTTCTGGCCAGCTGGGTGGGCTTAACAGCCTTGTCAAAAATCACTTGATATTTACCATGTCCTGTGTCCATTACTGTAAGGTAATGAAAAACCTTCCCCATGACCACCAAACACCCCATTAGATCTTGACTGTTCCCTTCCCCCCAGCCCCCCAGGGCCCATGATACCACCCTCTCCCGACCCATGGAATGTCAAGATTCACAGTTACATGCCCTGGGGATTTGAACCTGCCCTTCCTAATCCACCCACCCACCAGTGCTGCACCACCAAACCCAGGAACACCTGTATCATCTAAATTGTAAACTATACTGTAAATCATTGACAATGTTTAGTTGCTATATTTTGCTATCTGTATAACAGTTATAACAATGCTAACATCCAAAAAAAGGGGGGGGGTTAATATGGGGTGGGGAAGGGGGGGTGGTTTGGTATCTGGGAGTCTCCGGCACTCCGTGATGACTTTGCTGTGACCTAAAACTTCTTTGAAAATTAAATGAAAAATTGGGAGACAATGGGGATTGAGAGGGGGAAGGTGTCACGGCACACCAGACATCCGATAACACAGTGATAAAAGGAAGGAAAGAAAAGAAAAGAGAAAGGAAAAATAAATGAATAAATATATATATATTAAAAAAAAAAATCACTTGGGGAGGCGAGGTCGGCTGCGGCGGCAGGAGGAGGATCCGGGCGCCCGTGGCTGGGCAGATGCCACAGAGCCGGGAGCCCAGCGGAGCGGTCATGGAGGGCGCCGAGGAGCAGCTGGGTCTGCAGCCCCCGGAGGACCACTGAATCCCGTGACGACTTCGTGGTGCTGAAACGGGAAGATGTGTTTCAAAGTGGTGCAGATCCAGTGGAGGAAAAAAGTAACCTGTGAAAAACAGTGGTTCTACCTGGATAACATATTGGCCATAGTTAGGAAACCACATTTGAAGTGACCAGTGGAGGAAGTCTTCAGCCCAAGAAGAAGAAGGAAGCACCCACTTCAGACCAAAGAAGCGGGTACTGATAATCGAAACATAATCGATGATGGGAAATCTCAGAAACTTACTCAAGATGACATTAAAGTTTTGACGGACAGGGCATTAAAGGAGAGGAAATAGTTCAGCAGTTAATTGAAAATAGTTCAACATTCCGGGACAAGATGGAATTTGCACAAGATAAATACCTGAAAAAGAAGAAAAAGAAATATGAAGCAGTCATCACTGTTGTGAAGCCATTCATCTGCATTCTTTCAATGATGTACTATGCAAGAGAACCTGGAAAAATTAACCATGAGATACGATACACTAGCCCAGATGCTGACATTGGAAAATATCTGTGCTGGCAATAAGATGATAGTAATGGGAACATGCGCGGGTTTGGTGCTTGGTGCAATGATGGAATGAATGGGAGGTTTTGGTTCCCTTATTCAGCTCTACCCTGGAGGCAGGCCTGTTCAGGCAGCAACAACGTGTTTTGGATTTCCCGACTCTTTCCTCAGTGGTCTTTATGAATTCCCTCTCAACAAAGTGGACAGTCTTCTGAATGGATCATTTTCTTCTGAGACATTATTTTCTGGGCCAAAAGACAACAGTGCTTCAGTTGAGGAAAGAAACGGTGCCCTCGAGGACAAACAGCCTGGTTAACAGGAGAACCAGAAGGGCCTGGCAAAAGGCCCAGAGAGCCATCACCTGGGAAGACAAAAGCCAGTGGAAATGGTTTCCAAAGGGACAGAATACAAGGGACATAAAGACAGAGGAAGCAAAAAAGATTACATTCAGGAAAAAAAAACAGAGGAGACAAGAAGAGCAGAAAAGACATTTAGAGGCTACTGCTCTGCTGAGCAAAAGGAATGCAGATGGTTTAATCATAGCCAGTCGTTTCCATACTGCCCCACTGCTGCTGTCTCTGCTGGGTTTCGTGGTCCCTTCAAGGCCGTTTGTGGTCTACTGTCAGTATAAAGAGCCTCTGCTGGACTGCTACACGAAACTGCAGGAAAGGCGCGGGGCCATCAACCTTCGGCTGTCTGAAACCTGGCTCAGAAATTACCAGGTTCTGCCAGATCAAAGTCATCCCAAACTGCTGATGAGCAGGGGTGGGGGGTATCTCCTCTCAGGCTTCACCATTGTTGTGGACAGCCCCAGGGCAGACACCAGCCTCACATCTGACATGTGCACTTTAGAATTACAGAAGATGGAGGAGCCAGTGGCTAAAAAACAGAAACTCCTGGAGGCTGACTCTTAACCTTTCAAGAATTGCTTTGATGTTTGTTCTCAGGCATTATACAGTTAGTAAGTAAACTTGAAATGCCATTACTAATTGTTTTTTCACCTTCATTCCGTTTGGGGAAGGAAGAAAAAGCCTTTGTCCACCTCTGACCCAGATGGTTTGGTCCGTCACTGCCTTGAACCAACACCTCCAGCCTGGACTGTGCAGTGGACAGGGACACGGCCGATGGTTCTGCTGGTTTAGCGAACACTCTCTAAGTACTCTGTAAGTGTCATTGAGGCTTTCTAAAATTGCATTTATACAAGACTGTCTATATTTTAAACTAAGTGGAATAACACAGTGTAGCTAATGGTTGTTGGGTCCTGAAAAGAAAGAATTTGTGCAAGAAATCTCTGCTGTTCTGTACTCTTCAGCCTAAGCAACATGGACGCGTCAGAGTGTGAGATTTACGTACCAAAAATGTCGACCCCGTTCTTATGGCAGAATGTGTTTTAAAATGCCAGATTTTATTATTTTAGTAGCTAACCACCTGGAGAGTTTTGAGTATTTATCTTACTCCTCTTTTGGTGCATAGAGGGCTATATAGAATGGTACTTTTTTGCATTAATTTGCCAGTTCTCTCTGTTCCAAATAAAATGACTGGAATTTTTGTGTAGCATCCATTTAAAGGAAACCTTTTTTTCCTTTCCCAAAGACTTATGGGTGTGTGTGTGTACACACACATACACATGGAGACAGACAATGTGTCATCTCTATGAACTGCAACAGTTCTGTGCAGGGCTTACACCAGTTCTGCTGTGTTGGTGTCACCCCTCGGATGTGTCTTCAAGTGCCTTTTCTGGTGATTATTAATGCTGATCTGTTGAGCTCGGGCATGATTAGGTGGTCAGACTTTCTAAGCTTTGAAGAAGTACAGTCAAATTCTTTGATCATTTGCAGCAAAAAAAAGTTTAGTGCAGGGGTTCTTAGCCAGCGCTCCGTGAGCTTGAATTGAAATTCAAAAAACATTACTCTTGTGGGTACATGTTGGTGCAGGTGTGATATATTTATTAAATAATATGCAGTGTTGTGTGGACTTAGTAAGGGGTCTGTGGAACAAAAATGGTTAAGAACCCTTGGTTTAGAGCAGGCCAAGTCTCACTGAACAGGCTCAAGTTGTCATAGGATAGATGCAGCTCATCCTGTGAAGAGCATCTTAGAAAAAAAGGAATTTGTTTTTCTTAACAGCATGTACTATTCTGATAATGGCCAGTGTGATTGCCGAGTACAGTTTTGATTCCTTTTCCTTAATTGCTTTTAAAGAATAAAGTGTTTCCTACCCTAACAAATAAAAATCACTTGAGGAAGTGGATGTGGCTCCCACATGGGAGGTCCTGGGTTTGGTTCCAGTGCCTCCTAAGAACAACAACAAAAAATAAACAAGCAAACAAATGAAAAAACCAACTCAGGGGAGCCAATGTGGCTCAGTGGTTGAGCGCCAGCTTCCCACATATGAGGTTCTGGGTTCAATCCACTGCCCTGGTACCTCAAAAAAAAACAAAACAAACAAACAAACAAAAAAACCCCACTTGACTGTAGATGCAAGGATCAATTTCTGAGTTCTCGATTCAGTTCCATTGGTCAATCTGTCTGTCCTTATGACAGTACCATGCTCTTTTTACCACTCGTAGCTCAGTAATATGCTTTTTAAAGCATATCAGGAAGTGAGAGTCCTCCAACTTTGTTCTTCTTTTTAAAAATTTTAAAGACATTTTTCGCTATTCGGGGCCCCTTATCCTTCTAAATAAATTTGATTATTGGTTTTATGAGAAGGAAGCTTTCTCAATATAGTAAAGAGCATATATGAAAAACTTACAGCTAGCACTGCACTCAATGGTGAAAGACTAAAAGCTTTCCCGTTGAGATCAGGAACAAGACAAGGATGCCCATGGTCACCATTATTATTCAGTATTGTGCTAGAAGTTTTAGCTAGAGCAATTAGGCTAGACAAAGAAATAAAAGGCACCCAAATAGGAAAGGAAGAAGTAAAACTTTCACTATTCATTGATGACATGATCCTATATCAAGAAAATCCTCAAAATTTCACAACAAAGCTACTAGAATTAATAGACTAGTCCAGCAAAGTGGTGGGATACAAGATTAATAAGCAAAAATCAATAGTGTTTCTATATACTGCTGTGCAAACTGAGGAGGAAATCAGAAAAATATTCCATTTATAATAGCGACTAAAACAATCAAATATTTAGGAATAAACTTAACCAAGGGCATAAACGTCCTGTATTCAGAAAACTACAAAACATTGCTAAAAGAAACCTTAAATTGCTAGAAGACTTAAATAAATGGAAGGACATTCTGTGTTCATGGATTGGAAGACTAAATATTGTTAAGATGTCAATTCTACACAAACTGATTTACAGATTCAATGCAATCCCAATAAAAATCCTAACAGCCTTTTTGCAGAAATTGAAATAACATGCTGTTTTAACAACTGTAGCTTTGTAATAATTTAAAGGTCAGGTAGTATGAGTTCTCCAACTTCTTTCTTTTTTTCAAGATGTTTTTGGCTATTTCGGGCCTCTTAGCTTTCCAAAAAAATTTGATTATTAACTTATCCATTTCTGCAAAGAAGGACATGGAAATTATTATTGGGATTACATTGAATCTGTAAATCAAATTTGGTAGAATTGACATCCTGACAATATTTAGCTTTCCAATCAATGAGTATGGAATGTCCTTCCATTAGTTTAGATCTTCTTTGATTTCTTTTAGCAAAGTTTTGTAGGTTTCCATGTATAAGTCCTTTATATGCTTGGTTAAATTTATTTCTAGGTATTTTATTCTTTTTGTTGCTATTGTAATAGATTTTTCTTGATTTCTACCTCAGATTTCTCATTACTAGTGTATAGAAACACTACTGATATTTTTGTTTTGACCTTGTACCTCACCATTTTTTCTGTATTCATTTATCAGCTCTAGTAGATTTGTTTTAAATCAGATGGGACTTTCTATTAATAGGATCCAGCCATCTGCAAATAGAGAAAGTTTTACTTCTTCCCTTCCAATTTCAGCACTTCAGGAAAATTACTTTTTAAAGCCAGGTTATATTTTATATAGAATATTGAAGATGTACCTACACAAAAAGACAATCACTGTTAAGGAAGTTTCCTTCTATTAATATCTTTTAAAGGGTTTTTATCAAGAAAGGATGCTATACCTTATCAAATGCTTTTTCTGTGTCAATAGGATGATCATGTGATTTTTTTCTTTTGATCTGTTAATGTGGTATATTACATTGATTGATTTTCTTATGTTGAAACATCCTTGCATACCAGGGATAAAACCCACTTGATCATGGTGGTTTGATGTATTGTTGAATATGGTTATCAAGTATTTTAATTTTTTGCATCTCTCTCTTTCTCTCTGTTTTTTTTTTTTTTTTTTTTTTTTTGTCTAGGTAAGGGTTTGTCAATTTTATTAATCTTCACAAGAACCAGCTTTTGGTTTCATTAAATTTTTATAGTGTTTCTTTATTCTTAGTTTCATTTAGTTCTGCTCTAATCTTTGTTATTTCCTTCCTTCTGTTTGCTTTGGAATTAGTTTGTTGCTCTTTTTCTAGTTCCTCCAACTGTGCATTTAGATCTTTGATTTTAGCTCATTTTTATTATTTAACATAAGTATTTATGTATATCAATTTCTCTTTCAGCACTGCTTTACTCGCACCCCAAAGGTTTTGTTATGTTGTGTTTTCATTTTCATTCATTTCAGGGTATTCATTTCTTTTGAAGTTTCCTCCTTGAGGAAATTGTCAAAGAGTATGTTTTTTAACTTCCATATCTTTGTCCCTATTCTGGCTCTCTACCCCTTATTAATTCCCAGCTTCATTCCCTTGTGGTCAGAGAAATTACTTTATATAATTTCAATCTTACTAAATTTGTTGAGACTTGTTCTGTGACCTAGCATGTGGTCTATCCTGGAGAATGGTCTATTTTTGACATCACTAATTCTTTCTTCTGCCTCTTCAAATATGCTGTTATGGCTTCCAGTGTATTTTTAATTTTTTACATAATGCCTTTCAGCACTATCAGATCTGTTCTCTTATGTATGCTTATTATTTCTTCTGTATATTCTCCCAGTGTCTTCTTAACATCCGTTATCTCTTCCTCCACTTCATTAAGTTGATTCATGATATTTGTTTGGTCATCCTTGTTTAGTTGTTCCATGTTCTACATCTCCTTCTGTTTTATAGTTTGCTCATTAGACTGGGACATGTCTTGTAATTTTTTGCTGGTGTCTAGGCATCTGTTTATCTTGATGGGCTTATTCAGTTGGTTAGCTTCTCTTTCTACTCTAGGGTTTTATTACATTTTGTTTTAAGGGTGCTCTTTGACAGTTGGTTGCACTTATTTTATATCCTTGTAGTTTTCCATGTTCCCCCCCCCCCAAATATTAAGACTGTAGAAAAGAAAAGAAAAGAAAGAAGACTAGAAAAAGAATAGTAAAAAAGATGGAAAAGAAACCATAAAAAAAAAAAACAGGAAAAAATAAGTAACAAGAATGAAAAATCATAAAAAAATAAAAAGGAATGAGAATAAAAAAGGTGGGATAAAAAAGAAATAGGAAAAATAGGATAAAATAAAAGACCAGAAAGATGAAAAGAAAGAAAATGAAGACCAAACAATAGAAGGTCAAATGAAAGAAAAACAACAGAAGAGGGAAAAATGAAAGAAAGAACAGAAATAAATAAACTAAGGAGAAGAAAGAGAAAAAAGAAGGAAAAGAAAAAAAGGAAACAAAGGGAAAAAAACCAGGCTTTACTCTCAGTCCACTAGCAACTGTCTCAGGCTCCCATTGTTCACCAAGCAATCACTCTGCAGCCTGCCCTCCACAGGGAAGGTACTCGGGTGTAGAGAAAAATACAAAGAATAGAAAAATAAAAAATAAAAAATATAAGATACAAAATAAATCCAAAAACCTAAAAGAAACTCAATCTAAGTTCCCTGTGAGGGATGGTTAGACTTTTTTTTTTTCAGGAGGTACCAGGATATGTGAAGCAGACATTCAATCACTGAGCTACACCCACTCCACCAATTAGGTAGGCTTCTGAAGGCTTGTTGTCTGCCTCTGCCTGTCCTCTTTTCCCTCAGACCATTTGGGCTTCTGATGGATTGCTAGTTAACCTCTCCCGGTTTCTCTCTCTCCCAGGCTGTTAGGAATCTATCAGCCCACACCCTCACTGACACAGTTCCCCTCTCTCTCCCAGGGTGGGTGGGTATGATAGCCTGCCTAATCAGCTCCCCCTTCCCCTCTCCCTGGAACTACTTCAGCACCTGATGGCATTTTTCTTTTTTTTCTGGTCTGCCCACCCTATCTCTCCTCCCCACTACACCTCTTTCCTCCTGAGCTGGCTGGGTGCCAGTCCCACACCTGTTTTCCCCACAGCTCCCCCTCCTCAAGAGCCTTCAGGCACTGGGGTGCACCTCTGGTCACCCAGGGGCTTTCCTCACTGAGCACTGTCTTCAGCCAAGCCAGTTCCCTGGCTTCCCCCTCCCTCTGAGCTGGCTGTGTGCCTTATCTCCTACAGTTTTCCTTTTCCCCGGCCCACTCCCCCCCCCCCCCCCTGCCAGCTGTCCTCTCCAATTGTCACCATAATCCCATGGCATCCCCTCTGCCAGGTAAACCTGCCTACCTTCCCACAGTTTCTGGAGGAGAAGTGCAGCCTGCCACCATCTTGGATCTCCCTTCTAGTATATTTTTAAACTCCATTATTGTGCCTTTCATCCCCATAATTTCTGTTATGTTTCTTTTTAAATTTTCAAATTCTTCTTTATGCTCACATATTGTTTTATTATCCTTTAGCTCTCTCTATATATATATACATTTTTAAAGATTTATTTATTTACTTTATCCATTTTAACACCCCCCTTCCCCATTTTGCTGTTTTGTGTCCATTCACTGGGCAATTCTCTGTGTCTGTTTCCTGCCATCTCTTCTCATCCTCCTCCTCCAGTCTTCACCAGGATTTAGTCCTGGAGACCTCCAATGTAAGATAGAGGTGTTCTGCTACCTGCGCCACCTCGGTTCCTGGTTTTCAGAGCTTTCGGAGCATCTCGTCTTGTCTCTCCCCTGCATCTCTCTCCTGTTATGTCATCATCTTGCTGCATGGCTCCTACGGCCTGGCGGCTCACCTGCACACAGAGCCTGGCAGCCCGTGCGCCTTCTATATGTATATTTTTTATTTTACCGGGAGGTCCCGGGGATCAAACCCAGGTCCCTCCATATGGCAGACGGATGCAGAACCATTTGAGCCACATCCGCCCCCGCTTTTAGCTCTATATTTAACATTAGTTTATTTCTATCCATATTTTCATTCATCTCCTTGAATTGATTTGGGGGATTTGTTTGAATCTGATTAGCTGTTCAAAATTCAGGGTCTCCTCTGAATATTAATTTGTTCCCTTCACTAAGCCATTGTTTGCTTTTTCTTAGTATGACTTGTAATTTTTGCTGGTGTGTGGGCATCTGATTATTTTAATGTGTTAACTCTGAAGGTCAGTTTCTCCCTCTTACCTAGGGGTTTTTGTTGTTGTTATTATTTGGCTTTGTGTCTAAGCTCTTCTTTGATGCTTGGTACAACTTATTCTGAACCTTTAGAGTAGACTGTGTTTACCTGTTCAGATTTTATCAGCTCTTCTGCATGTGATTATGCCCTGGATGTGAAGTACAATTTTTAAGAATGCATTTTAGTGCAATTGTTTCACCTCTGGGAGAAAGCTTCCATTCCTTTATTCCTTCGCTGGGAATCTTTATCTGTTCTGTTTTTGCGCAGAATTTTCTCCCCAGTTCCTATGATTTGTTTAAACTCTATCCCTCACTTAGCGTGCCCTTTTCATTACACTTTCCAGTTCTGGGTCCTGGCCTGTCTTACAGCAAGTAAGTGGCTCCCCTCTTTTTTTTATGTGAGGCTTTTCTGCTTTTGGTTTCTTCCCTATTAGTGTATCCCATCCCAGGGAGCCAGATAAGGTCTATCCAGAATGGTCTAATTAGCATTTCAGTGGTCCAGCAAACAGAGACTGGATGAATGTGTGCACATCTTGCCACCAGTTCTATACCAGTCTCTTTGTTCCCTGGGGGCACCCTAGGTCTCTGCAGATTTGGATCCCTGGGCTTGGATATGTGTGGAGTTCCAACTCACTGCTGTCTGGTTCTATGATCTGCATCCTGAGCAGAAGTGACCCAGCCATGCTGCCTCTGTGTGACTCCTAACCTGTGCAGGACTGACTGAGGAGATGTTCAGGCTGGCGGGTTCAGGATGCAAATTTCCATCTGATTTGGTGTCCTTTTCTTCAGTTCAGCATTTGGGGAGTACTTCTTCAGTCTCTGTCATGCTCCAGAGATCTAAGCAAGTGGAATTTGTCTTTTATTGGAGAGTTATTCTCAGGGAAGATTTTCCAGGGGATGTCTTATGTCACCATGTTGATTATATCACTCGAGGGTCTTTTTTTTTTTTTTTTTTTTTTTTTTTAACTACTCTGTCCCGTAAGTCTAAAATCTCATCCTCTTCACTGATGGTTTTTGGATTTTTATCTTATTTCCTTGAATAGTTCATCACATCCCCGTTTCTTTGTTTGTCCTGTTATTTTTTGTTGCACACTGTACACTTTAATACTTTAAATTGTTAAATCTGGGATTTAGTTCCTGAGCTCTTTGTTCCTTAAATTTGTGTCTAGCTGTTTTAGTTTGTCATAGTCTGCCAATGCAAAATACCAGAAAGGGTTGGCTTTTATAATGGGAATTTACCAGGGTAAAATCTCACAGTTCTGAAGCTGTGAAAATGTCCAAATTAAGGCATCATCGATTCATCATCAGAGATGCTGTCTCACCAAATTTGGATCCTGGTGATCCAAACTCTAGTCATGTGGCAAAGCACAATGGTGGCTGGTCTCTGCTGAGGTCCATGCCTTCCCTTCCAGGCTCACTTTCTTTCCGAGCTCAGTTGTGGGCAATCAGGCATATAGCTTGTCTCTCCCCTCTCCTCACTTAGGTCTGCTCCACTGTTCTAGCCTCCAGCCTTTCTCTCAGCCTCTCAGGCTGCAGGTGATCCTGCAGTCCTCTCTCACATGGAAGGATAAAATGGCAGCTCTCTTTCCCTGTGTGTCTCTGCTTTCAGTTCTCAGTTTATATAAAACTCCAGCAGAGGGCTGAAACCCACCCTGGCTCACACCTTATTGAAGTAATCCAATCAAAGGCCCCTTAACTGAATCCAATCCAATCAAAGGGCCCACATCCTCAGGAATGGATTATCTCCAAGAACATGATCTTTTCAGTGATTAACAAAAATTTTCGAAACTGTCCAACAGCTAAGGTTATGCCTGAACTTCTTTTGAATGCCAGGAGCTAATCAAAACAAAGTCCAAAAGCATCTTTCACTTTCTTTGCAAATTGACTCTGCTTTGGCTCAGGGTCTCCTTCAGAGCTTAGCCCTCGGGTCAAGAAGATTTGCCCTAGGCAACTGATAAGTCCTCTTTGTCTTATCTGAGCCTACATCAGGCTGGAGTATACTGCTTTTCCTGAGTTTGTGCTTGCTAGAGGACTTAGGGATTCACAGTTTACAGTGTACAGGAGTTTGAATAAACACCCCTCTAATCCCTTTGAAATAGATCTCCTCCCCATCCAGAGTGTTCGTGAATAATTTAATGAAGGCAGCCCCTTGTCTAAGGCTGCTTCAAATTAATTATTTCTCACACTGTCCCAGCTGTTTGCAAGCCACTCCTCTGTCCTCAGGACAAATTCTGGGAGAGCAAGCCCAAAACACATTCCCCCGACTCAGTCTCCAGACTTTCACCTGTTAGAATGGCCATACATGCACCCCAGTATGCACAGAGGCCAGTCTGCTCCCTCTGGACCAGGACCAGGGACCCACATGGGCTTGCAAGCTGGCTCCTCCCTGCATTGTGAAGGGAGGGTGCTAGCAAGAGTGCCAGGAGTCACTTCTATGGCTTTTGAAGATGTGCTTTCTTTTCTTGATTCAGCACTTACCCAGTTAATGCAGCCCTTTAACTGTTTTCTGTTGTTTTGAGGAAGTTTGCTCTCTTTTGCATTCTTCTACTGTCTTTGCTGGAGAGGATTTGAAACAATGGCTGCCCTCAGAGCTAGCTTCCAGTGATCTGAATCAGCTGATGAAAGATAGAAATCTACAATCAGAATACACAACAGGAGTTTGCAGGACTAGGTCTTTATGTCAAACTGCTCCCTATTCTTGCCTGCCACAAGGCCAGGGGAAAGGGGATGGTAGGTGCTGCAAGGAGGATGAAACTCACCAGTATTTATTGCAATTTACCAGCCTCTTCTCCCTCTCCTCCCTGGATGCTGCACAAAGTTCCACTTGACTCGAGTTTTGTTCTGCTGAAAATAAAATAAACAGACTTAAAAAAGGGGTGCAGAGCAAGTTTATTGAGCTATAGTTGTATTAATGCAGGACCAGCAACAAAAGAGGTTTCTGTTAAAAAGGGTGAGCTGGGGGAGCAGCTTATATAACTGTTTGAAACAAAGGGAGCATGTGGGGGAATGGGGAGGGACACAGGGGACATGAATTATGGTTAGTACATGAACTTCATGTGCTACAAAGATGACTTGAAGTACATGGACTATGGGGGCCGTCAACTGCCTGGGCAGAATATTCTTGAGGCCCAGTTCATTAATTAACAACTAGGATGTTGATGTAAGATTGTGGACATCTGGTAAATATCAACAGACTTTGCTGGTGTGTGCCTGATATCTTTGTTAGTTCTTCCTCCCAGGCAGGGGCAGGGGTCTTTATTGGCACTGCAAAGGATTATTGGTATATCAGCCTGCTTCAGTTAACCTCTGTTTCTTCTTTGTAATCCCCTGGATAAAATGGAAGCTCAAGCAAATCAAGATGGTTAGTAAAATCATTTGTCATTCCAATTTAACAGTTTCAAAGTAGTTGATTCAGACAGGTCCTGTCAGTTCAATAGTTGTTTTGTTAGAGGGATTGATTCATGGAGCTTCCCAATCTGTCCTTTTCCCACACACCTCCTCCCCACATTTCCTTTTATATGACCATGGATTGTGAACAACCTTCTCAGGAAATGCCTCATTCTCAATCTTAGTAAGAGAAGCACTTTAGAGGAAATCATGAAAGATGGATGAATGTGGACCATGAAGATTGCAAACTGCAGCCTTACATGGAGCCACTCATTGACTACAAGGACCTCTGAGAACTCACTTGATGTCATCCATTGATTATATATAGGCAGAGATCCAGGAAACCCTGATTGGCCAGAAGTACTATGAGGTGATGACCACCTATCTGCTCCTGGGTCACAAGAGATCTGAGCCGAAAGGCTACAGCAGTACTCTGCAGCTCCAGTCTTCAGCTAATCTCATCAACACCAACACTCCTTAGGAGAAGAGAGATAATTCAGCAATGGAGCAGGACCAATGGAAAATTACCATCAGATAATACCTAACTACAGTGGAAAATCTATTGGCCTATCAGTCTTTTCTACTTGCCCCTGGCTTTTCCTACCTAGTCCTTTATGCTCTGTCCTTTCAGCCACAGAACATAATCTCAGCCCACCTACTTGACCATGGTTCCCCTCCCCAGAGGGTGGTGGAGGAATTGTTCCTCACACCGTGCAGATTCAAGGGCCATGCAAGTGATGGTTGATCAGTCCATAGGGGTCTGACTGGGAAATTATCCGAGTCAAGAAGGAGTTCACTGGCCACTTTTCCATCCCACTGCCATGTAAGAACATCTCTTTGATGCTTTCTCTTTTTATGACTTGCAACCTTACTTTTCTCACAGCTTAGATACATCCTTTGGTTCTGAGATGGCAAGCTTTTTCTTCCACATAGCAGGTCCCCACTGCCTAATCCACCATTCAGGAGTATTTTATTGTCTCTTTGACAATCTGTGGTCCAACTACAGTTAAACCCATAGATCGCTCACCTAATCATCGCATGTGACCCATTAATGATAGCTAGCTGCTTTTTTCTTCCATCTGCTCCTTTGTTATCATAATTCTTGACCTCACCATTTCATTGGGAGAGCCGAATGTGATGTTGGTAAAGTAATATGACCCATACTCTTTCCAAGGCACATTCTTTCAAACCCTTGTGTGCTATCCTAAAGATTGCTCAGATACTTTTAGAAGCACCCTCCAGGGACATGTCCTTTTCTTCATGTTAGCAACACTTCTGACCCATATCTATCTCAATCAGAGGTACCTGGATGGCTATTTTATGCCTGCCAGTTCTGCCTCAGACTTTCCGGTTCTCTCAAACTTCAGAAATGTTCGAGCAATTGTAAGGCCCCAAGGATGCCAGACACCCCCTGGCCAGTAAGACCTAAGATGCTAGGTCTCAAACTGGAACCCAGGAAATGAAGGAGGAGCCCTCACAGAGACCCCACACTCATTCAGGAGCCCTCTATGAGGACCTGCTATATCTCTCCTTTCTTATAGTCCTCTTTCATAGGTCATAGGATGCTGAGTCCCTGCCCTGCACCAGAGAAGGGAGGTTGGCGTTTTGATCCTGGAGCTTGGGAAGTAAACACACAGAGAAACAAATACATGAAGAAGGAGAGAAGGTTCCATTAGACATGGCAGAGGCCCCAGGAAGGGAGATGAGCTGTTTGCCTGAGAGTTTGCAACTGACCTTGTGGAGAGAGGAGCAGCTGAGCCCAGAGAAAATTGAGCCCTGGGGAGAGAGACAAAGCCTAGAGAGCCTGATAGTCTACAGCTGACCTTGTGGAGACAACAGAGCATCTGAGCCTGGAAAGAAACGAGCCCTGGGAGAGAGATGAGACTTATCCCAGCCTACAGCTGATATTGGAAGACGCTGGGACCATGGAGACTTAAGAGGAAGAGGAAGGCTGAACGTCGGCAGCCATCATGCTCCAACACATGGCAACAGATTTTGGTGAGGGATGTAACTTATGCTTTATGGCCTGGTAACTGTAAGCTTTACCCCAAATAAATACCCTTTATAAAGCTTAAGATTTCAGGTATTTTGCATCAGCACCCCTTTGGCTAACTAATACACCCCCCTAGTATTAACACAGTACATCTTTGACATTGATGCAAGAATACTACATTATTGCTATTAACTATAGTCCATAGGTTGCATTAATTGTATTTTTCCCATGCTTCTTCACATTCTCACCACCATGCAATAGTGACATGTATTTGTTCTAGTTCACAGAAGGGAATTCTTGCATTTGTACTATTAAACACAATGCTCATCCACTTCTGGTATCACTGTATTTTTCAGTCACTAGATTATTCTCTAGCTTTCTTTCAGTTGACAATTACATCCCTAGACTACCCTTTTCAGCCACAATCCCATTTATAAACCAGCTGCTCTTCACTATAATGTGTTACCATCAACTCTATCCATTTACACACTTTTACAGTCAAGTTAATTAAAACATCTACATATATTAAGCATCAGTACTGTTTGGCATCCCTACTCGTATCTCCTAATAACCTCTAATTTATGTGTTAATTCCATGGATTTATTCTTGGTTTTTAGTTCATATTAGTGATACCTTGCAATATTTGTCCTTTTGTGTCTGGCTTATTTCACTTAACATAATGTCTTCAAGATTCATCCATTTTATCATATGTGTCCTAATTTCATTTCTTCTTACTGAAACATGTATTCCATCATATGTACATTCCAAATTTTGTTTATCCAGTCATTGGTTGATGGACACTTGGGTTGTTTCCATCTTTTGGCAATTGTGAATAACGTCTCTATGAACATCAGTATGTAAATGTCTGTGTCACAGTTTTCAGTTCTTTTGAGTATATTCCTAGTAGAGGAATTGCTGGATCATATGGCAGTTCTATATTGAGCTTCCTGAAGAACCACCTGTATTAGTCAGCCAAAGGGGTGCTGATGCAAAATACCAGAAATCAGTTGGTCTTTATAAAGGGTATTTATTTGGGGTAGAAGTCCACAGTTACCAGGCCATAAATCGTAAGTTTCTTCTCTCACCAAAGCCCATTGCCATGTGTTGGAGCAAGACAGCTACTGATGTTTGCCAGGGCTCAGGCTTCTTGGGTTCCTCTCTTCCTGGGGCTGCGTTTCTCTCCGAGCTTAGCTCCTCTGGTTCCTCCACAAGGTCAGCTGTAGACTATCAGGCAAATGGCTTGTCTCTATCCCGGGGCCTTCTCTCCTTCCTCACGACCAAGTTCTCTTACTTCCCGGGGCTCCAGCTCAAGACTCCAACATCAAAACTTCAACTCAAAACTGCTCCCTCTGTCCTTTGCCTTGCCTTTTATATTTGATTCCCCTACCCACCAAGGGGTGGGCTCAACACCCTACTGACGTGGCCCATCAATGCCCTAATCATAACTTAATCATGCCCAGATTAGCAGACCAGTTTACAAGCATAATCCAATATCTATTTTTGGAATTCATAGTTACATCAAACTACCAAACTGCAACACAGAGGCTGCACCATTTTACAATCCCACCAACAGCGAAAGAGTGTTCCTGTTTCTCCACATCCTCTCTAGCACTTAATGTTTTCTGTGTTTTTTTCAATAACAGCCATTCTATGTGGTGTGAGATTATATCTCATTGTTATTTTGATTTGCATTTCCTTAATAACTTTATTGAACATTTTTTCATGTTCTTTTTTGGCCATTCCTCTTTGGAGAAATGTCTAAGTCTTTTGCCCATTTTTATTTTGTATTGCTTGCTTTTTTATTGTTGAATTATATGATCTCTTTATATAGAATGGAAACAAACCATTATCGGATATGTGGTTTCCAAATATTTTCTCCCATGGAGTGGGATGCCTTTTCACCTTCTTGACTCACAAAACTGTTTAAGCTTGAGGAGGTCCCATTTATCCAAGTTTTCTTTCATTGCTCGTGATTTCGGTGTAGGGCTTAAGAATCCACCACCTACCACCAGGATTTGAAGATGTTTTTCTACATTTACTTCTAGGAGCTATATGGTTCTAGCTTTTATATTTAGGTCTTTGATCCATTTTGAGTTAATTTTTGTATAAGATGTGAGACAGGAGTCCTCTTTCATTCTTTTGACTATGGCTATCCAGTTCTCCCAGCACCATTTGTTGAATAGACTGTTCTGCCCTAGCTGGGCAGGTTTGACAAGCTTCTCAAAAATCACTTGACCATAGATATGAGGGTCTGTTTCTGAGCCATTAATTCAGTTCTATTGATCTATGTGTCTATCTTTATGCCACTACCATGCTGTTTTTACCGCTATAGGTAGGTAATATGATTTAAAGTCCAGAAGTGAGAGTCCTCCAACTTTGCTCTTCCTTTTTAAGAAGTTTCTGGGTATTCAGGGCCACTTATCCTTTCAAACAAATTTGATAATTGTGTTTTCCATTTGTTTAAAAAAATGCTGATGGAATTTTTTATAGGGATTACATTGAATCTGTATATCAATTTGGGTAGAATTTACATCTTAATGATATTTAGTCTTCCAATCCATGAGCATGGAATGTTCTTCCAATTTTTTAGGTTTTTAAAAATTTCTTTAGCAATGCATTGTAGTTTTCTGAATATAAGTGCTTTACATCCTTGGTTAAATTTATTCCTAAATATTTCATACTTTTAGTTGCTACAATAAATGGAATTTTTTTCCTCCTCAGATTGTGCATTACAAGTGTATAAAAACACCACTGATTTTTGCATACTGAGCTTGTATCCTGACACTCTGCTGAAATCCTTTATTAGCTCTAGTAGCTTTGTTGTAGATTTTTCTGGACTTTCTATGCATGGGATCATATCATCTGCAAATAGCAAAAGTTTTACTTCTTCCATTCCAATTTGGATGCCTTTTATTTATTTCTTTTGCCTGTTTGCTCTAGCTAGAACCTCTAACACTATATATATATTTTTCAAGCTTTTTAGGTAAGTTTAATCATGCGCAATTTTATTTCTGACCAGTAATTCTAGCACTATATTGAACAACAGTCGTGACAGTGTTCATCCTTGTCGAGAAAGGATGCTGAATTTTGTCAAATGCCTTTTCTGCATCAAATGATAGGATCATGTGGTTTTTCTTCTTTCATTTATTCTTTGGTGTATTACACTGATTGATTTTCTTGTGTTAAACCACCCTTGCATGCCTGGTATAAAACCCACTTGACTGTGATGAATAATTCTTTTAATGTGTTGTTAGATTTGATTAGAAAGTATTTTGTTGAGGATTTTTGCATCCATATTCATTAGGGAAATGGATCTGTAATTTTCTTTTTTTCTTAATATCTATATCTTGCTTCAGTATTAGGGTGATATTGGCGTCATAGAATGAGTTTGGTAGCATTCTTCTTGTTCAATTTTTTGGAAGAGTTTGAGAAAGTTTGGTATTAAATCTTCTTTGAATGCTTGGTAGAACTCACTTGTGAAACCATCTGGTCCTGGGCTTTTAATTTTGGGGAGTTGTTTGATGACTGTTTCAATCTCTTTACTTGTGATTGGTTTGTTGAGGTCTTCTATTTCTTCTAGGGTCAGTGTAGGTTGTTCATACATCCCTAGGAATTTTTCCATTTGTTCTACATTATCTAGTTTGTTGGCATACAATTGTTCATAGTATCCTCTTATGATCTCTTTTATTTCTGTGGGATCAGTAGTAATGTCCACGTTTTCATTTTTTTATTTTAGTAATATGCATTTTCTTTTTTGTCAGTCTAGTTAAGTGTTTGCCAATTATGTTAATCTTCTCAAATAACCTACTTTTGGTTTTGTTAATTCTCTCTATTTTTTTTTCTCAATTTAATTTATTTCTTCTCTGATCTTTGTTATTTCATTCCTCTGCTTCCTTTGGGAATAGTTTTCTATTATTTTTCCAATTCCTCCAGCTGTGTAGTTAGGTCATTGATTTTAGCTCTTTTTTCTTTTTGAATGTAACCATTGAAGGCTATAAATCTCCCTCTCAGCACTGCCTTCACTGCATTCCATAAGTTCTTGTTTTCACTCATCTCGAGATATTTATTGATTTCTATTGCAATTTTTTCTTTGACCCACTGTTATTTAAGAGTGTGTTGTTTAATCTCCAAATATTTGTGAATTTTCCATTTTTCCACCTCTTGTTGATTTCCAACTTTATTCCATCATGATCAGAGAAAGTGCTTTGTATAATTTTGATCTTCCTGGATTTATTGATATCTTCTTTGTAACCTAACATATGGTTTATCCTGGAGAAAGATCCTTGAGCACTTGAGAAGAATGTATATCGTACTGTTTTGGGGTGCAATATTTTGTATATGGTTATTGGGTTTAGACCATTTATCATATTATTCAAGCTCTTTGTTTCTTTATTGTTCCTCTGCCCAGATGTTCTATCCAATGCTGATAATGGTGTATTGAAGTCTCCAAGTATTATTGTAGAGACATCTATTTCTGCCTTCAGTTTTGCCAGTGTTTGTCTCATGTACTTTGGGGCATCCTGTTTAGGTGCATATATATGTATCATTATTATTTCTTCCTGGTAAATTGTTTCTTTTATTAATATATAATGTTCTTCCTTGTCTCTAATAACAGTTTTTGCTTTTAAAGTTTATTTCATGTGATATAAGTATAGCTACTCCGGTTTTTTTGTGTGTGGTTGTTACTGCATGGGTGGAATATGTTTTTCTAGCATTTTACTTCCAATCTATTGGTATCCTTGGGTCTAAGGTGAATCTCTTATAGACAGCATATAGATGGCTCATATTTTCTTATCCATTCTACCAGTCTGTGTCTTTTGATTTGGTGGTTTAATCCATTAACATTCAATGTTATTATTGTAAAGGCAGTTTGTATTTCACACATTTTGTCATTTGGGTTTCACCTGTCATATTTTATTTTTACCACTCTTTTTACATTTTCAGTTACTTTTACTGATATAATCTTCATTTCTAGACTTTCTTCCAAATCTCTCTCCCCTGTCTTTTCAGGTTATAAGACTCCCTTTAATATTTCCTCTAGAGCCAATCTCTTGGTTGCAAACTCTCTCAGTTTCTGTTTACCTGTGAATATTCTAAACCCATCTTCATTTTTGAAAGACAATCTAGCTGGATATAAGATTCTTGGATGGCCATTTTTCTCTTGTAGTATCTTAAATATATCATACCACTGCCTTCTTGCCGCAATGGTTTCTGATGAGAAATCAGCACTTAATCTTATTGGGTATCCTTTGTATGGGAGGAATTGCTTTTCTTTTGGTGCTCTCAGAATTCTCTGTCTTTGGCCTTGGCATTCCGATTAGTATGTGTCTCAGAGTTAGCTTATTCGGGTTTATTCAGATGGGAGTTCATTGTGCTTTTTGGATATGGATATCTATGTCCTTTAATAGGCTTGGGAAATATTCTTCAAATATTCCTTCTGCCCCTTTTCCCTTCTCCTCACATATATTTGCACAATTCTCGCTGTCATTTAGTTCCCTGGGATCCTGTTCATTTTTTCCATTCTTTTCTTCATCTGTTCTTTTGTGTGTTCACTTTAGAAGCCATGCCTTCAAGCTCAATGATCCTTTCTTCTGCCTCCTCCAATCTGCTGTTATTTGCCTCCAGTGTATTTTTCATTTTATTGTCTTTCAATCCACAAGATCTGCTATTTTTCTATGTATGCTTTCTAGTTCTTCTTTGTGCTCACCTAGTGTCTTCTTAATATCCTTAATCTCTACATCCATCTAATTGAATTTATTAAGGAGATTTGTTTGAACATCTATGCCATCCTGAGGCTTATCTTGTTCCTCTGACTGGGCCATACCTTCCTGTTTCTTGGTATGTATTCTAAAATTTTGTTGGTGTCTTCGCATCTGGCCTACTAGATGTATTTAATCTGGGTGCAGTTTCTTTCTTTATTTTAGGGCTTTTTTGCCCTTTCTTCCTTGCTGGGTACGTACTAGGAGCCTAGGATGTAGTTGGTACTGTAAGCTGTGGAGGCTGCCTGCATTGCCTCAGGAACCAGTGAAGCTTCTCTCATCTTTCTGCTCCACCAGAGGTAGGGGCAGAGCTGCAGCCATGTGTAATAATCCAAGTCATGCAGGCCGATACTGTATGCAGTTGCCCAGAGAGACTGATGAAGCTTCACATCCCTTCCTCTCCTGTCTGGGGTTGGAATGGAGCTGCAGGTGTGGGCAGCAATCTATGCTGTGCAGGTCTAAAATGTCTGCAGTTGCCCAAGTAGACTGATATAGCACTGCCCCCCCATCCCTTGCCAGGGGTGGGGCTGGACCCTCCAGAGTACTCAACAATCTAATCTATGTGGGCCAAATACACCTGCAGTTTCTGTGAGAGGCTGAAGAAGTACTGTCTCTTCTGCACTTTAGGGGGTGGTGGTGGATCCACAGGCACCCAACAGTCCAGTCTGTGCAGGCCCAAAGTGCTTGCCATTGCCCAGAAAGGCTGAGGAAACACCAGCTCCCTCCTATCTCATTGGGGTTGGGGTTAGATCCATAGGCACCCAACAGTTTAGTCCATGTAGGCCAAAAGTGCCTGCCATTTCCCAGAAAGGATGAGGAAACACCAGCCCCTCCTATCCTATTGGGAGGTGGGGATATACCTACAAGTGTCTGACTATTCAGTCTGTGTGGGCCCAAAGCACCTGCAGTTACCTACAGAGGCTGGTGAAACACTGCCTCCTCTTCTCCTATCACGGGTGAGGATGGAGACACAGGTGTCCAACAGTTGAGTTTGTGCAGGCCAAAAGCACCTGTATTTTCCCTGAGAGGCTAAGGAAACACCAGGCTCCTCTTATCCTATGGGGGTGAAGGGGTCGAGATGGAATCAAAGGCTCTCAACAAACCAATTTTTTGCAGGCTGAAAGCACCTGCAGTTGCCCAGAAAGGCTGAGGAAACATAGATCCTCTCCCATCCTATTGGGGTGTGGCAATGGAGCCTCAAGTGTCCAACTATTCAGTCTGTGCCAGCTGAAAGCACCTGCAGTTTCCCAGAGAGTCTAGTGCAGGTTCCCCCAGCTTCTTCCCTCCTGGAGTAGAGGCAGGAGCCTAGATTTGGGCTGCAGTCCAATCTGGGTGGAAAGAAGCTGGTTCCTACCATCACTGTGATTTTCATCCCTTCAGGCCTCGCTTCATGCTGGGGGCAAAGTAAAATGGCAGCTACCTGTCTATTTCTGACTTGGATAGGTTCAAATTTTAGCTATTCTTAGCATTATAATTTAGCCAGCAGTGTTTAGTAATCAGTAGCTGAAGTTGATGCCCATCTGTCTCTTCCTCTCCTGTTTTTGGGAAATGGAGCTTCCAACTCTGGCCATGGAATAGCTTTTGAGATGGCTTGCACTGTCTGTGGAGGATGGGCACCAGCCTCCACAGCATGGAGTGCTCTACTCACAAATCTTCATTGGAGATGGGCAGTCTCCTCCTTCCATTCTTTCAAGGATGTTGCAGGATGCTCTTCTGGTCTCCTGGGCCCCCCAAACATGTGCTCTAGATAGCTCTGTTTAGATTACTAACTGCTCTGTAGGACAAGCTGACTCTTGAAACACCTCACTCAGTCTCCATCTTGCTCTTTTCCTCTCTTTTGACTTAACCTGGGGATACATTCATATTTTTCTGCCCACCTATTGTACACCAGAGGAAAAACTCCACATTTTACCCAGAAACCCAAGCCCATGCTGACAGCCTAGCAGAAACCCAACCAATCAATATCCAATGTGAGACATTGCTGTCCCAGCTATGATTCAAATTGGAATTACCAGTGGGGAAAGGAAGACTTGAGGCACAGAGATCACACGATCACCTGTCTCTGCCAGGTATGAAAAAAATGTACTGGCAAACCCATAGATTATAATAAAATCAGAGAAGTCATCCAAGAGAAGGACAATAATCACACACTGTTCCAAGGGTACCTTGTAGAGGCTCTAAAAATATATACTAACATAAATCTCAGTTCTAGGGAAAGGCAAATCCTACTGGGGACCAATTTTATTAGTCAGTTGTACCCAGATTTCAGAAGAAAACTACAAAAATTGGTCTTGGGTTCACAAACCCCCTTTAACCAAATGCTAGAAGTTGCTTTTAGTGTTTTTAACAATAGATATTGAGCTAAGGAATCCAAAAGGATCCAGCACAGTAGGCAGCAGGACAAGAGAGAAGCCCACTTAATTGCAGTTGCAATGCACCCTGCACCCTCATTCTCACCCAGAGAATGCTCCAAAAGATCAAATGGCCATCATTAGGAAACAGCAGTTGTTTCAAATATGGGAAGCCAGGACATTGGAGCAAAGAATGTCCCAATCAAAAGTGACTACCTTGGTCCTGCTCCAGATGCAGACCGGAAGGTCACTGGAACAGCGACTCTTGCCAGCTCTGAAGGGAGAGGGTGTAGTTCCTGAGTCCATGATAACCTTAAATGAAGTCTGAGGAGGCCTGAGGTCCTTAATGGTTCCCAAACCTTACTGGCCATCACCCTAGAGGAGCCTTGGGTAACTCTTGATGTGACAGGTAAGATTATTGATTTATTAATAGACATAGGGGCCACTTACTCTGTCTTGAACCACCACTCTGGACCCTTATCATCCAAGAGCTGCACTTTAGTAAGATTGATGGAACCCTAAAAGCCCACCTCTTCACATAACCCTTAAGTTGTAGCTTGGAGACATCCTTTTAAGTCATAAGTTCCTAGTAGATCCTGAATGCCTCACACTCTTAATAAGGAGGGATTTTCTACAGGCCCTAGGAACCACTCTTCAGCTTATAAAATCCAGGGATTACCCTGTATTGGCTGCACTCCAAATTTTTGATTCAAGCCAAAAACCAGACCAGTTCCCCTTTAATATCTGGTCACAAGCAGACCTCCAGGTATGGGACCATGGGATACCTGGGAAGGCTAATAAAGCTCAACCTGTGAAAATCTCCCATCTGAGACAAAGCTGCCTTTACACAGAGACACCAATAATCCCTTAAACCTGAATTTAAAATAGGACTCCAACTTCTCATAGATAACTTTGTATGATTTGGAATCATTGCCCCCTCTCAGTCCCCATGCAATACCTCATCCTCCCAGTTCAAAAGTCAAATGGAGAATATCACATGATCCAGGACCTTAAAACCATAAATGAAGCAGTTATCCCCATACACCCTATAGTGCCCAATGCCTATAAAATCCTAACTCAAATACCTGGGGACACTAAAAGGTTTATAGTCTTAGACCTGAAGGAAGCGTTCTTCTGCATCTCTCTCCACCCTGACTCCGAGTACCTGTTTGCTTTCAGATGGACCCCACCCGGGCCCACAATTGCTTAGCAATATATTTGGACAGTACTACCCCAAGGATTTAGAGATAGTCCTCATCTTTTTGGAAGTGCCCTTGGAAAAGAACTAAGAATCAAATCTAAGGACCAGAGCTTTACTCTGATATGTAGATGATATTTTAATCTACAGTCCTTCAGCTAAAGCCTCAAATGAGAACACCATTCAAGTCTTAAAACTCCCTGGGGGAATGGGTACAACAAGTTTCCCCTTCTAAAGCACAAATTGCCCATCAAACTGTCAGTTATTTAGGGCATGCCCTATCTACGGCCTCTCTCCATAGATCATACAGATGCCATAACAAGTCTAGCCCCTCCAAAAACAAAGAAAGAGCTGAGGGCTTTCCTGGGGATTTCCAGAATCCAGGAATCTATAGGCTTTAGATTCCTGGATTCGGGGTGACAGCAAAACACCTATACATGGCGCTAAGGGGACTTGATACTGAACCCCTTGAATGTGGGTGGGTGGGGGCAGCAAAAAGCCTTCCAGACAATCAAGGATCAATCGACCTCTGCTCCAGCCTTGGCAATACCTAACTTAGAAAAACCGTTCACTCTATATGTGGCAGAGAAACAAGGAATTGCCCTCAGGGTACTAACTCCAAAGCTGGGAGACACCCCTCAGCCTATTGGATACTTTTCCAGACAATTAGACCCCATGGCTACTGGATGGCCAGAATGTTTATGTGTGGTAGTAGTCACAGTACTCCTTGCTGAAGAAGCCACTAAACTAACACTAGGGCAATCGTTTGAGGTCCAAACTCCTCACCAGGTTCAGGGAGTCCTAGAAACTAAAGGACATCAGTGGTTGACAGAGGGAAAACTAACAAAGAACCAGGTCCTCTTTTTAGACACTCCAGAAATAACCCTCTGGGTATGCTATAACTTAAACCCAGTTACCCTCATGTCTACTGAGAAACAGGAAGCCTTAACCCATTCTTGTGAAGAAACAATCAAATTTATTCTAGCAGACCTAATCTCAAAGCCCTTAAAAAATCCCAGTGAAACATGGTTCACTGATGGGAACAGCTTTGTTTCAGGAGGAAATCGGAGGATTACTTTATAGTGAATTTCCAGCAAATAATTGAGGCAAAACTCTTACTCATCAATACCTCATCTCAAAAAGCCAAACTCAGTGCTCACTAGGGCTTTACAGCTAGAGCAAAAGCTAAAGTTTAATGTCTATACTGACTCTAAATATATATTTTTATCTTTCATGCCCATGCAGCCATTTAGAAAGAACGGGAACTTCTGGCAGCAAAAAATCTGCCCCATAAAACATCATTCAGAAATCCTACAATTCTGGAGGCCATACAAAAACATCTGGAGGTTGCAGTAACGCACTGTTGAAGACATCAAAAGGAGGATTCAAACATTATAGATGGAAACCATTTCACTGATCACACAGCAAAGCAGGCAGCTCTTTCCTCCACAACTGAGATAAGCCTACTTCCAAACCCTGAGGCCCCTTTAAGAGAACCAAAATACACTCCAGCTAAAAGAGACAAGGATGAACAATAGGGATATAACAAAAATCCCTACAATGCAAAACAACCAGATATTCCTTCCTGCTAACATTCAATGGAAAGTCATTAAGGCCCTCCATGATTCATTCCACCTAAAAAGAGATGCCATGACCACCGTTTTTTTTTTAAAGAAATTTTAGATTACATAAATGTTACATAAAAAATTTAGGGGATTCCCATATGCCCAAATCCCTCCCCCTCCCACACTTTCCCACATTAACAACATCCTTCATTAGTGTGGTATATTTGTTACAATTAATGAACATATACTGAAGCATTGCCACTAACCATGGATTATAGTTTACATTATAGTTTACACTCTGTCCTATGCAATTTTGTAAGTTATGACAAAATATATAATGGCCTTTATCATTCATTGCAACAGGACAATTCCAATGTCCCCAAAATGCTCCCATGTTACACCTATTTTTCCCTCTCCCTCTCTTCAGAACCTCTGGTGGCCACTGCCTCCACATCAATGATAAAAGTTCTTCCATTGCTAGAATAACAGTAAGTCTATAGTAGAGTAACCCTAAGTCTACTCTAGCCCATTGTTCATTCCCCAATCCTGAGGTTTCTGGGACAGTGATACCCACTCTGCCTCTAAATGAGAGAGGGCTTAGATCTCATGGGGCAGATGGATGGAACTATATTGCTTGCAGTTGCAGACTCTCTCTGTTCCTTGGGGTGGGCATTGTCCACCATCATCACTTTGTTAGTTGTCCTGGGTGAGTCCAATGAACTGGAGGGTAGGTGTTGCAACTCTGCTGAGATTCACTGCCATTTTGGCACATGGATGGATCAAAGATTGAAATCTCTTGGACTACACCTATCAAGTACAGTACTAACTATAGGTTCAAATAGAAGGGGCAGAAGAGCATGTGTAGGGAAAACACAAATGAGTCCAACTCTTTCACACTAGGAAGCATAAATTTCAAGGTAAGACCACTGGCAGGGCACCAAACTCCTGAGCTATCTGCCCTGATTATAGTGTCTGGATGTCTCTGGAGCCAAGAGCCCTGCTATATTTGAGGTACTGTTTACTGTGGCAGTTGAGATCCTGCTGAGATGTGCATAAGCATAACTTCTGGAATGAACTCCCCACTAACTTTGAAATCTCTTAGACATAGAAACGCATTTGTATTTACCATTTCCCCCTTAAAGTCAAGGTCTTTTTCCAGGTGCATTGCTAGTTGATGCTTTGTAATAATCCCTCAGTGCCAGGGAGGCTCATCCCTGGGAGTCATGTCCCACGCCTGGGGAGAAGGTAGTACATTTATATGCTGAGTTTGGCTTAGAGAGAGGCTACACTTAAGCAACAAGGAGGCCCTCAGGAGATAACTCTTAGGCAACAAATAATACTAACCTGTTTCAATTTCAAAAGAAAATGTTCATAAGTACAATCATCAATAACAAGGGCCCATTGCAATGGTCTGTCCTCCTTCACTGGGCACGAAACCTGTACTCAGGGGATTCTTGCTGTTCCATTAGAGAATGTAGCAGAAATCCCCAGGATGGGAATTCCATATTCTTTTGGTTATTGTGTAGATTGCCACCCACTGTGACAATGCCCCATGAACACTTGAACACATTCATATGCCTTAAAGGCATGACCCAGATGAACCCCCTCCCATACATCTCCCTGTCACTGATATCCCGCACCTATGTTCCTCCCCTGCCACAGTTGTGACCCTTCTGTGAAGCCAAGAAAAAAAAAAAAAGAAAATGAAATAATAACGATAGTTTAAAAACTAACAAATAAAATACAAAATTAAAAAAAAAAATTTAAATAATAAAAAAATTTTTTAGACATTATGGCTTTCATCACTGTAAGATCTGTTGTTTTGTATTTACAGTGACATTTCTTCCATATATTTCCCTGGTGTCTTATTTATTTTTTTCATTATATCTTCAAAGAAGCTTTAGGTTACAGAAAAGTCACATAGAGAATATAGGGGATTTCCATAAACCTAACACCCTCCCTCTTTCCCCCTCTCCCCTATTCATACCATTTTACATGGGGATGGTACATTTGTTTTAATTGATGTACAAATATTGAAGCATTGCTACTAACCATAGTCAATGGTTTACATTATGACTTACAATTTGGACCGTACACTTTTATAAATTTTGATGAAATTTAAAATGGCCTGTATCCATTATTGCAAGATCATGCAGAACAATTCTAATGCCCTATGTTCCATCTATTCTATTCTTCCACCCTGCCCCCACTTGGGACCTATGGTAACCACTAAGCTTCACTTTTTGAAGAATAAAATTCATAGTTACTTGCAATAATATTGAGGGCTTGACATATTGGTCTGTTTTCTTTTATTAGGCACTGCCTATGTTCTTGAGAGACTCTTGCCCCTCTATTTGAGAACACAGCACAACTCCCCAGGATGAGAGTTTAATATTTTCTTATTTATTGTGTGGGTCTCCACCCACTGATATAACACACTATGACAAGATGAACACTTACATATTCCATAGAAGCCTGCCCTACGTGCATGTCCTGTATGCACGCCCCATCCCACATGCAACACCCTACACCAGTAATCCTCCCCTGCTATATTTGCCAAAAGAATGTGAATATTCTCGGTGACCTGATTTTGTGCTAATCAGGGTAGGCTAAACATTCGCTCTATTAGAAACCATGCATGTGTCCCCAGATCTAGTTTTTCTCCCTAGGTCTGGTTTTTAGAATTCTGGTGATAAACTAAGCCTGATTTATTATATGAGCATCTTGTATGGGAAAAGTAACTGTAACTTTGGTCAACCTTAAAAGATATAGCAGGGGGACAGATTTGGCTCAGGTGGTTGGGTGTCCGTCTCCCATATGGAGGGACCTGGGTTCGATCCCAAGGACCTCATGGTAAAAATTAAAAAAAGAAAAATATAGAAGGTTCATGAGCCCACCAGGCCCCGCAAGCGGGTGCACCACCAGGCCCCATGCATGGGTGTGCCGCCAGATCCCAGGAGCAGGTGTGCCATCAGGCCCTGTCTGGGGGTGCACTGCCAGGCCCCATGAACCATGCAGCAAGATGATGACATAACAGGAGAGTGACACAAGGGAGAGCCAAGATGAGACTCACCGAAAAACCAGGAATTAAGGTGGAACAAGTGGTAGGATGCCTCTCACCCACATTGGAGATTCAGATGATTGAATCCCAGAGAAGAAGGATGAGAAGAGAGGGCAGGAAATGGACACAGAGAGTTGCCCAAAGAAAGGACACAAACAGCAAAAATGACAGGGGGTGATGGTGGTAAAAATGGATAAAAGTAAATAAATAAATAAATAAATAAATAAATAAATAAACAAATAAACAAATCCTTAAAATAATGTATAGGGGAAGAAGATACGGACTATAATTAGTAGTAATATTTTGACGATGCTCTTTCATAATTTGTTAAGAAATGTTTCACAACAATGCAGGGTATTTGGTGGGGAGGTGATGTGTGGGAGCCCTGTATGATGTTATGCATGTTTGTTTTGTAAGTTCATGATGTTTACCGAACACTTATAGTTTATGTATGTTCATGTACAAATGATATACTTCAATAAATTGTTTTTTAAAAAAATATTTGCCAAAAGAACATTCCCAATGTTGTATTTTAAACCACAGACTCTCCTGTACCATCTCCTGCACCATCTCCTGGCAGATCAAGGAAGTGCAAATAAGAAAATTAATAAGTAAGAGAGGCTTTTCCGGGTCTCTATGGCCTCCCTGCCCAAGGCCCTAGGAAACGACTCTACAACCAATTACTGGGTCCAGTGCCCAGTTTTGAGCAACCAACAGAACAATCCTAACAATCAAGGTTGAGCCAAAAATCAAAGAGCTGTGGTAACTCACAACCTCCTGCCTCTAAAACCCATGAAAGAAAAAGAGATAGAGCATCTAAGTAAAATACAAATTAACCAGATGCCTAAGCACCAGCAAAAAATTACGAGCCGTACTAAGAAAATAGAAGACATGGTCCAAAAAAGGAATACAGCAAAATCCCAGGAGAGATGCAGAATTTGAGAGAACTAATCAGTGAGATGAGCACAAAATTCCAAAATCAAATTAATGAGATGAAAGAGAATATAGTTAAAGAGATAAATGACATCAAGAAGTCATTGAGCGAATGCAAAGAAGAATTTGAAATCCTGAACAGAAAAGTAATGGAGTTCATGGGAATGAAAGACACAATAGGCGAAGTCAAAAATACATTTGAGGCTTACAACAGCAGACTTGAAATGATAGAAGAAAGAATAAATGATACCGAAGACACAGCAGCTAAAATTGAAGAGAGAAAAGAACAGAGAGAAAAGAATGGAAAAAATTGAGCAGGAGCTCAGAGAGTTGAATGACAACACAAAACGTAACAACATACATGTTATGGGAGTTCCAGAAGCAGAAGAGAAAGGAAAAGGGGCAGAAAGAGTATTTGAGGAAATAATAGCTGAAAATTTCCCAACTCTCACTAAAGAAATGAACTTGCATGTCCAAGAAGCACACCGTACCCCAATGAGAATAAATCCAAATAGACCTACGCCAAGACACATATTATTCAGAATGTCAAAGGTAAAAGATAAAGAGAAAATTCTCAGAGCAGCAAGAGAGAAAGCAAACAATCATGTACAAAGGACGTCCAGTAAGACTTAGTGCAGATTTCTCTTCAGAAACCATGGAGACGAGTATACAGTGGTATGATACAATTAGGAAACTGAAAGAGAAAAATTGCCAGCTGAGAATTCTTTATTCAGCAAAACTGTCCTTCAGATATGAAGGTGAATATAAAGTATTCACAAACAAACAGAAACTAAGAGAGTTTGCAAAAAAGAATCCACCTTTGCAGGAAATATTAAAGGAAGCCTTAGAACCTGAAAGAAAAAGACAGGAGAGAGAGGCTTGGAGGAGAGTATAGAAGAAAGAAAAGCAGAAAGGAGAACCAAAAGAGTAAAAAGAAAGACAAAAATAAGATGACATATGAAAACCAAAGAATAAAATGGAGGAAATAAATAGTGCATTTTCAGTAATATCATGGAATGTGAATGGATTAAATTCCCCAATCAAAAGATACAGGCTGACAGAATGGATAAAAAAACATAAGCCATCCATATGCTGCTTACAAGAAACTCACCTCACACCCAAGGATACAAACCGGCTGACAGTAAAAGGTTGGAAAAAGATACTCCACGCGAATAGTGAACAGAAAAAAGCAGGGGTAGCTATACTAATATCAGACAAAAGAGACTTCAAATGCAAAAAAGTGATAAGAGATGCGGAAGGCCATTATATATTAATAAAAGGGACGATCCTCCAGGAAGATATAACAGTCATAAATATCTACGCACCTAACTAGGGTGCCCCAAAATATATGAGACAAACTCTGGCAAAACTGAAGGGAGAAATAGACATTTCTACAATAATCGCTGGAGACTTCAACACCCCTCTCACATCATTAGATAGAACAACTAGACAGAAGATCAACAAGAAAACAGAGAACTTGAACAATATGATAAATAAGTTAGACCTAACAGACATATACAGAACACTGCATCCAAACTCAGTGGGTTATACATTCTTCTCAAGTGCCCACGGATCTTTCTCCAGGATAGACCACATGTTAGGTCACAATACAGCTCTCAATAGATATAAAAAGATTAAAATTATACAAAGCAATTTCTCAGATCATAATGGAATGAAACTAGAAATCAATAACAGACAGGAAAAAAGTAAATTTGCAAATGTGTGGAGACTGGCGGTGGGTCAAAGAAGAAATTGCAAGTGAAATCAGTAAATATATTGAGACAAATGAAAATGAGAACACAATGTATCAAAAGTTATGGAATACAGCCAAGGCAGTCTTGAGAGGGAAATTTATATCCCTAAATGCCTATATTAAAAAAACAAGAAAGAGCTAAACTCAAAGATTTAACTAAACAACTTGAGAAACTAGAGAAAGAACAGCAAACCAATCCCCAAACAAAAAGAAGGAAAGAAATAATAAAGATTAGAGCAGAAATAAATGAAAATGAGAACAGAAAAACAATAGAGAAAATCAACAAAACCAAAAGCTGGTTATTTGAGAAGATCAATAAAATTGACAAACCCCTTGCTAGACTAACAAAGAAAAAAGGAGAGAAGATGCAAATAAATACAATCAGAAATGAAAGGGGGGAAATTACAAATGACCTCATAGAAATAAAAAGAATCATAAGAGGATATTATGAGAAACTATATGTCAACAAACTAGACAACCTAGATGAAATGGACAGATTTCTAGAAAGGCATAACCAACGTAAACTGACACAACAAGAAATACAAGAACTTAACAAACCAATCACATTTAAGGATATTGAATCCATCATCAAAAATCTCCCAGCAAAGAAAAGTCCAGGACCAGATGGCTTCACAGGTGAATTCTACTAAGCATTTCTAAAAGAATTAACACCAATCCTGTTTAAACTCTTCCAAAAAATTGAAGAGGAGGGAAAATTATGAAACCAACATCACCCTAATACCAAAGCCAGATAAAGATTCCACAAGAAAAGAAAATTACAGACCAATCTCTCTCATGAACATAGGTGCAAAAATTCTCAACAAAATACTTGCAAATTGAATCCAACAGCATATCAAAAGACTTATACATCATGACCAAGTGGAATTTATTCCTGGTATGCAAGGCTGGTTCAACATAAGAAAATCAATCAATGTAATACACCACATTAACAAATTGAAGGACAAAAACCACATGATCATCTCAATAGATGCAGAAAAGGCATTCAACAAAATCCAACATCGTTTTTTTGATAAAAATACTTCAAAAGATAGGAATAAAAGGAAAATTCCACAATATGATAAAAGGCATATATGAAAAACCCACAGCCAACATCATACTCAATGGGGAAAGGTTGAAAGCTTTCCCCCTAAGAACAGGAACAAGAAAAGGATGCCCACTGTCACCATTGTCATTCAACATTGTACTAGAAGTTCTAGCTAGGGCAATTAGACAAGACAAAAAAATTAAAGGCGTCCAAATAGGAAAAGAGGAAGTAAAACTCTCACTGTTTGTGGATGACATGATCCTGTATTTAGAAAATTCTGAAGTATCCACAACAAAGCTACTTGAACTAATAAATGAGTTCAGCAAAGTGGCAGGATACAAGATCAACACACAAAAATCAGTAATGTTTATGTACACTAGTACTGAACAATCTGAGGAGGAAATCAGGAGGCAAATTCCATTTTTAATAGCAACAAAAAGACTCAAATACCTAGGAGTTAATTTAACCAAAGAAGTATATGCAGAAAACTACAAAACAATGCTAAAAGAAAGTTTAAAAGACCTAAACAAATGGAAAGGCATTCCGTGTTCATGGATTGGAAGAATAAATATCATAAGATGTCAATCTTGCCCAAGCTGATTTATAGATTCAATGCAATACCAATCAAAATCCCAACAGCTTACTTTACAGAATTAGAGAAGGCAATTACCAAATTCATCTGGAAGGGTAAGTGCACCCGAATAGCCAAAAGTATTCTAAAAAAGAAGAGCAATGTGGGAGGAATTTCACTGCCTGATCTTGAAACATATTACAAAGCTACAGTGGTCAAAACAGCATGGTACTGGCATAAAGATAGACACATTGATCAGTGGACTAGAATTGAGAATCCAGAAATAAACCCTCACCTATACAGTCAACTGTTTTTTGACAAACCTACCAAGCCCACGCTAATGGGAAAAAACAGTCTCTTCAACAAATGATGTTGGGAGAACTGGATATCTATAACCAAAAGAATGAAAGAGGACCCCTATCTCACCCCCTATACAAGAATCAACTCAAAATGGATCAAAGATCTAAATATAAAAGCCAGGACCATAAAAGTACTAGAAGAAAATGTAGGGAAACATCTTTAAGATCTTGTAGGAGGTGGTGGTTTCTTGGACCTTACACCCAAAGCACGTGCAACAAAAGAAGAAGTAGATAAATGGGACCTCCTCAAAATTAAACACTTTTGCATCTCACAGGACTTCGTCAGAAGGGTGAAAAGGCAGCTGACTCAATGGGAAAAAATATTTGGAAATCACATATCTGATAAGGGTTTAATATCCAGGATATATAAAGAAATGTTACCACTCAACAATGAAAAGACAATGACCCAATTAAAAAATGGGCCAAAGACTTGAATAGACATTTCTCCGAAGAAGAAATACAAATGGCCAAAAAACACATGAAGAAATGCTCAACATCACTCATGATTAGGGAAATACAAATCAAAACTACAATGAGATATCATTTCACACCTATCAGAATGGCCACTATTAAAAAGACAGAGAACTACAATTGTTGGAGAGGATGTAGGGAGATAGAAACACTTCTTCACTGTTGGTGGGAATGCAGGATGGTACAACCACTATGGAAGACTGTTTGGCAGTTCCTAAGGAAATTGAATATAGACTTGCCACGTGACCCTGCAATACCACTCCTGGGTATATACCCAGAAGAACTGAGAGCAGTGACACGAACAGACATCTGCACACCGATGTTCATAGCAACATTATTCACCATTGCCAAAAGATGGAAACAACAGATGAATGGATAAACAAACTGTGGTCTATTCACACGACGGAATATTATGCAGCTGTAAGAAGAAATGAGTCATAAAGCATATGACAACATGGATGAACCTGTTATGTTGAGTGAAGCAAGCCAGACACAAAAGGACAAATACTGTATGAATGCGTTACTATGAACAAATATATTGTGTAATATATTATTTGATTAAAAAAAAATTTATATGTATCCACTAGATTTAATTGAGAAATGTATATATTTATACATCTGTGTTTACTTTTTAGTTTTTAATTGTTTATATTTTCAATTATTAAATGTACAAAATAAAGTTTAAAAAAAAATCAATTAGCCATAAAAAAAAAAAAAAAAAAAAAAAAAAAAAGGATACCTGTACCAGCCAGATAAAGTGCCTTCAACATCTTCTTTTCTCCCATAACTCCAGATACAGGCCACATATACCCCAAAACACTTTTGCCTACTTACTTTAGCTAAGTAGTTTTGCTAATGCCTAACTTTCCCTCAAATAACCAAGAACAACAACCTAAATATTTAACTTGGCACCCTTGCTGACCCTGCTACCTTCTCTTTGCTGCAATCAGCATTACTGCCCTTATCTGGGTCATAGCAAACGTTATTTTCCCGTACCTATTCCACCTACTGCCCTAGTCTAGCTAAAACCTTTACTCTCAAGGCAATTATGATCCTCCCCTGCTTACTTTTATTTTCTCCCTTGCCAGTTGCCACTGGGAAAAGAACACCATATATAGGAAGTCAACCATTATAGCCAAAGGGGAAAACTTAACCAACTGTTGAATATGCCATACCAACCCCCACCTTATCGACAATGTCCCTATTGGCAACATCTTAACAAACATCCACTTGGGTGGAAGGGACAGCGACCTCACGTGCATCCTTTCATGCCTCCCTAATTGTTAAAAACAATTCAGTCTGTGGTGTACTCTGTTTCTTTCTGGGTACATCTCCCTCTCTCAATACTTCCTCTAAAGAGGTAACTGCTTAATCTTTGTTTGCTATCATTGCTGCTGGCAATACAAAAACAGCCAGTCAAATTACCAGTAAACTGGGGCTTGATTCCTCATCTGCCATAGACCAAGCCTTCATCAATGGCCTCACCAAACGATTCCCCCATCTCTTAAGAATCAGCCCCCTGAGTCTCATTTCCAATTGGACAACATGTCACCCCTCCCCATCTTCTGTCAAATTACCTGCTTTTAACTCTGCAAATCACCAGTATCTGCCTCCCTCCCGGTGATGTCTTTCTTTGTAACTCCTCTCAGGAACATGTTTCTTTTCCCTGCATTAATAAGTTGCACTTCATAGGACATTGTACTCCGGGAACCCTAACCCCAAGTAACTTCAGTGTTGCCATATCTAACACCTCTAAAAACCCTGCTAAAAACAGGCCATTGCCAGAAAAGGGCAATAGGTCTAGTGCTACCTGGATTTGGGGCAGCAGTGGAAACTCTAGCTTCCTGGTGGGGGTAAATATCACAAAGTTACAATCAGAAACCTCTCCTGAGAATTAGGAAACTAGCCCAGGAGATGCCTTAAGAAATGGGGAGCCCAGCCTTAATAAAGCAGCACCCCTGGCCCCAGCAGGCACGACTCGTGCAACTCATATGCGTACTCCCACACTCCTGTCTTGTGTACTTTTGCTTTACATTATATTATCTTGCAAATTCTTTCTCATGACTGTGTCAAGAACCCTCCTACCCTAGGTTGAGGTCTTTCTCCAAGACCTCCCAGGGCCCCGCCAACATCAGCATCTCACAAAATACAACATGGCATCTCTGCCAACCTCAAACAGCGGGTTTCTGCAATCCTGCCCTACACCTTGAATTCCTATGTTAATGACAATCATAAATACACAGAAAGTAGGTGATCTGAGGAGGACCAACAGCCAGGGCAGAAGGCCAGTAGCACAGCCTACATGCCTGGCCTAGAGAGAAGGAACATCAGCCTTATGCCTTCTGGACCTCTCCAACAGTACAATTCAAGCCAGGAATTCTCCACTTTTGGAGAAGGTAAGCTTTGGCCAGGCTTTCATACAGAACAGTAAAGACTGTCCATGCCCAGGGCTGGTGCCTTAAGGGCTTCTGTTCTCTCCCTACTGTCTCCCCAGCCCTGCACTGTAGTGTGCCCAGCCCCTCCCTCTAGCTACAGCCAGGGCAGGCAGAGGGCCACTGGAAACTGCTTCCAGTTTCTACAGACACCTGTTTCAGGTGTGCCAGAAAGAACGTGGACATACCTGAAACATAGACCAAGTAGAGAGGCCCAAACCTGGCAGCCAAGCCACGCTCACTCAACTTTATATACATTCTGCTTAGTATGTCAGAGTAGACAGACACACCCAACTAGGCTGGGAAAGAAAAGGGAGTTTATTAACCAGTGGAGGACAGGAGATCTAATCAATCTCAAATCTGCCTCCCCATCAAGGGTTTTTTTGTTTTGTTTTGCTTTTTAACAGCTTTTATACAGGTTTAAAACAAAAAGACTTGAAACAAAGAAAATTAATTATAGACTCATCATCCTTGGGAAGGGGTTTGGAGAGCTTTTCTAACTTTTCTGCTCTGGTTAACATTTAAGGTACATATTGTGTCTCGTGCCTCTAGGTTTCACGGTGGTAAGAATAGGGAATAAGTGAAGTTTTACAAAGATATATCATACATTTTCTTTACAAAGAAAGAGAAGTAAAAAGTTCTGTTTAATATAAACTGAATAGGACTATGTGCTTTTCTATAGAAACTCATCTATTTAAGTTGCTTGCCAGGTTACAAGTAGATTTTGTTTTGCTCATGCAAAACGAATTTCATGTTACAAATTCCCCGGATTATATTTTTATTTCCAATAAAGAAATTAATTTTGGGAGATTTGGTTGTCATTTAATCTGGCTGCTTCCTGCTAAGATGGGACACAGTGGTTATGGGATTTCTTGATTCAAACACTGAGCCACATCAGCACCCCTGAGTTAGTTTTTTTGCTTGTTTTGCTTGTTTTTTGTTTGTTTTTTCAGGAGGCACCGGGAACTGGACCCAGCACCTCCCAAGTGGGAGGCAGGTGCTCAACTGCTTGAGCCACATCTGCTCCCTAGATGTTCTTTTTTTTTTTTTCAATAATAATTTTTTTTATTTTTTAAAAAGATATACTTAGATTACATAAACATTACACAAAAAATATAGGGATTCCCATATGCCCCACTCCCCACACCTCCCACATCCTCCCATACCCTCCCACATAAACATCCTTAATTAGTGTGGCACATTTATTGCAACTGATAAATGCATCCTGGGGCTTTGCCATTAAGCATGGACCATAGTTCACATTGTAGTCTACACTCTCTCCCACACAGTTCTGCATGTTATGTGATAATATAAAATGGCCTATATCTATCATTGCAGTGTCATTCAGGATGATTCCCAAGTCCCGAAAAAGCCCCCGTATTACAACTGTTTTTCCCCTCTCCCTGCCCCCAGAGCCTTCACTGGCCACTGGCTCCATATCAAGGTTGTAATTTCTTCCATTGCTAGAATCACAATATGTCTATAGGAGAATACCAGTAAGTCCACTCTAGTCCATAGTTCTTTTCCCAGTTCTGAGGATTATGGGATGGTGATATCCACTGCACCTCTAATTGAGAGGGGGCTTATATCCCATGCGGAAGATGGATAGGACTATCTTGCTTGCAGTTGCAGACTCTGTTCCTTGGGGTGGTCGTTGTCCATCATCTTCTTGTTAGTTGTCCTGGGTGAGTCCAATGAGGTGTAGAATAGGTGTTGCAACTCCGCTGGTTTCAGGCCCAGCTGGCACATGGACAGCCCAAAGACTCTAGCCTCTTGGATGTACACCTACAAACTCCAGAACCAAGTATAGGCTTAAATAGAAAGGACAGATGAGTCATGTGTAGGGAAGACATAATTGAGTCCAACTCTGTCACTCTCAGGAGCACAAACCCCAAAATAGGGCCCACTGGCAAGGCACCAAACTCCGGAGCTATCTGCCCTGACCATAGGACCTGGGTGTCTCCAGAGTCCTCAGGAGCCCCACTATTTGGGGTGGTATCCACTTTGGCAGTCTATGAGATCCTGCTGAGATGTGCCTAAGTGTTACCTCTGGGATAACCGCCTGACTCACTTTGAAGTCTCTTAGCCATATAAACTCATTTGTTTTTACCTTTTTCCCCTTTTATTCAAGGTCTTTTTCCAGTTGCATTGCTAGTTGGTGCTTGGTAGTAATCCCCCAGTGCCAGGTAGTCTCATCCCCGGGAGTCATGTCCCGTGCTGCGGGGAAGGAAATGCATTTATATGCTGAGTTTGGCTTAGAGAGAGGCCACATTTGAGCAACAAGAAGGCTCTCAGGAGGCAACTCTTAGGCATCCCACAACACTAGGCTAAGTTTCAATTTCAAGAGCAAAAGCTCACAGGATTGTCATCAATATCAAGGGCCCATCAGTGGATCATCCTTTGCCAGTCATTGTCCCTGCACTTGGGAGACTGTTGTTGCTCCATTAGAGAATGTGGCAGACCTTTCCAGGATGGGAATTCAATGTTCTCTCAGTTATTGTGTGAGTCTCCACACACTGTGACAATGCCCTATGAACATTTGAACATTTTTATATATCTTATATGTATGCCCAGGTGAACTTCCTCTCATGTATCTCCCCAAAATGGAATGCTTCATGAATTTGCATGTCATCCTTGAGCAGGGGCCATGCTAATCTTCTCTGTATCATTCCAATTTTAGTATATGTGCTGCTGAAGCGAGCACCCTAGATCTTTTTTAATGTTCCATTTATTTGCTCTGTTTTCCTGTGTATTGAGGTCTATAAGAAGAATGAAGCTGCCAATCAATACTCAATAAACTAGAAACATTTTTGGCTACTTTAGAGATGAAGGCAGCACCTTTGTTGCTTTGAATTGATAGAGGGAGTCCAAATCTGGGAATAATTTCTTTTACCAAACATTTAACAACTTCATGGATTTCCTCAGTATGATAAGGAAAAGCTTCTACCTATCCAGTAAGTGTCAACAGATACTAGCTGATATTTGAAGTTTCCAGGGGCCTTAGGCATTTCAGTAAAATCAACTTGCCAATCTTCTCTGTCTAATTTCCCATACTGTACTCCTTTTGTTAAAGCTGGTACTTTTGGACAGGGTTGAGTATTGACCTGGGTACATGTTATACATTGACGAGTTACAGTTTGAAAAGTTCGGCATAGGTTAGGTCCAACTAGAAACTGGCTGAGTCATTTGTAAAGGGTTTCTTTGTCAATAGTGTGTAATTTGGTGAAAGTGTGTTACATATTTGAGGCGGTTTCCTGGGACAAGAATTTTACTCATATCACTGCATTCATTTTTATTTTGTAACCATCCCTGTTTAGTTAG
Source organism: Tolypeutes matacus (assembly GCA_026826555.1). Lineage (NCBI taxonomy): Eukaryota > Metazoa > Chordata > Mammalia > Cingulata > Chlamyphoridae > Tolypeutes > Tolypeutes matacus. The sequence goes on from JAKSZT010054399.1 coordinate 18,234,719, forward strand.
ACTTGTAAATCACCATTCTTTTGACCTTGCTAAGTCATTTTCTGAATACTGAGGTTTTCCAAATGTCTAGTTGAGGTCCTCATTCACTGTGAGGTAATAGTGGGTGGTTTGGGTAAAACAAAGCAAGGGTTGAGGGGGGATTTCCCTTTTTGCCACTTCTCTGGCTACTTTTTCTGCCAGTTTATTGCCTTTAGCTTCTTTTCTATTAGCTCTTGATGGCCTTTACAATGAATAACTGCCAATTCTTTTGGTTGTAAAACTGCATTTAACAACTGTACGATCAAGTCTACATGTTTAATATTGGCAGTGTGTAATATATCATCTTTTTCCAAATGGCTCTATGTGCATATAAGATGACAAAAACATATCTAGAGTCTGTATAGATGTTCACCTTTTGTCCTGCACTTAGGTGCAGGACTCTTGATAGAGCAATTAGTTTGGCTTTTGTGCTGATGTTCCTGCAGGCAAAGGCTTTGCTTCTAATATTTCAGTGAGAGTGACTACTGAGTAGCCTGCTCTGCATTTTCCATGGTCTATGTAGCTGCTTCCATCTGTAAATAATTCCAGGTCTGGGTCTGGTAATGGGGTGTCTATTAGTCCTGGGTGGTTAGAGTATATTTCATCAAGGAGCTGTACACAATCATGCCTGGGAGTTTTCCATTCTGGTCTGTCATTAAATTCAGGCAATAAGGTAGCCAGATTGAGCTTATGTATAGTTTTTTTTTTTTTTTTTTTTTATAAACAATTTATTGAAATATATCATTCATACATGAACATACATAAACTATAAGTGTTCAGTAAACATTGTGAACTTACAAAACAAACATGCATAACATCATACAGGACTCCCACACATCACCCCACCACAAATACTTTGCTCTGCGTGAAACATTTGTTAACAAATTACGAAAGAGCATCATCAAAGTATTACTACCAACTATAGTCCATATCTTATTCCCCTTACATTTTTTTAAGGATTTATTTATTTATTTATTAACTTTTATTTACTCCACCCCCCGCCCCACCCCCCGTTTCTGCTGTTTTTGTGTCCATTCGCTGGGCAACTCTCTGTATCCATTTTTCTGCCCTCTCTTCTCCTCCTGTCTTCACTGGGATTTGATCCTCAGAACCTCCAATGTGGGAGAGAGGTGTCCTACTGCCTGTGCCACCTTACTTCCTCGTTTTTTGGCACGTCTCATCTTGGCTCTCCCTTGTGTCACTCTCCTGTTAAGTCATCATCTTGCTGCATGGCTCACGGGGCCTGGGGCGTACCTGCGCTCAGGGCCTGACAGTGCACCTGCTCATGGGGTCTGGTGGCCCACATGCCTTCTATATTTTTCTTTTTTAAAAAGATCCCTCCATATGGGAGATGGACGCCCAGCCATTTGAGCCACTTCATCCTCCTGCTATATCTCTTAATGTTGACCAAAGATACCTAGAGTTGCAGTCTTTTCCCATACAGGATGGTCACATAATAAATCAGTCTTATTTTATCACCAGCATTCTAAAACCCAGACCTAGAGAGAAAAAAGACATGCATGGTTTCTAATATAGCGAATGTTTAGCCTACCCTGATTATCACAAAATCAAGACAGTGAGAATATTCGCAATATGTAGTCTTTAATGTGACATTTGGGTTGTTTAGTAAAATGGCTTGATATTTGCTTAGATGGCACATAGTTAATCTTGACCCCCTTTTTCTTCTAGTTATGTAAGAACATAATGCAGGGTGAGGACTTGGATGGGAGAGCCCAATGTGAACTTTTCTGCTTCCTGGAGAAGATCACAGGTGGCAGCTACTACTTGTAAGCAGGATGGCCAGCCTCTGGCAACTGAGTCAAGTTGCTTTGATGTATGCAACCAGCCAGAGGTTTCCTCCAAACTCTTGTACTAATTAATACTCCTAGTGCAATGACTTGCCATTCATGTACAAACAGTTCAAATTCTTTCACTAGGTCAAGGAGTCCTAGGATTGGTGTCGAGAGAAGTTCATTAATGATGAACTTCTTCAAAATGCTTAGTGAGCATTCTGGGATCCATTTTAAAGGATGTTTTTCTTCCCCCTTGGGCTTCATATAGGGGTTTAGCAATAAGTCCAAAATTTGATATCCAAGCCTGCAATAGTCAGCTATACCTAGAAACCTTTTAAGTTCCTTTTTGTTTCTAGGTTCTAATATTTGCCATAGTTTCCTTTCTGCTGGGCAGTAAGGCTTGTTGTCCCTCAGACTGTTCGAACCCAAGATGTTTAACATGGGTCTAGGTTATCGGGTTTTCTTTTCAGATACTTTATATCCTTTTTCTGCTAGCCTTTTTCACATTGTTATGGTGTTTTGATTTGAGGCTTCTTGGATTTTACTAGCCATGAGTATAATATCAACAGATTGAAAGAAAAGTCCTTCTTGGAGTTGTATTCCATGCTAGTCCTTGGACAGTGTTTGGCCAAAAGAGTTTTTGCAGCAACACAGTCAAACAATATTGTTTTATTCCTGTATCAGGATCTTCCCATTCAAAAGCAAACAGTTTTTGAGATTCTTTTTCTAGGCATATGCAATTAAAAGCATCTTTTAAATCTAAAACAGTGAACCAAGCATAAGTATCTGAAATGTTGATAAGAAGAGTATATGGGTTAGGCACTCTTGGACAAATGTCTTCTACTACTTGCTTGACAGATCTTAAATCTTGTACAAAACAATATTGTATTGTGCCAGGTTTTAGGGCCCGTAAAATAGTTAAGGTCCAGCTGGCAGGGTCTGATTAGACCCCAAATGAGGAACTATTTAATCAGGGGTGCAATATCTATTTTTGTTTCCCATCTGAGTGGGTATTGTTTTAAGTGTGGAGGTATGCTTTTCAGTCACGGCCTTACCTTCACTTCTTTTTTTTAATAAATCAATTTTATTGATACATATTAATAAAGCATAAATCCACCCAAAGTAGACAATCAATAGTATTTGGTACAATCACATAGTTGTGCATTCATCACTTCAATCATTATTAGAGCATTTTCATTATTCCAATAATAATAAAAATTTAAAAGAAAACAGCCAAACTAACAGAAAACCTCATTACCTCTCAATCTCTCTATGCTCTCCCTGCTGTATATAGTTGCTATTCTGTTTCTCACTAGTTAATTTGTATTTATATTTTGTAAAAACAGTCTTATATTTGAAATATCACCCACATTCATATTTCACATGAGGATTCTGTTATCCAGTGCCATGTTACATTTTTTAGCTTTCCTTCTAGTAATATACGTGACCTTAGACTTTCCCTTTCAACCACTGTCATACACATATAATAGCTACACTAGTTACAAACAATATAATGTGCTTTCACCATTTCTATTCATTTCCAAAGATTTACAAACAACCTTATTACCAATTCTGCACAGATTAACCCTCAGCTTTCCATTCTTTACCCTCCTTCTATTTTCTGGTGACCTGTATTTTAATTATTATCTCCATGAATTTACACAATATATTTAGTTCATAATAGTGCAATCATACAGTATTTGTCCTTTTGTGTCTGGCTTGCTTCACTCAATATAATGTCCTCCAGGCTCATCCCTGTCATATGCTTCACAGCTTCGTTTCTTCTTACAGTTGTATAATATAACATCGTGTGTATACACAAGTTGTTTATCCATTCATTGGTTGATGTACACTTGAGTTAGTTTCCATCTTTTGGCAATCACTGTGAATAATGCCACTATGAACATTGGTGTGCAGATGTTTGTTTGTGTCACTACTCTCAGTTCTTCTAGGTATATACCTAGTAATGGTATTGCCAGATCACATGGCAAGTCTATATTCAACTTTCTTAGGAACTTTTTTTCCACAGTGGCTGTACCCACTAACAGTGAATAAGTATTCTTATCTTTCTACTTCCTCTCCAACACTTGTAGTTTTCTGACTTTTTAATAGTGGCCATTCTAATAGGTATGAAATCTGATTGTACTTTTGCTTTGCATTTCCCTAATCTAGTGATGTTGAATTTTTTTCATGTGTGTTTTTTTTTTTAAGATGCTTAGATTACATAAATGTTACACAAAAATTACAGGGATTTCCATGTTCCCCACCTCCCACACCTCCCATAACATCCCACATAAACATCTTTCATTAGTGTGGCACATCACCTGCAATGGATATACACATCCTGGGGCTTTGCCCCTAAGCATGGACCATAGTTCACATTGTAGACCACACTCTCTCCCACACACTTCTGCATGTTATATGCTGATGTAAAATGGCCTATATCTGTCATTGTAATGTTACTCAGGATAATTCCCAAGACCTGAAAAAGCACCTGTATTACAACTGCTTTTTCCTTCCCTGCCCCAAAAGTGTCCAGTGGCCACTGGCTCCACCTCACTGTTGTTCATGTGCTTTTTGCCATTTTTATTTCTTCTTTAGATAAATGTGTATTCAAGTCTTTTGCCCATTTTTAATTGGATAGTTTGTCTTTTTATTGTTGAGTTGTAGTATCTCTTTATTTATCATGTATATTAAACCTTATGGGATATGTGGTTTGCAAATATTTTCTCCCACTGAGTCAGGTGCATTTTCACCCTTTTGACAAAGTCCCTGAAATGCAAAAGTTTTTTAATTTTGAGGAGGTCCCATTTATTTTTTTTTCTTTTGTCGCTCATGCTTTGGGTGTAAGGTTAAAGAAACTATCGCCTACCACAAAATCTTGAAGATGTTTTCCTACATTTTCTTCTAGAGTTTTATGGTTGTCACTTTTATATTTAGGTCCTTGATCCATTTTGAGTTTTTTTTTTTTTTTTTCAATATCTTTATCTGGCTTTGGTATTAGGGTGATATTGGCTTCGTAGAATGAGTTTGGTAGCATTGCTTCTTGTACAATTTTTGGAAGAGCTTGAGTAAGATTAGTATTAAATCTTCTTTGAATGCTTTGTAGAACTCACTTGTGAAACCATCTAGTCCTGGGCTTTTCATTTTGGGGAGCTGTTTGATGACTGTTTCAATCCCTTTACTTGTGATTGGTTTGTTGAGGTCTTCTATTTCTTCTAGGGTCAGTGTAGGTTGTTTGTACCTTCCTAGGAAATTTTCCATTTCATCTATATTGTCTAGTTTTTTGGCATAAAGTTGTTTATAGTATCCTCTTATGATCTCTCTTATTTCTGTGGGGTCAGTAGTAATGTTCCCGTTTTCATTTTATCTTTCATTTATTTGCATCTTCTCTTTTTTTCTTAGTCAGTCTAGCTAAGGATTTGTTGATTTTGTTAATCTTGAAGAACCAACTTTTGGTTTTGTTAATTCTATTGTTTTTTTTCCCCCTCAATTTCATTTATTTCTGCTTTGAGGAGGAAATTTCATTCCTCCTACTTGCTTTGGGATTAGTTTGTTCTTTTTCCAGTTCCTCCAGCTGTGTACTTAGGTCATTGATTTTAGCGTTCTTCCTTTTTAATGTAAGCATTGAGAGCTATAAATTTGCCTCTCAACACTGCCTTCACTGCATCCCATAGGTTCTGATATGTTGTATTCTCATTGACATTCGTCTCAAGATATTTATTGATTTCTCTTGAAATTTCTTCTTTGATCCACTGATTATTTAAAAGTGTGTTGTTTAATGTCCATATATATGTGAATTTTCTCTTTTTCTGCCACTTCTTGACTTCCAACTTTATTCCATTATGATCACAGAAAGTGCTTTGTATAATTTTGATTTTGTTGAATTTATTGAGATCTGCCTTGTGACCCAACATATGGTCAATCCTGGAGAAAGATCCGTGAGCACTTGAAAAGAATGTATTCTGCTGTGTTGGGGGTACAATGTTCTGTGTATGTCTATTGGGTTTAGTCCATTTATCATATTATTCAAGTTCTGTTTCTTTATTGATCCTTTGCCCAGATGTTCTATCCAATGCTGAGAATGGTGTATTGAAGTCTCCAACTATTATTGCAGAGATGTCTATTTCTCCCTTCAGTTTTGCCAGTGTTTGCCTCATGTATCTTGGGGCATCCTGGTTAGGTGCATATACATTTATGATTGTTATTTCTTCCTGGTGAATCATTCCTTTTATTAATATGTAATGTCCTTCCTTATCTCTAATAACAGTTTTGCTTTTGAAGTCTATGTCATCTGATATAAGTATAGCTTCTTCAGCTTTGTTTTTTGGTTACTGCAAGCATGGGGTATCTTTTTCCAACCCTTCACTTTCAATCTACTGGTATCCTTGGGTCTAAGATGAGTCTCTTGGAAACAGCATATAGATGGCTTATATTTTCTTACCCATTCCATCAGTCTGTGTCTTTTGATTGGGGAGTTTAATCCATTAATATTTAATGTTATTATTGTAAAGGCAGTTCTTATTTCATCCATTTTGATCTTTGTGTTGTATCTGTCATTTTATTTTGGACACTTTTAGTTACTGTTACTGATACAGTCATCATTTCTAGACTCTCTTCCAAGCCTCTCTGTCCTGTCTTTTATTTTCAGGCTCTAACACTCCCTTTAGTATTTCCTGCAAAGCTGCTCTTTTTGTTATAAACTCTTGCAGTTCATTTATCTGTGAATATTCTAAACTCACCTGGATATTTTTGAAAGATAATCTTGCTGGATATAAAATTCTTGCCTGGCAGTTTTTCTCTTGCAGTATCTTAAATATGTCCTACCACTGCCTTCTTGCCTCCATGGTTTTTGATGAGAAATCAGCACTTAAATCTTATTGGGTATCCCATATATGTTATGCATTGCTTTTCTCTTGCTGCTCACAGAATTCTCTCCTTAACATTCTGATTAGTATATATTTCAATGTTGGTCTATTCAGATTTATTCGGATGGGAGTACATTGTGCTTATTGGACACGGATATCCATGTCCTTCAATAGGGTTGGGAAAATTTCTACCATTATTTCTTCAAATATTCCTTCTGCCCCCTTTCCCTTTTCTTCTCCTTCTGGGACACCCATGACACATATATTTGCACAACTCTTGCTGTCATTTAGTTTCCAGAGACCCTGTTCAATTTTTTCTATTCTTTTCTTCATCTGTTCTTTTGTATGTTCACTTTAGGAGGCCATGTCTTCGAGCTCACCAATCCTTTCTTCAGCTTCCTCAAATCTGCTGTTATATGCCTCCAGTGTATTTTTTATTTCATTTGTTGCATCTTTCATTCCCATAAGTTCTGCTATTTTTCTTTGTATGCTTTCAAATTCTTCTTTGTGCTCATCCAATATCTTCTTAATATCCTTAATCTCTTTAGCCATCTCATTGAATATATTAAGATTTGTTCAAACATCTATGATTGTCTCAACTTCTTTATGTCATCTGTAGGCTTATCTTGTTCCTTTAACTGGGCCATATCTTCCTGTTTCTTGGTATGGCTTGTAATTTTTTGTTGGTGTTTTTGCATCTGGCTTGCTAGATGTATTTATTCTGGGTGCAGTTTCTCCCTTTAGTTTAGGGCTCTCTTGTCTTTTCTTCCTTGCATGTTGTGTAGTAGGAGCCAAGGAAGTAGTTGGTGCTGTAAGCTATGGAGGCTGAAGCTGCCCACGTTGCCCCTGGAATTGATGAAGCTCCTCTCACCTTTCTCCTTTGTCAGGGGTAGGGGCAGGGCTTCAGCCATGTGTAATATAATCCAAGTTGGGCAGGACAAGACTGTCTCTAGTTGCCCAGAAAGACTGATAAAGATTCAGATCCCTTCCTCCCCTACATTGGGCAGGGATGGAACTATAGTTGTGGGCAGCAGTCTATGCCATGTGGGTCCAGAATGACCAGTTACTCGGGTAAACTGACATAGCACCAGACCTCCTCCCTGCCGGGGGTGGGAATTGACCGTCTGGCGTACCCAACAATTTTATCTGTGTGGGCCGAAATATACCTGCTGTTGCCCTGAGAAGCTGAGGGAGTACTGTTCCTTCTGCCCTTTAGGGGTGGAAACAGAACCACCAATGCCCAACAGTTCAGTCCCTGTAGGCTAAAAGTACCCACCGTTGCCCAGAGTGGCTGAGGAAGCACCAGATCCCTCCTATCTTATTAGGTGTGTGTGTGGGAGGTGGTTCTACAGGCGCCCAACAGTTCAGAACCTTTAGGCCGAGAATACCTGCCATTGCTCAGAGAGGCTGAGGAAACACTAGCCCCCTCCTTTCCTATTGGGGTGGGGGTGGATCCACAAGTACCAACCAGTCCAGGCTGTGTGGGCCAAAAGCAGCTGCAGTTACCTAGAGAGGCTGGGCAAACACAGTTCATCTCCTGTCCTGTGTGGAACCACAGGTGCCCAACTGTCAGGTTTGTGCAAGTGAAAAGCACCTGCAGTTGCCCTGAGAAGCTGAAGGGAAAACCAGACTCTCCTATTCCATGGGGGGGGGGGAGGGCAGAGGTGGAGATGGACTTGAAGGCACTCAACAAACCAGTTCTTGTGGGCTGAAAACTCCTGCTGTTGCCCAGAGAGGCCAAGGATATCCAGCACCTCTCCTATTGGTATGTAAGCATGCAGCCCCAGGTGACTGACTTCAGTCAGTGCCAGCAGAGAGTGCTTACAGTTACCTGGAGAGCCTGGTGCAGGTCCTGCCAGCTTCCTCTCTGCTGGAGGTGGGGCTGGAGCCTAGGCTAGGGCTGCAGTCTGATCTTGGTGGAAAGAAACCCATCCCTAACTTCTCTGGCTTTTCAGCCAGGCTCCCCTCACGCCAGGGGCAGAGTCAAAATGGCAGCTACTGGGCTCTTTCCAACTTGGACAGGCTCAAATCCTAGCTGTTTCTAGGATTATGCTTTAGCCATCAGTAGCTGAGGTCATTGGACAACTGTCTCTTCCTCCACCGTTTATGGGTAATGGTGCTTCTAACTCCAGCCATGGAAGAGCTCTCAAGGCAGCTTGCACCGTGGGCACCGACCTCTGTGGCATGGAGGGCACTACTCATGAATCCTCTCTGCAGATGGGCAGTCTCCTCCTTCCATACTTTCAAGGATGTTGCAGGACACTCTTCTGGTCTCCTGGGGCCCCCAAACAAGTGTCCTAGATAGCTCTGGGTGATTACAAACTGCCCTGCAGCATGAACTGACTCCAGGAGCTCCTCACTCTGCTGCTATCTTGGCTTCCCCTTCCATGCTTTCACTTTTAACCTACTTGCATCTTTGTATTTAAGGTGAGTCTCTTGTACACAGCATATAGCTAAGTCATGTTTTTATAAAATCCATTCTACCAGTCTGTCTTTTGACTGGAGAGTTTAATCTACTTCAATTTAAATTAACTAGTGATAATGCAAGACTTTCTTCTGTCATTTTACTATTGTGTCTTTGTAAGTCTTATATCTTTTTGACCCTCTATTCTTCTGATAAAGCCTCATTTCATATTTATGTTTTTTATATTCTATCATTTTGAGTCCCTTCTTGTTTCTGTCTACATATACTTTACATATATTTTCTTAAGGGTTACCACAGGGCTTAAATTTTACATCCTAAATTGGTAGCAAGCATGTTTGATTTGATATGAAGCTAATTTCAATAGCACATACATTCACTTTTCCTATACTCCTCTGTGACAGTCTGGAGTTTTTTTATAAATCCCAAAAAGAAAAAGATTATGCTCTTCAATGAATCCATTCCTGTGGTTGTGCACCTGCTTTCCATGTACAAGTTCCCAGGTTTAATCCCTGGTATCTCCTGAAAAAAAAAACAGAGAACCACAAAGAAAGAGAACACACAGAAAAGAGAGCTGTCATTTTGTCTCAGCCATGTGAGAAAGGACTCGAGGATTGCTAGCAGCCAAAGCTGAGGCATGAAGCCCCTAAGAGGCTGGGCTCATAGAGAAGATCTGGGAGAGTCTGGAGGGGAAGGCAGGGATATCAGAAGAGATTGGCCACAATCTTATTTTGCCATCTTGCTTTGTCATGTGGCAGGACACCAGGGTCACCAGTAGCTGACTTGGTGAGAAAGCATCCCTGATGGTGCTTTGATTTGGACATTTCATAGCCTCAGAATGTTAAGTTTTACCCTAATAAAATTCCCATTATAAAAGCCAATACATTTCTGGTACTTTGCATTGGTAGCCCTTTGGAAAACAGAGAGAGAAATTGGTAACGGGAGTGGGGTGCCATTGCTTGCAATTCCCAAAAATTTTTAAACAGCTTTTTAAATGAGTAAGGGGTATTTTTTGGAGGAATTGTAAGGTGCTTGATAGAAAAGGCCTAGATTGCTTTGAAGAGACTGTTGGTAATTATATGGATGTCAAAGATAGTTCTGATAAGGCCTTAGATGTAAATGATGAATGTGTTAATGGAAACTGGAGGAAAGTTGATCTTTCTTTTAAAGTGGCAGACAACTTGGTAAAATTGAGTTCTGATGTTGGAAGAAAGGCAGAACTTGAGAGTGGTCAACTTGGATATTTAGCTAAGGGGGAAGGTGCATCCTTGTGGGAAGCTGCCCCTGACACCAGTATTATTATGGCCATCTTGTGTGCTAACACCATTCTGTGCTAAAATTCTATGTCTCTATACTTACTGAGATAACAAAAGTAGGACATCTTTTGTTAGTTCCTCTGCATGGTGTGTGGGAACACTGCCGGTTCCTGTATCTACAGATTGGAGATTTATACAATAACTTCTTATTGGTGGATTCATCCTGCTCTGCTTCCTCCCATTAACGTCTGCAGTGTGTGGAGTCCTTGGGAACATTTGCTGATGTTTCTTTTCTAGCAGGCATGCTTTTTGGATACTTGGCCCTTTGTGCTCTGACTTTCAGCATTCAATCAGGAGGCTTCCTCAAACATCACATATACCCACAACTTATTCCCAATAAACGAGACTTGATCAGAATCCTGTCTTGTCTCCATTCTTTGTGTCTCTTGTCCTTTTTATTCCCGCTCCCTCACTCAGGTTTTGGTTCGACTGACCTGCGGGTCAGGTCACATCCTGGCTTCTCCTTGCAGCTTACAGCAAAATATGAGAGGCAAGAGATAAACTGAGAACCTAACTGCTGGTCACAAAGAAACAAGAAACTGATGGTCTGAGAAATATCAAGCTTCCAGAAAACAAGCCCCCAAAGGATAGTGCCCCATGTGAGGACTTAAATGAACTTGGAAACACACAGCCATTTCCTTGCAAGTCAGGATTGGAAAGACAGTTGTCCAGAAAGGATTTGTGGAAAGTCTTACTATCTGATGGCTTGGACTTCTGTTTCCTGCAGGCTAAACCAACAAGCTTTTTGCAAGATCTGTATGAATGAAACCACCTCAAGCTGGACTGAAAGAAACAAGGTGGGGAGAGATTGAAGGAAAAACAGCTTCAAACAGAAAACCATGGGAACTGAGGTATAGCCTTAAGATATCTTCTAGGGCTGATAGCGGGACCCCACCCATGTGTGCAGAAAGGGTGAGTTTGCCCCAGCATTTGAAGAGAGTGGAATTTCCAGCCTATTGTTCAGGGAGAGTTCAGCCACTCCAGGCTATAGCAAAGGTGGAGCACATTCCCCAAAGATTAGAGGGAGTTAAGTTGCCACTTTACTGTTCTGAGGGTGTTGGGCCTGTGGGTCATAAGTTAGGGAGAATGTTGCTACCACCCCACTGTGTTAAGGGGTTGAGACTGTGCCCCAGAGATTGGGGAAAGTGTGACCACCACCCCATTGTTTTTGGAGGGTGAGGCCTGGAGCTCAGTTGCCACCCAGATGCTTGATGAGGGTGGAACCGAGAAGATGGCCACCAGGAAAGCCCTTGAAAGGGGTGGACCCCATGAGACCTTGAGAAGAAACCATCTTTCTATAGATGACACTCAGAATTTGAAATGTAATGGACTATGCCCTGCAGGTTTTCAGAATTGTTTGGGAACTGTGATGCCTGTTTTCCTTCCAATTTCTTCCTATGGTAATGCAAATGTTTTATCCTATGACTGTCCCTCCTTTGTATATTGGAAACATAACTTGTTTTCTAACTTTCACAGGTCTACACCCAGATGGGAATGTTGATCCAAGACAGACTGCATTCCTATAACTGATTTTTATGATTTTCTACTTAGCATTGCTACTGTAATGATTTAAGGCTTTTGAAATATTGTGATGTAATGAATGTGTTATGCATATGGAAAGAGCATGTGTTTTGAGGATCCAGTTGGTGGAGTATAAGAGTTGGAAGTTCTTTTATGAATCCCCAAAAGAAAACGATTATGTTCTGGAACTATTCCGTTCTTGTGGGTGTGGGGCCTTTTGATTGGACTACATCAATGAGGCATGACTCAGGTTGTGTCGCTGACCTTTAACTGGGTCTAATAAAATAGAGACACAGAGAGAAAGGGGACACACAGAAAAGGGAGCTGCCATTTTGTCCCAGACATGTGTGAGAGAGAACTCCAGGATCACTAGCAGCTGAAGCTAAAGCACAAAGACTCCAAGAGTCTGGGTCCATGGAGCTGCTCCAGAGAGTCTGGAGGGGAAGTCAAGGACCTTGGCAGAGATCAGCCACCATCTTGCTTCACCATCTTGCTCTGCCACATGGCAGGACACCAGGATCATCAGTGGATGACTTGGTGAGAAGGTATCTCTGATGGTCTTTTGATTTGGACATTTCATGGCCTCGGAACAGTAAGCATTTACCCTAATAAAATTCCCATTATAAAAGCCAACCCAATTTTGGTACTTTGCATTGGCAGCCCTTTGGAAAACTAAGATATCTTCCATCCCACAAACTTTTTGTTATACTTGTTACAAATTATAACTTTATACATTATATGTCCAAAACCATAGATTAATCATTACATTACATGCCTTTACATTTTAGAAACTGTGAGAAGTAAAAAGTGGAGTTACATAGCAAAATATACAATAATTCTTGCATTTATAATTACCCAAATGGTTACCTTTACCAAAAGTCTTTATTTCTTTATGCCTCTTTGATCCACCACATCATGACATTTCCTTGCATTCTGAAAAATTCCCTTTAGCATACCTTGTAGAATCGGTTTAGTGGTTATGAATTCCCTCAGCTTTTATCTGAGATTGTCTTGATCTCTTCCCAATTTTTAAAAGAAAGTAAAAATAGATATAAAGTTCTTGGTAGGCAATAGTTTTCTTTCAGCCCTTTAAGTATTTTGTTCACTGCCTTCTTGCCTCCATGGTTTCTGTTGAGAAATTGGCATTTCTCTCTACTCCTCAGCCTGAATCATTTAAATTTTCTTGTCTTTGATATCACTGATTTTTGGCCAGCTCCAGTCACTGGCTGTTGGATTTATGTATTTTTCATTTCAGTTAATATGGCCATTAATTCCAGTAATTGTTTGGTTCATTTTAAAAATTCGTATCTGTTTATTGAGGTTCTCATTTTGTTTATTCATTGTTTTCCTCATATATCCTTTAGTTATATTTCTGTGTTTCCTTTATCTCCCTGAACATATTGAGGATTATTTTTAAAAGTATTTGTCTGGTGTGTCCAATGTCTGGTCATCTTCATTGATGGGTTCTGGATTTTTATTTTGTTCTTTTGGTATACCACCATTTCTTGTTTCTTGTAATCTGTTTTGTACACTGCACATTCTAATATTTTAAGTGTTAACTCTGGAATTTAGTACTTGAGCTGTCTATTCCTTAAGAATACATCAAGCCAAGACTTCCAGGAAGATGGAGGATCAGAGAGACACAGGACTAAATTCTTTTCCAGAAAAATAGCTAAAGGACAGGCGAAAACAGCCTGGAAAAAATGCTTTAGGCATAGGAAACAGGGGAAGGCTGGATACCATCCAAAAGAGAGAGGGGAAAAGAAAGAAAAAGAATTTCAACAGGAAAAATCTGTAAATAAAAGCTGCAGCTGCTGGTGCCCACTCGCCTTACCCTCAGAGCAGACAGCTTTGAGTCCTTTGATCTCCAGCCAGTGGCTACAAATAGAAGGGGCAGCAGGAGTCCACTTTCCCCGGAAAGGGAAGAGAGAGGGATGCAGCCTAAGGCTGATTTAGCTTTAGGCCAACAAATTTGGTCCCATGAGTCCTTACAGGCAGGGTGGAGCCATGCCATTGCCTGTTCTGGGTGCCCACAGGGGGACTAAAGAGATCCAACCCTCTCAAACACCCTCTGTACTGACCAGGACTTGTTGCTGAGGATGCAGAGGGGAGTGGAATTATTTCCTACCTGGGTAAAGGGAGGAAGCTACTGGCAAAGGGAGAACAGTTTCTGAAAAAGTTTGAATTCAATTGGTGTGAAATGGTCCTCAGTGTGGTTTTGAGTTACATTTCCCTAATAGCTAGTGATGTTGAACATCTCTTCATGTGCTTTTTTAGCAATTTGCATATCCTCCTTAGAGAAATATTTTTTCAAGTCTTTTGCTCATTTTTCAGTTGGGTTGTTGGTGATTCTTTTTGAATTGTAGGATTTCTTTATATATTAAGGATATTAAACCCTTATTGGATATGTGATTTCAAAATATTTTCTCTCATTGAGTAGATTGTTTTTTCACTTTCATGATAAAGTCCTTTGATGCACAAAAATTTTAAGTTTGATGAGGTTCCACTTGCCTATTTTACATTTTGTGTTTTGTGTTTTGGGTGTAGTCTAAGAAATAGTTCCTGACACAATATCCTTAAGATGTTTCCTTACATTTCTTCCTAAGAATTTTAGAGTCTTGGCTCTTATATTTAAGGCTTTGATCCATTTTGATTTCTTTCAGCAATGTTTTTTATGTCATTGTTTTCTTTTTTTAAAAGCAATTTTATTCAGACATATTCACATACAATAAAATCCATCTAAAGTGTACATTACTTTATCAGTGGCTTTTGGTGTAATCAGAGTTGTGCATTCATCACTTCAATCAATATTAGAGCATTTTCATAACTCCAAAAAGTAAAACTCCCTACCCCTTAGCAGTTACCTCTCAATCCCTCAATCTTACTCTTTTCATACATATCTGCTAATCTAATTCTGACTCTATATTTACAATTTATATAAATGGAGTCAAACAATGTACATTACTTTGTGTCTGGTTTCTTTCACTTTCCTTCTCTCTTATTAACAATTGGTGTAAAAATATTAGTATGTTACTATTCACTATAGCCTATAGTTTGCTTCAAGATGTTTATGGCTATTAGGGTCCACTGCCTCCAAAGAAATTTGAAAATTGGCTTTTCCATTTCTGCAAAGTAGGCTATGTTGTCATTTTGATTAGATGGCATTGAATGTGTAAATTATTTTGGGTAGAATTGACATCTTGATGATTTTTAGTCTTCCAAACCATGAACACGGAATGCCCTTCCATTTATTTAGGTCTTCTTTGATTTTTTTTAAAGCAATGCTTTGTAGTTTTCTGTGTACACGTCCTTTGCATCTTTGGTTAAATTTATTCCTAGATATTTGATTCTTTTAGTTGCTATTCTAAATGGATTACTTATTTCCTCCTCCTATTTACTCACTACTAGCATATTGAAACACTACTGATTTTGCCTGTTGAAATTGCCTGTTGATCTTGTATCCTACCACTTTGCTGAATTCATTTACTAGCTTTAGTTTCTTTACTGTAGTTTTTTGGGAGGTACTGGGGATTGAACCTGGGACCTCATACATGGGAAGCAGGCACTCAGCCACTGACCTACACCTGCTACCCCACAGGACTTTCTATATATATATAATGAGTACTATTCATTAATTGGTTCTGGGATGCATGAGTACAAAAAATGATGAGTATCAAACAAAATTTTCCATTAAGGAAATAAAGTAAATAAATTTAATGCGTTCCCAAACCAAAGACAATGTGCATTTTAAAGACAATATGTAAAAAGATAGGGTTGTATATCACTTTACTTGAGAAATATACCTAAAAATTAATACTTAAAATAAAAACTTCACTTTACCTGTACTGCGAAGAGTCCCTGGCCTATGGGATGGTAGGAGTGGTGAAGAGGACAGGTTACATGGAGTGTTGCTTGGAAGAAGAGTCACCCTCTAATAGAACATTGGGCCCTTGCATGTCAGGTGTTCTTTCTCTTTTCTGCCTTTTTTTCAACTGGCACCACAGGCTCTGACATACTCTGTCACCTTCACTAAAAACTTATCCAATGAGGACTTCTGTCTTCTTTTCAGAATTCCTTGAAAGTGTGAAATTGTTTGGTCATTCAATAAATTCAAATTTCTGCTTGTCAGAGCTTTGGATGGTATTTCCACACAAAGTTTTGAACTTCTGCCCATTTTGCACACATTTTTTAAAATCAAGGAACTGGGGACATCCTTATCTACTCCTCACCTGAAGAAATCTCTTCAGCCACTTCTTGTTGCTGCTCCTTCTGTAGTTCCTGTTGCTCCTCAGTGCTGAGCTCATTGTGATGTTCCTCCACTAACTCTTCAACACCAGCAGCATCAACCTCCAGACCCATGGATTGGCCCAAAGATCCAAATCCTGCACCACTGTACCCTCTGGAACTAAAGGCTTGGGGTTAGCTTCAAACCCTCTGAAGCCTGAGTTACGGCTTCTAGCCACAGATTCTTCCATGCTGAATTAACTGTTTCATCAGCAGCTTTTTTATTAGCACTCACTGCCTCGCCATGTCTCACGATACTTGGATGCCAGTCTTCTTTTTAAAATTATCAAACCAGCCGTGGCTACCTTAAAAACTTCAACACTCTCATCACTCGGTTCTGGTTTGTTTTTCAAAAGATTGGCATGCAACATTTTCGCTTTTTCATAAATCGCTTCTGATAAACTGTCACCCGCTGCTTCTCATTTACCCAAATTAATAACAGCTTTTCACTTCCTCAAGTGTTTGGGAATGCTGCTTTGTTACTGCTTTAACTCCTTTTACCACATCAGCCTTTTTTTTTTTTTTTTTTTTTTCCACTTCTTTATTCTTGTGGAGATGGTAGTTCTAGGCATACGGTATTCCCTAGCAAGATCAGTAATGCGAATACCACTTTCATATTTACCTTTTCTTTCTTTTTTTTTTTTTTTTGGTCAATGGTGGTGTGAAGTAATTTTCTTTTCTGTTAAGCACTATCACTGTTCATTTTCTTAGGACCCAAGATGAGGAAAAAAAACTAAAAAATACACAAAATGACCACAGAAGCTATGGTCATGTGCACCATGACCACAATGGGATGTGCACAGAGCAGGAGCTACCATGTGACTAATACGTGACCCTTTGTTTTGGCTGGAAAAAGTAGCAAGTCATGAGGCAACCGACACCGACAAGTTCTAGCTTGCGTGTCAAGTACCAGGCAAACGATGAGTACCGGGACAAAATTTTTGTGTCAAAAATACCATACGTTTCAAAGCAGTCGAGTACTAAGGTATGACTGTATAAGATCAGACCATCTGTAAATAATGAAAAAAAATTTTCCCTTTCCAATCTGGATGGCTTTTATTTCTTTTCTTGCCTAACTGATAGAGAGAAACATAAGACTTCTTTTCACTTGAGCGCTTAAAAGCCATTGTAGGGTTATTAATTGGCCTAATTTCAATAGTGTTGTATTTCAGGAAATAGGGAGGCCCAAGGAGATGGCAACAGATGAGAGAAGGGCAGTCAGTGAAGCAGTTAGAGCACACATATTAAGTTCTCCATCTGATATGGGCACGGTTCATGGAACTCCAAAACAATTCTAATAGTAACATCAAAGATCACTGAACACAGAGCAACATAAAGCTACAATAATACTATCATATTATTATGGAAACATTGGGAGAATTACCAAAATGCAATACAGAGACATGAAGTGAGCACATATTGTTGGCAAAATGACACTGATAGACTTGTTCAATGTAGGGTTACCACAAACCTTCAATTTGTAAAATATGCAGTATCTGTTAAGTGCAATAAAGTGATGCACAATAAAATGAGGTATGCATATATATGAATTAGTATATTCCATGTATTTCATACGAGATAAAGCATACAATGTTTATTCTTTCACACATGGCTTATTCCACTCACCATGATATCTTCAAGTTTTATCCATGCTTTAGCATGTATCAGTACATTTCTTTTTATGACTGAATAATATTCTATTGTATGGATATAAGATTTTGTTTAGCCTTTCATCTGTTGATGCATGCTTAGGTCCCTTCCACCTTTTGGCTACTGTGAATAATACTGCTAATAATTTTGGCGTGCAAGCATCTGTTTAAGGCACTGCTTTCAATTCTTTTGGATAGATAAGTAGAAGTGTCAGGTCAATATGGTAATTTTATGTTTAACTTTTTGAATCATTTACAATTTCCCAACACATGGCTCTTCCACTCCTTTTATTTGAACCTATAATTAACACTATACTTGTTTGGTTTTTTTTCCAGGTATTTGAACACAGATGTTCATAGTACCATTATTCACATTTGCCAAAAGATGGAAGCAACCCAAGTGTCTATTACATGATAGGGAAATAAAATGTTGTACAGACATTAGACTATTATTCAATTGTAAAAATGGAATGAAGTTCTGATACATGTGACAACACGGCTGATCTTCCAAGATATCATTTTGAGTGAAATAAACCAGACACAAAAGTACAAATATTGTAAGTGCTTACTGATAAGAAATAATTATAAGGAAACCCATAAAATCAAAATCTAAAATATAGGTTACCAGGAGATGGGATGGAGTAGGGAATAAGGAATTAAGCCTTAAAATGTACAGAGTTTCTCATTGGGATGATGGAATCATTTTGGCAACAGATGGTGAATGTAATTAACAGCCGTGAATTATATATATATATATTTATTTATTATTATTATTATTTTTAATTACATATATTTGTTAATTATATGTCCCAGAGACAAATCTTTGGTCTGTTCATAGGCCGGTTGAGCCCTGAATCTCAGCAGAGTTGCAACAACTACTCTCCAGTTCACTGGATTTACCCAGGACAACTAACAAAAAGGTGATGGTGGACAATGCTCATCCCAAAAAAGCAGAGTACCCACAATTGTAAGCAAGACAGTTCCAGCCATCTGTCCCATGTCTCAATCAGAATCAGAATGGGCATCACAATCCCCAAATCCTCAGGACTGGAGAATGAACAATGGACTAAAGTAGACTTATTATTCTATTCTTATTCTATTATAGACATTATTATTCTAGCAATGGAAGAACTTGTATCATTGATATAAAGGCAGTGTCCACTGGAGGTTCTGAGGAGAGAGAGAGGGAAGAATAGGTGTAACATGGGGGCATTTTTGGAACTATGGAATTGTTCTGCATGACATTTTAATGACAGATACAGGCCATTATATATTTTGTCAAAACCTAAAAATTGTGTGGGGCAAAATGTAAACTATAAACTACAGTCCATGGTTAGTAGCAATGCTTCAATATGTGTTCATCAATTGTAACATGGGTACTGTACTAATGAAAGATGTTAATGTGGGAAAGTGTGGGAGGGGAAAGGAGTGGGGTATATGTGAATCCCATATATTTCTGATGTAACATTTATGTAATTTAAAGCTTCTTTAAAAATAAAAAAAATAAAAAAATAAACATCCAATATTTATGGACAAATGGAGTCAGAATCAAGTCATTACAGAATAAGCTTTTTATGTAAATGGACATGTAACTTATGTCAACAACTATGTACATATTGCTATGAAATAGTTGGCAAATGGTGCCAAAAATTTTAGTGGTCCTGATAATATTTTGTTCTGTCATTTTAGCATGGCATTCATTTTAATTGTATATAAGTCATAAATGTAACATATCCTGTGGTTTTGTTCTCTGCACTAACTGCTGATAAAACTGACCCATCATTTGTGTTATAAATTCTACAGTTAATAAGTAATATTCAAAATTATTTTCTGATGGAACCAAATTTGTTGCCCAATGGAGAATTTAGTTTAGTTTTGTAGGGTGGAGTGAGAGTGGGGATCAAGGAGAGAGCAGGTTCTCTGGGCAGGAAAATGCCACATAATCTTGAGTCAGGCAGTGAGTTATTCACTACATTAAAATTGGAATTTGAATTTTGTTGCCAAGGGAGTTTTGTCACCATGAAAAGAGATCTCAGAAATGGACTGTTTCCCATTTTCTGCTTGTTTTATAATCAACCAGAAAGCACTGCCCATTTGGGGTGATATTTTTCAAAATTTTACCCTTTGATCTGGATGAACAGGCTATATGTTGGGAGGAGGGGGGTGGTAAGGATGAGGGTGATAACTTAGAAAGCTATTATCTGAAGTTCACTATTTTCCTGTAATTTTTTTTCTGCAGTCCAAGTTGTTTTTCTCTGCAGTCCTACACTTTAAAGATTAGTTTCAATGTAGTCAGGTTAGGGGAGGAACCATGAAAAGAGCAATGCTGGCAGATTGGTCAGGACTAAGATAAACAATCTTGTTTTCCACAAAGGGCTGCCCCTGAGAGATGTATTTTCTAAGTCTTCCATCCAGATTTTCACTCCTTGCTTTGGAGGAAATGACTAAGTAGGAAGGTTTGGGGAGAAAGAAATTGTTTCCTAAGGAAAATGTCCATCTTGTCAGTCAAACCTGCATAGATCTGTCCAGGGAGAGGGCAAGAGTTGTATTATATGTTTTGGCCTCTCTTCAGATTAATAACTTTAACTTTCTTCACAAAGCATTTGTTGTAATAGCTTTCTAAGTTATCACCCTCATCCTTACCACCCCCCTCCTATCAACATATAGCCTGTTATACTTTTCCACTTCCTTTGCCCTGACTATAAAACTCAACCATTTGTATTCTGTGGAGTTGAGTTCTACTCTCTGTCCCCTACAATGGAAGCTGTGAATAAAGTCATCTTTGTATTTTCCGCATTCTCCAGTGCAGTTTTTTCATTGACAATGTTTATAGGACGGACTATATCTATCTCCTGCTTTGCTATACTGAAACCAGAGGCATCCCTGTATGTACAGTGTTCTTCTATCTCTTATTTCTCTGAGATGTCACTTTGTTCTTGAGCTCCTTCTCAACAAAATTCCAATTTAGTGAATAACTCACTGTCTGATTCTAAATAACTTTCTTGCAAAGGGACCCATAATACTACAAGACTGGCATCATTGTTTTTCTTTAAAAGTTACGTTTAATTCCTTCTAAATTATGATGGTAATATTAAATTACATTTTAAAGGATAGTTTATGCATCATCCACCTTTACTTAAATGCATGTCTTTATCCACATTAACATCCATCCTTGTCATGCATATGTATATTTGAGCACTAGTAACTGGCACCTCATTTTGTGTTCTACAGCTTTCAGTTAACATTCAACTTCATTTTCCGATTGACCGAAGTCTTTGTAATTATGCTGAGTGTTACATAAAAAAATGGAACCTGACTGATGAACAATATTAATATTCAAGCTCATCAGAGAGGATGCTAAACCTTACCCTGTTTGTGAGTGAAAAAAAAAAAATATATATATATATATATACACACACACATCAAGTCTGGAGCAAGGCTACAGAGGAGGAACAAGGTGAATACTTACGGTCAATCAGGTAAGAACACCTTGACCAATGAAAACATTGAAGGCCCTTCATCAGAGCACGAAGAACACCCTGAAATGGATCCCAAGGCAGCGAAGGCCTCTTTCTGCATAGGTGTACAACTAAGCTCTAAGTTAGTGGAAAGAATCCTTAGCATTGTCAACTAGGAAGTAATGTAATATTTTCACAGTGGGTTGAACTTCATTTTAAAAAGAATTCCATAAATATAAGCTGCAGCAGAATTTCTGTGTTCTTTACAGAATGGGATAATGTCTAATATGGCTAGTACTGGGATCTCAAGTCACAGTAGAGTATCGATAGCAGGAGTCACTTAGTAAATATTTAATCCATTTCTTTATTCATTAAACAAGTATCCATTGACCTCTTTGCACTGTTCTAGGTTTGGATATTGAGTAGTAAGAAAGATATAAAACTGTGGTCAGGAAATCTACATAATTGTGGAGTGACAAAATAAATGTAAGTAAATTACATAAAGTGTCATCTGGTAGTAGGAAGTGCTATGAAAAATATTTGGATGCTCTTTGAGCAAATAAATGTTGACTGACTCGCCCAGAGAGAGACCAGATAATTGATGTTCTCTAGTATCACATGTTTATACAGCTTTCTCTGAGATGTAAACAGCAAAGAGCACTCTTCTTGGGGAAATCCACAGCTAATTCCCTGAAAACAACTGATCCATAAAACATTATGATTGCCCTGGTATAGCTAGAGTCACCTGTACCCATCTCCATCAAAGGATGGCTGAGGATGACAGCACTGAAGGGGGCTGTATGTATAGAAATTTCAAACTGTGTTTCCAGTCAGATAATTCTCAGTACTGGCCTGTAACCTAAATTTCACATATGTGTTAATCTGCCAGAACTGCTATAACAAATACCACAGACTGGCTAAACAACAGAATTTTATTGTCTCACAGTTTTAGAAGCTACAAGTCCAAAAACAAGGAGTCAGGAGGATCATGCTTTCTCTGCAGTGTGTAGTGTTCTGGTGGTGGATTGCCAACAACCTTAACTCAATCTCTGCCTCCATCACATGGCCCTCTCTCTCACCATCTGTTCCTACAGACTGTGTCCAAATTTCCTCTGCTTATTAGTACTCCAGTCATATTGGATTAAGGCCCACCCTGATTCAATTTGGACTCAAACTAACATTTTCAAAGATCCTACTCACATATGGGTTCACATCTATGGGACTGGAAGTTAGAACTTGAACATATCTTTGTGGGGGACATGATTCAAGCCACAACAATCTACACTCAAGAGACATGGACACTGTGTCTTGAGAACACTATCAAAAAGGAACTATTTGCCCAAGTGAACAACAGGATCCACATGTATTAAATGGTTTGACAACCTTTTAGGAGAGCTGAAAGACGCAATGAGTTAATATGCAAAATGCCTCCTATCTAGCAAACAATTATTAAATAAAGTCAAAGGTCAATTAAATGAAAAACAAACTGGGAGAACTCAAACTTAAAGACTTCAAAACTTATTACAAAGGTACAGTGGTCAAAACAACATGACACTGGCATAAGGACGCCAAATAGAATAAAATTCAAAGTTCAGAAATAGACTTCCAAATCTATGGCCGATTGAATTTTGACAAAGATGCCAAGTTCAATGAGTTGGGAAATAATCTCTTTTTAAAAATGGTGCTAGGGGAAGTGGATATACATATGCAAAAGAATAAAGGGGGACCCCTGTCTATACCATTAGGGAAGCAACTTTAGGACTCTGTGTTAGGCAATGGTTTCTTAAACTTTACATCCAAGGCACAAACAACAAAAGAAAAAATAGATAAATGAGAATTCATCGAAACTAAAACTTTTGTGTATCAAAGGACTTGCTCACAAAAATGAAAAGACAACCTATTCAATGCAAGATAATATTTGGAAACCACATATCTGATAAGGGTTTAATAACCAGAATATATAATGAAATCCTACACCTCAACAATAAAAAGACAAACAACCCAATTAAAAAATGGGCAAAAGACTTGAATAGACATTTCTCCAAAGAGAATATTCAAATGGCTAAAAAAGCACATGAAAAGGTGCTCAACATATTTTAAGACAAATGTAAATAAAAACTACAATGAGTTAGAATTTCACACCCTCTAGAATGGCTAGTATTAAACAAAACAAAACAAAACAAAACAAAACAAAAAACCCCCAGAAAACTAGAAGAGTTGGGAGGATATGGAGAAATAGAAAAACTCATTCATTTCCAGTAGGAATATAAAATGGTGCAGCCACTGTGGAAGATAGTTTGGCAGTTTCTTTAAGTATATAATTACTAAGTATAATTATAAGTATATAATTGCTAAGTGTATAATTACTACATGACCCAGCAATCCTGCTACGAGGTATATACCCAGAAGAATTAAAAGCAGGGAATTGAACAGATATTTACACACTGATATTCACAGTGCCATTATTCACAATTGCCAAGAGATGGAAGCACTCCAAGTGTACACCAACTGATGAATGGATTAAAAAATGTGGTGTGAACATACAATCAAATATTATTTAGCAGTAAAAAGGAATGAAGCCCTGATGCAAGCAACATGGATAAACCTTAAGTCTGAATGAAAGAAGACACAAAGGACAAATATTGTATGATCTCATTAATATGAACTAATTATATAAAGCAATATCATAGAGTGAGAATCTACAATATAGGTTACCAGGGGACACAGAATGGGGAGTTGATGTTAAATATGTACGAAACTTCTATTTAGGCTAATTATAAAGGCTTGGAAATGCACAGTGGTGATGGTAGCATATAATTGTGAGTGTAATCAACAGTACTGAATTATTTGGTGAACATGTTTAAAAGGTGATACTTTAGGTCGTATATAATATTCTAATAAACTAGAATAACAAAACAAAACAAAGGATTGTAGACACAGTGAACCCTATTGTAGATGACAGACTATAGTTAACAGTACAGGTATAAGAATGTTCTTTCATGAACTCTAATAAATATATGGCATTACCACAAGGTATTAATAACAGGGTGGGATATGGGAAAAATAGACCTAATGTAAACTATAGATGATCGTTAATAGTCCTATTTTAGTAACCTTTCATCAATTTTAACAAAGGTAACTATTAAAAAATAGTACAACTATTAAAAAAGTGCTATCATCCATTGTAGCAAATGTTCCACACCAATGCAAGGTATTGGTGGTAAGGTGGTGTATGGGAATCCTGCATTTTATGCATGATTGTTCTGTAAACCAACTTCTCTAATTAAAAAAACAAACTTTAGGCTTATGTTAATTTATGTAAGCAAGGTATGCAGGATGTGATTTAGTTAAGGAAAAAGAGAGCAGTTGTGTCCTAAAGTAAAACGACTAATTGTTGAGAATAGGAGGAAAATATAGGATAAAACTTAAATGATATGAAAAATTATAAACTATTTATAGAAAACGAATTTTGCCTTCTGTGGCCAAAGCTGGGTTAGATTTAGTATATTCATTTATAATATACTTTAAAAGGGTTTTAGTATCAAATAATATACTCATACAAAAATTGCTTTTTCTATATTAAAATGACAAAATTTCTTCAATTATTGGTCTGTTTTAATTATATGTTGTGAAAGCTTTTCTTTACATTTTGGGTAATTGCCCTAGAAGGCAGAATGTGTGTCTTATCAAAATAGTTTACTGTGCTTTATGTCCTTGATTGCTAAGAGAACAAAGTCTTCTCACTTTCAAAAGAACTAAAGTTTTTATGCTGACTACAAGAGATTCAACTTAGATGCAAGGACACAAATAAGTTGAAATTGAAAGGGTGGAAAAAGATATTCCATGCCAATAGTAACCAAAAAAAGAGCCGGAGTAACGACACTAATATTGGACAAAATAGATTTTAAATGCAAATCCTATATAAGAGATGAAGAAGGACATTGTATTTTTTTTTTTTTTTGAAGAAATTGAAGAGCCAATAATCATATTTATTTGGATGGGTAAGGGACCCAAAATAACAAAAAATATCTTGAAAAGGAAGAACAAAGTTGGAGGACTCTCACTTCCTGACTTTATAGTATATTAGATACAGTTGTAAAAATAGCATGGTACTGGCATAAGGATAAACAGATTGACCAATGGAACCAAAACAAAAATTCAGAAATTGACCCTCATATGTCTACAGTCACATAATTTTTAACAAGGCTTTTATGTCCACTCAGCTGGATTGAATAGTCTATTCAACAAACTGTCTTAATAAAAGGGCAATCCACCAAGAAGAAATAATAATATTTATTGAACATAACCAGAGTGTACCAAAAACACATGCGGCAAACACTGGAAAAACTGAAGGGAGAAATAGACACATCTGTAATAATAGTTGGAGACTTCAATACACCACTCTCACCATTGGATAGAACATCTGGACAGAGGATCAATAAGGAAATAGAGAGCTTGAATAATATGATAAATGAATTAGACCTAAGAGACATATATAGAACATTGTACCCCAAAACAGCAGGATATATTCTTCTCAAGTGCTCATGGATCTTTCTCCAGGATAGGTAACATGTTGGGCCACAAAACAGTTCTCAAAAAATTTAAAAAGATTGAAATTATACAAAGAACTTTCTCCGATCATGATGGAATGAAGTTGGAAAGCAGTGCAGGTGGAGAAAGGGAAAATTCACAAATATATAGAGGTTAAACAACACAAACAATCAATGGGTCAAAAAAGAAATTCCAAGATAAACCTGTAAATATCTCAAGATGAATGAAAATGAGACAACAGCATATCAAAACCAAAGGGATGCAGAAAAGGCAGGGCTGCAAGGGAAATTTATAGCCCTTAATGATTACACTAAAAAAAGAAGAAAGAGCTAAAATCAAAGTCCTAACTGCACCCCAAGCAGAACTAGAAAAAGAACAGCAAACTAATCCCAAAGCAAGTAGAAGGAAAGAGATAACAGAATCAACAAAAGCAAAATTGCTTCTTAGAGAAGATAAACAAAATCTACAAACTCTTAGCTCAACTGAAAAAGAAAAAAAAAAAGATGCCAATAAATAAAATCAGAAATGAGGGGGGATATTATTACTAACCCCACAGAAATAAGAGCTCATAAGAGGATAAAATGAACAACCCTACACCAACAAACTAGACAACGTAAATGAAATGGAAAGATTCCTAGAAACACATGAACAACACACACTGACCCTAGAAGAAATAGAAGACCTCAACAAACAAATCACAAGTAGAGATTGAAACAGTCATCACAAACCTCCACAAAATGAAAAGCCCAGGACCAAATTTCTTCACAGGTGAATTTACCTATCATTGAAACAAGATAACAAGATTTAATATACCAACCATGCTCAAACTCTTGCAAAAAATTAAATGGGAGGAAACGCTACCAAACTCATTCTATGAAGTGAACATCACCCTAATACCCAAGCCAGATAAAGATGCTAGGAAAAAAGAAAATTACAGACCAATTTCTCTAATGAATATAAAGGCAAAATCTTAAAAAAATACTTGCTAATCGAATCCAACTGCAAATTAAAAGAATTATACATCATGATTAGGTGGGTTTTATCCCAGGTATGCAAGGGTGGTTCAAAACAAGAAAATCAATCCGTTTCATAAGCAACCTTAATAAGTTGAAGAAAAATCACATGATCATCTCAATTGATGCAGGAAAGGCATTTGACAAAATCCAGCAACCTTTCTTGATAAAACACTATTAAAGAGAGGAATAGAAGGAAACTTTCTTAACATGTAAAAGTGCTGATATTAAAAACCCACAGCTAACATTGCACTCAAGGGTGAAAGGCTGAAAATTTCCCCACTGAAATAAGGAAGAAGACAAAAATGCCCACTGTCACCACTGTTTTTCAATATTGTGCTAGAAGTTCTAGTTAGAGCAAAGAAAAAGAAACAAAAGTAATCCAAATAGGAAAGGAAGAAGTAAAACTTTTGCTATTTGCTAATGATATGACCCTATATCTAGAAAATTCCAAAAAAACCCACAACAAAACTACTAGAGCTAGTAAATGAGTTCAGCAAAGTGGCAGGATACAAGATCAACACACAAAAATCTGTAAGGCTTTTTGTATTACTCATGAGCAAGCACAGGAGAAAATCAGGAAAAAATTCCAATTACAATAGTGACTAAAAGAACCAAATATTAAGGAGAAAACTTAACCAAGAACATAAAAGACTGGTATTCACAAAAAAATAAAACATTTCTAAAAGAAAACAAAGAAGATCTAAATAAATGGAAGAACATTCCACATTCATGGATTGGAAGAATAAATATTCTTAAGATGTCAATTCTACCTAAACCATTTACAGATTCAATGCAATCCCAATAAAAATTCCAATAGCCTTTTTTTGAGGAAATGGAAAAGCTAATTATCAATTTTATTTGCAAGTGTAAAGGGCCCTGAATAGCCAAAAATACCTTTAAAAAGAATGAAGTTGGAGTACTCTCACTTCTTAATGCATATCACTTATCTACAGTGGTAAAAACAGCAGGGTACTGGCATATAGACAGACATATTGACCAATGGAATCAAACTGATAGTGCAGAAGTAGTCCCTCACATCTATGTTCATTTGATTTTTGATAAGGCTGTCAAACCCACTCAGCTGGGTTCAAACAGTCAATTCAACAAATGGTGCTGGGAGAACTGGATATCAATACCCAAAAGGAAGAAAAAGGATCCCTATCTCAATTCTTATACAAAAATGGACTAAAGATCTATATATAAAAGCTAGTACCATAAAACTCCTAGAGGAAAATATAAAGAAACATCTTCAAGATCTTTTGGAAGGTGGGGTTTTATTAAACCTTACACTCAAAACATGACCAATTAAAGAAAAAAATAAACACTTTTGTGCTTCAAATGTCTTTATTGAGAAGGTGAAAATGCAACGTACTCAAGGGGACAAAACATTTGGCAACCAAAAGCTGATAAGGTTTTGATTTCCATGTTAGAGACCATATAACTCAACAATAAAAAAACAAGCAACCCAATAAAAAAATGGGCAAAAGACTTGAACAGACAATTTTCCAAAAAAGAAATACAAACGGCCAAAAGTGCAGGAAAGATGTTCAACATCACTAGCTTTTAGGGAAATGCAGATCAAAACCACAAGGAACTGTCATTTCATACCCACTAGAATGACCATTAAAAAAAGCAGAAAACTACCAGTTTTGCAGAAGATGTGCAGAAATAGGAACACTCCTTCATTGTTGATGTGAATGTAGTGGTGCAGCTTCTGTGGAAGACAGTTTGGCGGTTCCTCAGGAAGCTAAATGTAGAACTGCAATCTGATACCCAATCCCACTAGGAATATATTCAGAAGAACTGAAAGGACAGGAACTGACATTTGTACACCGAGGTTCATGACGGCATTATTCACAATTGCTGAATGCTATAAACAATCCAAGTATCCATCAACCAATCAATGGATAAACAAAATCTGGTATACACATCCAATGGAATACTATTCAGCTGTAAGAAATGAAATCACAACACATATGACATGGATGAATCTTGAGGCCATTATGTTGAGTGAAATTAGCTAGACACAAAGGATATATATTGTATGGTCTCACTGATATCAACTAAACATGATGAGTAAATTCATGGAGTTAAAATTCAGATTAGGCAATACAATGAGGGTTGAAAAGGTGGAGCTGATGCTTACTGTATGTAGAATTTTTAATAAGATTGTTAATGTGTGGAAATGGATAGTTGATGGGAAAACATTATAGTGAGTATAACAAACTGCTATATTATAAATGTGTTTGTGGCTGAAAGTGATATTCTAGGGACTGAAATGGCAATTGAAAGAAAGCTAGAGGATACACTAGAGACTGTATAACAATAGTGAACTCAGTGGTGGATGAAGATTGTGATTAATAGTACAAGAATGTTCCTCTATTACAAGGTTATGGAATATGGTAGTACATGGGAAAAATACAACTCATGTAACATAGACTATAGTTAACAATAATACTGTAATATTTTTGCAACAAAGGCAAATTTATGTCACTATTACAAGGTGTTAAGAATATAGTGATACATGGGAAAAGTACAACTAATGTAACTTATACACTATAGTTAAGAATATTATATTCTTGCATCAGTGATAAAGGTACTATTATCATGCTAAGGGCCAACAATAGGGATTATAAGAGGGTTGGGGATTTTTCCTTATGGAGTAATGAAAACTTTCTAAAATTGACTGATGTGATGACAGCACAAATCTGTGATGAATCTGAGAGCCACTGAGTGTACACTTTGGATTTATTTTACAAGGCATGAGCATATTTAACACTGAACCCTGTGGTGGATGATGGAATGTGGTTAAGAGTACAAATATGAGGATGTCCTTTCATGAACTGTAACAAATGTGCAATATTAATACATGGAGTTAATAGAGTGGTTTATAGAAAAAAATACAGCAAATATAAGTTATGCACTATAATTAGCAATATTTTGATGGTGTTTTTTCATTATTTGTAACATGTTCTGCAACAATGCAAGGTGTTGCTGGTGAGGTGACATATGGGAATCCTGTATGTTATGCATGATTGCTTTGTAAGCTTGTAACTTTTTAAAATAAAATAAAAAAAGCAAAATATGCTTCTGAAAAAAAAAAAACTAAGGTTTTTATGATCATGTTACCTCCTTTGTTTACTTTTAAAATCTTTTATTGCCTCTTTGGTTAAATAAAAAGTCAAGTATTTCACAGTGACAGATGATCCTACTTAACAAAGTATGTAAACATCCTGACAACTTTTGACATTTTGCTTCTTAAAATCAAACCCTAAATAATGTTTTCTTGATCTCAAACTGTCTTTGGGACTTTCCAGGTGTTCCTTGGAAAATCACAAAGGATTTATTCTTTCACCTTGTAAAGAGAGGTGCTAGAAATAATTAGGTTTATGTGATATGTTGTGAATTGCATGGGAAGTACTGTCAAATTATAAGAGATGCTTCATCTTTTCTAGGTCAAATTTGTATGGGATAAAATATTAATTTAACTGTTTCAAAAACTGTATAAAGTTCCTAGAGATTTGTCAATGTCCTCACTATCCATGATATGTCCTGGCACAACTTGGCCTGATATTACTGTCATGCTGCCAGTCATCATTTCAGTTATGCTTTAAAAATGTTACATGCCATGGAAACCAAATTTCCTCTTTAGTTGCATTTTATTGTGAACCCTCATCAGATCTTTCACTTTTGTAAAACAGTGTTAAATTAACCACAGTCACTTTAATATTTTGCCATCTACAAGTAATTTTGTTTGGTTCTTATTATTCTTCCCTAAAGGTGCTTGCAATCACCATAAAAAGGACTGTCTTAAACACACATGGAAAGGACTATGCCAGGTACTCTGGGGTACAGGGTCCTAATTACTTTAGTAGACTTTGGAACATTATTTTTTTTTCCCTTCCTGATCTGTCCGTATTTTGGAAACTCTTGAGTATTCATGGTAATGTAATTATTTTCACAGGTTTAGGAGAGTGTGCCCTCCTTATTAATAGGATATATATAATTGGAATATTGGCTATATAACCAAGGCTTTTAAAGAACTAAGACACTTTTAAGGAACTAAGTTTGACTCTGTGGAGCCAGTGCTTACAAATCCTCCTAGAAAGACCAGGCTGGCACCTGGATCACAGGATTCCCAGCCTTACAGGTGAGTAAAGGTCAATTTCTGTTAAGTCCTGGAACCATATGATTTTTTTCACCCAAATTTCTACATACTGCAGGTGAAATCTGGTGATGAGTTCTTAGTTTGGCTTCCTAGACTGAAGAGATTTTCCAAAATTCATTCTGAAGTTTCCTTATAAAAGCATGCAAAAAGCAAATTTAAAAAGGTAAATTATTAGTCTTGCTGCACCTTGTACAGTCAGGCTAAATCTAATAAAACAAGCCTAATTTTAAAATCAACAATACTCTTTCTTTGGGATTATTTTTGATCAAGAGGGTGACTATAGAGCAAAATTTTATGTTTCAATAGAAAACTATAAGACATTCCTATGGGATATCAGAGTCCTGTTCATTGTCTTTCAGCTATTTTGCACATCCTCTGTAAATACAGGTAAGTGCACAGTTTTCTCACCTACCTGTAAAGTCGACTGGATCCTGTGATCTTGCATACATTTTTTTTGTTCTTGTAATTTCCTTCGAATATCTGGCTATAACTCTCCAAACCAAACTTCAATTTTCCTCACACCCTCCTTAACTGATATCACTGAAAACGGAAATCTGACTTCCCACATCTTTTTTGAGATTCTATGTTGTCTTGTAGCTGGCCTTTTCCATCAAAGACCTAAAGGAGCACTGTGAACTGAAGTCTGATGATGTGATAAATACCTCTCAGGACTCATCACTGCAGGAGACCTTGCAAAGGCTGGATTTAATAATTCTTACTAAAGAATTATGGTAAAATGTTCAAGTCATACATGCCATTATATGACTGTGAACATCACCAACAGCATCTGTATCTTAGTTCAAGAAATTCATGGAACACAGCTAGATAATAGAAAGATTTTCATCCACCAACCTTAGACTTTAATGTATCCTTTTATATTAATATATATTTTTTTCCTTTAAATATCTCTTTTAAGATGCCTGACCCTAAAACAACTGACCTTTTGCCATCACCTCTTAACAACGGGTTTAAGTTGTCCTTCACCAACAAAAAACATACAAACAAGAACCAACCAAGTTGTTCATTGAAAAATGAGGTGTTTTAATTGAACAAGAGAAAGGACTAACAAAGAATGTTTCTTGTTTTCTTGACCAAGATGCCAGCCTTACTCTTCTAGTCCCCCTACCTGCTTCCTCCCCTATTCTACCTTGAAACCAATCTTAAAGCTGTGGGACTGGAGAAAAAAGGAAAAATAGGACACCTTCAAACTCTATTCTATATATCACACTCACCCCAGCCCTCCCCTCCTCTCTCCCTCTCAAACTGGCTATACTATACAGGTGCCTGGGTGGCCCTAAATGAGTAGTTCCTTATCTCCCTCCTCTTTTCCAGCCCTTATAGACACTAGGTGGTTCAATTAGCACATAATAAAACATTCAGAACCATGTGGCCCAATCATAACCCCAGTAAATCCCTCACCCAACTCTGGAACTTAAGTAAATCAACCACCCTAGTGTTCAAGCATTTTCAGGGCTTTCCTCCAACCCACTCTCAGCTCTTACAAAGCTTGCTGTCCTTTGTTTCAATGGAGTTCAAGTCTACTCTCTCCTCTGCTATGGCAGTCCTTGAATTAAGTCATCCTTGGCTGTTTAATGTGAAATTTGTTCTTTGACAGTTCTCTTTTACAAAAAGTTCTGTTCTGATGGTGGACACTCTTTTTATAGAGTGGATAACATCATCAGTACTATAGTCCCAATGACACATACTTAATACTTTGAAGTCCAGTTTGATTTAATCATTGTATGCCTCTTTAACAAACTTTCCCTCTGAGTAAAAAAAAAAATCTTGGTATATCTTCAGATATTAAGATATATAATAAATTATTTCTGAAGAAAATTCAAACTTGTCCCAGGGAATGGAGTTATACCAGCACACAAAACAAACAGATTGTCTGGCCCATGGAGTTTTTTTCTTTTTTAAAGCAATATTACTGAGATATATTCACATACCATACAGTCCATCCAAAGTGTACAATCAATGGCTTTTAGTATACTCAGAGTTGTGTATTCATTACCACAATCAATTTTAGAATATTTACATTACTCCAATAAGAAAAAACCTGACCCCTCAGCAGTTATCTCTCAATCCCTCTATCCTTCCCCTGCAGTACATAACTGCTAATCTAATTCCATCAAGATAAATTTATTTTTATTTACATTTTATATAAATGGCATCAAACAATATGTAGTACTTTGTGCCTGGTTTCTTTCAGTGTAATATGCTTTTTACAATTGATGGAAGAATATTAATGTATTTCTATTCATTAGAGTCCCTAAGTCTCCTTCAGGTGTATTTTTCCCATATACCACCCCTCTATTATTATTTTTTTTCTTTTTTTTTTTTAACTTTATTTGTGCATTTAATAATTGAAAATTTAAACAACTTAAAGACTAAAAAATAAACACAGATGAATAAGTATATACATTTCTCAATTAAATGTAATGAATACATTTTTTTGTTGTTGTTTTTTGCCTTCTCTAATTCTGTAAAGTAAGCTGTTGGGATTTTGATTGGTATTGCATTGAATCTAATAAATCAGTTTGGGCAAGATTGACATCTTCATGATTATTTATTCTTCCAATCCATGAACACGGAATGTCTTTCCATTTGTTTAGGTCTTTTTAAATTTCTTTTAGCATTGTTTTGTAGTTTTCTGCATATAGGTCCTGTACTTCTTTGGTTAAATTAACTCCTAGGTATTTGAGTCTTTTTGTTGCTATTGAAAACGGAATTTTCCTCCTGATTTCCTCCTCAGGTTGTTCAGTACTAGTGTACAAAAACATTACTGATTTTTGCGTGTTGATCTTATATCCTGCCACTTTGCTGAACTCATTTATTAGTTCAAGTAGCTTTGTTGTGGATACTTCAGGATTTACTAAGTACAGGATCATGTCATCTGCAAACAGTGAGAGTTTTACTTCCTCTTTTCCTATTTGGATACCTTTAATTTTTTTGTCTTGTCTAATTGCCCTAGCTAGAACTTCTGGTACAATGTTGAATAACAATTGTGACAGTGGGCATCCTTGTTTTGTTGCCTATCTTAGAGGGAAAGCTTTCAACCTTTCCCCATTGAGTATGATGTTGGCTGTGGGTTTTTCATATATGCCTCTTATCATATTGAGGAATTTTCCTTTTATTCCTATCTTTTGAAGTATTTTTATCAAAAAAGGATGTTGGATTTTGTCGAATGCCTTTTCTGCATCTATTGAGATGATCATGTGGTTTTTGTCCTTCAATTTGTTAATGTGATGTATTACATTGATTGATTTTCTTACCAGCCTTGCATACCAGGAATAAATTCCACTTGGTCGTTATGTATAAGTCTTTTGATATGCTGTTGGATTCGATTTGCAAATATTTTGTTGAGAATTTTTGCATCTATGTTCATTAGAGAGATTGATCTGTAATTTTCTTTCCTTGTGGAATCTTTATCTGGTTTTGTTATTAGGGTGATGTTGGCTTCATAAAATGTGTTGGGTAATTTTCCCTCCTCTTCAATTTTTTGGAAGAGTTTAAACAGGATTGGTGTTCTTTTTGAAATGCTTGGTAGGATTCACCTGTGAAGCCATCTGGTCCTGGACTTTTCTTTGCTGGGAGATTTTTTATGACGGATTCAATCTCTTTAATTGTGATTGGTTTGTTAAGTTCTTGTATTTCTTGTAGCGTCAGTGTAGGTTGGTTATGCGTTTCTAGAAATCTGTCCATTTCATCTAGGTTGTCTAGTTTGTTGCCATATAGTTTCTCATAATATCCTCTTATGATTCTTTTTATTTCTGTGAGGTCATTTGTAATTTCCCCCCTTTCATTTCTGATTGTTTTTATTTGCATCTTCTCTCTTTCTTTGTTAGTTTAGTGAGGGGTTTGTCAATTTTATTGATCTTCTCAAAGAACCAGGTTTTGGTTTTGTTGATTTTCTCTATTGCTTTTCTGTTCTCATTTTCATTTATTTCTGCTCTAATCTTTATTATTTCTTTCCTTCTTTTTGCTTTGGGATTGGTTTGTTCTTTTTCTAGTTTCTCAAGTTGTTCCGTTAAATCTTTGAATTTAGCTCTTTGTTTTTTAATATAGGCATTTAGGGCTATAAATTTTCCTCTCAAGACTGCCTTCGCTGTATCCCATATGTTTTGATATGTTGTATTCTCATTTTCATTTGTCTCAATATATTTACTGATTTCACTTGCAATTTCTTCTTTAACCCACTGAATATTTAGGAGTGTGTTGTTCAGTCTCCACACATTTGCAAGTTTACTTTTTTCCTGTCTGTTATTGATTTCTAGTTTCATTCCATTATGATCTGAGAAGGTGCTTTGTATAATTTCAATCTTTTTATATTTATTGGGAGCTGAATTGTGACCTAACATGTGGCCTATCCTGGAGAAAGATCCATGGGCACTTGAGAAGAATGTATAACCCGCTGAGTTTGGATATGTCTGTTAGGTCTAACTTGTTTATCATATAGTTCAAGTTCTCTGTTTCCTTGTTGATCTTCTGTCTAGTTGTTCTATCTAATGATGTGAGAGGGGTGTTGAAGTCTCCAGCGATTAATGTAGAAATTCTATTTCTCCCTTCAGTTTTGCCAGAGTTTGTCTCATATATTTTGGGGCACCATGGTTAGGTGCATAGATATTTATGACTATCTTCCTGGGGGATTGTCCCTTTTATTAATATATAATGGCCTTCCACATCTCTTACCACTTTTTTGCATTTGAAGTCTGTTTTGTCTGATATTAGTATAGGTACCCCCGCTCTTTTCTGTTTACTATTCGCGTGGAGTATCTTTTTCCAACCTTTTACTTTCAGCCGGTTTGTATCCTTGGGTGTGAGGTGAGTTTCTTGTAAGCAAGCATATGGATGGCTTATGTTTTTTTATCCATTCTGTCAGTCTGTATCTTTTGATTGGGGAATTTAATCCATTCACATTCAATGATATTACTGAAAATGCACTATTTTATTTCCTCTATTGTATCCTTTGGTTTTCATATGTCATCTTGTTTTTGTCTCTCTTTTTACTCTTTTGGTTATCCTGCTTTTCTTTCTTCTATACTCTCCTCCAAGCCTCTCTCTCCTGTCTTTTTCTTTCAGGTTCTAAGGATTCCTTTAATATTTCCTGCAAAGGTGGATTCTTTTTTGCAAACTCTCTTAGTTTCTGTTTGTTTGTGAATACTTTATACTCACCTTCATATTTGAAGGGCAGTTTTGCTGGATAGAGTTCTCGGCTGGCAATTTTTCCCTTTCAGTTTCCTAATTGTATCATACCACTGTCTTCTCGCCTCCATGGTTTCTGAATAGAAATCTGCACTAAGTCTTACTGGACGTACTTTGTACGTGATCCTTTGCTTCTCTCTTGCTGCTCTGAGAATTTTCTCTTTATCTTTTACGTTTGACATTCTGACTAGTATGTGTCTTGGTGTAGGTCTATTTGGATTTATTCTCATTGGGGTACGGTGTGCTTCTTGGACATGTAAGTTCATTTCTTTTGTGAGAGTTGGGAAATTTTCAGCGATTATTTCCTCAAATACTCTTTCTGCCCCTTTTCTTTTCTCTTCCTCTTCTGGAACTCCCATGACATGTATGTTGTTGCGTTTTGTGTTGTCATTCAACTCTCTGAGCCCCTGCTCAATTTTTTTTCCATTCTTTTCTCTCTGTTCTTTTCTCTCTTCAATTTTAGCTGCTGTGTCTTCGGCATCACTTATTCTTTCTTCTATCATTTCGAGTCTGCTGTGGTATGCCTCAAATGTGTTTTTGACTTCACCTATTGTCTTTCATTCCCATGAACTCCGTTACTTTTCAAATTCTTCTTTGTGTTCGCTTAATGTCTTATTGATATCATTTATCTCTTTAACTATATTGTCTTTCATCTCATTAATTTGATTTTGGAAATTTGTGCTCATCTCACTGATTAGTTCTTTCAAATTCTGCAGCTCTTCTGGGACTTTGATGTATTCTTTTTCTTGAGCCATGTCTTCTATTTTCTTAGTATGGCTCATAATTTTTTGCTGGTGCTTAGGCATCTGGTTAGGATGTAGTTTACTCAGATGCTCAATCTCTTTCTCTTTTATAGGGATTTAGTGGCAGGAGGCTGTGAGTTACCACAGCTCTTTGATTTTTGGCTCAGCCTGGATTGTTAGGATTGTCCTGTTGGTTGCTCAAAACTGGGCACTGGACCCAGTAATTGGTTGTAGAGTCATTTCCTAGGGCCTTGGGCAGGGAGGCTATAGAGGCCAGGAAAAGCCTCTCCTATTTAATTTTCTTATGTGCACTTCCTTGGTCTGCCAGGAGATGGCACTCGTTGGCAGCTCTCAATTCAATGTCCGGTCGGAGTGTATTTGTTGTGACACAGACCAGATTAATGTGATAGAGCTTCCTGTCTGGGGGTTAAAAGCCTTGCAATTCAAACTTTATGAGACAGTTCTCCAGTCTTTTCTGGTAGCCCCCCCCCATTTTCCCAGCTAGGAAATATTTCCTCCCCCCTCTGAATCCTCAACAATCAGTCCCTATTAGTAGCGGAGGAGATTGGGAGGTTTGTATATCTTTAGTTCCTGGCAGGCCCCAAGGCAAACAATGGCACAGCCCCACCCGGCCTGGAAGGGCTCTCGGGACAGGGCAGACCAAACCTGGGAGTCAAAAGCAGGGTCAGCCCCAGGCTCTCTCTCCCCTCTCCTGTGGAGTCCTCAACAATTAGTCCAGGCTAGAAGAGAGGGAGGTTGCGACGGTCAGATTTCTCCAGTCCTTCCTAGGCTCCCAGGGCAAACCACCATGTGGAAGGGTCCGTGGGGATCCCCAGCCCAAATTTGCGGGTCAGAACCTGAGTCAGCCTAAGGCTGTGTCCCTCTCTCTCCCCTTTCCGGGACTGGTAGACACCTGGAGCCCCCTTTGTATGTAGCTGTAGGCCCAGAGGCCATAGAATTCTAAAGAGTGGGGGGGAGGGTGCCGGCAGCAGCAGCTGCTGGTTCCAACTCACAGTTCTGGTTCTGTTGTCGCGATTTCCCTCTTTTGTCCTTCTCTCTTCTGGGTGGTTTGCAGCCTTCACCTGCTGTCCTAAACCCTAGAAGATCTATTTGGGGGCTGTTTCAGCCTGTTCTCTAGCTATTTTTCTGGAGAAGAGATTCCCGTGTCTTACTAGTCCGCCATCTTCCCAGAAGTCCATTCCTCTATTATTAACACTTTGTAATAGTAATGTACATTGGTTCTAATTCATGGAAGAACATTCTTATATCTGTACTATTGCCCACACTCATTGTGCACTACAAGGTTCACTAAGTTCTACAGTCCTATGTTTCAGCCTCTAGGTTTCCTTCTGGTAACTACATGACCCTATTCTTTCCCTTTTAACCACAATCACACCCACATATCACTGTTAATTACACTCACTATAATATGTTACCATCACCTCCATACATTTCCAAATATTTACAATTAACCTTCTAATTCTGCACAAATTAAGCATAAGCTCCCTATTCTCTACCCTCTATTTTCTGCTTACCTATATTCTAGATATAAACTCCATGAGTTTGCTCATTACACTTAGTTCTTATTAGTGAGATCAAATAATATTTGTGTTTGACCTCTCACGCAACATAATGTCAAGTTTCATTGATATTTTCACATGCTTCAAGATTTCATTTCCTCTTACAGCTGAATAATAAATATTTCATCATATGTATATACCACATTTTGTTGGTGGGAATGTAGAATGGTACAACCACTGTGGAAGACAGTTGGGCACTCCCTCAGGAAGGTAAGTGTAGAACTGCTAAATGATCTGGCAATCCCACTACTATGTAAATACTCAGAACTGAAAGCAGGGACATGAACAACATTTGCAAACTGATGTTTGTAGCCACATTTGTCAAAATTGCTAAAAGATGGAAGGAACCAAAGTGTCCACCAACCGATTAGTAAACAAAATGTGTTATATACAAACAATGGAATTTTTTTGAGCATTAAAAAGCACACCATAGTATTTGTAACTAACTGTGCTAATATAAGGGTATAATGGTTGAAAGACAAAGTCTAAGGATACCTGTTTCACTAGAAGGAAAGCTAAAAATGAAACATGGGACTGTAAAGCACAGCGAACCTGCTTGTGAAAAATGAGTATGGTTAATAGTGCATATATAAGAAAGTTTTTTCTCTGAAACAGAAAAAAAAATGTACATTAATGTTACAAGAGATTAATAATAGGGTGATATTTGGGCAAAAATACAACCAAAATACACCATGGGAAGTAATGTATAGTAATATATTAATAAGTTTCCACCAATGGTTAAAAAAAAAAAAAAGGAAGCATGCTAAGTGAAAGAAACTAGACAAACAGTACTGCATATTGTTTGATCCCATCTAGTCAAAATGTAAATACAAATAAATTACAGAGACAGAAATATATTAGCAATTATGCAGGGGAAAGATAGAGATTGAGAGAGGTGACTACTAAGGGGTAAGGCTTTTTGATTTGTGTTTGTTTTTTTTTTTTCAAGTAATGAAAACACTCTAACATTGATTGAAGTGATGAATGCACAACTCTGTGATTATACCAAATGCCACTGACTGTACACTTTAGATGAACTATATGGTTTATGAATGTACCAATAAAATTGATTAAAAAGATACTGTAAAGCAGAAGGTCAAGCCCAGGAAGGCTGACCAAAGAATTCAATATTCCAGAGAAACTACATGGAAACCCAGCATCGGTCATGCCTTTAATACTCACGATTACTCAAGTCATCTGACAGCAGCTGGCCAGGAAAAGCTCTGCACAGCCCCTTGGGGGTTACAGGTTTATATAGAGAATATAGCAAGCAGGGAACAGCACATTTTTGTGGCATAGGTAATAGGTATAATGAGAACAGGTATAGTTGATAATAAACTTGACTATAGCCTATGTGTGCAAATACAGGTTAGACATCTTGTTGTCTCTCAAGGTCCTTCCACTGGAGAGCGTCTGGTTGCTGGTTAGTTTAAACACACCTTTTCCAGCAATCTACACAAATAACTTGTGGGTGGGGGAAGCAGGCATTCCGTGTCCCTACACTCTACCCCAATGCCCCTTCTACCTTCCACTCTACAGGTTAATCTGTGACATCATCTGAGCAGTTAGGGCATTGGAGCACTGCATCCAGATTCCACAACAACATGTGAGCTAAAGCATTTGCCTCTTGATTCCCAGGTGAAGAGGTTGCTTCTGTGATATATACCATCTTTAAAATAATTAAAACCATGTGTGGTAGTTTGAGATTATTTATGAATTCCAAAAAGGGATATTGGATTATGTTTGTAAACTGGTCTGTTCCTTGTGATACCCTTTGATTGTATTAAATTCAGAGGTTTCACTTGTACTTGATTAAATTAATATTAGGGCTTTGATTCGGCTACATCAATAGGATGCTGAGTCCTACCCCCTTGGTGGGCAGACACTTATGAAGTAAATACATGGAGAAGGAGAACACAGAGAAGCAGGTACACAGGAAGGGAGAGTGCTCCACAGACACGGCCCTGGGAAGAGATGAGCCTGACAGTCTACAGGTAAACTTGTGAAGAGAAGAGAGCAGCTGAACCCAGAAAGAAATGAGCCCCGGGGAAAGAGAGAGCTTTATGCCAGCCTACATCTGAGATCAGTAGAAGCTGGGACCATGGAGTGTTAAGAGGAAGGAGGAAAGCTGAACCCTTGCAGACCTCGCCCACCATATCATCTTGCATCAACACATAGCAATAGACTCTGGGTGAATAAGTACCTCTCATGGTACCCTGAATTGGATTCTTTAGGGCCTGGTAACTGTAAGCTCCTCCCCCAAATAAATACCCTTTATAAAAGCCAACAAAGTTCTGGTACCCTTTTGGCTGATACACCATGATTAACAAAATTATACTTTTATCTAATATTATACAGAAAACATTGCTAAATTTCTAGGAATTTTATATAATCTCTAAGTATTTGTATGAACATTTTACTCATACAACTTTGGTTAACAGAAGGTTAAAAAATTCCCTTTAAGTTTATAACTTTTAAACACTTTCCATTCAACTTGTAACATATCAAATGAACTTAACTATTTTATTACTTTACTTTTCACCTTTATACCTTTACCGTGATTACATTAACTAATAGGTAGTTTATTTTAGCAGTACAGGAAAAACTACTTTCTCCATTATTTTATGAAAACCTAAGATTCCCCCAATGGAATGAAGATTATTTTATTGCTACCACCTTAATATATTATACGCTTGTCAGAATATTAATATCCCCATCTTAAGAATATATTACTTTTAAGAAAACTGTGTTACATCAACAGAAAGAAAGTCAATTTTTGCTTTGCATCAGAACACCATTTGGTAAACAAATTATAGGTAGCATAGATTTTAAGCAGATTGAGGATAGGTTTTTTGCTATAAAGTTACTTTTTGTTATTAACATCAACTCCCAGACTTCTATTTAAGAATGATTTCCTGGAAATCAGTCATTTACATTGTAATCTTTCAGTTTGGGAAATGGTTTAACAAACTCCCCATAACCATCCATAACCACATAGACTGGTTACTTTATCTCAAGATAAATTCCATCTTTAACTAAGCTTATTGAATTATAGTCAGCAATAAGTGAAATGCACTCCCACTAACTTTTCTACAACTTGCCATATGCATTCAAGTCTTGCCCTACATATTTCCATTCTGATTTTATTAAAACCAGACATCTTAGGACAAAACACACCCCCTTAAACAAGCTTTCACAAACCTTTTTCTTTCATATCCATTTAAGACTTATATCCCTCATTCTGTCCTGTGTGTGTGGGGGGGAAACTATTCATTTCAATTTAGGCAAAAACAATTTTTTAAAAAGAATTTTGTAACAATTTTATTAGCCATAAACTTAGAATTTTCATTCATCTCAAAGATTTCACACACATAATGCTAATTTATTTTACTAGAATCCAGACTCACTTATCAATATAAGCGCTTATTTAATTTTTGGCCATTTGAATTGAGCTCCTTTAAGAATTTTCATGTACTAATTTAGTATTTAATATTGGCATCTGGAGGAACGAAAATATACACTGAACAAACAAATATAAAAAAAGTTAAGACACGCCAACAGAAACATAAAGCTCACTAATTTGGCTCATAATTCTTACTCCTTTGGTATGGCTGTCTCCAAGCTCTCCATCATTTCACATCTCCGATTTTTATGCTTTTAAGATCTCCTCTGGAATCCATGTTGCCTGTAATAAGCAAGCTCATCCTTGGAAAACATTTTTATTAGTAACCAGCAACCAGTTAGGAATGCTTGACCAGTATAAATACAGTTAAGCACTAATTTAGCAGTTCAGACAGACATTTAACACTTATATATACTGGATTACTCTTCAGGAGTACACTTAGACAGGCTTGATATTCAGGAGTAAGCTATTGATTCAAAAACTGAAAGTTCCTTTTAATACCTTGATAAAAATTCTGATCAAAATAAAATGTGACTAAGGCTTAAAATATTGTCAAAGTTAACAACCCATTTAAACTCTTCCGCAGTTTACACAAGTATCATAGGCTTTTAATTTTGTAATATATTTTAATTGCAGGCATACAAAAGTTGCTAGCATTTTTCTGTTGTTTTTTTTTAAATTTTATTTCATAGTTGTCCAGTTCAAGAATTACTAAACTTTAACAGCACTAATTTTATCAATGTGGCTATCCAGGCCCAATTAGAATTAGCATGGAAACAAAATAGAGAACATTAATTTTGCTAAGTTTTTCTACTTTTCTAATAGCTAAAATAATTCTATTAACTCTCACTAGCCCACAGGGGGTTTGCAGAATTGCTGATGGGATGTCTTTCTTATCTCTGTTAACTCTTTAGCAGAATATTTTCTTACAAGCATAGTTTCATTGACAAGTGCCCTATTTAGCACTTCTACTTGTGTGGGGTGTTGCATCTGTGATTTAGCCTTCCTTTGCACAAGTGGTTTAACATGATTTAAAGATTCTTTTATAGTTTCTACATCTGAATCACTATCTCTTTTATAACTAGTTGCTCAGAGAGACCTGTCACTAAGGCGGAGGTGGAAGTCTGCAAATTCTTTTCTAATTTAAGCTCCTCTTCTACCGGTGAGCATGGGATTTAGCAGCCAGCTGTTTCTCTGAGCAATCTCTCAAGGCTGCTAACAGGGGACAAGAGGTGGCTGCCGCCAGGTGCGATACTCCTTTTTCATGAAGTTATCTTCTACATTCTTCTCTAACTGTACTAACCTTGCAGGTGTATATGGGGCACCCTCCAAGTCATGTACAGGACTCCAAGTGTCTATGAGGTGAGCCAGTTCAAACTACACAGAGGAACAGGGCCACCCCAGGATATCCCCTCCCGCAGAGCTCCCTGTGACTGCCATGCCATCCATGGCTCTTATACCATTAGGAGACCCTGAAATATCCTGCTGACTACACCAATTGTAAAGCAGGAGGTCCAGTCTGTGAAGGCTAACCAAATAATTTGATATTCCAGAGAAACTACATGGCAGCCAAGCATCAGTCATGGCTTTTTTACACACGATTACTCAGGTAACCAGAGGGCAACCAGCCCAGAAAAGCTCAGCACAGCCCCGTGGGCATTACAGCTTTATATAGAGAATATAGCAGAGGGGTGTATGTGTGCAAGCAGGGAACAATACATTTTTGTGGCACAGGTAATGGTACAATGAGAACAGGTATAGTTAATAATAAACTTGACTATAGCCTATGTGTGCAAATACAGGTTAGACATCTTTTCAGCTCTCTTATGGTCCTTCCACCAGAGAGGGTCTAGTTGCTGGCTAGTTCAACCCCACCCTTTCCAGCTATCTATACAAATAACTATTGGGTGGGGGAAGTGGGCATTCTGTGTCCCCACACATACCAAAGGAAATCAAAGTAGGAATAATAATAAGGCCAAGAAAATTACTTT
Source organism: Tolypeutes matacus (assembly GCA_026826555.1). Taxonomy (NCBI): domain Eukaryota; kingdom Metazoa; phylum Chordata; class Mammalia; order Cingulata; family Chlamyphoridae; genus Tolypeutes; species Tolypeutes matacus. The sequence goes on from JAKSZT010054399.1 coordinate 18,278,705, forward strand.
AACATCATTTAAGTTACTATTTTTTGCAATGAGAATTCTTCATGCTGAATGAATTTTTGCTGAAATGAATACCTTCATGCACTGTTGCTAGTTTATTTCACAATTTGCCAATATTTCAAGAGCTTTAAAATATTTGAACCAAATAAATTAACTCTGAGGAGTCAGAGAAAAGAGAAATGCAGATAGAAATTATCTACAAAGATAGACATTTCTATCCATAAACTTAAGGGAAAACAGCTAAATGCTCATAATAAAAAAATCATGACAAATTATTTGCTAGGGTATTATAGATAGTAAAGATGCTGATGCATAACTCATGGCACGAGTAATTTTCGTAATATGTTAAATGAAAAGGTATAAAAATCATATACATTTTATTTCTCTAACAGCATGAAATATGCAAATTAAGAATGAAAATTCTTCAAACAGTACAGAGTTGCTGGCTCTGGGTTACTTTAACGAGTGATTTACATCACCTGTAAATTTTTTTCTTTTTCCCATTTCTGTCAGTGACAGATTGAAGCTGAATGGGCCCCAGAAAATTATATTCTTGGAGTTAATCCATTCCTGTGAGTGTAAACCTATTGTTGGTGGGAAATTTTGATTAAGTTGCTTCCACAGGGCCTGAACCAAGGTGGGTCTTAATACTCTTTCTGGAGTCCTTTATAAACTGAATGAAGATACACAAAAAAAGCCAGAGGAAGCTAGAAGCAGAAGCAATGAAATCAAGATGACAAAGGAGAGATCAGCAGTTGCTCCATGTGCCTTGCCATTGGGCAGGGGAGTCTAGGATTGCCAGCAGCTGGTCTTCAGAAAGAACTGCCTGATGATGCCTTGATTTGGACATTTTTCTCAGCCTCAGAATTGTAAACTTGCAAACCAATAAATCCCCTTTGTAAATGTCAAAAAAAAAAAAAAGGACTCAAGTTCTGTTCATGTGAAACAGGGATGAACTTTGAAGAAATTATGTTGTCAAATAAGCCAGGCATAAAAGGACAAATATTGCATGACCCTCACTGAAAGGAAATAGAATAAGCAAACCTATAGATTTAGAATCTAGAATATAGGTTACCAGGGGGCTGGGCTGGGTGAAGGGAATGGGAAGTTAATGCTTAATTTGTACAAAATTTCTATTTGGGTTGATTGTAAAGTTTTGGAAACAGATGCTTGTAATGGTAGAAAAACATAGTGCGTGTAATTAACAGCACCAAATTATACATATGAATATGGTTAATAGAGGAAATTGTTAGTGATATATAGATTACTAGAATGAAAATTAAAAGGAAAAACATAGGAAGGCACAGCACAGTGAACCCTATAGTAAATGACTGGCTACAGGTAATAGTAAAATTATAAGAATATTCTTTCATGAATTATAACAAATGTACCATATAATGCAAGGTGTTAATAATAAGGTGGTATATGAAAAAAAAATACATGCTAATGTAAACCCTAGACTATAGGTAATAATACAATTATAATATTTCCTCATCAATTTTAATAAAGGTATCACAGTAATAGAAAGTGTTAAAAATGGGGGGGGGATTACGTGGGAACACTATTTTTTACATGATTTCTCTGTTTACACCTACAACTTTTATAATTTAAAAAGTTTTATTTTTTTATTTTTAAAAAGAATGCTTAGTGATAGAGCAAAGGGCTCTGGGTCCCTGCCATGAATTTGCAGCCCTATGCCCCCATTAGGGTATAAGGGGAAAAGGGGTGCTGGAAACCATCATGGTTCTCTTAGATACAGGTGCCCAAGTGACAGAAATCCCTGGCCTCCAAAAGACATCAATATAGTGGATGCCAAAAGATGTTCCTAATGATGATATGGCTGGACACACAGAGGAAACTGCAAAACTCAAAGCTGAGTTTTGTCATAGACAAAAACCCATCATACACGCATAATCTGGGTATGGGACAGCAACTCTCAGGTATAATATGGCAGCCAGAAACACTGTTGTAGCTTTGGAGAAATACCTCTGCAAAGTGTTCAGATACCCAACTGACTCCAATCAGACTGAGGAACCTCATTTACAGCACAAATGACCCTAGAATAGGCACAATTCCAAGGCACAGCATGAACATTTCATGCTACCTATCACCTACCTGCAATGGAGAGGACACTGGACAAAATGGCTCAAGTAACAGCTACATAAAGGCCATCAGGAAGAACAACTTATGGGTGGTGACCCCATCTGAAGATATATAGAAACTGAACAATGCCATTTAAGAGAAAGAAGGCAGTGGAAGATATGTTGGGAAATACTGAACTTCTGGAGGGTGTAGGAAAAGGGAGATGACTAATTTGGCTACAAGTGCAAAATCTCAATCTCAATATACCAAACCACTGTTTTTGTTCCACTGGAAAGTACTCCCCAAAGTTTGTGGTCTGAGCTGCAGTGTTATTACCAGAAAGGCATCCTGCTACTCAACTGGAGGTAATGCACCAGCTTTCCTCCTGAAAATTGGACACACTCCACACTTTGAATGTATGTTTATTTATCATGTTTGTTTTCATCCTTGCCATGAACAATATAACATTAATAGTTAAGAATCATAATGTGTTCTAAATGTTAACATTCAAAGTTATTTTCTGACTGTAGAAATTCTTTGTATTTAGAACTATATAAAACAAAACTAGAATTTGGCCAACATATTCAATTTTCAGCAAATTTTTTTTTTACATATATGCAAATACTAATATATTGTTAATATCATCTCTTACAGAATTCACATTTGGTTTATCCAGGTCATTTCATACTCACTCCTACACTGTTATCCTATATATTTTCAATAGTGTGATTTGTTCAAAGTTCTTGATTCCATGCTTAAGTATATACTCAAAGGTCAATATAAAGTATTTCATTTTATACTCTTGAGTTTTCTGGTTTGAAATCCACTGGAAAATTTCCAGAATTAACTAAGATTGTTGTCTCTTAAGTGCACAACCATTGATGCTATGGTATGCATGATCATTAAAAACGGTCTTTCATTCATGACATCTATCGAAGTTTTATACAGGGGGAATTCTCACTTTCCCTACAAGTGCTGCTGTATGAATAAATTACTGTGTGATTTTTTTCATTGAATAACACCTCTAGCATTAATTACCTGGCACTTCCTCAAGAGGCTCCATCCCCTGGTAATGAATTTCCTCTCTTATTTTACTAGTCATTCCTACATTGAGTTTTCTATTGCACACCAAAGCTGCTGCTTTGATGAAGCAGACCTAGCATTTCTCAACTGTGTGGTTCACTCATTTTTTTAAAGGGCAAATTTTAATTATGGCAATGGCAAACTGATAACAGATATAGAATTTCTCTCATCTGATTTCTCTGGATAGTCCATCAGAGCAGTGGATGAAGACATTTCCATGTTCACTGAACTTATATTGTGAGTTTTCTCATATTGTAGATCATCATAGCATCTACTAAAGGCTACATACGTGACATTTATATTGCTTCTCTCCGAGATGAATTGGCTTAGACTGAAGTAACCAGGATGACTTAAGGATCTAAAGGATTACTACAAACAGTTTCTTCAGTGTGTGAGATTTACAATATGTTTAACGGTTAACGCAATGGCTGAAATCTCATCCATATTTAAAACACTTAAAGTATGAGTTCTCTCACATCATCCAAGTTCAGAAGTGACTGAAGCCTTTCACATATATGGCATTCATAGGGTTTCTCTCCAGTTTGAGTTCTCCCATGTTGTCTAAGGTCACACAAATAAAATGAAGGTTTCCATATGTGGATGATACTCTTATGGTTTCTCTCCAATTTGAGTTTTCTCATATTGATTGAGATAAGAATAACAAGTGAAAGCTTTCTCACATAAGTGATTTTCATAGGGTTTCTCTCCAGTGTGAGTTCCCTTATGTCGTCTAAGGCCAGAACATTGAGTAAAGGCTTTCCCACATAGATCACATTCATAGGGTGTCTCTCCTGTATGAATTCTCTCATGTCGTTTAAGTCCAGAACATTGAATGAAGGCTTTCCCACATAGATGGCATTTATATGGTTTCTCTCCAGTGTGAATTCTCTCATGTCGTCTAAGGCCAGAACTTTTAGTGAAGGCTTTCCCACATAAATGACACACATAGGGTCTCTCTCCGGTGTGAATTCTCTCATGTCGTCTAAGGCCAGAACTTTTAGTGAAGGTTTTCCCACATATATGACATTCATGTAGTTTCTCACCAACATGAATGCGTTCATGTTGTCTAAGTTGGGAAGTTTTTTGGAAGGTTTTCTCACATAAAAGACATTCATAATGTTTCTCTCCATTGTGAGTTCTCTCATGTCGTCTAAGGCCAGAACTTTGTGTGAATGCTTTCCCACATAAATGACATTCATAGGGCTTCTCTCCAGTATGAGTTCGCTCATGTTGTCTAAGTGCAGAACATACAGTGAAAGCTTTCCCACATAGTAGACATTCATAAGGTTTCTCTCCAGTGTGAGTTCTCTCATGTTGTCTCAGGGAGGAACATTCAGTGAAGGCTTTCCCACAGAGATGACATTCATAGGGTTTCTCTCCAGTATGAATTCTCTCATGCTGCCTAAGCTGAGAAATTTTACTGAAGGTTTTCTCACATAGATGACATTCATAGGGTTTCTCACCGGTATGAGTTCGCTTATGTTGTCTAAGGCCAGAACATTGAGTGAAGGCTTTCCCACATAGAGTACATTCATAGGGCGTCTCTCCAGTGTGTATTCTCTCATGTCGTCTAAGGGCAGAACATTGAGTGAAGGCTTTCCCACATAAATTACACTCATAGGGTTTCTCTCCAGTGTGAGTTCTCTCATGCTGTCTCAAGGCAGAACATACAGTGAAGGATTTCCCACACAGATGACATTCATAGGGTTTCTCTCCAGTGTGAGTTCTCTTATGTTGTCTCAGGGAAGAACATTCAGTGAAGGCCTTCCCACATAGATGACATTCATAGGGTTTCTCACCAGTATGAATTCTCTGATGTATTCTAAGTTTAGAAATTCTATTGAAGGTTTTCTCACATAAGTGACATTCATATGGCTTATCTCCAATATGAATTCCATTGTACTGTATAAGGCCAGAGCACTGAATAAAGTCTTTGCCATTTAGGTGACATTCAGATGATTTTCTTCTAGTGCAAATTTGCTTTGATTGATTAAAAAATGACTGTTCACTGTGGTCTTTTTGAAATAGATTGCTGAAATGGGGTTTTGTTCCCATGTGAGAAAACACATGTTGAGTCACTCTAGATCTGTAAGTGAAATCTTCTGGCAATTCACTACATTTAAAGCCATTCTTCTGAGTATGAGGTCTCTGCTTTGGGGAAGTAGATGAGAGATTATAAAAGGTTTGCCCACATATATCCATTTATTCATTTCTCTACATATAACCTAATTAATTAGTTAGTCTCCACTTACAATCTTTCCAGTGTTAGTTATATACATGTTATTCTCCTGCATGTACCAAAATATTCTCTTTGGTAGCATCCTAACTTCACAACTATTTTATTAATTTTTAAGATTTTAAAGCTATTTAAAATTATTACAAACATTTTCTAGTTGAGCATTTAAAATCAACCTACATACAAATAGGAGATTGTACTGAATTCCTAATTTAGTCCATTACCAGGTATCTATTTGGAAGACTAGGTTTCATACTCACTAGGCTTACCAATGACATGATGGTAGATATGTTTTTCCTGCAGATATGTAGCATAGATATCATTTCTTGTTTTTTAAGACGGCTTTCCCTTCTGGAAACAACTGAAAACAAAAACAAAAATCAATGAATTGCGAGACTAACATTAGGGAAATGAAAATACTGGAAAGTCCCAAATGGCCCTATAATCGTTTCAAATATGACACTCATATGAGGAAGATTAAATGAATTAATAATCTAAGCAGTAGAAAGCATTACATGACATTGAAAACTAAAAAAGTCCTTAGAGCAGAATAATTATTTAGAAAATATTTAATCTACTTATTTATCCTTTCAGAAAATATTTCTTGACTTTCCAGCACTGCTAAGAAAGTGGGACATTAAGAATCAAAAAAGATAGGAAATTGTAGTAAAGAAAGTTACATTTTAGTGGGGTGAAGAACTAGATGCAGGTAATAAAGAAACAAAATTTTTTTAGGTAAACATGTTACCAAAAAAAATATCTTTATATAAAGATAAAAACAAAATATAAAAGATATAAAACAATATGGACACACTATTCTAGGCACTCCTCAAAAAATATATGATTAAGTAGATGGATACAGAGATAAATTTGAGAGACTCACCCACTGAGACCAGGTGACTGATACTTTCCAGCATCACATCTCTGAACAGCTCTCTCTGGGATGTGTCTAGTAGGGCCCACTCTTCCTGGCTGAAGTCTATAGCTACATCTGTCAAAGTCACTGACTCCTAAAATATCACAGACATTAGGATTCATGGAGGGCCATATCTACCAATGGCCACATTAGGAAGTTTGAGAGGACAGCCCTGAGGAAATGGTGACTGTTTAGAGAAAGTTCAAACTCTGTGAGTTTCAAGTCAGATTATTCTCAGTGGTAAATGGTCATCTGCTGTTCACACACAAAGACACATACACTGAATATATAAATTTCCATTATAAAGGAATATCACATGACATGTAGTGTAGTATAATCTGGACATTTTCTAATAAACTGGTAACTATGCTCTCTGGATGGTGATAAAACAATATGCACTTGAGGATTCATAACTAAAAAACCCTATCCACCAATTCCAAATAAATCTACAGATTCATCACAAGGCAAGCAATATCCATAATTTTCCATTTTTAGGTCACATCTATGGTTAGATTATTCCCCCAGATGACTTCAGTTTCCTCTCATCTATGAAATCAATTCACATCCTGTTACAACTTTTTAAGACCAATGAGCTGTGTAAAGGGCTTCTACCTAAATGTAAGTCATAGGTCTATTATTCATTAAATGGCAGAGAACCTTACAGAGAAGTCCGACATTCTGCTGAACTAAACAGGTATCATACAGAATTTGGGATCAGTAGATGCTTCCTCACATAACTTTAAATAACCCAGGTGTTCATCATAACATATAAGAGCAGACAATTTAGCAGCACACACCACAGACCCATGAGCCTGCTGTTACCGAATATAGTCTTAGCCTGACCATTCCAGCTGCATGAAACATTCCAATCTCATCATTCCTTGGGACCTCCAAATACCCGTGATTATTGTCTCTCTTTTATATTCACTTTCACTATCTGTTCAAGGTTAAAATAAGTCTCTTGATCCATTTTGGTCTCTCCAATTCTTCAAAAAATTTCACAGGGCCGTAACTGTTGCTCTACCTGCTACACTCCTTTTCCTGAATGCACAACAAAGAATACATCTAGTCATTATTTCCATTTATAAAATATGACTACATTTCATTTGAAAAATGGAAACTGGGCGATTAGGCAAAAGTGGGTAAGGAGAATTTTAGTTACTTTTATTTAAAGTTTTCAAAATGTGCAAATATGTAATATCAATACTTCAAGCAATTTAAAATTGGTGGAAATAAATAGATTTCTCATTTTTTTCTATTACCCAACTCTTGCTTGTGCTTCTATAAGAAAAATGTACAGCACACTACCCTAGCACCTATAACACTGGATTGACTGATCTCACATGCTGAAACATCAGACTCCCTACTGACTGTAAACTTCTGCTCTTACTCATCTCTATCATCTATGTTCACTGCATGGCTAAACCAGTTGTAGGCATTAACAAAATCAATGAGGACATTATTTCTTTAATTACACCTGGGCTTGATGAGAAAAAAACCTCTCGGACCTCTCCAGTGAAGAGAGAGCATTAATGGAGGCTGGAAAAATTAGTGCAATGTTGGAAAGGAGATTACGTATTGATGAAACACTAATCTACCATAACCCTCCAGAGACCTGGATAAACTTAACTGGATTTCAGAATCTTGGATATCTCCCCTAAATGCACTTAAGAGTATCTATGCCAAAAGGAGAAACCTGCCAATCTGACGACAACATGTTTGTGGCAATTTGATATTATTTATGAATTCCAAAAAAGATAATTGATTATGTTTGTAAACTGGTCTGTTCCTCTGGGCATGATACCCTTTGATTATATTGGATTCAGCTGAGATGCCTTTGATTAAATTATGTTACAATTCAGGATATGATTTGACCATATCATTAGGGAGACTTGGTTTGAGTCCCTGCCCAGCCCTTTGTGGGATACATTTATGGACCCTTGTTCAGTGAGAAGACAGAAGTAGATAAACAGAGAAGAACACAGAGGAAAAGAGACAGCTCATTAGATATGGCAGAGGCCCTGGGAAGAGAGATGAGCTTGACAGTCTACAGCTGATCTTGTAAAGAGAACAGAGCAGCTGAGCCCCGATGAGAAAGACTAGTCTTATGCCAGCCTACACCTGCCATCTGAAGAAGCTGGGAGCCTTAAGAGGAAGAAGGCAGGCTAATCCCTCGCAGATGCTGCCCACCATCTTGCATCAACACATGGCAACAGACTTTGGGTGAGAAAGTACCTCTTATGGTACCTTGAGTTGGACTCTTTAGGGCCCTGTGACTAAGTTTCTACCCCAAATAAACACCCTTTATAAAAGCCAAGAGAGTTCTGGTACTTTGCATCAGCACTCCTTTGGCTGACTAATACAACTTTTAATTTCAATAGAAAGAATTTGCTACTCACCAGTGGTTGCATTGTTAATAGCTCAGCTGACAACTGTTTTCCTCCAGTTTTCACTCACATGCAGATAGGCACTAGCTGAGCAAAGCTGAAGATGGAGAAAGAAGCCATAAGACTCTGATCTTAAGCCATAATTTCCACACTCACCTATCATGAATCCCATCACATCATCCAGGAGTAACCCCAGTCCAATCAATAGGAACATGAAGTGTGTTCCAAAAGAAATAGAAGGAGTAGCCTCCTCTCCCAGGGTAAAGAGTAAAAGGGTATTCACTACCCTGGCTAATTTAGAATATATGAATCACCCGTTCATTGTATAAATAACATGAAAACCAATGATTTTATATATTAATTAGCCCATGGTATTCAAAGATTTTCAATTCCCTCCTTGATTCTAAATCACAGGAATCCCTGACCTATGTCACATCAGGAACTGGTCTCCACCTCCAGAGAAACCATTCTGGAATTACTCAGATACAATTATTCCTGGCTTATGAAACTTCCACCTCAGCCATCTGAATCTGCTCTTCTGAATACACAAACCTAAATCATAGTGGTTCTTCTGCACGGGATGTCAAACAATATCACCGAGTTCTTGATCTCATCTCACTGGACTTGGATATCAACCAAGAAATTTAACAATATACTTTATTATAGGGTTGATCAAGTCAAGGTCCTATTCCATTTGGAGGATTCAAAGACTCTCATCATGCAAATCTAGTCCTGATAATCCCCTGCATCAGAAAGTACCAGAAATAGATGGGTCATACTGTCTCAAAATCCCCATAGGACTAGGAGGCTCAGATAATGTAGAATGAAGGATTTGGGAGAAAAATCTATTTTCTTAATCTGATATTTTAGTCTAGTGGCAGCTGGAATCTTATCCTATATTAATCATCTTCAGCTGTAACTTCTCTGCATTTCAAAATTAGATGTGAAAGGTCTATACTGTAAATTCTCTCAAACAGTTAATAATTACATGCATTTCATGGACAAATGATGATCTTGTCAGAAATAGAAGTAAGATTAATTTACTCATTTGTACCTGAGTCCAGAAAAACAATGGTTGTATTACATGTGCCTGGAGCTTTACAAATTTATTTACTCCTGAAACAACTTTGTTAATTAAGGTTAATTTATCTATATAAAATAAACAGCAGTTCTGATATAGTTAGTAATGTTAGAAAATTACATGGCTATAAAAGATAAAGCCAATGTTTGAATTTTTTGTACCTCTGTCTCACAAGTTCAAATTCCTTAAGGTTTATACCTAAATTGTACCTCAATATGACCTTGCATTTTGATCATCAGAGTCCCCATCTACTGTCAAAATTGCTTCTTCATATACTTTGTTCACACAGTTAAACCTCATGCCAGGTTCTCTTGCCACACGGGAACCTTCATAGAATACCACTACCCAACTGCCCAGTATAAGACATACTCACTTCAACATTTATTTACTGAGAAAAAATTTCATATACTTCTAGGTATATATCATATCTGATAATAAGCTTCGGAGTATTTACCACATCTGTCTCCTATCAACAGGAGGGGACTCGGATTATCTGCCTTGTCCATAATTACATGGACACAAAACATGTCTAAGATGTAGGTCCAGGTCTAAACATAGAGTTTCTTGCCTTCAGGTCCCTCATATAACTTGTCATTATACATTTATTTGATTGTCTATCCTTCCTACTGGTCTGATAGCATAGAACTATTCCCTGAATTATTTTAGGCACATTTCCCCTTGAAAATTACTAATGAATTATGAAACCAGAGAAATTATATGTCTACATTAACATAACCTGACCTCAGATAGCCTGGGACTAAATTTTGAAGTCAAATCCAACAATTACATTCTGATTAACAAAATCATTTACAAAATAAATGAGAACACCTTGTGGTTAAGATTCTTTTCCTTACTCACCAGAATCCAAACAGAACAAACACACAGGAAAACCAAAACTTACTAATGATGCTTTCACCACATTCCAATGCTCAGAGCATATTTCTCTCTCAAAAATTATAGCACCATATGCATGGTAATTTATGCAGTTGACAGTGTAATCAGTCCTATAATCTAAAGGACACATACCAATTAATTCAGATGACAGTGAGGATATAGCTGATCAAGTCATGCTTTCTTTAATAGTATTCTACCCTCAAATTATATAAATCATGTAGCTGCCATTTAGGAAAACAGATTGATCTTTATTTCCTTCCAAAAGTTTCAAAATCAACCTTCATATCTTTTCCCAGAGGTCTCATAGTTTTCTAAAAGGATTTGTACTCTACCAACATTCTCTCAGGATGTGGGCATCAGTGCATTCTATATTAGTAGAAATATTTGTGCTGAAAATATGAGTTCAAAGAAAAATATTTTCATTGTTTTGTAGTATGCATATTTTACTACTGAACAAATGTGAGACTAACCCATGTCTCTTCACGGCAGATTTAGCAGATGTTGTAAGGTCTCTAAAACTCTTTAAGTGTCAAATTATTAAGTATTTCCAGGACAAATAATCTAGTTTCATTATTGATTATCCTATGAATAAGATGTGCACTAATTATTTTTAATTAGGTAGTGCAGTGATATGAAGCTGAATTTACCCAGAAAAGCATGTTCTTAAAACTTATCCATTACTATTGGGTGTGGACCCATTGTAAGTAGGTCCTTTTCATAAGGCTACTTCAGTTAAGATGTGACCCACCTCAATCAAAATGAGTCATAATCCTTTTACTGATGTCCTGTATAAGAGAATGAAATTCAGACAAAGAAGGGAAAAGCCAGGGAAGCAAGAAGCTGAAATCAACAAAACCTAGGAGAGACCAGCATAGGCTAACTTTTGCCTAATTATGTGGTAGAGGAGCCAAGGATCACTGGCATCCAGTCTTTGGGAATAAAGCATCACATTGATGATGCCTTGATTTGGACATTTTCTCTACCTCAAACTATAAAATCAAAAATTCCCATAGTTTATGCCAAACCATTTCATGTTATCTGTTTTGAGTAGCCCAGGAAACCAAAACAGATCCAGTCCAGGATAATGTATTACATTTAATTTCACTGTCTCTTTAGTTTCTCTCTTTTATTAATTCTGGGAAACCTGAATTCATTATTAAAATAGCTCAAAAAGATACTCAAAATAATAGATATGATAACCTTACGTAATCCAATAAATGTTCTTCATAAATTAGATATGAAACATGAACATAATTTTAATAAAATGGAAAAGGGAGATCTTTGAAATCATGCCATGGACCCCTGAAGAGCATGGGATAAAAACATTTTGTATATCTGTTTAAAAGTACTCACAAATTTAAAAGGATCAGACGTTTCTCTCTTTTTGGCTCATCCTCAACTGTCCCAGTTCAGGTGTTTTCTGAAAGAGCTTGAGTTAGTGAATACTGAAGGATCTTGTTTAATCACCCTTGAAACTGACTCAGAAAGCTCCCATATACTTCCAAACTAATACCCGGCATTTCTTGACTTGTCACTGACTTCTTCAGAGCTCCTCAAATACTTACATCATGGGTAGTTTCCTTCAACATTAATGCCAGGTCATGGGTTTTAATAAAGAACAAATGCCCAAGCAGGGTGTCTGTCATTCTGTCAATAAAGTTTCTAACCTTTTCAAATGCCATACTATGGTGTACGAAAGTGAGACAAAAAGACCTGATACCTGCCCTCTGTAGTTCTGGGGGAGGAGACAGTCAAGAAAAATGTATTAATAGTGGTTTAATATTGCATTCTTTGGTAGAAACACAGAGGTTTTGGTGATCTCTGGAAAGGCACCAATGTTAGAACTGAATGTTCAAACTACTGATACCTAGCCCAGTATCTAAAAGAAGGCCATGTTGGATATTGTTGAAAGGTGTTATAGGAATAGATGGAGGCATGAATAAGTCACTAATATAGTAGAATCTTGGCCCTTTCCTCACAGAAGTGATAGTATTCATACTTCAGATTCTGCTGAGAGCAGACAGACACAAATTGCCTGGAGAAAAACATTGCCCTTCAGTACAAACACTGCTGAGGCTTACCCCTACCGACAACCATTCAAGGAAAAAAAAATGACTCAAGATCCTCTTGGCTGGAAAAGCACTCATGACCTAGAGTCAGTAGCTGTGAGGGTTCATGTGGTTTCTGGAGTAGAGTGCCACAGGACAATTCCATTCTTCCTGACAGTTTCCTGTCCTTTGACAATCCTTCTGTCTCCCTGATAAGTAGAATCTTTGTGAGGTCGATCCCCTGCAGTGAAAAGGACACACAAGACATACACTCAGGACCCTATATAGGCAAGTAAGTGATATATGGATATAAAGATCCCTATCACACTCCCTCAATACCGCCAGAGAGACCCCAAACCCTCTGGCCCTCTAAAGAAGCACCCATTTTGGTGTAAGCTCTACTGGGAAGATAACATACTTGTCAGACACATGAGAACAACCTGCAGAACCATTACCTGTAAAACCATGAATATGTTTGAGAAAAGGTGGTATAAACTGTTATAGATACATTTTTATCCTATTTCAGAAATACTGGTAGAAAGGAAAGGTCCAAAGTCTACTTGCAAAGAAAATATAGATCATATATATAAACACAGGTATCAGAAAGAACACTTAAAGAAAGCTTTTTTAAGTTCTGAGAGAAAAATGAGTATTTCCTGTTGTTGTTTGGTTTATTTGTTTCTTTCGCTGGCTTTCTTACCAAGTAAGGAAGGATAAAATAAGAAGTTAGGCATCTATGCTTATAACCAATTCTCCATCTACGCACAAGTCATGAGAAAGTTCCTGAACAAAATTTACTACAAGAAAAGAAGAGTTAAAAATGGGGAGACCAGGAAATGCTCAAACAGGGCAACCAATGTAAGGCAGAAGAAAAGAAGTTGCAATGGCATGAAAAATTATGCACCAGGATCAAGGTTCCCTACAGGCTCAGAGACCTCATGACTGGAGTAAGAATAGGGAGGGCTGCAAGGATTCCCAGTGAAAAAAATTAGATATAAGAGACTGTGACTTGAATTTTACCATGTGGACCAAAGTAATGGAACTATTTGGAATGTTAAGGATGATAAATGGTGGATCCAATAAAAATGAAGAAAATGACATATTAACACAAATACATCTTCCAGAATAATAATTTTGTAACAAAAAAAAAAAAAAAAAAAAAAAGCAAACACCAGTAAATGTAAGGACTAAATTAAACTTAGAAAAATCATGAAGCAATTATTTTGGGAAAAGATTGGGGCTGGGACAGGGGCAGACATACTATGAAATCATAACTACTTATGCTTGAAACACAAAGATATCTATAGATGAGTATATATTGGGAAAGATAAATTAAAAAATGAAAACATATAATAAAAAAACTGAGATGTGAGAATTCCAGGAAGATGGAGGCAGCATAGGGACTGACAGCACCTCTCATCAAAAAACAGCAAGATGAAAAGCAGAATAGTATATAAAAGATAACAGTATGGTGATGAAAGACACAATTTTTCAGTTTATTTTTTTCTATATTATTTGTTATTCATTTTTATTATTATTTTATTGTTTTTATTTTTATTTTTTTACTTTGTTTTTGGGGAGGTTTTGGATCACAAAAGGGTCACAACTGTGGCAGGGGAGTAACACTGGTGTGGGGTGTGGGTGATGGGGTGTGTGTGGGGAGGTGTGCACCTGGACCATGACTCTATGGCATATGAATATGTTCAAGTAGTCATGGGGTGTTGTCTTGGTGGGTTGAGACACACACAATAACTGGAAGAATATAGAATTTCCATCTTGGGAAGTCCTGCTACATTCTTTTATATAGCGGCAAGAATCCCCCAAGTACATGGGCAGTGCCTAGCAAAGGAGGACAGATCATTGTGCCAGGCAACTGCTACAGATGGCTGTACTTAAGATCCTTTTCTTATAAAATTGAAAATTAGCCTAGTATTATATATTGCCTAAGAGTTATCTCCTCAAAGTCTCCTTGTTGCTCAAATGTGGCCTCTCTCTAAGCCAAACTCAGCATATAAACATACTACCTTCCCCCCAGAATGAGACATGACTCCCAGGGAAGAGTCAAGTGCCGAATAGCGATGCATCTGGAAAAAGACTTTGACCAAAAGGGAGAAACATTAAATACAAATGAGTTTTCATGGCTAAGAGATTTCAAAGTGAGACAGGAGGTCATTCCTGAGGTTATGCTTATGGATGTATCAGCAGGATCTCATTGCTACAGTAAACTGACTCAAAGAGCAGGGCTCCTGAGGGCTCGAGAGACATCTAGACCTAATAGGCAGGGCAGACAATCTTGGGAATTCCACACCCAGTCAGTGGGTCTTACTTTGGAATATATGCTCCACAAAGTAACAGAATTAGAATCATTTATAATTACCCTACACAAGGCTTTTCTGCCCCTTTTATTTGAATCTATAATAAGCAGTATACTCGTTAAATACATGTCCCAGAGACTTAAATCTTTGGTGTGTTGATATGCCAGTTGAGCCATAAATCTCGGCTGAGTTGCAACACCTATTCTCATTTGACTCGCCCAGGACAACTAACAAAAGGATGAGAATAAGACAACACCCATACTAAAAACAGAGAGCATCTACAATTGCAAGCAAGATCATTCCATCCATGTGCCCCATCGGATCTAAGGCCCCTCTCAATCAGAAATAGAGTGGGCATCACCCCCCCAAATCCTCAAGATTGGGGAATGAACAAACACAAGGTGGGAATGCAACTATGGACTAAAGTAGACACTATTAATCTAGTGATGGAAGAACTTCAACATTGATATACAGGCAGTAGCCACCAGATATTCTGAGGGGAGGGAGAGGGAAGAATAAGTGTAACATGGGGCACTTTTGGGACACTGGAATTGGCCTGCATTACAATGCAATGAAAGATACAGGCCATTATACATTTTCTCAAAACCTATAAAATTGTGCGGTACAAAGTGTAAACTATAATGTAAACTATATACCATGGTTCGTAGCAATGCTTCAATATGTGTTCTTCAATTGTTACAAATGTATCACACTAATGAAAGATTTTAATGGGGGAAAGTGGGGGAGGGAGAGGGATGGGGTATATGGGAATCCCCTATATATATATATAGCTTTTTTTTTTATTTTTAAAAAGATATTTATATTATACAAATGTTACATAAAATAAATAGGGGATTCCCATATGCTATGCTCCCCACACCTCCCACATTTTCTCATATTAACAACATTTTTCATTAGTGAGGTACATTAATTGCAATTGATGAATGCATTTTGGAGCATTGCCACTAAGCATGGATTAAAGTCTACATTGTAGTTTACTCTCTCTCCCACACAATTATGTAGGTTATGGCAAGATTTATAATGGCCTGTATCTGTTGTTGCAATGTCATTCAGGACAATTCCCAAGTCCCAAAAATGCCCCTGTATTATACCTGTTTTTTCCCTCTCCCTGCCTTCACAACCTCCAGTGGCCACTGCCTCCACATCATTGATATAATTTCTTCCATTGTTAGAATCAAAATAAGTCTATAGTAGAATACCAGTAAGTCTACTCTAGTCATGGTTCATTCCCCAATCCTGAGGATTCTGGGATGGTGATGTCCACTCCTCCTCTAACTGAGAGGGGCTTCAATCCCATGGGGCAGATGGATGGGATACTCTTGCTTGCAGTTGTAGACTCTCTTGGTTCCTTGGTATGGTAGGTCGTTCATCATCATCTCCATGTTAGTTGTCCTGGGTGAGACCAATGAACTGGAGAGTAGGTGTTGCAACTCCGATGAGATTCAGGGCCCAGGTGGCACATGAACAACTCAAAGATTTAAGTCTCTTGGATGTACAACTATCAACTCTAGTACAAACTATAGGTTCAAATAGAAGGACAAAAGACCCATGTGTAGGGAAACCACAACTTAGTCCAACTCTGTCACTCTGGGGAGCATAAATTCCAAAGTCCACTGGCAAGGCACCAAATTCCTGAGCTATCTGCCCTGACTATAATGTCTGGATGTCTCCAGAGCTCTCAGGAGCCTCACTATTTGGGGTAATATCTACTTTGGTAGTTCTATTAGTCAGTCAAAGGGGTGCTGATGTAAAGTACCAGAAATTAGTAGATTTTTAAAAAGGGTATTTATTAGGGGTAGAAGTCCACAGTTACCAGGCCATAAAGCGTAAGTTTCTTCCCTCACCCAAGTCCACCGTCACGTGTTGGAGCAAGACAGCTGCCGACGTTTGCCAGGCTTCAGGCTTCTTGGGTTCTTCTCTTCCCGGGGCTCTGTTTCTCTCTGGGATCAGGTCCTCTGGTTCCTCCACAAGGCCAGCTATAGACTATGAGGCTCTCTAGGCTTTGCCTCTCTCCACAAGGCCAGCTGTAGACTATCAGGTGAATGGCTTGTCTCTATCCCGGGGCCTTCTCTCCTTCCTCATGACCAAGCTCCTCCATCTGCTCACCTCCCCGGGCTCCAGCATCAAAACTCCAACATCAAAACTACTCCAACTCTGTTCTTTGCAATGTCTTTTATCTTTGAGACCCCACCCACCAAGGGGTGGGGCTCAAGGCCCTACTGATGTGGCCCAGTCAATGCCCTAATCATAACTTAATCATGCCCAGATTAACAGACCAGTTTACAAACATAACCCAATATCTATATTTGGAATTCTTAACTGTATCAAACTGCCAAACTGCTACACTCCACCCTCTGAATTCCAAAAATACATTACAATATTCAAAAAAACCTAAAATCAGTAACAATGCAAGTACAATATCATATCATAATCAGTTTAAAGAAATAGTTTGTCTTTGGGCAAAATCTCATCTGCTGTAGACCTCTGAAACTTACAAAACAATTTAACTGCTTCCAATACACAAATGGAAAGACAAAGGATAAATATTTTCATTATCATAAGGAGAAATTGGGAGGAAAACATAAGTCAGGTCCTCTGCAGTTCAGTAAACCTGAAGTGCACCCTTCAATTGATTTCAAAGACTGAGAGTCAGTCTTAAGACGATGGTTTCTTCTCCTTCGTGCCTCATGGGGACCCACCCTTTCCACAGACTTGTCCAATGGCCATTTTCTTGGCTCCACCCTCATCAAGCATCTGGATGTCGACCAAGCTCTAGACCTCACCCTCCAAGATTGTTGGGGTGATTGCCACACCTTACCCAATCTTTGGGTTAGTCTTGGCTCCCCAGTACAGTGAGCTGAAGACAACATTCCCCCTAACCTTTGGCATACAGGCTCAACCCTCAAAAGGCAATGAGTTGACCACCTGGCCTTCCCTAACCTTTGACATACAGGCTCAACCCTCTCAGAGCAATGGGTTGACGACCTGGCCTTCTCTAATCAATGCGGGACAGGAGCAATCCTCTCACAACTATGGGGTGCTGACCTTAACCACCCTAATTTTTGAGGAATGTGCTCCACTCTACCTGTACCCTGGGGTGGCAAAACTCTCCCAGAACATCGGGTGGGAACATCCACCCTCTTCAACTGCTGGGGCAAATGCACCCTCTCTGTACACATCGGTGGTGCTCCTCTCTTGGCCCAAGGTGATGTCTTAATTACAGATCTCAGCTTCCACGGTTTTCTTCTTAAGGCTGTTTCTCCTTCAATCTGTCCTGTTGGTCCAAGTTGACAGTGGTTTTGTTCATACAACGCTCTCAAAAACTTTGTTGGTTTAGCATGTAAGAAGCAGGGGTCCAAGCCATCACACAGTAACATCTTCCACAAGTCTTTCCAAGATAACTGCATCTTCAATCATGATTTACAAGTTCTAAGTTTAGTTAAGTCCTCAAATGGGGCACTTTTGAATGGGAGCTTGATTTCCAGAGACTTGGAAGTTCTGGAATCAGTTTCTGTTTTCTTTGTGCCCAACAGCATATTTTTCTCATCTAGCATTTTGCTATAAGCTGCAAGGAGAAACCAAGTTACATTCTCCAAGTTTACTTTGTAAAGTTCTTCAGCTAAAGGCTTGGGTTCACCATTTTCAAATTCTATCTTCCATATAACACCAGGAGTTAAATCTTCTCAGGTTCTCTGGAACTTTAAAACACGGATCGCCTTCCCTCCAGTTTCCAATAACAGTCTCATCATTTACTTCTAAGGCATCATAAAAGTCTCTTTAGCATCCATATTGCTATCATCAGTCTCTTCAAAGCGATCTAGGCCTTTTCCATCAAGCATTTCACAATTCCTCCAAAAAATACCCTTTACCCATTTATAAACCTGTTCCGACATTTTGGTAATTGCAAAAGCACTTCCCTACTCCTCGGTACCAAATTCTGTATTACTCAGCCAAAGAGGTGCTGATGCAAAATACCAGAAATCGGTTGGTTTTTAAAAGGGTATTTATTAGGGGTAGAAGTCCACAGTTACCAGGCCATAAAGTGTAAGTTTCTTCCCTCACCAAACTCCACTGTCACGTGTTGGAGCAAGACAGCTGCTGACGTTTGCCAGGCTTCAGGCTTCTTGGGTTCCTCTCTTCCCGGGGCTCTGTTTCTCTCTGGGATCAGGTCCTCTGGTTCCTCCACAAGGTCAGCTATAGACTATGAGGCTCTCTAGGCTTTGCCTCTCTCCACAAGGCCAGCTGTAGACTATCAGGTGAATGGCTTGTCTCTATCCCGGGGCCTTCTCTCCTTCCTCATGACCAAGCTCCTCCGTCTGCTCACCTCCCCGGGCTCCAGCATCAAAACTCCAACATCAAAACTACTCCAACTCTGTTCTTTGCAATGTCTTTTATCTTTGAGATAACACTCACCAAGAGTGGGGCTCAATACCCTACTGAGGCAGCCCAGTCAATGCCCTAATCATAACTTAATCATGCCCAGATTAACAGACCAATTTACAAGCATAATCCAATATCTATTTTTGGAATTCATAACTATATCAAACTGCCAAACTGCTACAGCAGTCAGAGAGATCCTCCTGAGACAAGCATAAGTGTAACCTCTGGAATAACTTCCCAACTCAGTTTGAAGTCTTAGTCAGAGAAACGCATTAGTCTTTACTTTTTCCCCCTTTTGGTCAAGGTCTTTTCCCAGTTCCACCCCTGTATTTTTGATGTAACATTTATGTAATATAAAGTTTCTTTAAAAATAAAAAATAAATGAATAACTCCAAGCTAAACCACATAAACTTAAAAAAAAAAAAAAAAAGACTACAAGTACAAGAATGTCTGGTTTTACCACTAAAGTTACAAATTATTTTTGAGAAACTGGAAAATGCAGTAAACAAACTAAAAAGGAGTACTAAGGATTGTGATGGAATGTATGTTTTTAGAAAATCTATATAAACACATTAAGGAAATGTAAGGCGATTCAGCAATTTTTCATGGTAAACACACAAAATTAAGCATCTTTTCTAAATACCAGGAATTACCAATGAGAAAATATAATATGAAATGAGATGCCATTACATTAACAACATTGTCTCATGAGCCATAAGAAGTGTATAATACTAATACAAGGTGACATTAACCAGTCGGGTTGGGGAAAATATACACCAAATGTAGTATATTGGCTATATTTAGTAGCCATGTTTTTAAGATGCTCTTTCTTGTTTGAAACAACTGTTTGATAACAATGCAGGTATTGGTGGTGGGGTAATGTATGGGAACCCTGTATGATAATATGCATGTTTGTTTTGTAAGTTTACAACTTATACAAACACTCATAGTTTATGATGTTCATGTATGAATGATAAACTTCAATTAGAATGAAAAACAGGGGAAAAAAGCAGAATATGTCTGAAATAGCTGTTTTGGGGATATGCAGACTAGGGGAATGTCACACATCATCCAAGAGAGAGTAAGACAGGGAAACGGAGAAGCCAAAGCAAAAACTGTGAGTGCATACCATACAGGATTCCAATATGCTTAGAATAGTATACAATATGTGTGATTGTTTTGTTAACTCACAACCTCTCACATTAAAAATAAAATTGTAACTGAACTGGTCCCACAGCAGAGAACAGCACCTATGCTCAAACTTTAGGCAAGCACGCAGCCCATAGCTCAGTGCAGAGAGGGGAGTGGATGTATTCCTCCCTAGAAGCAGAGGGCAGAGCGTGGCTTTTTTTTTTTTTTTTTTTTTAACATTTTTTAAACTTTATTTTGTACATTTAATAATTGAAAATATAAACAATTAAAAATTAAAAAGTAAACACAGATGAATAAATATATACATCTCTCAAATGTAACGGATACATAAAAAAATTTTTTTTTGAATCAAACAATATATTACATAATATATTTGGTTCATAGTAATGCATTCATACAGTATTTGTCCTTTTCTGTCTGGCTTGCTTCACTCAACATAATGTACTCCAGGTTCATCCATGTTGCCATTTGCTTCATGACTTCATTTCTTCTAATAGCTGCATAATATTCCATATTGTGAATAGACCACAGTTTATTTATCCATTCATCTGTTGATGGACACCTGGTTTGTTTCCAACTTTTGGCAATGGTGAATAACGTTGCTATGAACATCGGTGTGCAAATGTCCGTTCGTGTCACTGCTCTCAGTTCTTCTGGGTATATACCCAATAGTGGTATTGCAGGGTCATGTGGCAAGTCTATATTCAACTTCTTTAGGAAATGCCAAACAGTCCTCCATAGTGGTTGTACCATCCTGCATTCCCACCAACAGTGAAGAAGTGATCCTATCTCTCCACATCCTCTCCAACACCTGCAGTTCTCTGTCTTTTTAATAGTGGCCATTCTGATAGGTGTGAAATGATATCTCATTGTAGTTTTGATTTGCATTTCCCTAATCATGAGTGATGTTGAGCATTTCTTCATGTGTTTTTTTGCCACTTGTATTTCTTCTTCGGAGAAATGTCTATTCAAGTCTTTCGCCCACTTTTTAATTGGGTCAATTGTCTTTTTATTGTTGAGTTGTAACATCTCTTTATATATCCTGGATATTAAACCCTTATCAGATATGTGATTTTCAAATACTTTTTCCCATTGAGTCAGTTGCCTTTTTCACCCTTCTGACAAAGTTCTGTGAGGTGCAAAAGTGTTTAATTTTGAGGAGGTCCCATTTAACTACTTTTTCTTTTGTTGCACGTGCTTTGGGTGTAAGGTCCAAGAAACAACCACCTACTACAAGGTCTTGAAGATGTTTCCCTATATTTTCTTCTAGTAGTTTTATGGTCCTGGCTTTTATATTTAGATCTTTGATCCATTTTGAGTTGATTCTTGTATAAGGGGTGAGATAGGGGTCCTCTTTCATTCTTTTGGTTATAGATACCCGGTTCTCCCAACACCATTTGTTGAAGGGACTGTTTTTTCCATTAGCGTGGGCTTGGTAGGTTTGTTAAAAAACAGTTGACTGTGTAGGTGAGGGTATATTTCTGGGTTCTCAATTCTACTCCACTGATCAATGTGTCTATCTTTATGCTAGTACCATGCTGTTTTGACCACTGTAGCTTTGCAATATGTTTCAAGGTCAGGCAGTGAAATTCCTCCCACATCACTCTTCTTTTTTAGAATGCTTTTGGCTATTCGGGTGCACTTACCCTTCCAGATGAATTTGGTAATTGCCTACTCTAATTCTGTAAACTAAGCTGTTGGGATTTTGATTGGTATTGCATTGAATCTATAAATCAGCTTGGGCAAGATTGACATCTTCACGATATTTATTCTTCCAATCCATGAACACGGAATGCCTTTCCATTTGTTTAGGTCTTTTAAACTTTCTTTTAGCATTGTTTTGTAGTTTTCTGCATATACTTCTTTGGTTAAATTAACTCCTAGGTATTTGAGTCTCTTTGTTGCTATTGAAAATGGAATTTTCCTCCTGATTTCCTCCTCAGATTGTTCAGTACTAGTGTACAAAAACATTACTGATTTTTACGTGTTGATCTTGTATCCTGCCACTTTGCTGAACTCATTTATTAGTTCAAGTAGCTTTGTTGTGGATACTTCAGGATTTTCTAAATACAGGATCATGTCATCCGCAAACAGTGAGAGTTTTACTTCCTCTTTTCCTATTTGGATGCCTTTTTTTTTTTTGTTCTGTATAATTGCCCTAGCAGAACTTCTAGTACAATGTTGATTAAGAATGGTGACAGTGGGCATCCTTGTCTTGTTCCTGTTCTTAGGGGGAAAGCTTTCAACCTTTCCCCATTGAGTATGACGTTGGCTGTGGGATTTTCATATATGCCTTTTATCATATTGAGGAATTTTCCTTTTATTCCTATCTTTTGAAGTATTTTTATCAAAAAAGGATGTTGGATTTTGTCGAATGTCTTTTCTGCATCTATTGAGATGATCATGTGGTTTTTGTCCTTCAATTTGTTAATGTGGTGTATTACATTGATTGATTTTCTTATGTTGAACCAGACTTGCATACCAGGAATAAATCCCACTTGGTCGTGATGTATAAGTCTTTTGATATGCTGTTGGATTCGATTTGCAAGTATTTTGTTGAGAATTTTTGCACCTATGTTCATGAGAGAGATTGGTCGGTAATTTTCTTTTCTTGTGGAATCTTTATCTGGCTTTGGTATTAGGGTGATGTTGGCTTCATAAAATGTGTTGGGTAATTTTCCCTCCTCTTCAATTTTTTGGAAGAGTTTAAACAGGATTGGTGTTAATTCTTTTAGAAATGCTTGGTAGAATTCACCTGTGAAGCCATCTGGTCCTGGACTTTTCTTTGCTGGGAGATTTTTGATGATGGATTCAATCTCCTTAATTGTGATTGGTTTGTTAAGTTCTTGTATTTCTTGTTTTGTCAGTGTAGGTTGGTTATGTGTTTCTAGAAATTTGTCCATTTCACCTAGGTTGTCTAGTTTGTTGGCATATAGTTTCTCATAATATCCTCTTATTCTTTTTATTTCTGTGAGGTCATTTGTAATTTCCCCCCTTTCATTTCTGATTGTATTTATTTGCATCTTCTCTCTTTTTTCTTTGTTAGTCTAGTGAGGGGTTTGTCAATTTTATTGATCTTCTCAAAGAACCAGGTTTTGGTTTTGTTGATTTTCTCTCTTGTTTTTCTGTTCTCATTTTCATTTATTTCTGCTCTAATCTTTATTATTTCTTTTCTTCTGCTTGCTTTGGGATTGGTTTGCTGTTCTTTTTCTAGTTTCTCAAGTTGTTCAGTTAAATCTTTGAGTTTAGCTCTTTCTTGTTTTTTAATATAGGCATTTAGGGCTATAAATTTCCCTCTCAAGACTGCCTTGGCTGTATCCCATATGTTTTGATACGTTGTGTTTTCGTTTTCACTTGTCTCAATATATTTACTGATTTCACTTGCAATTTCTTCTTTGACCCACTGAATATTTAAGAGTGTGTTGTTCAGTCTCCACACATTTGCAAGTTTACTTTTTTCCTATATGTTATTGATTTCTAGTTTCATTCCATTATGATCTGAGAAGGTGCTTTTTATCATTTCAATCTTTTTATATTTATTGAGAGCTATATTCTGACCTAACTTGTGGTCTCTCCTGGAGAAAGATCCATGGGCACTTGAGAAGAAGGTATAACTCGCTGAGTTTGGATGCAGTGTTCTGTATATGTCTGGTAGGTCTAACTTGTTTATCATATTGTTCAAGTTCTCGGTTTCCTTGTTGATCTTTTGTCTAGTTGTTCCATCTAATGATGTGAGAGGGGTGTTGAAGTCTCCAACTATTATTGTAGAAATGTCTATTTCTCCCTTCAGTTTTGCCAGAGTTTGTCTCATATATTTTGGGGCACCCTAGTTAGGTGCGTTTATGACTGTTATATCTTCCTGGAGGATCGTCCCTTTTATTTATAATGGCCTTCCGCATCTCTTATCACTTTTTTGCATTTGAAGTCTCTTTTGTCTGATATTAGTGTAGCTACCCCCGCTCTTTTTTGTTTACTATTCACGTGGAGTATCTTTTTCCAACCTTTTACTTCCAGCCAGTTTGTATCCCTGGGTCTGAGGTGAGTTTCTTGTAAGCAGCATATGGATGGCTCATATTTTTTTATCCATTCTGTCAGCCTGTCTTTTGATTGGGGAATTTAATCCATTCACATTCAATGATATTACTGAAAATGCACTATTTATTTCCTCCATTTTATTCTTTGGTTTTCATATGTCATCTTATTTTTGTCTCTCTTTTTACTCTTTTGGTTATCCTTTCTGCTTTTCTTTCTTCTATACTCTCCTCTAAGCCTCTCTCTCCTGTCTTTTTCTTTCAGGTTCTAAGGATTCCTTTAATATTTCCTGCAAAGGTGGATTCCTTTTTGCAAACTCTCTTAGTTTCTGTTTGTTTGTGAATACTTTATACTCACCTGCATATTTGAAGGACAGTTTTGCGCTGGATAAAGAATTTTCGGCTGGCAATTTTTCTCTTTCAGTTTCCTAATTGTATCATACCACTGTATACTCGCCTCCATGATTTCTGAAGAGAAATCTGCACTAAGTCTTACTGGACGTCCTTTGTACGTGATCGTTTGCTTCTCTCTTGCTGCTCTGAGAATTTTCTCTTTATCTTTTACATTTGACATTCTGAATAATATGTGTATTGGCGTAGTTCTATTTGGATTTATTCTCATTGGGGTACGGTGTGCTGCTTGGACATGTAAGTTCATTTCTTTCGTGAGAGTTGGGAAATTTTCAGCTATTATTTCCTCAAATACTCTTTCTGCCCCCCTTTTTTCTCTTCCCCTTCTGGAACTCCCATGACACGTATGTTGTTGCGTTTTGTGTTGTCATTCAACTCTGTGAGCCCCTGCTCAAGTTTTTCCATTCTTTTCTCTCTTCAATTTTAGCTGCTCTGTCTTCGGTATCACTTATTCTTTCTTCTATCATTTCAAATCTGCTGCTGTATGCCTCAAATGTATTTTTGACTTCACCTATTGTGTCTTTCATTCCCATGAACTCTGTTACTTTTCTGTTCAGGATTTCAAATTCTTCTTTGCATTCGCTCAATGTCTTCTTGATGTCATTTATCTCTTTAACTATATTGTCTTTCATCTCATTAATTTGATTTTCGAAACTTGTGCTCATCTCACTGATTAGTCCTTTCAAATTCTGCATCTCTTCTGGGACTTTGATGTATTCCTTTTCTTGGGCCATGTCTTCTATTTTCTTAGTATGACTCGTAATTTTTTGCTGGTGCTTAGGCATCTGGTTAGGTTGTATTTTACTTAGATGCTCTATCTCTTTCTCTTTTATAAGGTTTTAGTGGCAGGAGGCTGTGAGTTACCACAGCTCTTCAATTTTTGGTTCAACCTTGATTGTTAGGATTGTTCTGTTGGTTGCTCAAAAGTGGGCACTGGACCCAGTAATTGGTAGTAGAGTTGTTTCCTAGGGCCTTGGGCAGGGAGGCTATAGAGGCCAGGAAAAGCCTCTCCTACTTATTAATTTTCTTATGTGCATTTCTTTGGTCTGCCAGGAGATGGTGCTCATTGGTAGCTCTCAATTCAATGCCTGGTCGGAGGGTGATAAGAGCTTCCTGTCTGGGGGCTAAGAGCCTTGTAATCCAAACTTTCTGAGACAGTTCTCCAGACTTCTCTCGTAGACCCCCCTTTTCCCAGCTAGGAAATATTTCCACTTCCTTCTGAATCTTCAATAATCAATCCCTGTTAGTAGAGGAGGAGATTGGGAGGTTTGTATATCTTTAGCCCCTTGCAGGCTCCAAGGTAAACAATGGCGCAGCCCCACCTGGCCTGGAAGGGCTCTCGGGACAGCGCAGACCAAATCTGGGAGTCAAAAGCAGGATCAGCCCCAGGCTCTCTCTCCCCTCTCCTGTGGAGTCTTCAACAATTAGTCCAGGCTAGAAGAGAGGGAGGTTGTGAGGGTTGGATTTCTCCAGTCCTTCCTAGGTTCCCAGGGCAAACCGCTGTTTGGAAGGGTCCGTGGAGCTCCACAGCCCAAATTTACAGGCCAGAACCTGAGTTAGCCTAAGGCTGTGTGTCTCTCTCTCCCCTTTCCAGGAGTGGTAGATTCCTGGAGCCACCTTTGTCTGTGGTCGCAGGCCCAGAGGCCAGAGAATTCTAAAGAGTGTGGGGGAGGGTGCCGGCAGCAGCAGAAGCTGCTACTTCCAACTCACCGTTCTGTCGTCGTGATTTCCCTCTTTTGTCCCTCTCTCCTCTGGGTGGTGTGAGGCCTTCACCTGCTGTCCTAAACCATAGAAGATCTTTCTCAGGGCTATTTCAGCCTGTCCTCTAGCTATTTTTCTGGAGAAGAGATTCCCTTGTCTTACTAGTCTGCCATCTTACAGGAAGTAGAGTGTGGCTTTTGATTGGCAAGTCTGGATTACACGGCCTGGTTTTGAAACACAGCTCTAGCCAGTTCAGAAAAGCACCTATTTTCTCAAAACTGTCTGGTGAAGACTGGAAAAGATACACTTCTTCCTAGGGCTGAAGGGAAAGGGTTGCTGAGGCATGCCATCTTCTGGCAGGTTAGGAAACTGCACCCTCATAAACTTAAAAGGCAGAAGAATTAAAAGAGAGGGTTTCCTTGTTGCTCAAATGTGGCCTCTCTCTAAGCCAAATTCAGCATATAAACACATTATCTTCCCCCCCAGTGTGGGACATGACTCCTAGGAATGAGCATCCCTGGCACCAAGGGATTTTTAACAAGCGCCAACTAGTACATCCAAAAAAAGACCTTGACCAAAAGGGGGAAATATTAAATACAAATGAGTTTCTATGGCTAAGATTTCAAAGTGAGCTGGGAAGTCATTCCAGAGGTTACACTTATGCATGTCTTAGCAACATCTCATTGACTGTCACCATAAATAATGCCTCAAACAGTGGGGCTTCTGAGGACTCTAGAGATATCCAGACACTATAAGTAGGACAGACAAGCTCAGGAATTCAGCACCCTGTCAGTGGGCCTTATTCTGGAATTTATGCTCCCAGTGTAACAGACTTAGACTCAATCATAATTTCCCTACACATAGCTCTTATGCCCTTTTTATTTGAAACTATAATTAGCACTATTCTTGTTAAATATATGTCCCAAAGACTTAAAAGCTTCATTCCGTTCTTGTGTCAGTTTAGCCCTGAATCTCAGCAAAGTTGCCTCACCTATTCTCAAGTTCACTGGACTCACCCAGGACAACTAATAAGGAGATAATGATGGACAATGCCCATCCCACAGAACAGTGAGTGTCTGCAACTGCAAGCAAGATAGTTCCATCCATCTGATGCATGGGACCTAAGCCCCTCTCAATTAGAAACAGAGTGGGCATCACAATCCCCAAACCCTCAAGACTGGGAAATAACAATGGACCAAAGTAGACTTATTATTCTATTATAGACTTATTATTATTCCAGCGATGGAAGAACTTTCATCATTGATATAAAGGCAGTGGCCACCAGAGTTTCTGAGGGGAGGGAGAGGGAAGAACAGGTGTAATATAGGGGCATTTTTTGGAAATTGGAATTGGCCTGCATGACATTGCAATGACAGATACAGGCCATTATATATTTTGTCATAACCTACAAAATTGTGCAGGATAGAGTTTAAATTCTAATGTAAACTACAGACCACTGTTAATAGCAATGCTTCAGTATGTGTTCATCAATTGTAACAACTGTATCTCACTAATGAAAGATGTTGTTAATGTGGAAAAGTGCAGGAGGGGGAAGGAGTGGGACATATGGGAATCCCCTATATATTTTTATGTAATATTTATGTAATATAAAGCTTATTTAAAAATAAAAGTAAAAAATGTTAAAAAGAAAAAAAAGAGAGGCTTTTAGGCATCTTTCTTGTCTCTTCTACAAATGTCCCTTGGTCATGGTCTGTGCCAATTAGTGGGTATCTGGCCTATTTCCACCACTTAAACATGGGCAATTTTAAAGAGCAAGAATAAGTTGAACCAAGAATCAAAAAGGAGCTATAACAAAAAGACAATTAACCCAATAAAGCCCTAGGCAAAAGAGAGAAACTGGCCATCACAGTAAACTCACTAACATAATCATTTGTCTAGATATCAGAAAAATTTACAAGTCATACTAAGAAACAGGAAGAAATACCCCAGTCAAAAAATAAAAATAAAAGAAATTAAAACCTCAGACAAGACAAAGAATGTGAAACAACTAATCAATGATGTTCAAACAAATCTCTGAAATCAAATCACACTGTTGAAGGAAAATACGGCTAAAGATGTAAGGATTATTAAGACACTGGGTGAGCATAAAGAAGAATTTGAAAGTGTGTAAAGAAAAGTAACAGAATTTATGGGAATAAAAGACACAATGGATGAGATTAAAAATACATTTGAAGAATACAACAGAAGATTTTACCTGGAAGAAGAAGGAATTAGTGAACTAGAAGACCAGGCATTTGAACTTAAAAAGACAGGACAGAGAAAAGATGGAAAATCTGAGCAGGGTCTCAGGGAACTGAGTAACATGAAGCACACAAATATACACATCATGGGTGTCCCACAAGGAGAAGAGAAGGGAAAGGGGGTAGAAAGAATATTTCAAGAAATAATGGCTGAAAAATTCCAACTCTTATAAATGATATAAATATCCATACCTAAGAAGCACAGTGTAGTCCAAACAGAATAAATCCTAATAGAACTACTCCAAGACACATATTATTCAGTGTCAAATGCCAAAGATTGAGAGTTCTTAAGGCAGAAAGAGAAAAGTGATCCATCAAATACAAGATAAATCCAATAAGACTTCATGCCAATTTCTCATCAGAGACCCAGCAGGTGAAAAGGCAGTGGTATGATATATTTAAGATACTGAGAGAAAAACTGCCAGCCAAGAATTCTTTTTCCAGCAAAACTGCCCTTCAAAAATGAAGGTGAGTTTAAAATAGTCACACATAAACAAAACTGAAAGTTTGTCACCAGGAGACCAGCCCAACAAGAAATACTAAAGGGAGGCCTACTGCCTGAAAGGAAGAGACAGGAAAGATAGGCTTAGAGTATAGTGTAGAAATGAAGATTATTATAAGTGTAACTAAAAGGGTATAAAGAGAGACAAAAGTAAGATATGACATATGAAAGACAAAGGATAATACAGTCAAAGTAAGTGATGCCTTTACAGTAAAACATTGAGTTTTAATGGATTAAACTCCCCAGTCAAAAGACAGACTGACAAAAATGGACTAAAAATATGAGCCATCTATATGCTATCTACAAGAGACTCAGTCACCTTAGTCCCAAGGATAAGGTAGCCTAGAAGTCAAAGGTTGGAAAAAGATATTCCATGCAAATAGTAACCAAAAAAGATTAATATCAGAAAATAGACTTTGAATGCAAAACTGTTATAAGAGGCAAAGGACAGGATATATTAATAAAAGGGACAATCCACCAATAAGAAATAATTATAAATATTTATGCACCATAACGGGGTGCCCAAAATACATGAGCCAAAAACAGGCAAAACTGAAGGGATAAATAGATGAGTCCATAATAGTGCAGTCTTCAACAGACCACACTCATCAATGGATAGAAAATCTAGACAAAGGTCAATAAGGAAACAGAATTTGAATAATATGATAAGTAAACTAGACTCAACAGAATTTATAGGGCTTTACACCCCCAAAAAACAGGATATACATTCTCAAGTTCTCATAGATCCTTCTCCAGGATAGACCACCTTGTTGCATCACAAAACAGGTCTCAATAAGTTTTAAAAGACTGAAATTATACAAAGCACTTTCTATGACCATATGGAATGAAGCTGAAAAGTAATAACAGGTAAATAATGGGAATATTCACAAATATGTGGAGGTTAAACAACACACTTTCAAACAGTCAAAGAAGAAATTGCAAGAGTAATCAGTAAATACCTAGAAATGAAAGAGAAAAAGAACACAACATATCAAACCCTATGGGTTACAGTGAAGACAAAGCTGAGAAGGAAATTAATAGCCCTAAATACCTACATTAAAATGGAGAAGAGCTAAACCAAAGGAAGGACATTCTGTATTCATGGATTGGAAGATGAAATTATCATTAAGATGTAAATCTACCTAAACTGATTTACATATTCAATGGCATCCCTATCAAAATTCCAAAAGCCTTTTTTGCATAAATTGAAAAGGTAATTATCAAATTTATTTTTAAGGGAAAGAGGCCCTGAATAGCCAAAAATATCTTGAAAAAGAAGAACAAAGTTGGGTAACACACTTTGGACTGTAAAGCATATTACAAAGCTACAATGGTCAAAAGCATATGGTAATGGCATCTTTATAGGACAGCTATTTTGATCCTTGGAATCTAATTGAGAGTTCAGAATAGACCCTCACATCTATGGTTAATTGATTTATTTAAAAAGCAGTTTTATTGAAACATATTCACTTACCATACAATCCATCCAAAGTATACAATTAATGTTTTTAGTATAATCACAGTGTTGTGCATTCATCACCAAAAAAATTTTAGACAATTTCATTACTCCAAAAAGAAAAACTCCACACCACTTGGCAGTCACCTTTCAATCCCTGTATCCTTACCAAGTCCTACATAACCACTAAAGTAATTCCACTTATTTGAATAACCTAATCCCACTAATCTTTATAAATTGAATTATATATACATTTTATATAAATGGAGTCATACATGTAGTACATTGTGTCTGTTTTTTTCACATAACATTTTTTTTTTGCCTGATGTTAAGATCTTGTTAACATTACCATACATTTGCTCAGTTTCAGAGAAAAACAGTCTTATATATGCAATACTACACATATTCATTATTTCACCTGAGCTTTCACTATACTATATAGTCCCGTGTTACATTTTAGACCTGTGTTACATTTTTTTGGTTTCTTTCTAGTAAAATACATGGTCTTAGACTTTCCATTTCAACCACTCATACCCATATAATAGCACTGCTAGTTACAAACACTATGATGTGCTTTCAACTTTTCTATTCATTTCCAAAGATTAACACCCATTTTACCAATTCTACACAGATTAATCCTCAAGATTACATTTTCTAAACTGCTTCTATTTTCT
The DNA here is from genome assembly GCA_026826555.1 of Tolypeutes matacus. Classification (NCBI taxonomy): domain Eukaryota; kingdom Metazoa; phylum Chordata; class Mammalia; order Cingulata; family Chlamyphoridae; genus Tolypeutes; species Tolypeutes matacus. The sequence goes on from JAKSZT010054399.1 coordinate 18,310,333, forward strand.
GGTGACCAATATTCTAGTTATTAACTCCATGGTCTACGCAATATATTTAGTTCATAAAAGTACAATCATACAGTATTCGTATCTTTGTGCCTGGCTTGCTTCACTCAACATAATGTCCTCCAAGCTCATCCATGTTGTCATATACTTCATGATTTCATTTCAACTTACAGTTGACTAATATTCCATTGTGTGTATATACCATTCTGTTTATCCATTCTTCGGTTGATGGAAGCTTGGGTTGTTTCCATTTTTTAGCAATTGTGGATAATGCCACCATGAACATCAGGATGCAGATGTCTGTTCGGAATTACTGCTCTCAGTTTTTCTTGGTTATATGAGACTATTCAAATTTTCTGTCCATTATTTAGTCCGGTCTTTTGTCTTTTTATTGCTGAGTTGTAGCATCTCTTTATGTATCATTGATATTAAATGCTTATTGAATGTGATTTCCAAATATTTTCTCACATTGAGTCAGCTATCTTTTCACACTTTTGACAAAGTCCTTTGAGGTGCAAAAGTGTTTAATTTTGAAGAGGTCACATTCATCAAATTTTTCTTTTGTTGCTCGTGATCTGGGTGTTAGGTCCAAGAAACTACCACCTACCACAGAATCTTTCAGATGTTTTCCTAAATTTTCCTCTAATCATTTATTTTTAATTGTTTTTTTAATAATATATTTTTATTACAGAATTTGTGAACTTAGAAAACAATCATGCCCATGTGTGGAATTCCCATCCAATACTCCTTCATCAACACATCTCATGGCTGTGGAACATTTGTTACAGATTATGAGATAGTATCATCAGACTATTACCACTATGGTCCATTGCATACATTTGGCATATTTTTCCATATCCCCCATTATTAGCACAGCACATCTCTGGAACTGATGCAACAATATTACAGTATTGCTGATAACTATACATAGCTTACATTAATTGTATTTTTCCCATACTTCTCCACATTTCCACCACCTTGCAATAGTAACTAGTATATCCATTAGAGTTCACAGAAGGGCATGTGCGCATTTGTACTATTAACCACAATTCTCATCCACCTCTGGGTTCACCATATTGTTCAGTCCCTATATTATTCTCTTTCTTTCAATTAATGTTTACATCCTTAAACTACCCTCAACCACAATCCCATTTATAGACCAGCTGCTACTCACTATAATACTTTACCATCAACTCTAGCAATTCCACACTTAATTCCACAGTTTAATTAAAACTTCTACATACATTAAGCATTAGTATTGTTTGCAGTCCTGTTCTTATCTCCTAAGAACCTATACTATAGGTTTTAAATCCATGCATTTATTCTCCGTATTTAGTTCATATTTGTGCAACTATGCAATGTTTGTCCTTTTATATGTGCCTTATTTCACTTAGCATAATGTATTCAAAGTTCATCCATCTTATGTGTCCCAATTTCATTTCTTCTTACTACAGCATAGTATTCCACTGTATGTATGTACCACATTTTATTTATCCATTCATTGGTTGATGGACATGGGTTGTTTCCATCTTTTGGCAATTGTGAATAACGCTGCTATAAATATCAGAGTGCAAATGTCTGTTCACATCACAGTTTTCAGTTATTCTGGATATATTTCCAGTAGAGGAATTGCTGGATCATATGGCAGTTCTATATTGAGCTTCCTGAGAAATCACCAGACTGTCTTCTACAGAGGTTGCACCATTTTACAATCCCACAAATAGTGAATGAGTGTTCCTTTTTCTTGACATTCTCCCCAACACTTATTGTTTTCTGGTTTTTTTTAATAATGGCCATTCTTTGCAGGTGAGATGATATCTCATTGTGAGTTAGATTGGCATTTCCCTAATAGTTAGTGATATTGAACATTTTTTCACATGCTTTTGGTTATTTGTATTTCCTTTTTGGAGAAATTACTAAGTCCCTTGACCATTTTTAAATTGGATTGCTTACTTTTTTATTGCTAAGTTGTATAATCTTTTTATATAAAAAGGAAATAAAATTCTTATCAGATATATGGTTTCCAACTATTTCTCCCAATGAGTGGGCTGCCTTTTCACCTTCTTGATGAAGTCCTTTGAATCACAAAAGTGTTTAAGTTTGAGGAGGTCCTGTTTATCCATGTTTTTTTCATTGTTCATGCTTTTGGTGTTAGGTTTAAGAATACACAGAAACAGCAAGAGTGCCATAGACACAGAAGAGGAGAGAACTTTAATCCTGTGGCCATGAGAAGAGAGATGAGCCCTAGGCCAGCCTACAGCTGAGATTGGAAGAATCTAGGCCCATGGAGCCTTTCTTAGAAAAAAGGAAGGAGAAAACAGGGCTGCCATCTTACTTCAACAGGTGCCAAATGACTTGGTTGAGAAACAACCTTGAGGGCCTTGTAACTGTAAGCTTTTACCCCAAATAAATACCCTTTATAAAAGCCAACAGATTTCTGGTACTTTGCATCAGCACCTCTTTGGCTAACTAATACAGTATTGCAAGCTGGGGAGGCTTAAGTTGCCCATGTTGCACTGGGAACTGATGAAGCTTCTCCCACCTTTCTCATCTGCCACAGGTAGGGACACAGTCACAGCCATGTACAATAATCCGAGTCGTGCAGGCCAATGCTGTCTGTAGTTGCCCAGAGACTGATACAGCTTCACTCTCCTTCTTCCCCGGCCTGGGACGGGGATGGAGCTGCAGGTGTGGGCAGCAATCTATGCCGTGCAAGTCCAAAATGACCACAGTTGCCCAGGTAGACTGTCGTAAAACCAGACCCTCTCCTCCCCTGCTAGGGGTGGGGATGGACCAATCTAAATCGTGTGGGCCAAAGGTGGATGCAGTTGACCTGAGAGGCTGAGTACTGTCCATTCTGCCCTTTGGGGTTGGGGATGGATCCACAGGCATCCAACAGTTCAGGCCTTGTTGGCTGAAAGTACCTGCCATTGCTTGGAGAGGCAAAGGAAATACCAGCTCCTTTCTATCCTATTGTGGGTCCCAACAGTAGTCTGTGCAGGCTGAAAGTGCCTGCTGTTGCCCAGAAAGACTGAGGAAACACAGCTCCCCTCCTATCCTACTTGGGAGCAAGGATGGAGCTATAAGTGTCTGACTATTCAGTCTGTGTGGGCCAAAAGCACCTACAGTTACCAGAGAGGCTTGGGAAACATTGTCCCCCTTTTGTCCTATCAAGGGTGGGGGTGGTGCCACAGTTGCCCAACAGTTGTGTTCACGTAGGCCAAAAGCACCTGCATTTTCCCCAAGAGGCTGAGGAAACACCAGCCCCCTCCTATCCTATGGGGGGATCAAGGGTGGAGAATGAATTGAAGGCACTCAACAAACCAGTTTGAGTGGACCAAAAGTGCCTGCAGTTGCCTGGCGAGGCTGAGGAAACACAGCTCCCCTCTTATCCTATTGGGGACCGGGCTTGGGGCTACAGGTGTCAGAATATCCAGTCAGTGTGGGCTGAAAGTGTCTGCAGTTGCCCAGTGAGGCTGAAGAAACACCAGCCCACTCCTATCCTATGGAGGTGAAGGGGAGATGGAATTGAAGGCGTTCAACAAACCAGTTCGTGTGGGCTGAATGTTCCTGCAGTTGGCCAAAGAAGCCAAGGAAACACAGACCCTCTCTTATCCAACTGAGGTGCAGGGATGGAGCCCCAGGTGGTCTATTCAGTCTGTGCCAGCCAAAAGTGCCCAGCTGTCCAGGGAGCCTGGTACAGGTCCCCCCAGCTTCTTCCTTGCTGAATGAGGGGCTGGGGCCTAGGCTAGGACTGCAATCCAATCTTGGTGGAAAGAAGCCAGTCCCTACCGTTGCTGTGATTTTTAATTAGCCCTGCTTCCCCTCATGCTGGGGGCAGAGTTAAAATCACAGGTATTGGCTCCTTTACAACTTGGACAGGTATGTTATGGATATTCAGTTCTCCTAGCACCATTTGTTAAAGAGACTGTTTTGTCCAGGTAATATGGATTTGGCAGGTTTGTTAAAAACCTGTTGGCCACAGAGGTGAGGGGTTATTTCTGGGCACTCAATCTATAATGTTCTTTGTGTGTGTGTGTGTTTTTTAAGATTTATTTATTTATTTCTCCCCTTCCGCCCTCGTTGGTTTGAGCTCAATGTCTGCTCTCTGTGTGCTCTTCTGTGTCTGCTTGTCTCCTTTTTAGGCGGCACTGGGGACGGATCCTGGGACCTTCCGGAGTGGAGATAGGCACTGAATCTCTGGCGCCACCTCAGTCCCCTGGTCTGCCGCATCTCCTAGTGTCTCCATTCTGTGTCTCTTTTTGTTGTTTCATCTTGCTGCACCAGCTCTCTGTGCGGGCTAGCACTCTGCGGGGGCCAGCACTCCGCATGGGCCAGCTCTCCGATCAGGCCAGCTCATCATGCGGGCCAGCTTGCTTTTCACCAGGAGGCCCCAGGAATCAAACCCTGGACCTCCCATATAGTACACAGGAGTCCAATCACTTGAGCCACATCCGCTTCCCTCTATGCTGTTTGGGCACTGTAGTTCTGTAACATGTTTTAAGATCAGGCAGTGAAAGTCTTTCCCCATTACTCTTCTGTTCTAGGATGCTTTTGGCTATTTGGGTGCACTTTCACCTCCAAACAAATTTGGCAATTGCCTTTTCTATTTGTATAAAGTAGGCTGTTGGAATTTTGATTGGAATTGCATTGAATCTATAAATCAGTTTGGGTAGGATTGACATCTTCATGATATTTAGTCTTCCAATCTACTAACACAGAATGTCTTTCCACTTGTTTAAGTCTTCTTTGGTTTCTTTTAGGATTGTTTTGTAGTTTTCTGAATACAGGTCCTATACATCTTTGCTTAAATTGATTCCCAGGTATTTAAGTCTTTTTGTTACTATTGTAAATGGAATTTTTTTCTTGATTTCCTCTTCAGATTGTTCAATACTATTACAGAAACATTACTGAATTTTGCATCTATCCTGCCATTTTGCTGAACTCATTTATTAGCTCAAGTAGCTTTGTCATAGACATTTAAGAATTTTCTAAATAGAGGATTACGTCATCCGTGAATAGTGTTACTTCTTTTCCTATTTGGATGTCTTTTTTTTTCTTGTCTAATTGCTGTAGCTAGAAATTTTAGGACAATATTGAATAACAATGGTGACAGTGGGCATCCATTTTAGAGGGAAAGCTTTCAACTTTTCCCCATCTAGTATGATGTAGGCTATGGATGTTTCATATATGCCCTTAATCATATCAAGGAATATTCCTTTGATTCCTATCTTTCTAATTGTTTTTATCAACAAAGGATGCTGGATTGTATCAAATGCCTTTGTGCATCAATCGAGATGATCATGTGTTACTTTTCTTCATTTTGTTAATGTGGTATATTACATTAATTGATTTCCTTAAGTTGAACCACTCTTGCACACCAGGAATAAATCCCACTTAGTTATGCTGTATAATCCTTTTTGATATGCTGTTGGATTCTATTTGCAAGTATTTTTTTTGAGAATTTTTGTACTTATATTCGTGACAGATATCAGTCTGTTATTTTCTTTTCTTGTTGTATATCTTTATCTTGCTTTGGTATTTGGGTGATGTACTTTTCATAAAATGTGTTGAGAAATTTTTCCCTCTTCAATTTCTTGGAAGAGTTTAAATAGGATTCGTGTCAATTCTTCTCGAAAATCTTGGTAGAATTCACCTGTGAATTCATCTGGTCCTGGACTTTTGCTGGGAGACTTTTTATGATGGTTTCAATCTCTTTAAAAGTGATTGGTTTGTTGAGTTCCTGTATTTCTTGTAGAGTCAATGTAGGTTGTGCATTTCTAGGAATTTATCCGTTTCATCTAGGTTGCCTAGTTTGTTGGCATACAGTTTCTCATAATATCCTCTTATGATCCTTTTTCTTTCTGTGGGGTCAGTCATAATGTTCCCCTTTTCATTTCTGATTTTATTTATCTGCATCTTCTTTTTTTGATTTGTCTAGCTAAGAGTTTGTCAAAACTTAAAGAACCAGCTTTTGATTTTGTTGATTTCCTCTTTTTTGTTCTTAATTTCATTTATTTCTGCTCTAATCTTTAATTCTTTCCTTCTTGCTTTGGGATTAGTTTGTTCTTTTTCTAGATTCTCTAGTTGTCAGTTCTTTGATTTTAGCTCCTCCTTCTTTTTAAATGTAAGTGTTTAGGGCTATAAATTTCCCTCTCTGCAATGCCATCATTGTATCCCATGAGTTTTGATGAGTAATGTTCTTGTTTTCATTTGTCTCAAAGTATTTACTAATTTATAATTTCTTCTGTGATCCACTGATTGTTTAGGAGTATGTTGTTTAGCTTCCACATATTTGCGAATTTTTCCTTTTTGGACTACTGATTTCCAGTTTCATTCCATTATGATCTGAGAAGGTGCTTTGTATAATTTCAACCATTTTATATTTATTGTGACCCACCATGTGGTCTATACTGGAGAAAGATCCATGAGCACTTGAGAAGAAATGTATAACCTGCTGATTAGGTATGCAACATTCCATCAACGACTGTCTGGTATAGCTCATTTATCATATTGTACAAGTTCTCTGTATCCTTGTTTCACTTGTCTAGTTGTTCTATCTAACGATGTGAGTAGTGTGATGAAGTCTCCAACTATTATTGTAGAGATTTCTATTTCTCCCTTCAGTTTTGCCAAAGTTTGCCTCAATGTATTTTAGAGCACCCTGGTTAAGTGAATAGATATTTATGAATGTTACTTCTTGTTGGACTGTCCCTTTTATTAATATATAATGTCCTTCTGCATATCATAACTATTTTGCACTTAAAGTCTGTTTTGTCTGATATTAGTATAGCTAGCCCTACTTATTTATTTATTTATTTTTTTGTGGTTACTGTTGTGTGGAATATCTTTTTCCAACCGTTCACTTTCAGCTGATTTGTATCCCTGAGTCTAAGGCGAGTCTCTTTAGGCAGGATATGGATAGCTCATGTGTCTTTTTTTTTTTTATTTTTTTAATCCATTCTGTCAGTCTGTATCTTTTGATTGGGGAGTTTAATCCATTAACTTTCAATGATATCACTCTAAATGCACTGTTTACTTCCACCATTTTGTTCCTTGGCTCTTATGTCATATCTTATTTTCGTCTGTCTTTTTTACTTATTTGGTTATCCTTTCTGATAATCTTGCCTTCTACACTCTCCTCCAAGACTCTCTGCTGTATTTATCTTTCAGGCTGTAAGGTAAGGCTCCCTTTGATACTTCCTGAAAAGGCAGGTTCTTTTTTTAACCAACTCTCTTAGTTTCTGTTTATTTGTGAATATTTTTAACTCACCTTCATATTTAAAGGACAATTTTGCTGGATAAAGAACTCTTGGCTGGCATTTTTTCTCTTTCAGTATCTTAATTATATCATACCACTGTCTTCTAGCCTCCATGGTTTCTGATGAGAAATCAGCGCTGAGTCCTACTGGGCTTCCCTTGCATGTGACAGTTTGCTTTCCCCCTATTGCTCTAAGATTTTTCTCTTTATTTTTGTCATCTGACATTCTGAGTAGTATGGGTCTTAGAGAAGGTCTTAATACCCCAAATTCAGAGTAGGTCTTAATACTCCAAATTCTGATTGGGGTACACTGTGATCCTTGGATATGTAAATTCAATTCTTTCATGAGAGTTGGAAAACTTTCCATCACTATTTCCTCAAATGCTCTTTCTGCCCTTTTCCTTCTCTTTCTGGAACCCCCATGACACATATGTCGTTGCACTTCATGCTATCATTCAGCTCCCTGAGCTCTGCTGAATTTTTTCAATTCTTTTCTCTCTTAAATTCCAGCTGTTCTGTGTTCTGCATCATTTATTCATTCTTCTATCATTTTGAGTCTGCTATTATATGCCTCTAATGTGTTTTTGATCTATTGTGTCTTTCATTCTCATAAACTCTATTATTTTTCTATTCAGGTTTTCAAACTTTTCTTCATGCTTGCCCAGTGTCTTCTTGATTTCCTTTATCTTTTTAGCCATATTGTCTTTCATTAATTTGATTTGGGAGATTTGTATGAACTTCATTGATTAGTTTTCTAAGATCCTGTGTCTCATCTGGGGCTTTGATATATCCTTTGCTTGGGCATTTTCTTCCACTTTCTTAGTAGGGCTTGTAATTTTTTGCTGCTGTCTGGGCATCTGATTATGATGGTGAGTTTTTTCTGATGCTCAACTTCTCTCTTTTGTAGGTAATTTGTGGTGGGAGGCTATGTGTTACTGACATTCTTTGACTCTTGGTTCAACTTTTTCTAAGTCCTTAGGATTGCCCTAGTTAGTTGCTAAAATCTGTGCCATGGACCCAAAATGGATTGCAGAGCTGCTTCCATGGGTTTTAGGGAGGGTAGCTGTAAAGGCAGCAAAAAAGCCTCTTATTTAATTACTTTTAATTTCCTCAAAGGCACTTCCACCAGCAGATGGTGCTATTCAGCAGCCCTCAGTTCAAAGCCTAGTCCAACTGTGTTCGCTGCAACACCAATTGCAACAATGTGACAGAGGATCTATACCCAAGACTATTCAGAGCCTTGCAAATCAAACTTTCTCAGAGGCTGTTCTCCAACCTTTGCTGGCAGCCCACCTTTTCCTGGGTAGGAAATAATTCCACTCTCCTCTGCATCCTCAACAACAGACCTGGTCAGTAGGGAGCGTGATTGACAGGGTCAGATCTCTTTAGTCCTGTGCCAACTCCCAAGGCAAACAGTGGTGCAGCCCCACACAGTCAAGAAGTGCTTGAGGGACACAGAGCAAATTTGTTGGGCAATGGGCAACAACAGATTACAAGACAAAGAAACAAATTATGCCTCATCCTGAGATCAAGAGAAATGTTCAGAAACCCTCAATGTAGAATATCAGACTTTGGGTATACCAGCCAACTTTAGGGAAAAAAAATCCTCAATATCCTCAAAGAGCTAAGAGAAAACACAGAGAAAGAACTTAAAGGTATTAGGAAAACGAAGAATGATAATCTTAAAAAGGAAATACAAAGAAATCCTGGAGCTGAAGCCCACAATGACTGAAATAAGAAATTTCTTAGATAATATCACCAGGAAATTAGAGCTCAACTAAGGAAGAATTAATGAACTAGAAGGTAACACAAACTGAAATGATTCAGGCTGAGGAGCAGAAAGAAAAATGAATGAGAAAAGTGAACCGTGTCTAGGTGACATGTGGACAACATCAAGCCTCCAATATTCACATTATGGGAGCCCCAGAAGGAGAAAGAGAGAAAGGAGAAGGAATATTTGAAGAAAAAATACAGAAAACTTCTCAAATTTAACAAAGGACATGAATATATATCTTTAAGAAACATAACAAACACAAAATGGAATAAACTTGAAGAGCACCATGGTCTTCAAGGCCAAACTGTTGAATGCCAAGGGCAAAGACAGAGTTCTGAAAGGTGCAAGATAAAAGCAATGTGTTATGTACAAGGGATTCCCAATGAGCTAATTTCTCATCAGAAACTATGGAAGATAAGAAGGTAATGGGAGGAGATATTTAAAGGGCTGAAAGAAAATGATTGCCAGGCAAGAATTTTTTATCTGGTGACAGTCTTTCAAAAAGATTAAAATATTCCCACATAAACAAAGGCCTGAGGGAGTTTGTCACTACTATAATGGACCTCCAGTGGACACTATAAAGGGAATTCCTCAGACTAAAAGGAAAAGATACTAGACAGTGGATCAAAGAGGCACAAAGAAATAAAGATCTTTGGTAAGGAAATCATATCAATAATAAATACAGTAGTACTATTATATTTTATTTTGACATGTAACTCTACTTTGTCCCCCTTAGAGGTTCAAAATGCAAATGCCTAAGTAATTTATGTTTTGGATGTACAATAAATATATGATTTGTAACAAAAACAACTAAAGCTAGTTGACAGAGGAGAATGGGAACATTGTATATACTATGGAATTTACATTAGAAAAAAATCAAACATGGAAATCACAAATAAAATACCTGAAAAAATATATACAGGACAACCAGCAAGATGGTGGCAGAGTAAGGTGTTCCAAGAGTCAGCTTGTGCTACAGGGCAATTAGTGATCACCCAAAGCTATATAAAACATCTGAACGGGAGCTCCAGGAGACCCGAAGAGCATTCTGCAAAAGTAGATTACCCATCTGCAGAGAAGATTTGCAAGCAGAGCACTCCACGCCGTGGAGGCCAATGCCCATCTTCCATGGATGGCACAAGCTGCTTTGGGAGCTATTCCATGGCTGACATTGGAAGCTCCATTTCCCAAAAACAGGGGAGAAAGAGATAGTTGGACACCAACATCAGCTACTGATTAGTAAATTCCATGGGCCAAAGTATAATCCTAAGAACAGCTAAAGTTTGAACCAGTCAAGTCAGAAAGAGGCCAGTAGTTGCCATTTTAACTCCACCCCCAGCATGAGGGGAAACGGGACAGACTGAAAATCACAGTGTTGATAGGGACTGGCTTCTTTCCACCCACATCGGCTTACAGCTCTAGCATAGATCCCAGCCCCACTTCCGGCAGGGAGGATGCTAGCAGGACCTGTGCCAGCTTCTCCAAGAAAATATAAGCCACACCATAGAGGCTGGTGATCATCTTATGCTGGCGGTGCAAGACGCTTCAGGAGCTATTCTGGGGCTGGAGTTGGAAGCTCTAACTTCCAAAAAATGGGGAGGAAGAGGCAGTTAGCCACCAACTTCAGCTACTGATTAGTAAATTCAGCTGGCTAGAGTGTAAAGAACAGCTAAAGTTTGAAACGTTGAAGTTGGAAAGAGGCTGGTAGCCCCAATTTTGACTCTGCTCCTGGTATGAGGAGAAGCAGGGCTGACTGAAAATCACAATGATGGTAAGGTCCAGTTTTTTCACCCAGATCAGACTGCAGCCCTAGCCTAGGCTTCAGCCCCACCTCTGGCTGGGAGGAACCTGGCAAGACCTACACCATCCTCTCCGGGTAACTGCAGATACATTGGGCCGGCACAGACTGAATAGCTGGAATTCACCAGGGTGACTGCAGTCATTTTGGATCCACACAGAATAGATTGCTGCCAACACCTGTAACTCCATCCCTACCCCAGGCAGGGGAGGAAGGTGCCTGAAGTTTTATCAGTCTCTCTGGACAACTACAGTCTAGGCCTCCACAATTTGGATTATTACACATGGCTGTGGATCTGTCCCTACCCCTGACAAAGGAGAAAGATGGGAGAAGCTTCATCAGTCCCTGGAGCAATGTGAGCAGCTTGAGCCTCCACAGGTTACAGCACCTTGGCTTCTACTACACAAACAGCAAGGGAGAAAGGGCAAGAAATCCCTAAACTAAAGAGAGAAATTGCACCTAGAATAAATACATCTAGTAAGCCAGATGCCAAGGGACCAACAAAAAATTACATCCATACCAAGAAACAAGAAGATACAGCCCAGTTAAAGGAACAAGATAAGCCTCCAGGTGACATAAAGGAACTGAGACAATCACAGATGTTCAAGCAAATCTCCTTAATAAATTCAATGACATGGCTAAAGAGATTAAGGATATTAAGACGACACTGAATAAGCACAAAGAAGAATTTGAAAGCATATATAGGGAAGCGGATGTGGCTCAAGCGACTTAGCTCCCACCTACCACATGGGAGGTCTGTGGTTCAGTTCCTGGTGCCTCCGTAAGACAGCAAGCTGGCATGACAGGCAGGCGAAGCAAACTGACACAACAAGATAACACAGCAAGAGACACTAGAGGAAGAACCTAACGAGAGACACAACAAAGCACTGGAGCAGAGGTTCCCAATGCCTCCTAAAGAAATTGAGCAAGACAGCGAGCTGACGCAACAGGCAGGCATGGCAAGCTGACACAACAAGACGATGCAAAAAGAGACACAAAAAGAAGAAAAAAACACAATGAGAGACACAACAAAAGCAGGGAATGGAGGTGGCTCAAGTGATTAGATGTCTCCCTCCCACATTGGAGGTCCCCAGTTCAGTTCCCGGTGCCTCCTTAAGAAACAAGGAAGACAACAGACACAGCAAGTGCAAACAACGAGCCAGTGGGGAGAAATAATTAAATAAAATTAAATCTTAAAAAAAAAAAAAACATACATAGGAAAATAGCAGATCTTATGGGAATGAGTGGAGCAATAAATGAAATTAAAAATACACTGGAATCATATAGCATCAGATTAGAGGAGGCAGAAGAAAGGATTGGTGAGGTTGAAGACATGGCCTCCGAAAGCAAACATACCAAAGAACAGAAGAAGAAAACAATGGAAAAAACTAGACAAGTTCTCAGGGAAATAAACAACAACAAAAGACATGCAAACAAAGGTGTCATGGGTGTCCCAGAAGAAGGAGAGAAGGGAAAAGGGGCAGAAGGAATATTTGAAGAAATAATGGTAGAAAATTTCCCAACACTACTGAACAACACATATCTGTGTCCAAGAAACACGATGTATTCCCATCCAAATAAAGCCAAATACACCAACACTGAGATACATACTACTCAGAATGTCAAATGCCAAAGACAAAAGGGAATTCTGAGATCAGGAAGAGAAAAGCAATGTATAACATATAAGGGATACCCAATAAGATTAAGTGTTGATTTCTCATCAGAAACCATGGAGGCAAGAAGGCAGTGGTAGGACATATGTATGATACTGCAAGAGAAAAACTGCCAGCCAAGAATCTTATATCAAGCAAGACTGTCTTTCAAAAACAAGGGTGAGTTTAGAATATTCACAGATAAACAGAAACTGAGGGAGTTTATAACCACAAGACCAGCTTTGCAGGAATTACTAAAGGATGTGCTACAGTCTGAAAAGAAAAGAGACTTAGAAGAATCTAGAAATGAAGATTATATCAGTAAAAATAAGTAAAACACCCAAAAGAAAATATGACAGATAAAACCCAAAGGTCAAAATGGGTGAAATAAGAACTGCCTTTACAGTAATAACATTGAATGTTAATGGATTAAACTCCCCAATCAAAAGACAAAGACTAGCAGAATGGATAAGAAAATATGAGCCACCTATATGCTTTCTGCAAGAGACTCATCTTTGACCTAAGGATACCAAAAGATTGAAAGTGAAAGGCTGGAAAAATATATTCAATGGATATATTAGCCAAAAAACAAAGAAGAAAAAAAAAAAGCCAGAGTAGCTATACTTATATTAGATGAAACAGACTTTAAAAGACACTAGTATTAATATCCAGGATATATAAGAAGATGTTACAACTTGACAATAAAAAGACAAATGGACCAATTAAAATATGGGCAAAAGACTTCAACAGACATTTCTCCAAAGAAGAAATACAAATGAAAAAAACACACATGAAGAAACGCTCAACATCACTCATGATTAGGGAAATGCAAATCAAAACTACAATGAGATATCATTTCACACCTCTCAGAATGGCCACTATTAAAAAAGACAGAGAACTACAAGTGTTGGAGAGGATGTGGAGAGACAGGAACACTTCTTCACTGTTGGTGGGAATGCAGAATGGTACAGCCACTGTGGAGGACTGTTTGACAGTTCTTAAAGAAGTTGAATATAGACTTGCCATGTGACCCGGCAATACCACTACTGGGTATATATGCAGAAGAACTGAGAGCAATGACACCGGTAGACATTTGCACAGCGATGTTCGTAGAAACATTATTCACGATTGCCAAAAGTTGGAAACAACCCTGGTGTCCATCAACAGACGAATGGGATAAACAAATTGTGGTCTATTCACATGATGGAATATTATGCAGTTGTAAGAAGAAATGAAGTCATAAAGCATATGACAACATGGATGAACCTGGAGGACATTATGTTGAGTGAAGCAAGCCAGACACAAAAGGACAAATACTGTATGAATGCGTTACTATGAACCAAATATATTGTGTAACATATTGTTTGATTCAAAAAAATTTATATGTATCCAGTACATTTAATTGAGAAATGTATTATTTATTCATCTGTGTTTACTTTTTAGTTTTTAATTATTTGTACTTTCAATTATTAAACGTACAAAATTAAAAAAAAAAAAAAAAAAAAAAAAGACACCAGTAATACACAATCTGAGGTGGAAGTTAGGATTCTTTTAGTGACTAAAAGAATCAAATATTTAGGAGTAAGCTTAACCAAGGATATAAAACACTTGTATTCAGAAAACTACAACGCATTGTTAAAAGAAATTTAAAAAGACCTAAATTATTGGAAGAACATACCATGCTCTTGGATTGGAAGACTAAATATCATTAAGATGTCAATTTACCCAAGTTGATATATTCAATGCAATCCCAATAAAAATTCTACTAGCATTTTTAAAAATAAATGGAAAACATGATTTTCAAATTTATTTGGAAGGGTAAGGGTCCTGAATAGCCAGAAACATCTTAAAAAGGAAAAGTGAAGTTAGAGGACTCTCACTTCTGGACTTTAAATCATTTTACCTAAAGTGGTAAAAACAGCATCGTAGTGGCATAAATATAGACACATAGACCAATGGAACCAAACTGATGGTTCAAAAACAAACCCTCATATCTATGGTCAAGTGATTTTTGACAAGCCTGTCAAACCCGCCCAGCTTAGGCAGAGCAGCCCATTCAACAAGAGGTATGGAGAGAACTGGATATCTATAGCCAAAAGAAAGAAAGAAAACCCCTATCTCACAACTTATACAAAAATTAACTCAAAATGGATCAAAGACTTAAATATAAAAGCAAGAACCATAAAGCTTCTAGAAGAAAATGTAGGAAAACATCTTCACGACCTTATGGTACATGGTGGATTCTTAAAAGAGATAAGAGAAGGGCTGAGATGGACTATTGATGCTTAATGTATATAGAAGTTTTAATTAACCTTACTGTAAAAGTGTGGAAATGTATAGAGTTGATGCTAACACATTATGGTGAGTAACAGCTGGTTTATAAATGGGAATGTGGCTGGAAAGGGTAGTCTAGGGATGCAAACGCTAACTGAAAGAAAGCTAGAGAATAATCTTGGGACTGAGTAACACAGTAAACCCAAAAGTGGATGAGAATTGTGGTTGATGGTACAGATGCATGAGTGTCCTTTATGAGCTAGAGCAGATGTACATCACCATTGCAGGGTGGTGGGAATGTAGAAAAGCATGGGAAAAATACAACTGGAGTGACCTATGGACTGTGGTTAACAGCAATATTGTAAAATGCATGCAACTATGCCAAAGATGTACTGTGTTGATAATGGGGGAGTATGGAAAAAGTGTGCCAAATGAACACTGTGGACCATGGTTTGTGGTAATAGTCTGATGATATTATCTCACTATCTGTAACAAATATTCCACTATGGCATGGTATGTTGATGGAGGGGTGTTATATGTGAATTCCACACAAGTGCTTGATTGTTTTTTTTTTTAAGTACACTTCTGTAATAAAGAGATATTTAAAAAAATAATAATACGGTGGGTTGGGGGAAAAATACACCAAATGTAATAAGATATGGACTATAGTTAGTAATAAGATTTTGATGATACTTTTTCATAATTTGTTAACAAATGTCTCACAACAATGCAAGGTGTTGGTGGTGGGTTGATGTATGGGACTCCTGTATGATGTTATGCATGTTTGCTTTGTAAGTCCACAACTTTTACTATATACTTATTGTTTATGTATGTTCATATATAAATGATATAAAAATAATAATAAGAGGGTGGGTTGGGGGAAGACTATACCTAATGTAAGTTACTTTGGTTAGTAGTAATATTTTGAGGATGCTCTTTCATCATTAGTTAAAAACGTTTCACAAAATTGCAAGGTATTCATGGTAGGGTGAGGTATGAGAGCCTTTTATGTTGTTATGTATGTTTGTTTTGTAAGTTCACAACTTTTACTATACACTTATTGTTTATGTATGTTTATGTATGAGTGATACACTTCAATAAATTAAAAAATATATATACACACACAAAGGGAAATGAGGAAGGACTCGACACTGTATAACACAAAAAAATCAAATAAATATAAAAGTAGGCATTAATAGAGGAATTGAAGATCAAAAAATCAATAGGACTTACAAGCACAAAATAGCAAAATGGGAGAAAAAAGTTCTGTATTAGTAGTGACTTTAAACGTAAATGGTTTAGGGGAAACGGATGTGGCTCAAGTCACTGGGCTCCTATCTACCATATAAGAGGTCCAGGGTTCAATTCCCGTGGCCTCCTGGTGAAAGGCAAGTTGGCCCACACAGAGTGCTGGCCCGCGTGGAATGCTGGCCTGTGCAAGAGTGCTGGCCCGTGCAGGAGTGCTGGCCTGCATGGAGTGCTGGCCCGTGCGGAGAGCTAGTGCAGCAAGATGACACAACAAAAAGAGGCAGAGGAGAGACAATAAGAGACTGTAGCGGACCAGGGAGCTGAGGTGGCACAAGAGATTGAGTGCTTCTCTCCCACTCCGGGAGGCCCCAGGATTGGTTCCCGGTGCTGCCTAAAGAGAAGACAAGCAGACACAGAAGAACACACAGAGAGCATACAGCAAGCACAAAACAACGGGGGTGGGGTGGTGGGGGTGGTGGGGGATAAATAAAAAAATAAATCTTAAAAAAAAAAAAAGTAAATGGTTTACTCACCAGACAAAAGGCTTATATAGGCAGAGTAGATTTTTTTTTTAAATGACCCAAATATATAGAGTTTACAAAAAATTCACCTTAAATTCAAAGACACAGAAGGTTGAAAATGAAAAGGATGGAAAAAATATTCCATGCAAATAGTAACCAAAGGAGAGTTTAGCAGCTACACTAACATTAGATAAAATAGACTTTAAGTCAAAAACTCTTATGAGGACTAATAAGGATAGTTTATACTGAAAAGCAGGCAATAAACAAGAAGATATAATAATCATAAATATTTGAACCTAACAGCAGAAGCATAATGTATTTGAAGCAAATACTGAGAGATCTGAAAGTAGTTCTACATTAATAGTAGACTTCAATACACTGCTTTCAATAAAGGATAGAACATATACCCAAAAGATCAATAAGGAAACAAAAGATTTGAGTGATACTATAAAATAACTAGTCCTAAAAGACAGAAATAAAACAATTCGCCCAGCAACAGCAGAATAAACATTCTACTCTAGTGAACATGGCCATTATCCATGATAGAGTACAGATCTCAATAAATTAAAAATATTGAATTAATTTATTTTCTCAAACCACAACAGAAAGAAGCTAGAAAGGCACCAGGAAAATAAACATATTACTTAAGAATTTGTTTACTTCAAAAGTATGTGGAAGTAAACAAATTCTTAAATAACCAAGAGTTCAAGAAGAAATCACAAGGGGAATTAGGATATATCTTGAGGTGATTGAAAAAGAAAACACAAATTACCAAAATACATAAGATATGTCAAAGACATGCAAAATATTGAAGAGGGAACACTTGCTATCTCATTCTAGGAGGCCAACATCACCCTAATACCAAAGTCAGATAAAGATACCACAAGAAAAGAAACTTACAGAGCATATCCTCCTTATGGATATAGTGAAAAAAATCTTTAACAAATTACTAGCAAACTGAATCAAATAGCATATTAAAAGAATTATAATATATCCAGAAAAACTGAGAGCAGAGACACGAACAGACATCTGCACACCATTGTTCAAAGCAGTATTATTCACAATTGCCAGAAGCTGGAAACAACCTAGGTGTCCATCAACTGATGAATGGATAAACAAATTGTGGTATATACACACAATGGATTACTATGCAGCAGTAAGAAGAAATGAAGTCGTGAAGCATCTGACAACATGGATGACCCCAGAGGACGTTATGTTGGGTGAAGCAAGCCAGACACAAAAGGACAAATACTGTATGACTGCACTATTATGAACTAAATATACTGTGTAAACTCATTAATTCATGGAGTTAATAATTATAGGTCACCAGAAAAGAATGATGTTAGAGAGTGGAAAGCTGAAGTTTAATATGCGCAGCATTGGTAAAAAGGTTTTTTGTAAATCTTTGGGAATGAATAGAAATGGTGAAAGCATATCATGGTGTTTGTACCTAGCAGTGCTATTGATAAGTATGACTGTGGCTTAAAAGGAAAGTCTACAGTCATGTATATTACAAGAAGGAAAGTGACAAACTGCAACATGGTACTGTAAATGACAGTAAAACCTCATGTAAAACACAATTATGGGTGATACTGCATATATAAGACTGTTTTTTACAAAATATAAATACAAACATACTAGAGAGAAGGAAAAAGAATAGCAGCTATGTACGGAAAGGGAAGCATAGAGAGACTGAGAGGTGATGAGATTTGTTTTGTTGTTGTTGATTATTATTGGAACAATAAAAGTGCTCTAAGAATGACTGAAGTGATGAATGTACAAATATGTGATTACACCAAATACCACTGATTGTATGTACTCTTTGGATAGATTTAGGCTTTATTAATATGTACCAATAAAACTGACTTGTTAAAAAAAAAAAAAAGAATTATACATCATGACTAAGTAGGATTTATCCCAAGAGTGGTTCAACATAAGAAAATTAATTAATTTAATACATCATGTTAACAGACATAAGGGTAAAAATCTATGAGCATCTTAACTGGTGCTCAAAAGGCATTTGACAAAATCTAGCACTCCTGCTTTATTAAAAAAAAAAAAAAAAAAAAAAATTAGAAAACTAGAAACAGAAGGAAACTTCCTCAAAATGATAAAGGCCATATATGAAAAACCCACAGCTAACATCATACTCAATGGTGAAAGACTGAAAATTTTCCTGTAAGAATCAGGAGCAAGACAATACTGTTACCTCTTTTATGCCCACTGGAAGTTTTAACAAGAGCAATTAAGCAGGAAAAAGAAATAAAAGGCAAACAAATTGGAAAGAAAGAAGTAAAGCTTTCTGTATTTGCAGATGACATAATCCTATATATAGAAAATCCTGTAAATTTCACCACAAAGCTATTGGAGCTACACAATGACTTCAGCAATGTGGCAGGATATACAAGATCAACACTCAAAAATCAGTGGTGGTTATATACAATAGTAAAGAACACTCTGAAAAAGAAAGCAAGAAAAACATTCTATTTTACTATAGCAACAAAAAAGAATCAACTATCCATGAACAAAAGTAACCAAGGATGTATCAGACAAAATCATGTCAGATGTTTTTACAAGAAGACATGGAAATAAATAATACAAAAGGGTCAATCAATCAAGAAGTTATAATAATTACAAATATATATGCACAGAACACACAACACGGAAATATATGGAGAAAATAACGGATTATATTGAACGGAGAAATATTTCTGCAATAATAATTGAGATATCAAATGCCACTTTCATAAATGTATAGAAAAACTAGACAGATCTATATGGAAAGAGGATATGAACAAAACTATAAACTAAGTAAGCCCAGCAGAATATACCCATTAAGTATATACACTCAAGTACACAGGAAACCCTCAAGTATACTCAAGAACACATTTAAGATTCCCTACACCATATATAATCCTAGAATATTTCTAAAAACACAGAAATCCTAAGTATCTTCTTTTACTAAAATGGAACAAATCTAGAAATCAGTAACAAAGGAGAAAGTGGAAAATTCACAAATTAGTGGACATTTAACAACACACTCTCAAACAACCAATGAGTCACAGAAGAAATCATAAGGGAAATTAAAAAAAAAAAAAAACAACACTTTGAGATAAGCAGAAATGAATGCACAACACATTAAAAAAAAAAAAAAAAGTGATAAGCACCTAAACCACACAAGAAACTGGAAGTAAGAAAGGCAGGAAGGAATTCACTTTAAATAATTATATTCAATATATATTAATGGGACAATAAGTATGAACAAGAATGCTTATCACATCATAGGTATGTTAGCTGCAACCTTAAGGATTTGGCTGGGCAAAGTCTCAGAAAATTTGTTTGGGATATGACTTTAATGGGAACATGTACAAACTTCCTGAGACAAGAGAGAATTGAAGGTCTGAAGACCATTATTAGGTCCTATGGTCCTTCTTCGAAGGCTTCTAGGACCCCATGGACAAAGATAGCAGAACAGTAATATGATGAGCTTTCTTTTTCCAAGAGAGCCCTTGAAGTACAGAATGCACTGAGGTAAGGATGAGTGAACACAACCAGAGAAAATTTAGGCATCTACTGGTGAATATTAAATATTCAGTGATGGTGGCCCACATGGCTGGATGAAAGAAATGGCACCTCTGACACAGCATGTAATTTGAGAAGGAAGTGGGTATAATTTCATCTTCATATCTTGGCTACCACCTTGACCAAGAGCAGATGACTTATTTAGAGCCTGATTGAGTCAGTTTAAAGGGGATACCACTAGTCCAATCTGGGACAACTGGAGAATTAAAATAAATAATGATAACACTTAACATATTGAATAGAACATGATTCCATAATGCCATAATAAATAAATAGGGAGCAGAACAAACCCTTCATATAGTAGAAAGCCAAATGTTTATTATTATTTTTATTGAAATAATGAAAATGCTCTAATAATGATTGAAGTGATGAATGCATAACCATGTGATTATAGTAAAACCACTGATTGTATATTTTGGATGAATTGTATGCTTTATTGATGTGTATCAATAAAATCGATTTGTTAAAAAAAGACAGGGGGGTGGGATGGTGGGGTTGAAATGGATAAAATAAAAATAAATCTTAAAAAAAAAAAAAGATAGGAGCAGTGATGGAAATGGAAAAAAAATCACCATTTGGTAGTTGATTCAGGTGAGAATCATCAATGGATATCAAGACTGGTGGATGGAGGTTGGATAGGGACAATGATATTGACATAATCTCAGAATATATCCTCATAAAATAGCAGTCATTACAAAATGAAAACTTTAGTTTTTTTCACATGTTTTAGTATGTGGAAGAATCTGGCATATAAGTCACCTGGTTTTCAAGTTCATATCACCATGGGTGGGAGCGAGTAGACATTGAGTCCCCTCTGGCTGCAGAAAGGAAAGTAGAGCTTGAGGTTGTGGTGTTCCAGCTAGGAATGCAGGGCCTGAGTCTGCTCAAGAGAATATATTGGGCAAACCCAGGTTGGGATCATCTTGTGCTCCTTAAATCTGTCAAAGATATGAAAGTGCGAGAATGTCTCAGGTAGAGTTCCAGACTGATGTAGACTGGAAGAACAACGGTAAAATACATACTGTTGAGGCAGTCTGGGGTGGCTGAGGAAGTGGGTCAGAGCTGAAGATGTCTGTGGATGGAATTACAGTGTTGAAGTAATGTTGATATCCTGATTTGGGTTTATGTGGTTATTTCCTAGGAAAGCGCCCTTCTTTGAGAGATAAATTCATTGGAGTAATTTTATGAAATGTCTGTTAGTGGGCAAATGTAGTGAAATGGTAACAGCTGGAGAATCTAAGTGAAGGGATCAGGACTTATTTACATTACTCTTGCAATTTTTTATACTTCTGATTTTACTTCAGAATAAATTACTTTTAAAAATACCATGCCTTTAAAACATTCAGAGTCCAAATCCACCCAAATGTAGTACAACCAAAGTTGTGAATGTATGTGCCCTTGTAAGAATCTAGATGTTAAGGAAGGTTTTATCTAAATAGCAATAGGCCTTTGATGTCCTAAGTGCTTTGGGGGTTTTTATGGAAAGACCGGGATATTTATATCCCAGTTTTTCACTGGAACACACTGCTGTGTGTTCTGCAGAGTGACAGCTCTTTGCCAAAGGCTGAAAGTCCTGAAGAAGGACATTTACTAACAAAACTCCTCCAAGCCAGAGGCAGAGCCAGAATTTTGCTGGAGCTCACTCTACGGCCTCAGAAGGTGGTTCAGATCTCAGTTCAGATTGCCTGTTGTCAGTCTGTACAATTTCGGATGTCATGAAAATAGAAGCTTGGCCAGAACATGGTGATTTTCTCTGTGTCTCTTTCCCCTCCAGGAGTTTATCTGGAGATTTTAGTATCCATGGGAGCAGGACATAATGACTTGATCATGGCAGGGACAGCAAGGTGGAGAAATGTTAGGGGTTAAAAGATGCTGGAATTTACCTTTACATGCCATTTAGGTGCCAAGCCAGGAGGGGAGTGAATGTAATAAGGGCACTTTGCATACAAATTAACATTTATCAAATGCCTATATAATATCAGATGTATCTGATGTATATATAATAGTTGAAGAAATATACTACATTGAAATAAAAGCTTCTTGATGCAAATAGGTTACAAATATTTATGCACTTAACCTGTGTGGGATGTCATATTCTACCAAGAGAAAGTAATAAAACTCAACAAAAACTCCTGACAATATTTAAAGATGGACGGTTACTAGAAGGCCTAGCCCCTTGCCTACTACAAGTGAAAGAAAGTAAATTGGAAAGTATATTTGATTAATGTAAAATTTAACATTAATATATTTGAATATATTTTCAAACTTTAAAGTACAGAAAAAAATAAAAGTACAGAATTTGAGGATGATTATCACCAGATGAAAAAATTATTATGGGAGGGAGGCATATAAAAACTGAGATTACAGATATCCTCATTTCACCTTTCAAATGGAGATATAAAAAATTAAACTGTTTTCATATTTTGAATATTTAACATGAGAAATTTAATTTGAATACAAACATATGCTTTACAACAAGCAGTCATTGACTTGGCTCTTAAATATACTAACACTTTAAGTCCTGAAGAAATTTCATCTTAGATAGCTTTACGCAGTATGTGATAGTCTGTATTAAAAACCACCAATTATCAAAAAATTCTATAAAACCTAATATTGTGAGTGATTAATGATCAAGATGATGAATAAAATATATTAAAGTACATTGAGAAATATTATGACTTAATTAAACAGGTTTATTTAAAAAAAAAAAAACAACAAAAAAAAACACCATTGTGTGGAAGTTCTTCAAAAACTGATTTCTCTTAATATATGAATTTTACTTAATGCAAACTTATAGTTATTTGAAGATGGCTTATATATCATGTTAAAGTAAAATTTAGGTAACATAAAATTAGCCACTTTAAAGTGTACAATTCAGTAGCTTTTGGTACATTCTCATGCACAGTATCAATCACCTCCATCTATCCATCTATGTATCTCTTTAAACAATATCAGTCACAGTGAAATAAAAGTAAACTGAACTTAATAAATTTTGCAAAGGGGCAATTTTCTCAATTAAAAACAAGATAAATTAAGAAGCATGTTTCAAAAATCTTACTGATGAGCTTGCTACTATTAAAGCCATGCCAAATAAAAAGTAAAGAAATTTTGGTTTTGTGAGTAAATAACATATTTAAAATTAAAACAGTATTGGGTGGTGTAACACCCATACTTGCAAACTTTTCAACATTTTGTCAACTATGTTAGCGTTGCAGGAAAAAATAACCATTAAAATTTAATAGAAGTGTTTATATACAGGGACACCTTGCCCTTTTCCCTCCCGCTTCCACATGGCTCAGCCAGGACTGGCCAGACCCCAACGTATCCGACTGAAAGTTTGCAATATTTTGCATATTCATTTCAATATTGTAGATGAATATCCCCTTTCTCTGAATTTCTACCAGGACTGTCTCCAGAACAATCCCAAACCCTTAAAAATCCTACAGTACGAGATGATTTCGAGCAGGCAAATCCCTTAATGAACAACTAAGTTTTGCTACAGAACTACAGGAGAAAGAATAAACCCCGTGGAAACAAGGAAGAGAACGAAGGATTCTGGACTCTCGAATTCTCGCAGGAGCCCCGCGGCAAAGGTCCCGCCTCATCGTAGAGGTGAAGCAGCGTTTTACTCACCGAGGCGCCAGGGAAGCAGCCGCCCACCGTGGGGCGGGGCCGGGGGTCGTGGCCTGGACGCCGAGCTTTTGGGGATGAAAGTGCTTCACGTTTTTGCCCTGGGGCCGAACGGCTGAGATTATGCGCAAATCCCTCGACGCCAGTGACTGGGCTGGGTGAAGGGGACGCCTCAGCACAGTCCACGGGGGAGGCGGCGAGAAGGAAGGACCAGCGGACGCAGGAGCCGGAGCCTCTGCTCGGCGCCCAGACGCCTCTGTCACGTCAGGCCCGGGAGGCGGGTCTTACCCCGCCCCCACCCTTCTGGCCAATCCCTGGGTAGAGCTCAGTAGGCATCACAATGGGTTTCTCTGTGGGCTAAAGTGAGTCCCCCGGATGCCCCGCCTGCCAGTCTTCACCCCCTACTTCCTACCGACACTCCGCCCTATGCAGTCAGGAGAGGTCTACTTTGTTGCTGAATTTGGGGGGGCTCAAGGAGGGTGGCCTGTCCAGGCTCACATCGCCAGCTGGGAGCAGCGCCTGCCCAAGCCGCAGAGGATTGCAGGGGTCGCTGAGGCACAGCGAGAAGGTGTGGTGGGGTATGGGCGGGTAGCTACTTCTGTACAGGGGATGTTGAGGCCTCTCCACCATATACTCCTTGGAAATTGCCTCAGGGAATTCTTGCCAGGTGCTCGCTGGGGGTGGGGGTGGGAGGGGTGTTCCTTGGCATAGGTCAGGAAAACCTATTTTGTTTTTTATTTTTGTAAATTTCTTAGTGGCTCCTACTGTGACAAGTGAACATTATTCCCAGAAAGTGAAAAAATAATAAATTAGAATTGCAAAGCTTGTTTTACAGTGAAAAACCGAGCTATTTTCCTGAAAGGCTTTCCATCATGGGATCTGATCCATTCCCCAGCTCCTGGGAATACAGTGTCCACACCCTATAAGATGGGATCAAGTTTCTTAGGAGCTGGGCTTCCTGAGCATTGGTCTCCACCTGTCCCAGTGTCTGCAGCATTTAAATTCTATGCCTCTGTCACCGTCTATATATGAAGAGGAGGAAAACAGAACCTGACTTGGAGGCTACTGTGAGGTTCCTGTGGGAACAAGTTAAAGAGCTCAAAATAATACCTGTGTTCCCTTTTACCTCTTTTATGGTCTATTCTGATTTTTCTAAAACCCTGTGAGCAAGTTTCAAAGTAACAATTTGCCATGTGAGAGTTCTCGATCAATTCGTTTTGCCACAATTCTTACTTCAGAGGTGTCATTTGTGGGGTTTGTTCACATTTTTCGTTCATTTTTCCATCTTTCTCTTTGTAGTAGTCACAAGACAAATGGGATCACTTGACCACATTACTGCTATAGGTGTGTGCAATTAGACTGAGGATTTCCAGTGGGAAACAGCTGGAAGAATAGGAATGAATCATTTAATTTGAAGATTAATTATAAGGACCTGCACACATAGCAGTGTGTTGCAGTAGGAGTATGTTGGGCCTATAACCCAGAGCTGGAGAGTCAAAACAATATTTTGCTAGGCCTTGGAAGTTAACTCTCCACTCCTAAATTAGAACTATGAACTCTAATATGCCTAGCATTCCTTTGACTTGGCCACTTCCAAGGAAAACATAAAAGTAAAATGTCTCCCTCAATGTCAGTGATTCTCAAATGGCATGGCTGTGTATTCTGGGTTAGAATAAATGAGGACAGGATTTGCCCTATTGTTCAGTGTTCCCCCATACGCTTCAGTTTTCAACCTGAAGTCTAGGGCTGGGGTAGTTGAAGAAAGCCCTTTAATGGAGAAGAGCCTACGGCTCCATGACGAGATACAACTTGAACTTCTAGCTTTCAGTATTTCTCCATTTGAATAACGTGATTAAAATTAAAACCAGGTACTGGATTTAAGAACAAAGGCAAACTATGCCACTTTAAGGGGTGAACTAGGCCCCCATTCCACAGTAAACTGTCCATTGGAGATACAAGAACTTGGTTAGGGTCTAATCTGGAACCCACAGTAAACTGCCTTGTCAACCTTCCATCTGAGTTCAGAAGCTTCCTAGGGAATATAAAATGCAATACAATAAAATGGTCTCTGCAGGTAAATAATCCATATTCTGAGTGGCCACAGGAAAGGACACACATTCTGATGTGTCCACCTCCACAGCGGGGTTCCTTTGATCAAGGCATGTTGACTCCTCCTCCACCAGAAACATTCATCACGGGAGGAGGAAGTTTCTGATTTTTTCCTGCTAAGTGGGAGCACACAGGGCTTCTACCCATCCATGCTTACGGAGACCTATAGTCTTGGCAGGGTCCCGGGATAGAGGAAAGAGAAGATGGGAGACTAGCAATGGTTTTATATACACAAATACCAAATTGTTCCAAAGATACTCGTATTCTCCACAACTGGATCAGCTGTATGTACCATAATGTACAGACTACAATGAACGATATGAATGCACTGTCAAGACTCCACTGCAACTCTCAGAGCTGTGCAACTTGGAATGAAACTAACCATGAAGTGAAGCATTATGCTTTTCCTGTGGTAAGAGGTTTGAAGATTGTTCTTGATAATTACATTTCAAAGCCACTTTACAGAGCTAGCACAGAAATTGAAAAAAATTACCATATAAGTTTATGTATACGTATATATTATATGAATGATGCAGGTCTTATATGTATATATAGAGCTAAATAAACAAATGTATATAAGTATGCCCAATACTTGTTTGTGCCCAAAGAGGATGAATCATTTTATAATGAAGTGTTTACCTCTTTAAGAGAAGTAGCAAAGAGGTCATTTCCATTAGTGAAAGGAAAGGATTTGAAATTTTCACCTCCAAGTGTAACTGAGGATTGCTGGACCATCCAAGTCATGCCTGGAGTGTTCTCTCTGAAAGATCTTCCGATTGGGGAATAAAGGAAAACCTGGGAGGTTATTCCTGGAACGGTGTATTTGTAGCTACATCCCCTGGGTTTCAACCCCAGGTCTGTTACTTATTAAACGATCCACTTTTGAATATTTGCTTATCCTCCCTGTCACTCCATTTGCTCTTCAGAAAGTGAGATTGATGGTAAATGTCGAACTCAGAGAGGGTTATAAGAAGATTAATATTGTAATATGCTTTGTGTAAGTCCTGGGACAGTGCACTATTATTTAATTCTCAAATGAATCTTGTCAGAAAATCATAGTTCACAACTCTACAGATAAATGAAGGGCCCATCTCCTGTGAGCCTTCTCACTCCATTCACTTTGGGGACATTCCTTACTACTAAGCAGCCAGTTGCTGCCTCTACCAATGCTTGTCTTTCTCTGCCTATTATTTAAATTTTCTGTCCTCTTTACTGCTGCAGATTTTCCTGATTCCTTGTAAAAGGATTGACCACATCATCTGATACTACCTATTTATACAAATACCTGCAATTAAGTGTTATTTCAACATAACCAGGCCTACAGTCCATTCATCCCATCTCATCTCTCTGAAGTAATCACACACCCTCCTACAAATACTCAGTGAACAAAAAACCAACTGGTATTTTTCATCCTCTTTAGATAGTCACAGTCTTATAAATACCTAAAATTCCCTGACTGCTCATTTCTTTCTCTGGAAAAATTCCATCAGTGGATGAAACACTGTTTGCCTTATATACACATGAATTCATCACACAGCTGCGCACTGCTGGAGAAAATATTAAAAACAAGCACAAATATCACCATAAACTCAAAATTATCTACATACCAAATGGGCAAAAAACATTGTCCACAAAATCATGAAGTTCATGTTTCCAAAGTAAAATCATTTCCTCAGAAACTCTAATATCTATATCCAATATTTTCCATATTCTTTTTTTTTTGCACCATTTTATTTTTTAAAATATATTTTTTATTTTCAAAAAGATATTTAGATTACATAAATGTTACATAAAAATATAGGGGATTCCCATATGTCCCGCTCCCTATACCTCCCACATTTTCCCACATTAACAACATCTTTCATTAGTGTGATACATTCATTACAATTGATGAAAATATTTTGGAGCATTGTCACTAAGCATAGATTATAGTTTACATTATAGTTTACACTCTCTCCCACTCAATTCTGTAGGTTATGGCAGAATATGTAATGACCTGTATCTGTCGTTATAATGTCATTCAGGACAATTCCCAAGTTCCAAAAATGCCCCCATATTTCACCTGTTTTTCCCTCTCCCTGCCCTCAGAACCTCCAGTGGCCACTGCCTCCACATCAATGATATAAGTTCTTTCATTGCTAGAATCACAATAAGTCTATAGTAGAATACCAGTAAGTCTACTTTAGTCCATAGTTCATTCCCCAATCCTGAGGATTCTGGGATGGTGATGCCCATTCCACCTCTAATTGAGAGGGGGCTTAGGTCCCATGGGGCAGATGGATGGGACTCTCTTGCTTGCAGTTGTAGACCCTCTCGGTTCCTTGGGATGGTCCATTATCATCTCCTTGTTAGTTGTACTGGGTGAGTCCAATGAACTGGAGAGTAGGTGTTGCAACTCCATTGAGATTCAGGGCCCAGTTGGCACATGGACAGCCCAAAGGTTTTAGACTCTTGGATGTACACATATCAATCCTAGTACTAATTACAGGTTCAAATAGAAGGGTCAGAAGAGCCATGTTTAGGGAAATCACAACTGAGTCCAAGTGTCACACAGGGGAGCATAAATTCCAAAGTAGGGCCCACTGGCAAGGTATCAAACTCCTGAGCTACCTGCCCTGACTATAGTGTCTGTATGTTTCCAGAACCCTCATGAGCCCCACTATTTGAGGTAGTATTTGCTTTGGCAGTCAATGAGATCCTGCTGAAACATGCATAAATGTAACCGCGGGAATGACCTCCTGACTCACTTTGAAGTCTCTTAGCCATGTAAACTCATTTGTCTTTACCTTTTCCCCCTTTTGGTCAAGGTCTTTTTCCAGTTGCATTGCTAGTTGGTGCTACATAGTAATCCCTTGGTGCCAGGGACGCTCATCCCTGGGAGTCATGTGCCACGCTGGGGGGAAGGTAATGCATTTATATGCTGAGTTTGGCTTAGAGAGAGGCCACATTTGAGCAACAAGGAGGCTCTCAGGAGGTAACTCTTAGGAACCCTATAATACTAGAGTAAGTTTCAATTTTAAGAGTAAAGGTTCATGGGGAGCAGTGGTAGCTCAGCGGTTGAGTACCTGCTTCCCATGTACAAGGTCCCGGGTTCAATCCCTAGAACCTCCTAAAAAAATAAAGTGGTTCTCAAAAAAAAAAAAAAAAAAAAAGAGTAAAGGTTCATAAGTACAATCAACAATATTAAGGGCCCATCAATGGACCAACCTCTTTCACTAGTCATTGCTCCTGTATTCAGGGGATTCTTGCTGTTCCATTAGAGAATGTGGCAGAGCTCCTCCGGATGGGAATTCAATATTCTTTTGGTTATTGTGTGAATTTCCACCCACCAAGACAATGCCTCATGAACAACTAACACATTTATATGCCTTATATGCATGCCCAAGTGACCCTCCTCCCATGTATCTATCCCC
Organism: Tolypeutes matacus; assembly: GCA_026826555.1. Classification (NCBI taxonomy): domain Eukaryota; kingdom Metazoa; phylum Chordata; class Mammalia; order Cingulata; family Chlamyphoridae; genus Tolypeutes; species Tolypeutes matacus. The sequence goes on from JAKSZT010054399.1 coordinate 18,339,592, forward strand.
CCATCACTGACACCCCATATAAATGATCCTCCGCTGACATAATTATAACCCTTCTGTGATCCAAAATTTCTTAAAAAATGAAGCCAACAAAATAGCCAAATATAATTAATAAGAAAATGAAATAATAATGATAGTTTTAAAAATAAGAAATAAAATACAAAAGATTTAAAAAATAAAAAGATAAAGATTTGGAATAATAAAAAATAATGAAAAAATATTTTTAAAAATTTTTTGACATTATGTCGTTCATAACAGTAAGATCTATTTTCTTCTGTTTATTCCCCCAGTGTCTACATTTTTCATTTTTGTCTTCAAAGAAGTTTTAGGTTATAGAAAAGTCATGTACAGAATATAAGGTTTCCCACATACCCAATAGCCTCCTCTTTTTCCATATTCTTTTAACCTTTACTTCCCCTTCATTCACCTTGCAGTCTTACCTAATAACTCATTAAGAAAATGGATCCTTTCAGACAAGAGCTGAATCACCTTTGCACAATGCAAAAATAAAAAAAAATAAAAAAATAAAAAAATGCACAGGAATATGCCCTTCACAAACTTCCTGCCCCATTGTATTAGAAAAATATGTCTTATGGTCTAAAGCCAAACCTTAAATAAAATATTTAAATTGCATCCTGTCTCACTTTTAAAGGAATTTGCACTGTAGTTTACATCTTTCCTGCATCTTCAGATTCTAACTCTTCATTTAATTGTTTCTTCACAGTATGCTGACAAGTTTTTTTAATCTACCTTTAAAACTGTGACCCTGTGCATAGAGGATCTTATATAAATACAAGTTTTTAATGTATAATTGTTATTTTGAAATAATTTCAAACTTAAAAGGACAGATGCAAAAATAATACAGAACCCAGTACCCAATCCACAAACTTTTAGTATTTTGTCATATTTGCCATTTCATTTTATCTATTCATCTATGTATCCATTCCTCTTTCTATTAACTAAATATTTGAGAGGAGGTTGAATACCTCATTTTCCTTGAACACTTAATTCCATGTACATTTCCTAAGAAAAGAAATTTAACAATTTAAGCTTTCATTCTTATATCCCAATTTTTACATGGTCCTAATAATGTCATTTTGGGCATTTTCTCTTTCATTATTACATCCGGTCCAGTATCATGGGTTACATTTAGTCATTATTGTCTCTTTAATCTTTCTTTTTAAATTGTGGAAACATATATACAACATGCTCTTTTCCATCTCAACTGCTCCAAAGCACTCAATTCAGTGTGATTAACCTCATGAGCAATATTGTGCTATGGTCACTGTCATCCATTACCAGGACTTTCACATCATCCTAAACAGAAACCTGTTCCCTATTATTCATTAACTCCCTATTCCTCCTTACCTCCCCCCTTGCCCCTGGTGAGCTAAACTATACTTTATTGAACACAAGATTTTATCACTCTGGGATAAATACCCAGAAGTGCAGGTGCTAGGTCTTTATGATAGTTCCATATAATTGATAAAGAAACTGCCAAACCTATTTCCAGAATGGCTACACCATTTCACATTGCCACCAGCAATATGGAAGTGATCCATTTCTTGCAGTCTCCCCAGCATTTTGTGCTATCACTGTTTTTCACTTTAGCTAGCTATTCTGATAGATATGTAGGATATCAGTGTGACTTTAATTTGCATTTCCCTGATGACTAACACTTGCTAATTTGCCATCTGTATAATCTCTGCAGTGATGTATCTGGTCATGTCTTTTCTCTATTTTGTGCTTGGATTATTTGGGTTTTATTATGGTTCAGTTCTGAAGGTTTTTATAATTATTTTAGATACAATTACTTGCCAGATATGTGGTTTCCAAATATCTCCTAGTCGTGAACTTGTGTTTTCATGCTTTTAACAGGGTCTTGTCCTGAGCAAATCCTTTAAATTTTTTTATTTAAAAAATTTATTGAAGTATATCACTCATACATAAACATACACAAACAGAAAGTGTATAGTAAAAGTTGTGAACTTATAAAACAAACAGGCATAACATCATACAGGGCTCTCATACCTCACCCTACCACTAATTCCTCGCATTGTTGTGAAATGTTTTAAACAAATGATAAAAGAGCATCCTCAAAATATTACTACTAACTAAAATATCTTACATTTGGTGTATTTTTCCTCCAATCCACCCTATTATTATTATTATTATATCATTCATACATGAACATACATAATAAGTGTTTAATAAAAGTTCTGAACTTACAAAGTAAACATGCAAAATATCATACAGGGGTCCTGTACATCAACCCACCACCAATACCTTGCATTATTGTGAGACATTTGTTACAAATTATGAAAGAATATCATCAAAATCTTACTAACTACAGTCCATATCTTACATTTGGTGTACTTCTCCCCCAACCCATGGTATTATTATTTTCTAAGTATATTTTTATTACGAAGTTGTGAATTTACAAAACAATCGTGCTCATGTGCAGATTTCCAAACAACACCCCTCCATCAACACACCACACAGTAGTGGAACATTTTGTTACAGATTGTGAGATAATATCATCATACTATTACTACTAATCATGGTTCACACCGAACATTTGGCACACTTTTTTCATATTCCCCCATTATCAACACAGTATGCCCTTGGCATAGATGCATGAATGTTACAGTATTGCTGTTAACCACAGTCCATAGGTCACTCCAGTTGTATTTTTCCCATGCTTCTCCACATTCCCACCTCCCTGCAATTGTGATATACATCTGCTGTACCTCACAAAGGACATCTTGCATATGTACCATCAACCACAATTCTCATCCACTTCTGGGTTTACTGTGTTATTCAGTCCCTAGATTATTCTCTTGCTTTCTTTCAATAGACATTTATATCCCTAGACTACCCTTTCCAGCCACATTCCCATTTATAAACTAGCTGTTACCATAATGTGTTAGCATCAACTCTATACATTTCCACACTTTTACAGTAAGATTAATTAAAATTTCCACATACATTAAACATCAGTAGTCCATCTCAGTCCTTCTCTTATCTCTGTTAAGAATCCACCATGTACCACCAGGTCATGAAGATGTTTTCCTCCATTTACTTCTAGAAGCTTTATGGTTCTTGCTTTTATATTTAGGTCTTTGATCCATTTTGAGTTAATTTTTGTGTAAGTTGTGAGATAGGGGTTCTCTTTCTTTCTTTGGCTATAGATATCCAGTTCTCCCAGAACCATTGGTGAATGGACTGTTCTGCCCAAGCTGGGAGGATTTGGCAGAATTGTGAAAAATCACTTGATAATAGATGTGAGGGTCTGTTTCTGAACCATCAATTCGGTTCCATTCATCTATGAATCTGTCCTTATGCCAGTACCATGCTGTTTTTACCACTGTAGCTAGGTAATATGATTTAAAGTCTGGAAGTGAGAGTCCTCCAAAACTTTTTTCCTTTTTAAGATGTTTCTGGCTGTTCAGGAACCCCTTACACTTCCAAATAGATTTGATAATTGTGTTTTCAATTTCTTTAAAAAGTTCTGCTGGGATTTTTATCGGGATTGCATTGAATCTGTATATCAATTTGGGTAAAACTGACATCTTAATGATATTTAGTCTTCTAATCCACAAGCATGGAATGTTCTTCCAATTACTTAGGTTTTTTATTTATTTAACAATGCATTGTAGTTTTCTCAATACAAGTACTTTACATCCTTGGTTAAGTTTATTCCTAAGTATTTTATTCTTTTAGTCACTATTGTAAATGGAATTTTTCTCCTAACTTCCTCCTCAGATTATGCATTACTAGTGTCTTTTAAAGTCTATTTTATCTGATATAAGTATAACTACTCCAGGGTTTTTTTTTTTTTTCAGTTACTGCATGTGTGGAGTATCTTTTTCCAGCCTTTCACTTTCAATCTATTGGTATGGTTGGTCTAAGGTGAGTCTTGCAGATAGCATAGAGATGGCTCATATTTTCTTATCCATTCTGCCAGTCTGTGTCTTTTGATTGGGGAGTTTAATCCGTTAACATTCAATGTTATTACTGTAAACACAGTTCTTATTTCACCCATTGTGACCTTTGGGTTTATCAGTTATATTTTATCTTCACCACTCTTTTGAGACTTTTAGTTACTTTTACTGACATAATCTTCATTTCTAGACTCTCTTCCAAGCCTCTCTCTCCTGATTTTCTTTTCAGACTGTAGGATACCCTTCAGTATTTCCTGCAAGGCCGGTCTCTTTGTTATAAACTCTCTCAGTTTCTCTTTATCTGTGAATATTCTAAACTTACCTTCATTTTTGAAAGACAATCTTGCTGGATATAAGATTCTTGGCTGGAAATTTTTCTCTTGCAGTATCTTAAATATATCCTACCACTGCCTTCTTGCCTCCATGTTTTCTGATGAGAAATCAGCACTTTATCTTATTGGGTATCCCTTATATGTTATGCATTGCTTTTCTCTTGCTGTTCTCAGAATTCTCTTTGTCTTTGGCATTTGACATTCTGATTAGTATGTGTCTCAATGTCGGCCTATTTGGATTTATTCTGTTAGGAGTACATTGTGCTTCTTGGACACAGATATCTATGTACTTCAATAGGGTTGGGAAATTTTCTACCATTATTTCCTCAAATATTCCTTCTGTCCCTTTTCACTTCTTTTCTCCTTCTGGGACACCTATGACATGTATGTTTGCATGTCTTTGGCTGTTGTTTAGTTCCCTGAGACCCTGTTCAATTTTTTCCATTCTTTTCTTCATCTGTTCTTTTGTATGTTTGCTTTTGGAAGCCATGTCTTGAAGCTCACCAATCCTTTCTTCTGCTTCTTCAAATCTGCTGTTATATGATTCCAATGTTTTAAAATTTCATTCATTATGCCTTTCATTCCCATAATATCTGCTATTTTTCTATGTATGTTTTCAAATTCTTCTTTGTGCTCATCCAATGTATTCTTAGTATCCTTAATCTCTTTAGCCATCTCATTTAATTTATTAAGGAGATTTGTTTGAACATCTATGATTGGTTATCTCAACTCCTTTATGTTATCTGGAGGCTTATCTTGTTCCTTGAAATGGGCTATATCTTCCTATTTCTTGGTATGTCTTGTAGTTTTTTGTTGGTGCCTTAGCATTTGGCTTACTAAATATATTTATTCTGGGTGCAGTTTCTCTCTTTAGTATAGAGCTTTCTTGCCTTTTCTCCATTTCTAGTTGTGTAGTAGGAGTAGAGGATGTAGTTAATGCTGTAAGCTGTGGAGGCTCAAGGGCCCACGTTGCCCTAGGGAACAATGAAACTTCTCCCATTTTTCTCCTTTGCACGAGTAGAAACAGAGCTACAGCCCCGTGTAATAATCCAAGTTGTGCAGGCCTAGACTGTAGTTGCCCAGAGAGGCTGATTAAGGCATGCCCTTTCTCCCCTGCCTGGGGCAGGGATGGAGCTGCAGATATGGGCAGTAATCTATGCCATGTGGGTCCAAAATAACCACAGATGCCCCAGTAAACTTCTGACTATTCAGTCTGTGTCAGCCAAATGTACCTGCAGTTACCCAGAGAGGCTGGTGCAGGTCCTGCCAGCTTCCTTCCTGCCAGAGGTGGGGCTGAAGCCTAGGCTAGTGCTGCAGTCTGATCGGGGCGGAAAGAAGTCAGTCCTTACTGTCACTGTGATTTTCAATCAGCTGCACTTCCCCTCATGCAGGGGGCAGAGTCAAAATGGTGGCTACAGGACTCTTTCCAACTTGGATATTTTCAAACTTTAGCTGTTCTTAGGGTTATACTTTAGCCAGCCAAATTTACTAATCAGTAGCTGAAGTAGGTGGCCAACCAACTCTTCCTCCCGTTTGTGGGAAACTGAGCTTCCAACTCCAGCCACAGAATGGCTCCTGAGGTGGCTTGCACCACCAAAGTAGTATGAGTACTGGCCTCAGCAGTATGGCCTGTAGTTTCCCGGAGAGTTTGGCGTAGGTCCCTGCAGCTTCCTTACTGATGGAGGTGGGGCTGGGGCTTAGGCTAGAGCTGCAATCCAGTCTGGATGGAAAGAAGTCAGTCCATACCAACACTGTGATACTCAGTCAGTTCCCCTCATGCCAGGGGTGGAGTTTAAAATGGCAGCTACCAGCCTTTTTCTGACTTGGACAGTTTCAAACTTTAGTTGTTCTTAGGATTATACTTTAGCTAGCTGAATTTACTAATCAGTAGCTGAAGTTGGTGCCCAACTGTCTCTTCTTCCCTGGTTTGGGAAAAGGAGCTTCTAATTCCACCTTCCAATTCACAGCCAAGGTGGCCTGTGCTGCCAGTGGAGGATGGGCACCGGCCTCCGTGGCATGGAGTGCCCTACTCATGAATTTTCTCTGCAGATGGGCCGTCTCCTCCTTCCATTCTTTCAAGGATATTGCAGGATGCACTTGTCATCGCCTGGAGCCTCCAGTTGTAACCCTTCTGTGATCCAAAGCTTCTTCAAAAATGAAGCCATTAAAATAGCCAAATACAATTAATAGGAAAATCAATGTTAAACTTCTTGAACTTGATAACTGCACTTAAGGTGATTACATAAGTGAATCTCCTTGTTTGTAGTTAATCTACATGGAATTATATGCTCAAGAAATATGATGTGTACAACCAGCTCTCAAATATTGAGAAAATAGATATATGGATATATAATAGAGATAAGTAGGTAGGTGGGTAGGTAGGTATATACATAGATACATAGGTAAATAGAAGATAGAATGATATGGCAAAGATGGAAAAATATTAAAATTGATGGATGGAGATATCTGGTGGTAGGAGTGGGCATTATCTTGGATTTCTCTGTATGGGTTTTGTATTATTTTCCAAACTGTCTGGTATGTTTGAAATTATTTCAAAATAAAAATCTAAAAAGAAGACTCAATTCCAGCATCTCTTCTCTCATATTCTATATAATTTCCTTACAACCTCTCACATTTATTCAATTGTTTCAATTTCTTCCACTGCTATTTCTAAAAGGGCAATGACAAAACTTTCTCTGTATTAAATTCTGAGCTATCTTCTCTACTTGCATGATTATAGGTGGTTGATTACTCCCCCCAAAAAACTAAATTACTCCTGCTGTTTCCAATCTTAGTTAATGGCTCTACAAGGTATCCATGGATTGACCAGTGAAATCCCCTCTCAGAACCACCCAAAATCAATTAAGCATTATGTTATCTACACTGAGCACTATCATCATCTTTAATATCTACTACAATATCCTCAAAAACTTCCTCCCCCCATAGCCATATTCCTTTACTCTCACTTTAAATGTTTCTTTGAGATCCCTAAACTGAACCCCAAACTGTTAGCCTTTCCCTTCCCAGTCCTATAGTTTTAATTATACTGAAACTGTTACTTCAGATCACTCATCTAATTTGTCTTTATACTTTGTCTTTATTGGTTGGTTGATTGTCTCCCCCATTGGTCTAAGTGCAGAAAATTGTTCCCTGAATGCTAAAATGAGACAAGTTTCCCTTTGACCATTACAAATAAATTATAAATCTAGAGAAAATCCATGTTCATAATAACCTACCTTGCGTGATGGCGTGACTCTAAGGCCTCCATTCATCTTAAATAATTATCTTCTATAAAATTTCATTTATAAAATAATGGAGTCATGTCCTTTTTGGTTAAAATTCTCTCTGATACTTACCAGAACCCAAATAGAAGGAAAAGTCAATGAAGCCAAAGTCTTTATCTAGGATGCTGTTGCCATTCTCTAGAGCTGGGAGCTTCTTTCTGATTGTTTTTCTTTCTCTTGAGTAAGCTACCAGCCTTAATCCTTGCACACTGAACCCACACCTTCTCCCATCCTGGCTACCTTCAAACCACTCTTGAAACTGTGGGACAGTTGAGAAAAAGAACTTGGGCTACAGAGAAAAAAAAAGGAAAAAGGACATCTTCAAGCCCTAACTATTCTACATATCATATTTGCCCATGACCTACCTCCTCTCTCTCTCACCCTGCTAAGTTTGCCAGGCACCTGAGAGGCCCTAAATGGGTAATTCCTTATGTCCCTCCTGCTCTCTCAGGATCCTTACAGACTTCAGACACTTTAATGACCACAAAGTAAAACAACCAGAACCAAGTGATCTTAATCACAACCTTAGTAAATCACTCACCCTGTTCCCCACTCACAGTTTGATCCCCCTTACTATCATCCATGGCTTTTCCTCCAACCTCCTCTCAGCGCTTAAAAAGCTGGCTGTATATTATATCAATGGAATTGACTTCTACTCGCTGTCTGTTGCTATAGCAGTCCTTGAATAAATTCATCCTTGCCTGTTTAATGTTGTCTGGCATAGTTTTTTCTTTGGTAGTTACTGATGCCATGACTTAGATAGGATCAGAACATCCGCTAAACCCCACATTTCTCAGATGGACTGACCTATATACACCAAAGACCTATTGCCCTCTGCCCACTTGACTGTCTGGAGCCTCGTAAATGTCCAGCTCTTGATCAGTTGCTCCAGACAGTTTCTTTGTTGAAGCATGGTAAGGATTTGACTTTTATTCTTTGAGAGTGTTTTTTTGTATGTTGAGATCTTGACTGCGGACTCACTCCTTGATTCTTTTGACTTTACTCTTTGGCTTGAATGAGAAGCTTCCTGGACAAAAGTCTTCATGGCTCCTTTGAAATGGGATTTCATCTCTCCTTTCACTGAACAGGATTCCTCCTGGATCCCATTTCCTACCCCTCTCTGCGTGGGGTTCTTCAAGGCTGCCACTTCCCTGTCCCTTGTACTGAGTGGGTTTCTTCCTGGCTCCTCTCTCTTTCCTTTGAGCCAGACTCTTTCTGGCTCTTTTAAGAGGCCTCTGTCTTCTCTGTTTTCTTTGCTTATTGAGATATCACTTGAAATTTGATAATTTTGATCTTCTTTTGTTGGGAACTTTTTTTTTTTTTTTTCACAGAAAGGAAGAAGGAAAACTATTTCTTTTCACAGACTGCATAATCTTTTTTTCAATTTTTAAAGAAGCTTTAGATTATATAAATACTACATAGAAAATATAGGGGAATTCCTTGTTGGGGTCTTAAATTTTAATTATAGTTTTGATGCCCTCCTTTGCTACAGGAGATTCCCAACCTTCTGGCACTCTGCCTCTAAAGAACCCTGCTAATCATGTTTTGCTGCTACAATGCTAACTTTGTCCAAGTTATTTCTCCAAGGCTTGGTTCTCATTAAGGACTCCCATAACTCCAAGAAGGGAAACTTGCAAACTCCCTAAATTTGTTCGTAAGTGCTGTCCTTTCTCTTACACCCCTCCTCCCACCTCCAACCTTCCCTTTAGCTCCTTTGAATCCTTTCCCATCCTACTCCAGCCCCTCAACACCCTATAATCACTGGAACTTTTGCCCCCTTATTCCTGAAGGGGACTCTCCAGGGGTTCAGGAATATCAAAAGCAATGACAAGGGTAATTGTCCGAAAAGGGTAATTGAAAACAGACTGGATATTTTACTCACTCAGATGGATTTTGGAGATGACAAGATAGTCATTTGGTCTCTTCTCAGTCCCTCGCCAAAAATTTAGTCCACAGCCTCCATAGGAGTACACATTAGGACAAAGAAGATCTTAAAATTCTCCTTCACAAATATTGGTGGGGAGCTTTAGCCTTCAGCTTGAGCAAGTAGCACAAACTTGTCCCATCTGCCAGGAACACAACCCTATTGATGAAGAGCATAAAATGGGGCAAAGACAAAAGACAGCTAATTTATATAAACTTCTGAGTTTTATATTTTTGACTTTATATCTGACACATAGCTGAGATTTTTAGAATTGAAGCTCTAAGCTTTCTATTTGTGTCTATTTTCTGTCTACATATACATAATATGTAAGATATTTTCTTAACTGTAGATGGTATTACCGAATTAACATACAAAATTACTTAAAGGAACTCTATTCTAGTTGGCTTAAAGATAAGGAGTGTTTGTATAAATTAATTACTCTTAAAATATGAGGAATTTAAAAAACTAAAATTGTAATGCTTCTATTACAATGTATTCTGATAAAAATTAAACTCCCAAATGTTAAAAAAAAAAAAAACTTCACTTACTTTATTTAACTCTGGCAAATGAATGAGACTAAATTAGTTTAATAAAAACAGATATGTCATCTGAGTTATCACTGTTAGATACAATACAAGTATACATTTTTATTCCACTTGGGTATATTTTTCCTAAACATTTGCAAGTTTACTGATCAAATAAGCTACTAGATGTTTAAGATGACAAAAAAAAAAAAAAAAAGTAAATATTTGTTTAACCAAATTGAATCATCATTCTGACAAATTTTATTTCCATAGTAGTTGTGTTTTTGTAAGATATCAGCTTGAAGACAGATTACTTAAAATATTATACTTAATAAATTAAATGAGAAGAAGAAAAAATAGAGAAAATCAACAAAACCAAAAGCTGGCTCTCTAAGATCAATAAAATTGACAAATCCTTACCTATACTAACAAAGAAAAAAAGAAAGAAAATTCAAATAAATAATGTCAGAAATGAAAGGGAGGGGGGGCATTATGACTGACCCCACCTACATAGAAAGGCTCAGAAGAGAAAATTATGAGAAACTGTATGCCAACAAATTAGACAACCTATATGAAATGAACAAATTCTTTGAAATGAACAACCTACACTGACTCTTTACAAGAAATACAAGAACTCAACAAACAAATCACATTTAAAAAGATTGAACCAGTCATCAAAAATTTCCCAAAAAAGAAAACTCCAAGACCAGATGGCTTCACAGGTAAATTCTACCAAGCATTTTGAGAAGAATTAACACCAATCCTGTTTACAGTCTCCCAAAAAATACAAAACAAAACAAAAATTAAAGAGAAGGGAAAATTTCCCAACACATTTTAAGAAGCCAACATGACCCTAATACCAAAGCCAGATAAAGATACCACAAGAAAATTACATACCAATCTCTCTAATGAACATAGATGTAAAAATTTTCAACAGAATACTTGCAAATAGAATCCAACAGCATATTAAAAGATTTATACACCATGATCAAGTGGGATTTATTCCAGGTATGCAAGAGGACTTCAGTACAAGAAAATCAATTAATATTATACACTACATTAACAAATTGAAGCAAAGAAACCCCACATGATCATCTTGATCAACACAAAAAAGGCATTTGACAAAATCCAGCATAGTTTCTTGATAAAAACACTTTCAAAGATAGGAATAGATAAAGGGCATATATGAAAATCCTATAGCCAACACTGTAATCAGTAAAGAGGTTGAAAGCTTTCTTTCTACAATTAGGAACAATACAAAGATGCCCACTGTCACCACTGTAACAGAAGTTCTAGCTAGAGCAATTGGACAAGGAAAAAAAAAAAAAAATCAAAGGTATCCAAATTGGAAAAAAAGAAGTAAAGCCCTCACTATTTGCATAAGACACAATTCTATATTTAAAAAATTCCAAAATATCTATGACAAAGCTACTAGAGCTATTAAGTTCAGCAAAGTGGCAGTATACAAGATTAACATGCAAAAATCAATAATGTTTATATACACTAGTATTGAGCAATCTGAGGAGGGAATCAGGAAAAAAGTTCCATTTATAATAGTAATAAAGACTCAAATACCTACGGATCAATTTAAACAGAGATGTAAAGGACCTATATTCAGAAGACTGAAAAACACTGCTAAAAGAAATCAAAGAAGACATAAAAAATGGAAAGATATTCCAGGTTCATGGATTAGAATACTAAAGATCATGAAGATGTCAATCCTTCCCCAACTGATTTATGGATTCAATGCTATCTCAATCAAAATTCCAATAGCCTACTTTACAGAAATAGAAATCAATTGCCAAATTCATTTGGAAGGAAAAGGGTACCCAAATAGCCAAAAACATCCTAAAAAAGAAGAGTGAGGGAGGACTCCCAGTGCCTGACCTTGAATCATATTATAAAGCTACAATGGTCAAAATGGCATGATATTGGCATAAAGATAGATGCACTGATAGATGGAATAGAACTGAATTTTCATATATAGATCCTCACCTTTATGGTCAACTGGATTCTGACAAGCCTACCAAATCCACTTTACTGAACCAAAACAGTCACTTCAACAACTAGTGCTGGGAAAACTGGATATCCGTAACCAAAACAATGAAAGAGACGCCTATTTTACCCCTATATAAGAATTAGGGGAGCGGATATGGCTCAAGCAGTTGAGCGCCCACCACCCACATGGGAGGTCCCTGGTTCAGTTCCTGGTGCCTCCTGAAAAAAACAAAAACAACAAGCAAAACAAACGAGAAAACCAACTCAGGGAAGCTGATGTGGCTCAGTGATTGAGAGCTGGCTTCCCACATACAAGGCCCCAGGTTCAATCTCCAGTACCTGGTACCTCTGGGAAAAAAAACAACTCAAAAAAATGAATCAAAGACCTAAATATAAAAGCCCAGGACCATAAACTCCTAAAAGATAATGTAGGAAAACATCTTCAAGATCTTGTGGTAGGTGGAGGGCTCTTAAATCTTACATCCAAAGCATGAGTAATGAAAGAAAAAATAGATAAATGAGACCTCCCCAAAATTAAACACTGTAGCATTTCAAAGGGCTTGTCAATAGGGAGAAAAGGCAGCTGACTCAATGGGAGAAAATATTTGGAAAGCACATATCCAATAAGGGTTTAAATATCCATGATATCTAAAGAGATCTTAAACTCTTCAATAAAAAGACAAATAACTGGTTTTTTTAAATGGGCAAAAGACTTGAATAATTTGTTCAAAGAAGAAATACAAATGGTAAAAAACATATGAAAAAATGTTCAACATCGCTAGTCATTAGAGAAATGCAAATCAAAGTTATAGTACAATATTATTTCATACCTATTAGAATACTCACTATTAACAAAACAGAAAACTACAAGTGTTGGAAAGGATATGGAGAGATAGGAATGCTTGTTCACTGTTGATGGGAATGTAAAATGGTACAACCACTGTGGAAGACTGGCAGTTCCTAAGGAAGTTAAATATATATTTGCCATGGGACCTGGCAATACCACTACTAGGTATATACCCAGAAGAACTGAGAGCAAGTATATGAACAGACATCTGCACACTGATAATCATAGCAACGTTACTCACAATTACCAAAAGATGGAAACAACCCAGGTGTACACCAACCAATGACTGCGTAAACAAATTGTGGTATATACATACAATGGAATATTATTCAATTGTAAGAAGAAATGAAGTTGTGAAGCATATGACATGACAGCATGGATGAACTTCGAGGATATTATGCTGAGTGAAGCAAACCAGAGACAAAAGGATAAATATTGTATGATTCTGCTATTATGAACTAAATATATAGAGTAAATGCACAGAATTAATAACTAGAATATAGGTCACCAGAAAATAGAATGACATTAGAGAATGGAAAGCTGAGGTTTAATCTGTGCAGAATTGGTAAAAAAAAAAAAAAAAAAAAAAAAGGTTGTTTGTAAATCTTTGGAAATAAATAGAATGTATAGCACAGTGAAACCTCATGTGATAAATAAATATGGGTCATAGTCCATATATAATATATGTTAACATTATAAGATGTTAATATCAGGGTGATATTTGGGCACAAATACAGCCAAAGCAAACTATGGACAGTAGTGTATAGTAATATATTAATAACATTCCATCTGTGGTTAAAAAAAAAAAAAGGAAATATGCTAAGTGAAAGACAAAAGATACTACATATTGTTTGACTCCATCTAAACAAAATATAAATACAAATAAATTAGAGACAGAGATAGAATAGCAGTTATGTATGTCAGGGGATGCATTCAGAGATTTAGAGGTGACTACTAAGGAAGATTTTTGTTGTTGTTTTTAATTATTATTTTTGGAGTCTTGAAAACACTCTAATATTGAATGAAGTGATGAATGCACAACTCTGTGATTATACCAAATACCCGATAGTACACTCTAGATGGACTGTATGCTTTATGAATACAATCAATAAAATTGATAAAATAAAAAACTTATGCTTATACTAACTCATGTATGCAAGGTATGCATGTGGTTTTGTTAAGGAAAAAAAGAGTAGTTCTGTCCTAAAGTAAAATGACTAGCTGTTGCAGAACTAAAAATTAAATGTATGTGTAAAACTGTAAGGTTTGTGAAAAAGGAATTTTATTTCTTTTGGCCATTGCTTGATAAGATTTAACGCATTCCTTTAAAATATTTTTAACAAGAGCTTTAGTGCCTAATAATACTGATGCAAAACAAGAATTTGTTTTCTTCTCTATTAAAATGACAAATTTTCTTGAATTATTTGTCTGCTTTTAATTATAGGCTGTGAAAGGATTTCTTTTACCTACTGACTAATTGGCCTAAAAGGAAGATTCTGTGTCTTATCAAATTAATTTACTATAATTTATGTTAACCTTATTTTGTCCTTGCTTGTTTTAAGAACCAAGTCTTCTCACTTTTAAATGACTAAGGTTTTTATGATTATGTTACCTCCAACATTACTTTGAAAAGCTTTTTGTCTCTTTGGTTAAATAAAAAGACAAGTATTGTGTCACCGTGACAGATGATTCTACTTAAAGTGTTTAAACCTCCTGACAACTTTTGACATTTTACCTTCCCCAAATGAAATCCTAAATAATGTCTTCTTTGGTCTCAAATTGTTTTTTGGCATTTTCTAGAGGGCCCCTGGAAAATCACAAAGGATTTGTTCTTTCACCTTGTATAAAAATAATTAGGTGTATTTGATTTGTTGTGTGTACTGTCGGAAATTGAGATGTTTAACTTTTCCTAGGCTAAATTTGTATTGGTAAAATATTATTAAATGTCTCAAAAATTGTATAAGGCTCCTAGAGATTTGTCAATGTCCTCACCATTCAGGTACTACTTTGCCTGATACTAGATAATACAGTAATAAGGTAACTACAAACACTGCTATCTTTTGTCATCTATGAATAGCTTTGAATGGTTCTTGCAATCACCTTAGAAGGGACTGTCTCAAACACATCGAAAGGACTATGCCAGGTACTGTGTGGTACAAGCTTCTAATTACTTTAGT
The DNA here is from genome assembly GCA_026826555.1 of Tolypeutes matacus. Taxonomy (NCBI): domain Eukaryota; kingdom Metazoa; phylum Chordata; class Mammalia; order Cingulata; family Chlamyphoridae; genus Tolypeutes; species Tolypeutes matacus. The sequence goes on from JAKSZT010054399.1 coordinate 18,354,619, forward strand.
AGATTAAACTTTTCTTAAAAAAAAAAAAAAAAAAAGAAGAAGAAAAAAGAAAAGAAAAGAAAAGAAAAGGTGTCTTTTTCTCTTTCTGATCCCTCCAGATTTTGGAAACTCTTGAGTAGTCATTGTTTTGTAATTATTTTCATAGTTTCAATAAGAATCTGCCCTCCTTACTAAGAGCATATCATTGGAATATTGGCTATATAACCAAACCTTTTAAGTAACAAAGGCACTTTTTTAAGCAGTTTTATTGAGATATATTCACACATCATCCAAACAATGTACGATAAATGGCTCTCAGCATAAGCACAGAGTTGTGCATTCATCACTGCCACCAATTTTAGAATATTTTCATAACTCCAGAAAGAAAAAAACTATACCCTTTACAGAACTAAGACACAAGGAACTAAGGTTGACTTTATGGGGCAACGGCTTACAAATCCTCTTGGAAAAACCAGCCTGGTACCTGGATCACAGGTTGCCAGACTGGAACTATTAGATTTTTTCACCCAAATTTTATGTACTGCATGTGAAATCTGGTGGTGAGTTGTGTAGTTTGGTTTCCTAGAGCGGAGAGACTTTTCAAAGTTCAATCTAAGGTTCCTTATAAAAGCTTTCAACAAAGTAAATTTAAAAAGCTTGATATGATAAATTATTTTTCTTGCTGCACCTTGTCTACAATCAGGCCAAATCTAATAAAACTAGCCTAAATTTATAATCAAGAATACTTTCTTTGGAATCCTCTTTAATCAAAAGGAGGGTGACTATAGAGTGGAATTTTATGTTTCAATAGAAAACTATAACACTCCTGTGGGTTATCAGATTTCTGTTCATTAGCTTTGAGCTATTTTGTACCTCCTCTGTAATATGCAGGTAAGTGCAAGGTTTTGTCACCTACCTGGACATTAGACTAGATCTTATTATCTTGTACATGTTGTCAATATTTACCATTTTTTAAAAAATTCCTGTAGTTTCCTTCAATTTCTGGCCATAACCCTCCAAACCATCACTTCAATTTTCCTCCCACCCTCCTGAATTGCTGTCACTCAAAACTAAAACCTGATAGCCCACAACTTCTTGAGACTCTAAGTTGTCTTCTAACTGGCCTTTTCTACCAGGCTGTAAAAGAGCACTGTGAGCTGAAGACTGATGATTTGATATATACCTCAAAGGACTCATCACTGCAGCAGACTATGCATTGGCTGGATTTCTCCCCAGAGAAGCTGCTTCTGGAGTACTAAAGAAGTCTGGGAAAATGCTCTAGTCGTACTTGCCATTATATAAGAAATAACCATGACTGTAAACAACATCACCAAGAGCATCTGAATTTCAGTTCAAGAAACTGAAGAAGTGATACATGCATAGTAGAAAGGTTTTCATCCACCAACCTCTTAGACTTTAATGCAACCTTTTATATTAATGTTTTTCTTTTTCCTTTAGACATCCATTTCTTTTAGGATGCCTGACCCTAAAACAACTGACCTTTTGCCATCACCTCTCAAAAATTTGTTCAACTTGTGATACTACAACAAAAAAACATCTAAACAAGAAACAACCAAGTTGTTCAATGAAAAATGTGATGTTTTACTTGAACAAGAGGAGGGATTAACAAAGACTTTTTATCTCTTGACCAAGCTGCCAGCCTTACCCTTCTAGTCCCCCTACCTGTTCCCTCCCCCATCCTGACTACCTTGAAACAAATCTTGAAGCTGTGGGAACGCAAAAACTCAGAATGCAGTAAAAAGGGAAAAATACGACAACTTAAGATTCTAACTATTGTATTGTATATATCAAACTCACCCCAGACCTCAGACCTCTCCCTCTTCTCACCCTCTCAAACGGCCTAGACTACACATGTACCTAAGAGGCCCTAAATATAACTCCTTTTTTCCCTCATCTGTCCCAGATCTTACAGACATCAGGTGGTCCAATCAGCACAATGGAAAACATTTAGAACCATGTGGTCCTAATCATAACATCAGTAAATCCCTCACCCAACACTATGGAAACAAATCATCTCAGTAAATTACCCACCCCAGTGTTCAAGCATTTCCAGGGCTTTCCCCCCAACCCACTCTCAGCTCTTACAAAGCTTGCTGTCCTTTGTTTCAACGGAGTTCAAGTCTACTCTCTTTACTCTGCTATGTCAGTCCTTGAATAAAGTCATCCTTGCCTGTTTAATGTTGCTCAGTGCATTGTTCTTTGAATTTCTCTCTCTAGAAAAGCCACTTTGATGGTGGACACTCTTTTAAGTAGTGGACAACATTATCAGTCCTATAGTTGTAATAACACACCCTTATTAGCCTGTATGCAAGTCAATTCAATTTAATCAAAGTATGCCCTTTTAACAAACATTCCATCTAAGTAAAAAAGTCTTCGTATATATCTTTAGATATAAAACATGTAGAAGAGTAAAGTATTTCTGATGAAAACTCAAGCTTGTCCTAGGGAATGGAGTTATACCAGCAAATAAAACATATAGATTGTCTGGCCCCATGGAGTTTTTAAAATCAATTTTATAGAGATATATTCACATACCATACAGTCCATCCAACGTGTATAATCAATAGCTTTTAGTATACTCACAGAGTTGTGCATTCATCACCACAGTCAATTTTGGGGCATTTCCATTACTCCAAAAAGACCCCACACCTCTCAGCAGTCACTTCTCAATCCCTCTATTCTTTCCCTGCTGTACATAACAGCTAATCTAATTCCATCAAGAAAAATATATCTATATTATTTTATATAAATGGAGTCAAACTATACGTAGTAATTTGTCTGGTTTCCTTCATTTAGCATAATGTTTTTTTAATTTGTTCTTTTTTCAACTGATGGAAGAATATTAATATATTTCTATTCACTACGGTCCATAATTTCATTTATGTGTATATTTTCCCATATACCACCCTATTACTAACACCTTGTAATGGTAACATACATTTGTTCTAATTCATGGACGGACATTCTTATATTCGTACTATTGCTCAAATTCATTGTCCACAACAGGCTTTACAATGTTGTACAGTCCCACGTTTCATCCTCTACCTTTTCTTCTGGTGACATACACAAACCTAAACTTTCCCTTTCAACCACAATCACACCCACATCTCATTGTTATTAATTTACTCGCTGTCATGTGCCACCATTACCTGCATCCATCTCCAAACATTTACAATCAACCTTATAAATTCTATACAAATTAATCATCAGCTCCCTATTCTCGATCTTCTTTCTTTTTTTTTTTTTTTTTCTTTTTCTTTTTTTTTTATTATGGGTAAAAATCAAAATTCTCACAATACATACAAACATTTGCAAAATGATATATAAATATATATGCATATATGTGTATTTGCTTACAAAAATGTTATTTATATATATATATATACATATATTTTAAGAGGTGCTTAGATTACCTCGATCTTCTTTCTATCTTCTGGTAATCTATAATCCAGATATTAACTCGAGTTTGCCCATTATATTTAATTCCTATTAGTGAGATCATACAATATTTGTACTTTTGCGTCCGACCTTTCACTCAACATAATGTCCTCAAGGTCCATCCATGTTGTCACAGGCATCAAGACTTCATTTCTTCTTACAGCTGTATAATATTCCATCATATGGATAATACCACATTTTGTTGGTGGGAATGGAGAGTAGTACAGCTGCTGTGGAAAACAGTTGGGCAGTTCCTCAGAGAGCTAAGTACAGAACTGCCATATCATCTCACAAACCCACTACTGTGTATGTACTCAGTGAATGCAGGGACACAAACAGACATAGGCATAACAATGTTCGTAGCCATATTATTTACAATTGGCAAAAGATGGAAGCAACCTAAGTGTCCATCAATCAATGAATGGGTAAACAAAATGTGGTGATATATATATACACACAATGGAATATTATTCAGCTATAAAGGGGAATGAAGTAACATGCAACAACATGGGTGAACCTTGAGAACAGCATGCTGAGTGAAATTAGGCAGGCAGAAAGGACATGTATTGTTATGACCTCACTGATTTGAAATAATTAGAATAAGCAAACTCATAGAATCAGAATCTAGAATATAATTTGCCAGGTGTGGCAGTTCGAGGGTATTTATGAATCCCCCCAAAAGATAATATGTTTATAAACTGGTCTTTTCCTCTGGGTGTGATCCCCTTTGATGCATTAGATTCAGCTGACATGTCTTGATTAAATTACCTGTTAAAATTAGGGCTTTGATTTGACCACGTCAGTAGGGAATGACTCAGGGCTGAGTACCCACCCCTGTGGTGGGCTGATATAAATGGGCACTCACTCAAGAATATATGGAAGAGGAGAGAACAAGGTTGTTTTGGTCCTGTCATGTGACAGAAAGGAGAAGGCTCAAGCAGCTAAAGGCCTGGGGAGAGGTGAGCCATTCACCTGATAGTTTGCACCTGAAGAGAACTGAGCAGCTGAGCGGCTGATAGGACCTGGAAGGAAATGAGCCCTATGCCAGAGACCAATACAGGAAGCCCTGACAGACCAGGCAGAGATTGGCCACCATTTTGCTTCAACACATAGCATCTGACTTCGGTGAGAAAGCAACCTTGAGTCGGACTATTTGAGGCCTCGGGGCTGTAAGCTTTTACCCCAAATAAATACCCTTTATAAAAGCCAACAGATTCCTAGTACTTTGCATCAGCATCCCTTTGGCTGACTAATACACCAGGGGTAGTGTTGGAGGTAGGGAATGAGGAATTAATGATTAAATGTTGTAGAGTTTCTATCTGAGGGGATCATAAAATTTTGGAAATGGATAGTTGTGATGGTAGAAGAACATTTTGAGTGTAATTAACAGCACTGAATTATATATGTGAATGTGGTTAATAGGGGAAATTGTACGTCATATATATGTCACCAGAATAAAAATTAAAAGAAAAAACATAGGACTGTACAACACCGTGAACCCATTTGTAAATGATGGACTATAGGTAAGAGTAGAATTATAAAAATGTTCCTTCAGGAATTATAGCAAATATTCCACACTAATGCAAGATGTTAATAATAGTGTGGTATATGGGAAAAAAACATCCTAATGTAAACCATGAACTATAGTTAATAGTATAATATTCTTTCATCAATTTTAAAAAAGGTACCACACTAATGCAAAGTATTAATAATGTGGGGAAGGGGAAAGACACAGGAATGATTAATTTTGACGATCTTTCTGTAAACCTACAACTTCTTTAATTTAAAAAAGTTTTTGAAAAAACAAATGCTTAGTGATAGAGCAAAGGGCTCTGGGTCCCTGCCATGAATTTGCAGCCCAATGTCCCCATTAAGGTATAAAGGGAATAGGGGTGCTGGAAACCATCACATGTCTCTTAGATACAGGTGTGCAAGTGACAGAAATCCCAGGCCACCCCAGAAAAATCAATATAGTGAATGAGAAAAGATGTTCCTACTGATGGTATGGCTGGACTCAAAGAGGAAACTGCAAAACTCAAAGTTGATGGGCTTTGTCATAGACAAAAACCATTGTAGACACATATTCTGTATATGATAAGCTAAGGTCATACATAATGTGGCAGCCAGAAACACTGATGTAGCAGTGGAGATACACCCTTGCAAGTATTCAAATATCCAACTGTACGCCAATCAACTCTAGGCATCTCATTTACAGCACAAGTGATCCTGCAATCAGCCCACTCCCACGGCATAACATGGACATTTCATGCTCCCTATCACCCACCTGAAATGGGTTGAGAGGACATTGGAACAGATGACTCAAATAACAAGGACATAGAGGCCATCATGAAGAACAACTTACTGTGTGGTGACCCCATCTAAAGGTTTTAGGCACTGAACACTGCAGTGTAAGGGAAAGAAGGCAGTGGAACATATGATGGGAAATACTGAACTTCCAGAAGGTGTAGGAACAGGGAAATAACTGATTAGGCTACAACTACAAAATTCTAATCTTAATATACCCAACCACTGTTTCTTTTTCCCCACTAAAAAGCACATCCCAAGGGTGGTTTGTGTTCTGGGCTGCAGTGTATTATGAGAAAGGCACCCTGACTCCAAATTGGAGGTAATGCCAAGCTTTCCTCCTGCAAATTGGACATGCTCCACACTTTGAAGGTACTTCCATATCCTTGTTTGTTGTGATTCCTATGTCCTTGTTGGGAATAGCATTTTTGCAATGAGATTCTAATGTATGGGACGACACATTCATAGATTCTGGAGTCTGGAGAATTTTCTAGCCAATCAATCCACAATTTTCCAGGACTGATATGTTTTATTTTATTTAAATAGTTACCTTTGAAATTCATTTATAAATTTTGATGGCAATATTAAATATCTTAAAAGAGGAGTATTTATGTACCATCAGACTCTACTTCTAAACTGTGTTTATTTATTCATGTTAGTTTTCATACTTGCCATGAACAATATATAACACTAAAATAATAGTTAAGAATCACAATATTGTTTTCTAAATGTTTGAGTTAACATTTAAAGTTATTTTCTGATTTATGCAAATATTTATGTTTAGAAAGAACTGCAAAAAACAAAAAAGTAGAATGTGTCAAACATATTAGATTTGTTATTTACATACATGCAAATACTTATCTATTGTTAGGATCACTTTACGTTATTTCTTACAAAATTCACCATTTGATACACCAAACTCAGTTCAAAATCCTACATTAGTATCCTAATGTAGGATTACATTAAATTTTACATTAAATTTGTTCAAAATTCTTGACTCTATGCTGACTTGTATGCTCAAGAGTTCATATAAACTATTTTATTTTACACTATGGATTTTCTGATTTGAAATCTGATTTGAGATCCTCTGAAGATTTCCAAATATTGACTTAAGATTGTTGTCTCTTCAGCATAAGAATATTAATGCTAAGGAATGTATGATCACTGAAGACATTATTTAATTCATGACACCTACAGTTGTTTTTTACAGTGAATTCTCAGTTCCCCTACAAGTGCTGCTGAGTGAATAAATGATTTTGTGTGTTTTTTTGGCATTAATTACCTGGCACTTCTTCAAAAGGCTCCATCCTACTAGTAAAGACTTTTCTCTCTTATTTTACTAGTCATTCCTACACTAAGTTCTTTATTGTACACCAAGGCTGATTCTTGAATGACTGTAGAGCTAGCCTTCCTCTTGTGTGGAGTTCACTCATTTTTAAAGGATGAATTTTAAATAAGGGCATTGGCAAATTGATTATAGATATAGAATTTATCTCATGTGATTTCTCTGTTTAATCTATCAGAGCAGTGGAGAAAGATGCTTCAGGGTTAATTACTTTTCTATTATGAGTTCTATCATGTTGTAGACCATCAGACTATCAACTAAAGGCTGTACTACATATGAAACATTTATATTGATTTTCTCCAATATGAATTGGCTTAGACTGAAATAGTAAGGATGACCAAAGGCTCTATGATATTAGCTACAATAGTGTTTTTCAATGTGTGAATTCTCTAGTACAGTTAAAGGTTAACTCAAGAGCTGAAATTTTGCCCATATTCAAAACATTTATACTGTGAGTTCTCTCATGTCATCTAAAGTCTAAATAGCGACTGAAGACTTGTACATAAGTGGCATTCATAGACTTTCTCTCCAGTTTGAGTTCTCTCATGTGTTTTAAGGTTACAAAAATAAATTAAGGTTTCAACTCATAGATGATACTCTTATGGTTTCTTTCCAGTGTAAGTTTCCTCATGCTGTTTAAGATAAGGATAACAAGTGAAGGCTTTCCTATATAGATGACATTCATAGTTTCTTTCCAGTGTGAGTTTTCTTATGTTGTCTAAGGAAAGAAAATCCAGTGAAGTCTTTCCCACACAGATGACATTCACAGGGTTTCTCTCCAGTGTGAGTTCTCTCATGTTTTCTCAGGGAAGAACATACAGTGAAGGCTTCCCACATAGATGGCATTCATAGGGTTTATCTCCAGTGTAAGTTCTCTCATGTGCTCTGAGGGAAAAATATAGAGTGAAGGCATTCCCACATAAATGACATTCAAGGTTTTCTCATCAGTGTGAGTTCTCTTATGATATCTAAGGCTACAACAGTGAGTGAAGGCTTTCCCAAATACATACATTCATAGGGTTTCTCTCCAGTCTAAGTTCTCTCATGTCATCTCAGGGAAGAACAAACAGTGAAGGTTTTCCCACATAAATGACATTCATGGGGTTTCTCTCCAGTGTGAATTCTCTCATGTCTTCTCAGGGAAAAATGCTGAGTGAAGGCTTTCCCACAAAAATGTATGAAAATTCGTTCATGTTCTCTAAGTTTAGAAATTCTACTGAAGGCTTGCCCACATAGAGGACATTCATAGGGTTTTTCTCCTGTGTGAATTATCTCATGTCATCTAAGGGCAGAACTTTTAGTGAAAGCTTTCCCACAAAGATGACATTCATATGGTTTCTCTCTAATATGAGATCCATTGTAAGGTGAAAAGCCAGAGCTTGGGATAAAGGCTTTACCAATTTAGTGACATTCACATGATTTTCTTCTAGTGTAAATTTGCTTTGGTTGACTAAAAAATGACTGTTCACTGAGGGTTTTTCCAAATAGATTGCCGAAATGGGGCTTCTGTTCCATGTGAGTTAACACATGTTGAGTCATGCTGGGTCTGTGAGTGATACCTTCTGGCAATTCACTACTTTTAATGCCATTCTTCTGCATATGAGATTTCTGCTTTGGGGAAGTAGATGCGAGAGGGTAAAAGGTTTATCCTTACATGCATTTATTCATTTCTCTATATATACTTGTAAACTAATCATTTAGTGAGTCTCCAATTAAAATCTATCCAATGTTAGTTCAAACATGTTATTCTATTTCATGTACTGAGATCTTCTCTTTTGTAGCATCCCAACTGCAGAATTATCCCATCAATTTTGAAGACTTTATAATATTTTAAGGATTAGATATATGAGCCATATGTATGCAATTACCTTTTTATAAAAACTCAGGTTATGGCTTTTTGTTCAGGTTAATTTTTCCCTAAATTCAAACTATCAGACATTTTCTGGATTAGCATTTAAACTTAACTTAAAATTAACCGATTGTACTGAATTCATAATTTATTCCATTACCAGGTATCTATTTGGAAGACTAAGAAGGTTCACAACCATGAAGCTTACCAATGACATGATGGTAGATGTTTTTCCTGCAGATATATAGCTTGGATATCATTTATTGTTTTTTAAGACAACTTTCCCTGCCTGAAACAACTGAAAAAAAACAAAAACCAGCATTAGGGAAATGAAATTGTTGAAAACTCCCAATATCCCTATAATTATGTTTCAAATGTAAGACTCGCTTAAGATAGAATATCAAATTGAGAATATTCTAGGCAGTAGAAAACATTGTACAACATTGGAAATCAGAAAAGTCCTTAAAGCAGAATAATTATTTAGTAAATATTTAATCCACTTATATATCCTTTCAGAAAGTATTCATCAAGTTCCCAGCACTGTTCTGAGTGTTGGACATTGAGTAGCAAAAACAAAAACAAAAACAAAAAAACATGAAATTGTGATCAAGAATATTACGTGGGGTGAAAAATTAGATGTAAGTAATAAACAAGTTTCTTTTAGGTGTTTGACCATAGTATAAAATATTATAAACTATATATAATATAAATAAAATATAGAAGAATATAGAATATGGACATACTGTTCAAGACACTTCTCAAATAAATGATTAGATAGATACATAGATATATACAAATATAAATTTGAGAAACTCACTCACTGAGACCAGAAAACTGGCCATCATCTTATCTCTGAACATTTCTGGGATGTGTCCAGCAGGGCCCACTCTTCCTGGGTGAAGTCTATAGCTACATCTTACAAAGTCACTGACTCCTAAAATTTCATGGATATTAGGATTCATGGAGGGCCATCTCTACCAATGGCCAGAGTAAGATGTTTAAGAGGACAGCACTGCAAATGTGGTGACAGTTTATAGAAAGTTCAAACTGAGTTTCAAGTCAAGTGGCGCATGATGCCTTTCACACACAGACACATACACTGAATATATAAAACTCCACTATAAAGAAATATCTCATGACATGTGATGTGGTATAACCTGGAAATTTCCTAATAAAGTGGTAATTATGACTTCCATATGGTGATTAAACAATTTGCACTTGAGCACTCATAACTAAACTACTCTTTGCCACCAAATTTCAAGTAAATCTATGGACTTATCAAAAGGCAAGCAATATCCATGATTTTCAACTTTTATATCACAACTATGGTTAGTTTATTCCCCCAGATGACCTCAGTTTCCTCTTATCTATGCAGTCATTTCACAACCTGTTAGAAGTTTTAAAAGATCCAATAAGCCAATGTGTAAAGTGCTTTTTATATAAACATGAGTTATAAGCCTATTATTCATTCAAAGGGCAGAGAACCTTACAGCAAAGGCCAACATTCTGCTCAACTAAGCAGATATCAAACAGAACTTGGGATCAGGAGATGCTGCCTCATGCAACTCTGTGCAACTCAGGTGTTCATCATAATATGTAAGTACAGACAGTTCAGCAGCATATACCATGGACCTGTGAGACTGCTGTACTGAAGGATGGTCCTATCCTGACCATTCCAGGGATATGACATCTTCCAATCTCAACTTTCCTTGGGATTTCCAATTAAACATGCTCATTGTTTCTCTTGTATTTCCACCTTCCTTTTACCTGTTCAAGAGTAAAAGAAGCCTCCTGATCTATTCTGGTCTCTCTAATTCGTCAAAATTTTTCACAGGGCCATAAATGTTACTCTACCTGCTACACTCCTCCTGAATGTACACCAAAATTAAAGACAGAATACTTCTGAAATACATTTAAAAAAAATAAAAAACAAAACAAAATACTTATCATTGCTACCATTTATGAAATTTGAATACACTTTATTTAAAACATGGAAATTGGGCAATTGAGGACATATGGGTAAGGAGAATTAGTTATCTTTTCTAAAAAGTTTCAAAAATATGCAAATATATAATATCAATACTTTAAGAAATCTGAAATTGAGGTAAATAAATAGCTTCCTTATTTCCTTGTATTACCCAACCCTCACTTGTGATCCTTTTAACAACGCACAGAACTCCACCCTAGCACCTATAACTCCGAATTGATTGAACTCACATGCTGAAACACCAGCCTCCCTACTGACTGTAAATTTCTGCTCTTACTCATCTCTATCACCTATATTTATTGCATGCCTAAGCCAATTAATTACAGTTACCAATGTGATCAATGAGCACATTATTTCCCCAATAAGATCATGGGCTAGAACAAATTAATGTAATGCTGGAATGTAGATTAATTATTGATGAATATTTAATCTACCATAACACTTCCAGAGGCCTGGATAAACTTAACTAGATCCCAGATTCTCAAATATCTCCTAAATATGCTTAGAATAGCTATGCGTATAGGAGAAACCTGCCCATCTGCTGACAACACATGTAATTTCAGTAGAAAGAATTCCCTACTAACCAGTGTTTGCATTGCCAGTAGCACAGCTGACAACTGTTTTTCTCTGTTTTTCACTCACAGGCAGACAGGCACTAGATGACCAAAGCTGAGAATGGAGAAAGAAGCCATGAGATTCTCGTCTTAAGGCATAATTTCCAGACCCACCTGTCATGAATTCCAACCATTCACATGGAGTAAACCCAGCCCAACCAACAGGAATATGAAGTGTGCTCCAAAATAAATAGGAGGAGTAGCCTCCACTCCCAGGGTAAAGAGTAAGAAAATGTTGTCTACTCTGGCTAAGAATATATGAATACCTTCATTGTACAGTTAAGAACACAAATATCATTGAGTTTTATATATTAATTAGCCTATGGTCTTCAGAGATTTTAAATTTCTTTCCTGATTCCAAAACATAGGAATCCCTGACCTATATCACATCTGAAACTGGGTCTCCTTCTCCAGAGAAACCACTCTGGAAATGTAATTATTCCTCACTTATGAAGCCTCATCCCTGCACTCTAGACTCTCACTCCCTGCAGCTTTACCTTGTACCTGCTCTTCTGAAGTACACTTGCCCTAAATCATGAAACAACATTGTTTCTCAATACTGAATTCTAGATCTCATCTCACTGGACTTGGATATCAACGAAGAGAACCTTAACAATGTATTTTATGATGGGGTTGATAAATTAAAGGACTTGTTCCATTTGGAGGATTCGATGACTCCCATCATGCAAATCTAGTCCTGATAATCCACTGCATCAGAAAGTAGCAGAAATACATAGGGCATATGGTCTCAAAATCCCCATAGAATTAGGAAGCTCAGTTAATATAGAATGAAGGATTTGGGAGAAAATCTATTTTTTTAAATCTGATATTTGAGTCAAGTGGCAGCTTAAATCTTATCCTCTATTAAGCATCTTCAGGTGTAACATCCCTGCATTTCATAATTTATAGATGTGAAAGGTCTTCTATACTATAAATTCTTCCCTCAAACACTGTTAATATTTACATGCATTTCATGGATAAATGATGATCTTTTCAGAAACAGAAGTAAGATTAACATACCCATTTGTACTGGAGTCCAGAAAAACAATGGTTGTAGTAAATGTACTTGGAGTTTTTTGCATATTTGTCTATTTAATCCTGAAAACAACCTTGCTGATTAAGGCTAATTTACCTATGCAATAAATGAACAGAGCTTCAGAAATTGTTAGTAATGTTTTAAAAATTACATGGCTAGAAAAAGACACAGAGTTTGAATTTTTTCTACTTGTGTCTCACAAGTTCAAATTCCTTAAGGTGTACACCTTGGTTTTACCTGAAATACTACCTCTCATTTTGATAGTCCCCAACGTATTGTCAAAATTGCCTCTTCTCATAGTTTGTTCATACAGTTACATCCCATGCCCAGATTCTCCTACCACACTGGAACCTTCATAGAATTGAATCTACTACCCAAACATACCTTAATGTTTACTGCCCAGTATAAGACATTTCAAGATATATTTACTGAGAACAACATTTTTCCCGTCTTTCTGAGTATTTACCACATCTGTTGATAAGCATCTGAGTGTTTACCACATCTTTCTACAATAGAGGAGGACTCCGATTACCTTCCTTGTCCATGATTACATGCACACAAAACATGACTGAGATGTTGATCCAGGTCTAAAGATAGAGTTCCTTTCCTTCAGGTCACTCATATAATTTGTCATTATGCATTTATTTATTTGTCTGTCCCTCCCACTAGTCTAATTGCATAAAACCACTTCCTGAATGATATTAGGTAAATTTCCCTTTGAAAATTACTAATGCATTATGAATCCAGAAAAATTGTATGTTTACAATCACCTAATCTGACCTCAGATGGCCTGGGCCTAAAGGGCCTAAGTCAAATCCAATAATTATGTTCTGATTAACAAAAGCATTTACAAAATAAATGAGGTCTGCCCCTGTGGTTAAAATTCTCTTCCTTACTCACCAGAATCCAAACAGATTGAAAATGCAAGAAAACCAAGACTTATTGATGATGCTTTCACCACATTTCAATTCTCAGACCTACTTTATCTATCTAGAAATAAAGTACCATATTCATAGAGGACTCTCTTTGTATGGAGTGGATAGTGTGTGTCATTCAGTCCCATAATCTAAAAGACAAACGTTGATTAATTTAGGTGACAGTGAAGATACATCTAATCAAGGCCTGCCTTCTTTAACACTATCTTTTTTTTTTTTAAATATATATTTTTATTTTTTAAAAGATATTTAGATTACATAAATGTTACATAAAAAAAATAGGGATTCACATATGCCCTGCTCCCCACACCTTGAACTTTTTTCCACATAAACAACATCCTTCATTAGTATGGTACATTCATTGCAATAGATAAACATATTTTGGAGCACTGCCACAGAGCATGGATTATAGTTTACAGTGTAGTTTACACTCTTGATACATCTAATCAAGGCCTGCCTTCTTTAACACTATCTTTACCCTCAAATTAGATAAATCATGTAGGTGCCATTTAGGAAAACAGATTGTGTCCTTTATTTCCTTTTAAAAAGTCTCAAAATCAACCTTTATACATCTTCCCAGAGGACACACTCTTTTCTAAGAGAATTTGTAATCTACAACAATTATCTCAGGATGTGGGCAGCAGTATAGCCTATATAAATAGAAATTTTTGTGCTGAAAACATGCATTTAAAGAAAACTATTTTCCTTGTTTGAAGTATGCATATTTTACTACTGGACAAAGATGAGACCTACCCATATCTCTTCATGTCAGACTTAGCAGATGTTCTAAAAACTATTAAACTCTATAAACTTCAAAATATTAGGGCTTACCAGAATAAATAACATAGCTTCATTATTGATTTTCCTATGAAAAGGGTGTACACTATTTTTTTTTATTAGATAGTGTGGTGGTTTGAAGCTCTACTTACACCAGAAAAACATGTTCCTAATCCATTCCTATGAGTACAGATCCATTTTAAGCAGGACCTTTTGAGGCTACTTCAGTTAAGGTGTGTCCCGCTTCTATCAAAATGGGTTTTCATCCTCTTACTGGAGTCTTTTATGAAAGAATGAAATCCAGACAAATCAGAGAAAAGCCATGGAAGCAGGAAGCTGAAATCAACAAACCTGGGAGAGACCAGCAGACGCTGTCACATTGCATTGGTAGAGAAGCCAAAGATCACTGGCAGCCAGTCTTCAGGAAGAAAGCATCTCCTTGATGATGCCTTGGTTTGGACATTTTCTTGGCCTTAAACTGTAAGCTCATAAATTCCCATTACTTAAGCCACCCCATGTCACGGTATCTACTTTGAGCAGCCTAGGAAACTAAAATGGATCCAAGCCAGGATAATGTATTGCATTTAATTGTCATTATCTCTTTAGTTTCCCTCTTTTATTAATTGTGGAAACACATATACAACAAACATTCTCATGTCAACCACTCCCCAGCATATAATTCAGTAGACTTAATCACATGCACAATGTTGTGCTACCCTAACCAACATCCATTACCAGAACATTCCCATCACCTCAAACAAAATCCTACACCCAGCATTAGCTATTTGCTCTGGTCACCACCTGGGCATTTTTTGTTCTTCATGTTCATGGTCTGGCAGGCATGATTAGGGGGCCCCACCTTGGCAGGAGTAATTTATCTGGACCATCAGGAGGAAGTAGGAGTGCTGTTATATAACGGAGGAAGAGTATGTTTGGCACTCAAAAGATTTACTTGGGCACATCTTGGTACCCCCTGCCTGCGAAGGGCATTGTAACCAGGAGATAAGACCCATCGGAGTCGATGATCTGGCACCCGGTAAAGCTGCTAGTCCTAGCAGAGGTCCTAGATGAGGGTGAGGGAAATCTGGAAGGATAGGGAGGGAGATAGCCCTATCACCACCTGCAGTGGTGGTGGCTATACAGTATTAATAGTTAAGAAGCTTACTGTTGCAAGATTCTTCAGGAAAAGAGGCCAACTGGAATCCTGACCGAGCTGCTCCCTGAATGTATAAAGAGAGGTCCAAGTGGGAGAAGGGATGGACATGGAGATGTTCCACCTAGATTCCTCTTAAGAGTAGGGCTTGGTGCCCAGATTCGGAGCGACAGTGACAATGTCCTTCAGCTGTCAGGATATTTGGTGGTTGCCTCATCTGCAGAGATCCACATGCCACAAAGGTCACACTCTCCTCAGGATGATTAATGGAGACCAGGCTATGGAGGCCTGGCCATTCTGGCTCACCATAGTGAGGATATACTGGACCATGTTAGTTCCATGGATCCCTGTGGCTATAAGGCTGCAATGCAGCTTCACTTTTCTCTCTGCCTAGTACTACTTTCTCTCCTCTCCTTTCCACAATGTTGATCTCAAGAGAACACTTCCAAATAAATATCCTACACATTAGGTTCTGGGAACCTAACCTGTGACAGCAGTCAAAACTGTCAGGAAGAGAGGGCTTTAAGAGCAGGAATTAATCAAACTTTGCTGTGGCTGAAATAAGATGAAAGCTGGCAAAGCCTCATGAGATACTATATTGGTGAAAATATTATTTTCACCAAAATGATGTCCATGAATTAATGGACTTGAACTCCTGTGAGAAAATCTGTACCCCATTAGTGAGTCCCTGGAACAATTTGGATAACTTTAGCTGGGCAATTTTAAAGACTTAGAATAAGTTGAACTGAATATCAAAGAAGAGCTATGGAAAAAAAAAAAACAATAGGCAAGAGAGAGAAATTGGCCAGAGTAAATTCACCAACATATTCAGAGTCCCAAACATCAGCAAAAAATACTAGGAAACAGGAAGAGATGGCCCAGCCAAAGGAACAAACCAAATGCCCTAAAGAGATACAGGATTTAAGACAATTAATCACTGATAATCACAAAACTCTCCTAAACCAATTTAAAGAAGAGAGAGAAAATATGACTAAAGAGATAAAAGATATTAAGAAGATACTGGGTAAACATACAGAACAATCTGAAAGTCTGCAAAGAAAAGTAACAGACCTTATGGGAATAAAAACACGATGGATGAGATTAAAAATACCCTATTATGAGCTAAATATATTATGTGAAATATAAATATATTATGTGAAATATGAATATGGGTAGAATTGCATGTATAAGACAGTTTTTCTTTGAAGCTGAACAAATGAAAGTTAATACTACAAAATATCAGACCAAAAAAAATATATATATATTTCATTCTAAATGAAAGAGAACAGAGTACTACATATTTTATGATTCTATTTATATAAAATATACATCAATTTATAAAGATTAAATGAGATTAGTGGTTATGCAGGTCTGCGGAAGGAATGCTAGGGCGTATGGAGTTTTCCTTTTTGGAGTAATGAAATTGTTCTAGAATTTTTAAGATGAATATACAACATTGTGATTACACTAAAAGCCACTGATTATGCACTTTGGATGGAATAGCCAGAAACAACAGCTATGTACAGTGGGGAAACAGAGAGATTGAGAGGTAAGGAATTTTCTTGCTTGTTTTTTGTTTATTATTATTATTGAAATAATGAAAATGCCCTAATAATAATTGAACTGATAAAAGCACAACTATATGATTATACCAAATATCACTGATTATACACTTTGGATGAATTATATGCTTTATTAATATGTATCAATAAAATTGATTTGTCAAAAAAAAATATTAGAGGCACATAAGAGCAGATTTGAATTGCTCAAAGACAAAATTACTGATTTCAAAGACAGAACATCTGAACTGGAAAAGACAGGAATAGAAAGAGAAGAGAATGGAAAAAATCGAACAGGGTCTCAGGGAATTGAATGACAACATGAAACGCACGAACATATGCATTTTCAATGTCCCAGAAGGAGAAGAAAATAGAAAAGAGGCAGAAAGAATATCTGAAGAAATAATGACCAAAAACTTACCACCCTTATGAAATACATAAACATCACTATCCAAGAAGGACAATGCACACAAAACAGAATAAATCTGAATAGAACTACCCCGAGATACCTACTGCTCAGAATGACAAATATTAGAGATAAGGAGAGGATTCTGAAAGTAGCAAGAGAAAAGCATGGGAAGCAGCTGTGGCTCAAGCAATTGAGGTCCCGTTTACCATATAGAGGACCCAGTTCGATCTCCAGGACCTCCTGGGAAAAGAAAAGAGAGAGAGAGAGAGAAAAGCAAAGCATCACATACAAGGGAACTTTAATAAGATTAAGGGTGGACCTCTCATCAGAAACCATGGAGGAGAGAAGAAAGTGGTATGATGCATTTAAAGTACTGAAAGAGAAAAATTGCCGGCCAAGAATTCTGTATCCGGCAAAGCTGCCCTTCAAAAATGAGAGTGAGTTCAAAGTCTTCACAGACAAACAACAAACTGATAGACTATGTTACCAAAAGACAGGAATTACAAGAGATACTAAAGGGAGTGCTGTGGACTGAAAGGAAAAAACAAGGGCAAAAGACTGGGAGAAGAGTGTATAAATGAAGATAATTAGGTAAATTAAAGGGTAAAATATAGACAATATATGATATGACAACAGAAAGCCAAAGGACAAAATGGATGAACTAAGTAATGCCTTTACAGTAATAACATGAATGTTAATGGTTTAACTGCCCAATTAAAAGACACAGACTGATACAATAGATTTAAAAAAATAGGAATCATCTGTTGTCTATAAGGTACTCACCTCAACCATAAGGACACAACGATGTTAAAAATGAAAGGGTGGAAAAAGATAACTCCATGCAAATAGTAACCAAGAAGGAACTGGAAAAGCAATACTAATATCATACAAAATAGATTTTAAATGCAAAGATGTTGTAAGGGATAAAGAAGGTCATTACATATTAATAAAAGAGGCAATTCACCAAGAAAAAAATAACTATTCTAAATATCTATGCACCTAACCTCAGTGCCCCTAGAAACATGAGGCACACACTGACAAAGCTGAAGGAAGAAATGTCTCTACAATAAAAGATGGAGACTTCAATACACCATACTCAGTATTGGATAGAACATCTGGAAGAGGATAAATAGAGAGTTTGAATAATATGATAAATGAACTAACAGGCATCTACAGAGCATTGCACCCCCAAAACAGCAGGATATATATTCTTTTCGAGCGCTCATGGGTCCTTCTCCAAGATACACCATATGTTGAGTCACAAGACAGGTCTCAATAAATTTCAAAAGACTGAAATTATATAAAACAACCTAATACCAATCTTGCTCAAGCTCTTCCAAAAAACGGAGTAGGAAAGAATGCTAACAAACTCATTCTATGAAGCCAAAACCACCCTAATACCAAAACCAGGTAAAGATACTACAAAAAAAGAAAATTACAGACCAATATTTCTAATGAACATAGATGCAAAAATCCTCAACAAAATACTTACAAACCAAGTCCAAAAGCACATTAAAAGAATTATATGCTATGATCAAGTGGGTATTAACCCAGGTATGCAAGGGTGCTTCAACACAAGAAAGTCAATTAGTATAATAAACCACATTGATAAATTGAAGGAGAAAAAAATATGATCCTTTCAATTGAGCAGAAAAGGCATTTGACAAAATACAGCACCCCTTCTGTATTTTTTCTGTATTTTTGATAAAAAAAATACTCCAAAAGATAGGAATAGAAAGAAGCCTTGCAAATATGGTAAAGTGCATATATGAAAAACCTACAGCTAGCATTGTACTCAATGGTGAAAAACTGAAAACTTTCTCACTGAGATGAGGAAAAAGACAAGGATGCCCACTGTCACCATTATTATTCAATATTGTGCTAGAAGTTCTATCTAAAGCAATTAGGCTAGATAAAGAAATAAAAGGCACCCAAATAGGAAAGGAAGAAGTAAAACTTTCACTAACCACAGATAATATGACCCTATATCTAGAAAATCCTTAAAACTCCACAACAAAGCTACTAGAATTAATAGACGAGTTCAGCAAAGTGGTGGGATACAAGATTAATATGCAAAAATCAATAGTGTTTCTATACACTAATGATGTGCAATCTCAGAAGGAAATCAGGAAAAAAAATTCCATTTATAATAGCAAATAAACAATAAAATATTTAGGAATAAACTTAACCAAGGACATAAAGGACCTGTATTCAGAAAACTGCAAAACATTGCTAAAAGAAACTGAAAACGACTTAAATAAATGGAACGACATTCCCTATGCGTGTTGAACAGTTATGTCCTGTGACTATTAACTGAATAACACCTTGTGGTTAACAATGTCCGACGGATCACTGATTTAGGGTACCTGAAAGGATGGGTTATGATTATGATAGGTCTTTTATGTTCTGTGACCATTAACTGGATAGCACCATATGGTTGGCGATATTGAGGAATCCATGTTCAATTAGAAGTCCAGCTACAAGTTAACTGACTGCGTCCAGGCCGGTTTGAAGCTGTAGGTGAGTCGGTGCGATTACCCCCCGCCCCCCCAAAAAATACCAAATGTATGGCAGCACAGGTGATGCAAGATCACTGTTAGTTTAGTCATAAGTCCATCGAGATGTCTTATTTAAGGGGAAAGAGGGGGCGGTTTTAGGTGAGATGGCCCTGAAGAAAGAACCAGATGCCACATATAGTTTCAGTTTAGAACCCCCCACAGGTTATGGGCCCGGAGCAAGGAGAGGGATACGTGCTTGGAGGGTTGCTGGTTTCTCGGGAGTTGGTGGTTAAGTGACCCCGGTTGGAGGAGGGTCGTGTACGACGTTTTACTGACACAATGCCTTATATGACATGCATGGGGTAGATATGTATATGTACGATTATGCATAGGATGTGCTATGTAAGATTATTAATGTATAGTATATTATGATATGCATGGGGTAAATAAATGTATGCATGATTATGCATAGAGCATAACCGCGCAAAAGGTGTTGTATGGATGGTGATTTCATGTTGCAGGTGTCGTTCACAAGGAGTAGTTTAAATAGAATATCAGCTTTGGGAGTTGATGGTGGAGTGATAGCATGTTTCCTCCTTGAGTGTCCTAGGAAGCGACTTGATTCATTTATGGTTTACAAGACCATGGTAATAATTTATACTACTAGGACTGCCTTCATTTTATGAGTTTGTTCTCGATAAGTCCGGCTAAAGGTATTAGGACTAAGATGATGGTGAAGTATGAGATTGATGCTACTTGACCAATGATAATAAACGGGTGTTCAACTGGTTGGCCTCCAATTCATGTTAGGACAAGTAAGTTGGCAACTAGTGTTCAGAAGAGACATTGGCTAATGGGTCAGAATATTAGGCTGCGTTGTTTTGCTGTATGGAGTATGGGGATGATTGCTAGGACTAGGATGGAGCAGAGCAGGGCTAGCACTCCTGGTTTGTTGGGAATTGATCGTAGGATTGTGTAGGAGAATAGGAAGTATCATTCTAGCTTAATGTGAGGGGGTGTGCTTAGGGGGTTTGCTGGTGTGTAATTATCGGGGTCTCCCAGGAGGTATGGGGAGAATAGTACTAAGGTTATTAGGAATAGGATTGTAAGGAATAAGCCTAGGATATCTTTGATAGTGTAGTATGGGTGAAATGGGATTGCGTCCATGCTTGATGAGATGCCTGTGGGGTTGTTGGATCCTGTTTCATGCAGGAATAGTAAGTGGACTACTACGAAGGCTGTTATGACAAATGGCAGGATGAAGTGGAAAGTGAAGAATCGTGTAAGGGTGGCTTTATTGACTGAAAAGCCGCCTCAAATTCATTCAACCAGGTCAGTTCCGATATATGGGATGGCTGATAAAAGATTGGTAATTACGGTGGCCCCTCCGAATTATATTTGTCCTCATGGGACATGAGGACATGTCCTCATGCTGTGGCTATGACTGTTAGGAGTAAGATGATGCCAATGTTTCATGTTTCTATGAACATATAGGATCTATAGTATAGTCCTCGGCCTACATGAATGTATAGGCATATGAAGAATAGGGATGCTCCGTTAGCATGGAGGTAGCGGATAAGTCATAGGTAGTTTAAATCTCAGCAGATATTGGTGACGGATGAGAAGGCGGTGAGTGTATCTGATGTGTAGTGTATGGCTAGGAATAGGCCTGTGACGATTTGAATAAAGGCAAATACCTAGGAGTGAGCTGAAGTTTCATCATGCTGAAATACATGTTGGTGTTGGAAGACTAAATATTGTTAAGATGTCACTTCTACCCAAACTGATTTACAGATTCAACACAATCCCAATAAAAATCCCAACAGCCTTATTTGCAGAAATCAACAAGCCAATAATCAAAATTATTTGGAAGGGTAAGGGGCCCCAAATAGCCAAAACTATCTTTAAAAACAAGAACAAAGTTGGAGGACTCTCACTTCCTGACTTTAAAGCATATTACTTAGCTAGAGTGGCAAAAACAGCATGGTAATGGCATAAAGACAGACAGATTGACCAATGGAACCAAATCAAAAACTCAGAAATAGGCTCTCACATCTACAGTCAAGTGCTTTTTGACAAGGATATTAAGCCCACCCAGCTGGGCCAGAGCACTCTATTCAACAAATGGTCTTGAGAACTGGATAGCCATACCCAAAAGAAAGAGGATCCCTATCTCATACCTTATACAAAAATTAACTCAAAATGGATCAAGGACCTAAATATAAAAACACAACCATAAAACCCCTGAAGAAAATGTTGGAAAACATCTTCAAGATCTTGTGGTAGGCAGTAGTTTCTTAAACCTTACACTCAAAGCAGAAGCATCAAAAGAAAACATAGATAAATGGGAACTCCTCTAAATTAAACATGGGAAGCGGATGTGGCTTAACTGGTTGGGCTCCCATTTAAAATATGGGAGCCTCCAGGTTCGATTCCCGGGGCCTCCTGGTGAAGGCAAGCCGGCCTGCGTGGCGCGGTGAGCTGGCGCAGCAAGATGACTCAACAAAGGGAGACAAGCAGACACAGAAAAATGCACAACAAATGGACACAGTGAGCATAAGCAGCCGGGGGGGGGGGTAAATTAAAAAAAAAAAAAACACATTTGCACCTCAAAGGACTTTGTCAAAAGGGTGAAAAGGCAGCCAACTCAATGGGAGAAAATATTTGGCAATCACATATCCAACTGAAGAATAAAACGACAAAACTATCCAATTAAAAAATGGGCGAAAGACCTGAAAAGACAATTGTCCAAAGAAGAAATACAAATGGCAAAGAAACACATGAAAAAATGTTCAACATCACTAGTGATTAGGGAAATGCAAATCAAGACTTCAATGAAATATCATTTCACACCTATTAGACTAGCCACTATTAAAAAGTCAGAAAACTGTAAAGGTGGAGAAGATGTGAAAAGATAGGAACGCTTATTCACTGATGGTGGGAATGCAGAATGGTACAACCACTGTAGAGGACTGTTTGACAGTTCCTAAGGAAGTTGAATATAGACTTGACATGGGACCCAGCAACACCATTGCTAGGTATATACCCAGAAGAAGTGAGAACAGTGACTCAAATAGACATCTGCACACCAATGTTCATAGCAGCGTTATTCACAATAGCCAAATGTTGGAAACAACCCAACAAATTGTGGTGTATACATAGGATGGAATATTATGCAGCAGTAAGAAATGAAGTCGTGAAGCATATGACAACATAGAAGAACCTGGAGGACATTATGTTGAGTGAAGCAAGCCAGACACAAAAGGATGAATATTATATGATTGTGCTATTTTGAACTAAATTTATTGTGTAAACTCATGGAGTTAATAATTAGAATATAGGTCACCAGAAAATAGAATGAGGGTAGAGGATGGAAAGCTGACGGTTAATGTGTGCAGAATTGGTTAAAAGGTTGTTCGTAAATCTTTGGAAATAAATGGAACACCATGCTGTTTGTGACTAGCAGAGCTATTATATGGGTATGACTAGATGAAAGGGAAAGCCTAACGTCATTTATACTGCTAGAAGGAAAGCTAAAAAATGTAACATGGGACTGTATAACACAGTGAAACTTCATGTAAAATATGAATATGGGTGATATTACATATATGACTGCTTTTACAGTATATAAATACAAATATACTAAAGAGAAGGAAACAGAATAGCAGTGATATAGGGCAGGGAAAGCATAGAGAGATTCAGAAGTGATGATTTTTGTTTGTTTGTTTGGTTGGTTTTTGTTTTTTAGTATTATTATTATTATTACATTACTGGAATAATGAAAATGCTCTAAATGTGACTGGAGTGATGAATGCACAACTATGTGATTATACCAAATACCATTGATGGTATACTTTGGATGGATTTATGCTTTATTAATCTATATCAATAAAATTGATTTGTTAGGAAAAAAGTCATAGGGCAACTACCACAGCACAGTGCTCATTCTTGGACAGTCAAAACAGACTATCTCTCACTCTGACACATAACCACCAGAGCAGGACACTTTCCTCTTCTATGAGATAAGACAAGCTCCCACTCCCAGAAACACAAAAAATAGAGACAGGGTTATTTCCAGCTCTTGGCCTTCAAAGAAATTTAAATATTGGTACTCATAATGGCATATAGGAAATTAATAGAGTATACAGGATGGATCTGGGGGCAAATCACATATTGAGTCAAGAGCTCACTGTGATTAGAATTAGATAAAACATAATAGCAAAACATAAGCAAATTTTATCTGTGCCGATAACATTAGAAAAGCATGGCAGTCCATTCCAAACCAGAATAGTCTGTGCAAAATGGGTGTTTGTGTATTTGATCTCCCACCATGTACAGGCAAGCTCAATATGCATGCTAATGACCTACATTTACCAAATTATAAAAAGAACAAAAATGATGCCAGAGTGAACAGCAGGGAAAGCCACCCAAAGACCAAATTAGAAACAGAGAAATAATCACAAGTGGCTCTAACATTTGGAAAAAATAAAGGAATTGTGTAGGATATATTTTATCAGGGCTGCCTGGCCTGCCTCCAAAGGTCAATTTTGGATAATGGGTCTCTGGGGTGCTTTCACACTGGAAGATGCACTGAGTCACTGTTCACTTATATCTGAGTCTGTGATCATCTTAACATAGTTGCAACCAATATTTCTTCACCTTCAGTGAAAGTCGTATCTCCAGGCTCTATACCTGAGTATGGCTATAGTACAAATATACTCTTCTCCAATTGTCTAAGTTGGAGAGGCAGGTTTCTTGTTTACAGCTTCATGTACAGGTTCTGGTTCTTCTTGCTTCACTCCCAGTGAGGGCAGTTTTTTTACATAGTTGGATGGAAACCAACCAAAATTTCCTTGAAAACTACCATAAAGCCAACCAGGTTCTCCTATGTTTTTTTACATCAACCTGTATTATATCCCCAGAATTAAAACCCATCTCATCATGGCTCCTAGCCTCAAAGGGATATAATGTGCTATAATTCACTAAAGTACTAGCTGGCCCACATTGTTTTTTTCTCAGCTTTCTGTGGCTTTTCTTCAAGTTTTTCTTGCAACTTTTCTTTCTGGAGTTGCTTTTGTTTTTCTTCTTCCTCATTTCTAAGACTATCTTTCCATAGGTTTTCTTTTCCTTTCAGCCTCATCTTCTAGTTTCTTTTTCTGTATTAGCTCTGATCTTTTTCTTTCAAACTCCTTCAATTTGTCACATTTGATCTTAGGAAATTGTTCAAGGGCTAACTGCTGTGTATTATAGCTTTCTCTCAGTTCCTTTAGTTTATCCATTTATGATAGCTTAGATTCAGTTTCTTTCTCAAGAGCATCTAATTGTTATTTGAGTCTTTGGCATTTTCCTTTTCTAATGATTTTTAGTGAAGTAAACTGATCCCTGAATCAGATGTTACTGAACTGCATGTTTTTAATTCTCTCATTTAATAATTGCTTCTCAGATACCAAATAGATAAGCTTATTTTAATATTCCTGAAGTTCTTGTTGGAGTTGCTTGATTTCCATAATTTCAAGGTCACATTGCTTATCTAGGACTTCCAGCTCAGTCTTGTGAGTTTGCTTTCTGAGCCTGACATCTTGCAGTCTACCTGAGCTCTGCTGATGTTTGCCATTTAGTGCTTCCAACTCAAGATGAAGATTCCTCTTTTTAGAGTTCAACCTGACAGTTTCTTCCTGTTCTCTCCTTTGGTTGAGATGCTCCTGTCAACAAATTCGCTTCCATTCTAAATGATGCTATCATTCAAGTTCCTGTTTTACTGCCTCTTGTATTTCTATTTTCTCCTTTCTTCTTCCCATTGTCTCTCCAAGCGTTTGCTTCTTCCATTCTTGTTCTTATAATTCTGTTTTTGTTCTCACTCTTCCTTTTCTTTCTGGGCTTTACTTTCTGCCTCCCTCTGTTGGTGCTCCATCAAGGCTTAGCATCTTTTTTCCAGGTCATACTTCCTCACGCAAAAGTAACTGGCAATTTTTTCTGAGGTTTCTCTCCTTGTATTTTCTGATATGAAGGCAGCGTTCCATTAATGGAATCAACTTGCTTTCCTTTCCTGAAAGATGGAAGGACAAGCTCAGGAGGTAAAGTCAGTGGTAATGGCTGTCCAGCTTTGGCCACGTCAGTGAGGTGCATCACAAGGATAAATTCTTCAGCTTTTAGCTGCCCAGCACCATCAATGTCAGCCAGAGTCTAAATAGTAGCTAGCTTGGTTTGATAAAGATTTGACCGAAGAAGGGCATTTCTAGCTTGAAAACCTGAGAGGTATCCACTCACATTTTGTCAAGAGTATTAAATTTTTGCCGATATTTTAATATTGAAGGCTGGGGAACTCTTCTTGGATGAGTTTCCTGAGAGTGAGGAAGTTGAACTACTAGATCCTAAGTCAATCAAAGACTGGGCCTTCCATATACTAGCACCACCAAATCCTCCAGTCATCAGATTTTAAGATGTTGTATGAGGCAATGTTGAAGAAGAATAAGGAATAGATAAAAGCTAATCAGGCCTAGTGGTTCCATCTGCTAAGGATGAAATATGGACTTTAACAGACCTGAACAAGGATGGGAAGATGGATCAGCAAGAGTTTTCCATAGCTATGAAACTCATCAAACTAAAGCTTCAAGGCCAACAGTTACCTGTGGTTCTCCCTCCTATTATGAAGTAACCCACTATGTTTTTTCCCTTAATTTCTGCTTGTTTTGGAATAGGAAGCATGCCCAATCTGTCCATTCCTCAGCCATTGCCTCAAATCACACCTAAAGCAACACCCTGTCCTCGCAACTCCAGGGGCCACCCTTCCTCCTTTAATGATGCCTCTTTCCCTGGTACCTTCTGTTAGAACATCAGTATTAATGAATTTTTGGTATGTAACACCTCTCTTTTTCCAATATGGTTTAAAGACAATTGCCTAAAGCAATATTTATAAATCTATGTTAATGAGCACACAATGTATTTAGATGTAAGTTATGACAATAATATAAAGTGGGATTTATGGTTCTGTATAAGACTAGAAATATTTTATATTGTTCTCCCTTGTTAACATTAATTCAGTCTAAATTGTTATAATGTTAAAGCTAATTGTAATCCCTAGAGTAAGTATTAGAAAATAACTAAAAATGCCCAAAAGAGGAAATGAGAGAGAAAAAAACATTGTATAACTATACAAAAATGAATTAACCTTCAAAGGAGGAGTCATTTAGGACATGAGAAATGAAAAATATATGCTATGTAGAAAACAGAAAGATATCACTAAAATAACTCCTGCCTTATCAATCTTTTTACATTTAAATGGATTAACCACTCCAATTAAAGACCAAGGATTGGAAGAATGAATTTTTTTAAATGACCCAACTATATTCTGTCTATAGGAGACTCACTTTCAATCCAATACAAAAATAGGTTAAAAAGTGAAAGGATGGAAGATGATATTTCATGTAAACAGTAACCAAAAGAAAGCTGGGTAGATATACTATCAGAAAAAAATAGACTAAGTAAAAAATTAGACAAAGAAGGATATTATATATTGAGAAATAATCAAATCATCAAAAACATACGCATACCTAACATATAGCCCCAAGATATTTGAAGTAAAAATGAAGGGTAAAATACATGTATATGATAATAATTTGACATTTCAGTTCCCTAATTCCAATAATAAAACAACCAGACAGATGATCAATAAGTAAATAGAGGTTTAAACCACACTAGAAACCACCTAGACCTAGCAGACATACACAGAACACTCTACACAACAGCATATACATTATTCTCAAGTGCACATGGAACATTTTCCAGGGTAGACCATGTCTGGTCAAAAAACAAGTTTAGTGCTCGCTTCGGCAGCACATATACTAAAATTGGAACGATACAGAGAAGATTAGCATGGCCCCTGCACAAAAGATGACATGCAAATTCATGAAGCATTCTGTATTTTTGGACTTACTGGTATTCTACTATAGACTTATTGTGATTCTAGCAATGGAAGAAATTATATCATTGATGTGGAGACAGTGGCCACTGGAGGTGCTGAAGGCTAGGAGAGGGAAAAAGAGGTGTAATATGGGGGCACTTTTGGGACTTTGAATTGTCCCGAATGACATTGCAGGCCATTATATATCCTGCCTAACCTACAGAATTGAGTGGGACAGTGTGTAAACTACAATGTAAACTATAATCCATCCTTAGTGGCAATGCCCCAAAACGTGTTCATCAATTGCAGTAATGTACAACACTAATGAAAGAAGTTGTTGATGTGGGGAAAAGTGGGAAGTGTGGGGAGTGAGGCATATGGGAATCCCTTATATTTTTTTATGTAACATTTTATGTAATCTAAGTATCTTTTAGAAAAAATAAAAAAACATATTAAAAATAAAGTCAAATTTTTTAAAAAAACTAACAGCACATATCTTCTCCAAGCATAGTGGATGAAACCAAAAATTAAAAATATAAGGAAAATGAAAAAACTCACAAACATGTAAATTAAATGATACCCACTTAGCAGCCTGTGGGTCAAACTATGAATCACAAGGAATAGGAGAAAATAACACAACATACCTAAATTATGGGATAAAAGGAAAAGCTTGGAGGAAATTTATACCTTTAAATACCACTACAATAAAGAAGAACCTCAAATCAAGACCCTAACTTTACATTGTAAGGAACTATAAAAAATAGTAAACTAAATGAAATGTTATGAGAAAGAAGGAAATAATAAAGATTAAAGTGGGCATAAATGGAATTCAGAAGAGAAAAAATAGATAAAACTCAACAACTACAAATGCCCTAATAAAAAAATATTGGAAAAAGTACTAGCAAATCAAATTCAACAGTACATTATACATGATGACCAAGTAGGATGTATCCCAAGAATGCAAAGGTGATTCAACATTTTTTAAAAAATCAATGTATTAGATGCTAATCAAATGAAGGAAAAGAATATTTGATCTTCTCAACTAATGCAGATGTGACAGAACACAGCACCCCTTCTAGCTGGAGCATGTGCAAGCAAAAAAACAAAACAACAACAACAAACCCAAAACTAACAAAGGTGAGCTGTAAGTTACTGCAAGATGACATAACATTCCCTTCTGATAGACCGTCTTACCTATGCTGTGAAGCTCTTTGACTGAGATGGGTCACAGTGATATCAACAAAGAACTGAAGCAGAAAATAAACTTTTCCTATTATGATGAACAAACTAAGAATGAAGGGCAGAAAAGAGTGTAAAAGAATAGCGAGGCCCAGAAGTTGGCAATCATTTCCAAGAACCAAAACTCAAGGACATCTTTTTATAGATTTCCCTTGGGCTTAAGTATTTCCACAATTCCAGTATAGTATACCTGGACAGCAAACTGAGTAACATCTTCATTTGTCATAGATGCAAAGTGACTCTCCTGTAGTTCCAGAAGAAATTGAAAATGAAGCTGATTGGTTTCTCTCTGCCAATGTGATGTATAAAATTGGTGGCCTGGGCCATGTGACCTCAATAAGCAAACCCAAAATGGAAGAGGGAGATAGCCACATCCTGGCTAATAAGATTTTGCAAGAGAATTACGGACATCTTCGCAAAGCAGACACATTTGCCTTGGGCTTAACAATTTCAGTGGCTGCAGGAGCAGAATCACTATCCACCAGTGGCGTTAAATGGCATCCTATTCACCAGGGTAGCATTCCAGACAGCCCTCAGAAGCTCTCAGAAAACTTTTACAATCTTCTCAAGAGTATGATCCACCCTGATGCAGAGTACAGACCTTTGGCAGCATCTCTGGCCAGAAGTTGAGTTCTCTGGCCCTCCCTGGGGAAAATTGAAGAGCTCCAGCAGCAGTTCAACTTGGAAAAGTTCAAGACAGCTACACTGGAAAGGGAACTGAGAGAAACTCAGCAGGCCCAGTCCCCCAAGGAAAATATCCATCAAGGTGACGCTGGGGTTTCTGAAGCCCAAACAGGATCAAGAAGCACCAAACACCTGGTGGGAGGAACGAGTGTAAGGTCTTCAAGCTTTATCTGTGGGGAATCTTGAGGAAATAAGAGTTTTGTTTTCCCTTTTCCCATTCTCCATAAGAATTCATTTCACACCAACCAACCTTCTATTATATAGATTTCAAAAACAGATATTGTGTCAAGCTTCCTCTTATAAAATTAAAAAGTTAACCAACTTGAATACCCAAAGATTTCAAAAGCCACTCCTGATCCTAAAGCTAGTATGGGTTTTTATTAGCAATTGTTCCAGGTATAGTAATTGGTAGCTATTTCTCTTCTCTTTTATTATATTCCCAACACCACCTTTCCACAAGTTATGCACTTCTCACATTTATTCTCACAAAGAAAAGCAGGGGCCTCTGAATTGAAAAAAAAAAGGAAATATCCCTAGATGTGACCTATAGAATAAGAAGTTGCTATTGTCAATTAGTCACTAAGGCTCCCAGGGCTCTCACTATACACAGAAAAGAATAAAACTTGGTTTTGAATTAAGGTAACAGCTTATGAGAAAATCTGTGTGGATTTCAACAGTGCTTTCCATGTCATATAATATTGCTAAAAAAGAATTCTCAGCCACTTTTAACTCGTGGTTTTCTTAATGTATTTTCTGGATGGACACAATCCCTTCTCTTGATATTGTATTTATTAAATAAATGAGGTGAATAGAAATAAGACTACATATAACTTGAACATTTCTGCACTGGTTGTTAACTTACTGGACAAAAACACTAGGAATAGAAGGCTCGAGGGAAATTTGACTTGGCCATTCTCCCTCAACCTGTTTGCCCTGACTCTCTTGTAGCTGTTACGACTATTTTCAATTTTCTGGGTGTCACCAGTTTCTCTCAATCTTATGATCAAAATTTGACTTGTTTCTTGTAATTTTATCATATTTTATTCTAATCCTTTTCTCTGTATATATTTTTAAATAAAGGTTTTTATCTTGTCCAAAGCCAAAAAAAATCCTCAATATGATAAAGGGTATATATGAAAATCCTACAGTTAACATCATACTCAATGGTGAGATACTGATAGCTTTACCCCTAATAACAGGAACAAGACAAGGATGTTAATTTTCACCACAGCTATTTAACAAAGTACTGAAAGTTCTAGCCAGAACAGTTAGGCATGAAAAAATAGTTAAGGTCATACAAATTAGAAAAGAAAAAGTAAAACCAACTCTATTCACAGATGACAAGATCCTATATATAGAAAATCCACTCCAAATATTCCACAAAAGTGCTACTGAGTTAAAGGAATTCAGTAAAGTTTCAGGGCACAAGAACAACACAAAAAATCACTTGTGTCTCTATACATCAGCAATGAACAATGCAAAACAGAAACCAAGAAAATATTTCCATTTAAGGTAACATGTAAAAGAATAAATTAGCTATGAATTAATTTAACTAAGTATAGAGAAGACTTATAAACAGAACTAGACAAACATTGCTGAAGTAAATTAAAGAAGACCTAAATAAATGGAATGATATCCTGTTTTCATGGATTGGAAGATTTAATATTGTTAAGAGGTCAACACAACCCAAATTGATTTACATAATCAAAGCAATCCTAACCAGAATTCCAACAGACATTTATTCAAAAAAGGAAAGCCAATCATCAAATTCATATGGAGTCACAAGGGGTGCCCAAAACTCAAAATCATCTTGAAAAAGAAGAACAATGTTAGACAAGACTCACTTCCTGATTTCAAAACTTTCATAAAGCTACCATATTCAAAGCAGCGTGGTACTGGCATGAGGATGGGAAAAAAAGTCCAATGGAACAGAATGGAGATTTCAAAAATAAGCCCATTCCTCTATGGACAATTGATTCTCAACAAAACTGGCAATCTACTCAAAAGGAAAATAATAGTTTCTTCAAAAATCAATGCTGGGAGGTTCCAGGAAGATGGAGTTGGAGTAGACAGGCAGGGCTCAACCCTCTCACAAAAACAACAGAGAAAGGGCCAAAAGCTGTCTGATGGACCTGCTGTGGGGGTCAGTAGACTAGGACAGTGTTACACAACTCCCAGGAGGGTGAGGGATTGAGGAGGAAGAAACCCCCTCCCCCCCAAAAAAAAAGAGTTACCAAACTCCTGTGTGGCCAAAAGACTTCCCTCCCCCACCCTGAAGATATTGCGCTGGGGTAAACCCCTGGCTCACTGCAGTTGACTAAGAGGGGAACAGACATCTTCCTCCCTGTTGG
Organism: Tolypeutes matacus; assembly: GCA_026826555.1. Taxonomy (NCBI): domain Eukaryota; kingdom Metazoa; phylum Chordata; class Mammalia; order Cingulata; family Chlamyphoridae; genus Tolypeutes; species Tolypeutes matacus. The sequence goes on from JAKSZT010054399.1 coordinate 18,386,697, forward strand.
CTTTTACAGAGGAAAAGGTGGGTGGGGCGGGGAGGGGGGAGTCCAGGGCTTTTCTTCAGTGAATTCAGCCAGTAGAGCCTGCTTTGAATCTCAGCTCTGTCTAAACCAAAACACAGTAAAGTGGAGAATGAAAGAAACACCTCCATGGAAAGGTGTGCTGATGACCACCATCTGCTGGCCAGTCTGGAAACTGCATGGAGAAAAATTGCTTTTAGGTCTCTCTTAACCCAATCTCCTAGGAGAAAATCTGCATGGTGCACTCAATCAAGTTTCTGTTGACTGGACCACCTAAACACAAAATGGACTTTTCTGGAGTGGCCTATTTTTCTGGATTTACCTCATTTGGCTTGCCAGGGTAAGATACCCTAACAGGAAAGAACTCGGAGGCAGAAAAGCCTCAAAGATACTGAGAGAGAGAAAGGGGAGTTAAACTGAACTGTTAGAAATTTCTCAGCACTGAAAAGCATAAGGAAAACAAAGACAGTGAGTGAGGGAGAGAATATAAACAAATCATAGGATCTGGGGAGAAAATTCTGCACAAAAACAATTTGGGGAGAATTAGCAGTTTTACTATGTCTTACTATGATGTCATTTCTAATCTTTGAACATGGTATGTCTCTTTATTCAGAATTTTTATTTCTATCATCAAAGTTGTGTAGCTATCAGCATCCAAGTCCTCTACACGTTTTGTCATGTTTTGTTAAGATTTATAACTGTTTCCTTTTTATTTGAGAGATTATAAGTGGTATTGTATTTTTTGTGTGTGTGTCCACATGTTCATTGCTAGTAGAAATACATTTGATTTTTGTATATCAATCTTGTTATACTCTGGCCTTGTTGAACTCACCCATTAAGTATAGAGTATTTTTGCTTTCCAGCTTCTCTTTATCTATTTCTTCCCCTGGATATGTGTACAATTTTTAAGATTGCACCTTTTATGCAATTGTTTCACCTCCAGGAGAGAGCTTCCTTTCCTCTGTTTCTCCTCCAGGAAACTCTCTCTGTTCTGTTTGTTTTTGTGGTCAGTCAACAGAAACTTGATTGAGTGCACCATGCAGATTTTCTCCCAAGAGTTTGGGTTAGGAGTGAGCTAAAAGCATATAGTTCTTAAACGTCAAAATGTTCTTCTTAATTACTTCACTCCATTCTGCTAGGAAGTCTTGCATACAAATATAAATAGAATCATACCTCTCTTCAGTTTTAAATTTTACAATGGGTTTCCATTTTTCCACTAGGCTTCACCTAAGGATCTCAGACCAAGCACAGCCTTTAGACACTGAAATTGATTAGCCTGTCACCTTCTGTAGTCCAGTCCTCCCCACTCATCTGCTGTCCTGTCTGCTCTCATTTTCTGGAGCATAGCAGGTTCTGGGATGTCTCAGAAATGTTACACGTTTCTTTACTCTGAGAAAAGGCTCTAAAACTATTCCTATCTCCACCAGTATTTTAAGAGTTTGCCCAACTATATTTTTAAACTATTAGCTACCATATCTGTACTTTCTGAGAATTCTCAGTCTCCACAAATGAAGATCTTCAGGATTACATACCTAATTTATCCTTGTAGTTATTTCCTAAATGGTCTCTAAACTAGCCTTCACCCTCCACTGTTTTATTTGCAGTATAACTTCACTCCCTAGATAGGCCTGGCTCAGAGTTAACATGCAATATACATCCATTTCTAACAAAAAGAAATTATCAATTGTCTTGAGAATCTTGCAGCGTAGCTAGGCTAAAAGCATGGTAACTTAAAAAGAGAGTCTTAAAAATTGAGTACTTGGGAGGGGCGGAGCCATGCGCGCCGGGCTACGAAGCAGCGCGCGGGGCCGAACTTGAAGACAAATATATGAAGATCACAGAAACGATTGCATTGACTTTGTTTTCTTGGAGAAGTCGCAGTATAGGCCCACAAGTCCTGAGTGTACCCTGAGACTCCTTCGATATAAAATTTAGGACAATGAATCTTGGAAGTGACGGGGCAACGACAGAGAGCATTTTTGATTTGGACTACGCTTCGTGGAGAATTCACTTAACGTTAATGATAGCCGGTTTCTTCTTTTACGTGGGTGTCTTTGTGGTCTGCCACCAGCTGTCTTCCTCCCTGAGCGCCACTTACCGTTCTTTGGTGGCGAAAGAAAAGGTCTTCTGGAATCTTGCCGCCACTTGAGCTGTCTTTGCTGTTCAGAGTACAGCAGCAGGCATGTGGGCTTTGCTGGCAGACCCTGTGCTCCATGCCAATAAAGCTTGGAACCAGCAGATCTGGTGGTGGTTCAATATCACCACCGCAACCGGATTCTTCTTCTTTGAAAATGTGGCAGTTCACCTGTCTAACTTGTTCTTCCAGACATTTGACTTGTTTTTAGTTGTCCACCATCTCTGTGCCTCTCTTGGATTTCTTGGTTCAGTGATCAATCTCAAAGCTGGCCACTACCTAGGATGACCACTTTGCTTCTGGAGATGAGCACCCCCTTTACTTGCATTTCCTGGATGCTCTTAAAGACTGGCTGCTCAGATTCTCTCTTTTGGAAAGTAAATCAGTGGCTCATGATTCACATGTTCCATTGCCGCATGATCCTGACCTACCACATGTGGTGGGTGTGTTTTTGGCACTGGGATGGTTTGATCAACAGTCTGTTTCTGCCTCATTTTGCATTCTTCCTTGTTGGACTGGACCTCCTTACACTAATAATTAATCCATATTTGACCCATAAAAAGACTCAGCAACTTCTCAATCCAGTGGATTGGAACTTTGCACAACCAGAAACAAAAAACAGTCAACCTGCAAGGACCAATGGGCAGGTGCTGCAGAAGAAGAAGCAACAGCTATTTCGGGAGCCGAATGACTCCTAATGAAAACCAGCCTGGATGGAAGCTCATGTGATGATATGAGGTTCCTTAAACAATGAATTACATATGTGTGTGTATATATAAAAGAAATGAAATAGTGAATGTTTTTGTTCGTTTAGTACTGTTTCTAAGTGAAATACTAACTTTGTATTTTATTTGTACTAATTTTGAAGTAGCCACAGAGGAAAACTTGGTTTGCCTTTAGGAGCAGATTTTTGCCATCATCACTTCCTTGACTTTATTTCTGTAAGCCTAAACCTGTTGGACCACTTCTAGCACTAAGGAAAGGAGTCCTTGGGATCATGGCTTCCAAGCAGTTGAGAAGGCACATGCATGGCTTTGTCTGAATACTTGGAGTGACTTCATATTAGAAATGGTAACTGTGGTTGAGTCAGCATTGATTCTCCCTATTCACACATTCACATTGGGTTTCTTATTCAAAACTCATATTCTTTTTAGTTGGAAAGAACTGGCCTACAATAGAAAGTAGGAAGATTTGTTATCCTTGTTAAAAATGTCCAGTGCTGTGACGTTTTAAAACTATGTAGTGCAACAGTGTCCTCTAGCGGCAAAGTGGTATAAAGACACTGTCAAGGATTGATGAACCCTCCCTCTTGTGGGGGAAAAGAAACCCCTGTTAAAATTCATCCACCCAGATGTGAATGTGGCGGTAATTTAGGTTAAAGCTTCTAAGAAAAAAATTTTGTAATCAAGGAACTTATTTAAAAAGAATTTTTTATTCATGTTGTATTGTTCATTTGACTAAATAAGGCAGGACTTTAGTAATCAAATGTGTCTAGATTTTAGAGCCTTTTAAAATTGACTAAGGTGCCTATAGGTGGCCAAACTGGACCCTAATTCCTGTGTTTCTCTGTAGATTTCAAGATATTAACCACTTTTGCCCTACGTGATATAAACCTGGATACTTGTAGAGCTTTTCAGTTGCAGCCTGAGACCCCTGGAAGGCTCATTGCAGAATTCCCCAGAGGAGGATTCCAGAGCGCTGGGGTTAGGTCATTCTTTCCTCACCTGCCTGGTCCATCATTTTTACTATGCTATATGTAGGCAGATTTCACACCCCAACTTAGCAATTTTATTTCCAGATGTACAAAATTTTATTTTGGCCATGAGTGTGCAATTAAAATAAAATTTATTTTTTATTGAAAAAAAAAAAAAATTGAGTACTTGATTACCTAAAATGTTTGCTACAACATGACAATAACCCAGACAGTATCTTTTTTTTCCCAGAATAATATATTTTAAAAATAAAGAAAAAGGTAAAATATTTTAGTTAGAAAATTTGTGTACCTTAAATGAAAATAAATTGCTTGATTTCGCTTCAGAAATAATTTGTTCTTCTATATCTCAAGAGATATTCATATTCCTAAAATATCAAACATTCAATATTATTAAGAAATAGATAAAACACATCTTATTCACAGTAAAATCAATCATAAAAGAAGATCATTTCTTCCAGAAACCCACACTATTTTGAATCATTAAGGATTTTACAGACCTTAGGATATCAGCTACATCTGACTTGGGGAAAAAAAAGATGATGGGTGGCTTTCCCTTGCATGGTGGCAATATATAAACACTACAGAATTCTGAAAATAATCAATTTCCTTTTACATATTTCACCAGAAATAATTATTCTTATATAGAATCACCTTGATTCTCACAACCTGAGAGAATGTTGGTAGATTAAAAGTTCTCTTAGCAATAAAAAGCAATAAGGATAATCTTGCTGCAGATTCTTTAAAGTACTAACCATTACAACAAATTCTACCACAGCGAGACCTCTGGAAAAGACAAAAAGGTTGCTTTTGAGACTTATAGAAAAATTTCAGAATTGTAGGACAGCATCTGTTTTCCTTAACTGCATCTACATGATTTACCTAATTAGAGATAAAATATTTTATTAAATAAATCATAAGTCAAACCTTGACTACATTTTTCTTGATTGGCATCCAAGTTAATCAGGTACTATATGTATAAGCAGTGTATCATCTGCATAGAAAGATCGTCTCCCATCAAACAGTGTTTTCTAAGAAACAGGAAGAAGTTCTGAGTTTCAAATTGTGATGACAGAATCCTTAATAAAGTTTTCACTTCATTGGCTTTTCCAATCTATTTAGGATTTGGTGAGTACTATAATTTTCATCAGGAGGTACAGACACAATGTTTCATAAATTAATGTTCAATCAGAGGTAATTCTTTAATCTGACTTTAGACATTTGGAGGCAGGTCATCTAAAAGTTTAGATTATTGTGAATGTGGAATTTTGTTGTTTTATAATTAATTGGTAATGATCTAATGAAGAATTGCCTCATTTTTTTTTTTTTTTTTTTTTTAAGATTTTATTTATTTATTCATTTATCCCCCCTTTGCTGCTTGTGCTCACTGGGTCAGCTAACCACACCGTGCGGGCAGGCTTGCCTTCACCAGGAGGCCCCGGGAACCGAACCCGGGGCCTCCCATATGGTAAACGGGAGCCCTACTGATTGAGCCACAGCCGCTTCCCAGAATTGCCTCATTTTAGCATTCAGAAAATAATTTTCTGAAATGAAACAAGTGGGGCAAAAGATGATACACTTTAAGTGACCAAAAATACATCTAGAATACAGCTAGCAAAATGGAAGATGTAAGCCCTTCCTTATAAGTAATTATTTTAAATGTAAGTGAATTAAACTCTAATCAGCACACAGAGTGACGTAATAGGTAAAGATGATACAACCAAATATTGTCCGTACAGACCCACATTAGATACGAAGGAGCAAATAGGTTGAAAGTGAAAGAATGAGAAACGATACTACAATACTGCATGCAAATAGTAACCAAAAGGCAGCAGGGCTGGCTACAACAATATAAAAAAAAATTAAGTCAGATATTTTTACAAGATGCAAGGAAGTACATGATATATGTATATAAGGGTCAATCGATCGAGAAGATATAATATATATGCAAATATATATGCACAGAATACACAACACCAAAATATATGGAGAAAAACTTATTGTATTGATAGGGAAATAGTTTTACAATAATAGCTGAAGATACCAATTACCCACTTTAATAAATGTATAGAAAGACTAGACAGATCAATATGGAAACAGAGGACTTAAACAAAACTATTAACCAACTAGACCCAGAATATATATTCTATGTATATACCCTCAAGTACCCTCAAATACACATGGACCATATATAACTCTACAACATTAGTAAAAACGCTGAAATCATAAGTTATTTTCTTTGACCAAAATGGAATGAAACTGAAAATTAACAAAGGAGAAACTGGAAAATTCACAAATATGTAGAAATTGAAAAACACACTACTAAACAACCAATGAGTCATAGAGAAATCATGAGAGAAATTAAACAACACTTTGAGATAAACAGAAATGAATGTACAACACATCCAAAAAAAAGTGGTAAGTACCTAAACTAAATGAGAAACCAGAAGCAAGAAACACAGAAATCACTTTAAATAATTATATTCAATATGAATTAACAGGGAGCTGAGGTGGCGCAAGAGATTGAGTGCCTTTCTCCCACTCCAGAAGGTCACAGGATCAGTTCCTGGTGCCGTTTAAAGAGAGGACGAGCAGACACAGAAGAACACACAGAGAGCAGACAGCACAAAAACAACAAGTGGAAGGGGCGAATAAATAAAAGAAATCTTTTTTAAAAAATGAATTAACAGGACAAAAAATATGAACAAGATGTTTATCATACCACTGTTTAATGTATCAACAACCTATGAAGAATCTAAATACAAATCAATACACATAGTTAAATATGGTGGAATACACCTATAAAATTAAAAATAGCCTGCAGTCATTATAAACTAAGATATTTAGACTATATTGTTTAGATGGGAAAATAAAAAGCAAATAATAAAATGGTTTAAAAGAATAGGAAACAATGGAAACATGGACTATAGAGAAATTTATAGCCATAAACACCTATATTAAAAAAAGAACCATCTCTGGGGGATGGATGTGGCTCAAATGGTTGGGCTTCCGTGTCCCATATGGAGGGACCCGGGTTCGATCCCCAGAACCTCCTGGTAAATAAATAAATAAATAAATAAAATTAAAAAGAACCATCTCAAATTCATAATTTAAATTTATACCTCAAGGAAATAAAAAAAAAAAAAGAAAAAAAAAAAAAAAAAAAAAAAACAGCAAGCTAAACCCAAAGCTACCAGAAGGAAGGAAGTCATGAATAGTAGAGTGGAGAAGAATGAAATAGAGAACAGAAAAACAATAGAAACAAAAAACCTAAAAGTTTGTTCTTGAAAAGATCAACAAAATTGAAAAACCTCTAGCTAGACTGATTAAGAATAAAGATTGAATAAAATCAGTAATGAAAGTGGTGACATTACCTTACAGAAATAAAAAGAATTATAAGAGCATACCATAAAAAACTGTAAGACAAGATTAGATAACCTAGAATATGTGGATAAATTACTAAAACATATGATACCTTTTTTTATTTACTACTAAAAAATCACTGCTCTGGATAAAAAAGTTGTAATGTGTAATTTTTAACTAGATCTTTTAGGTAATCAAGTATTATAGTTTCATTACTCTTAGGTAATTCCTATTATTAAGTTACCTTTTGTCTTTCTTTTCTGCCAATTCTACCACATTCTTGAGGTTAGTGATGATCATTTTGAGCCAGGTCTGTGCCAGTGACTGGGATTATACAGGCAAATAAAACAGTCGTACATATGCCCAATGGAGTTTAAGTTTAGAAGAGACCATTTAAAGTAAAACGACAAGGTTAAAGTGTGTACATACTACCAAAAGACTTCATTTATAGGGATGGAAAAACCTCTTAAAAAGAATAGGTATGTTAGCTGAAATGTTAAGGATTTGGCTGGGCAAAGTCTCAGAAATTTGCTTGGAATATGAACTGGTTTAATGAGAATATGTACAAAATTCCTGAGACAAGAGAACCTGCTCTTCCAAGAAACTGAGGGCAGAATGGACTACAGGAAATTGGGGTGGAAAGGGCAGCAGAAAGGAGCACTGAGGGTCTGAAGACTATTGTTAAGTCCTGTGGTCCTTGCATTAAGGCCACTGGGATCCATCAACAAAGTTAAAGCAGAAGAGTGACATGATGAGCTTTCTTTTTCCAAGAGAGCCCTTTAGGTGCAGAATGCATTGAAGTAAGGACTAGTGAACGAGAGAATATTTAGGCTGGAGAATACTAAATATTCAGTGGTCCACATTGATGGATGTAGAATGACCAAATACCTGAAAGTAACTTGTTTCTCTCCCTGTTGCTAGGATGGAAAGGAAAGAATTGTATGTAAATTAGCAGGCAATGAGATGCAAACCTCTCTTGGTACCAAATTCCATTTCTTGTGGTCGAGAATAACCTGTTGAAGCAATGAAGTATGAAAACCAGCTTCAACCAGTTGGCTGGACCTGCACAGAAGCAGCCCCTTGCTGTCCTCACTTCAACTTGCCTAGTTAACATAGTAAAATTCCCACCCAGGGGTGGAGTTATCCATCCTTTTTTTGATCATGCAATGTATAAGCAAGCGTGATTTCCTGAACATACTAATCATACAATTATATAACTAACTATGTATGTTCATTCATATGTTTTTTTATAAAAGCTAATGCATAATCAAAGCAAATGCTAGGTAGTAACTTAGGTATTTAAGCAAGAGTAAAACTGCAGCACAGGGAGTCAGGCCTGAGTCACTTTAGACAAACCTTGACTTCTGTCTGCAGACATAATACATGTAAATTCTGTCTAACTCTCGTGTTAAAGTTTTTTTTCTCTACATCTCTGGTTATTCCCAAAGGCCCAGCTTTGGGGCCTAACAACATGGCTGGAGGAAAGAAATGGCACCTCTGATACAGCATGTAATCTGGAGAAGAAATTCATGAATAATTCCATCTTCATACCTTGGCTACCACCTTGACCAAGAGCAGATGATCTACCCAGAGCCTTATTGAGTCAGTTTAAGGGGGATACTGCTAGTCCAGTCTGGGACAACTGGAGCATTACAATAAAAAATGATAATAATTAACAACATATGGAATAGAACACAGGAATCTATAATGCTATAACAAATAAATAGGGAGCAGAACAAGCCCTTTGTGTAGTAAAAAGCCAAATAAAAGATATAGGAGCAGAGATGGAAATGAAAAAAAATAAAATCACCATTTGGCAATCATCAGAGTGGTGGCTGATTCATGTGAGAACCAGCAATGGATAGCAAGGCTGGTGGATGGAGGTTGGATAGGGACGATGATATTGAAAATCTCACAATATATCCTCATAAAATAGCAGTCATTACAAAGTGAAAACATTTTGGTATGTGGAAGAATCTGGCAGATCTATCACCTGGTTTTCGAGCTCACATCACCATGGCTGGGGGCAGGTGGACAATGAGTCCCCTCTGATTGGCTGCAGAGAGGAAAGCAGAGCTTGAGGCTGTGGTGTTCCAGCTAGGAATGCAGGGCCTGAGTCTGCTCAAGAAGAAACACTGGACAGACCCAGGTTGGACTCATCTGTGCTCCTTAAATCTGTCAAAGATATGAAAGTGAGGGAATGTCTCAGGAATAGTTCTAGACTGATGTAGACCGGAAGAACAGTGGGAAAATGCATACTGTCGAGGCAGTTTGGGATGGCTGGGGCAGGGGGTCAAAGTTGAAAGTGTCTGTGGATGGAATTACAGCATTGAAGTAACGTTGATTTCCTGATTTGGGTTTATGTAGTTGTTTCCTAGGAGAGTTCCCTTCTTTGGGAGAAAAATTCACTAGAGCAATTTTTCTGAAATGTTTGTTAATTGCCAAATGTGAAATGATAACTGGGGAATCTGAATGAAAGGATCAGGACATCTATGTACTGCTTTTTAATGCTTCTGATTTTACTTCAAAATAAATTACTTTAAAAAACGCCCATGTCATGGACATGCCATTAAAGCATTCATAGGCTGTATCTGCACCAAAATGCAGTTCAAAGCTGTGAAAGTAATTGCCCTTAGAGGAATCTGGATGTTATGAGGGAGGAAATGTGTGAATATTATCTAAATAGCACTAGGCCTTTGGTGTCCTGTGTTTTGGGTTTTCTTCTTTTTTTTTTTTTTTAATGGAAACAGCGGGATATGTGTATTTCAGTTTTTCACATGTACTCCTTCCTCCACTGTGTGTTCTGAAGGGTGACAGTACTTTGCCTAGGCTGAAAGCCACGGAGAAGGGCATTTAATAATATAACTCCTTCCTCCAAAGTAGGAGAAGAATTTTGCTTTAGTTCACTCTCTATGGCCTCAGGAGGTGGCTCAGATCTCAGTGCTGATTCGGTACTTGCCTGTCTTCTGTCAGTCTGCACATGCGAGTTTCAGGTGTCATGAACATAGAAGCTTGGACAGGGTATGGGGATTTCCCTCTGTCTCTTTCCCCTCCAGGAGAGATTTTAGGGCCCATGGGAGCAGGAGTACTTGATCATGGCAGGGATTTGCAAGGTGGAGAAAGGTTGCAGGTTAAAAGATGCTGGAATTTCTCTTTACGTGCCAAGCCAGGAGGGGAGCAAATGCAACAAGGACACATTCAAATTAACATTTATCAATTGTATATATAATAACAGATGTGTATATAACAGGTGAAGAAATATACTATCTTGAAATAAAAGTTTCTTGATGTAAAAAAAAAAAGTTTCTTGATGCAAATAGGTTACAAATACTTATGCAACTTATCTGTGTAGTATGCCATATTTTACCAAGAGAAAGTAATTAATAAAGTCAACAAAAAATCCTGAAATTATATAAAAATGGACAGTTACTCGAAGGCCTAGCCCTCTGCTTACTACAAGTGAGAGAAATTAGCTTGGAAAGCATATTTGACTCATGTGAAATTTAACAAGACAAATGAATATATTTTCAAATTTGAAAGTACAGAACAAAAGAAAAGAATTTGAGGATGATTATCACCAGATGAAAGTATGATTATTATGGGAAGGAGGCATATAAAAATTGAGAAAACAGATGTCCTAATATCACCTTTCAAATGGAGATATAAAAATTAAACCGTTTTCATATTTTGCGTTTTTAACATGAGAAATTTAGTTTCAATTAATACATACTTTACAAAAAGCAGTCACTAATTTGGCTCTAAAATATACTAACACTTTAAGTCCTCAAGAAATTTCATCTTAGATAGCTTTAAGCAGAATACAACAGTAGGTATAAAACCATCATTGTGTGGAAGTTCTTCAAAAACTGCTTTCTCTTAATACACGAATTTTCCTTAGTGCAAACTTACCCTAATTTGAAGGCGGCATAATATATCTTGTTGAAGTAAAAGTCAGATAACATAAAATTGGCCTCTTTAAAGTGTACAGTTCAGTGGCATTTAGTACATTCTTAAGCAGAGCATCACTTCTATCTAGCCATCTATCTGTATATTTTGTACACAGTATCAGTTACACATCAGTGTCTGAAAGGAAAGACATTTCAGTAAGCTGACCTTAAAAATAATTTAGGATCATCTCTGGGTCGTGAGAAATGGTCCAAAGTGGCAATATTCTCAATTAAAAACAAGATAAATGACGAAGTAGATTTCAAAAATGTTACTGACGAGTTTGTTTCTATTAACACTAAGAAGGAAAATAAATAAGTTTTGGTTTTGTGAGTAAACGAAATATTTAAAATTATAAAAATCTTGGGGTTGTAATACCCATACTTCTAAATTTTTCAACATGTTCTTAACTGTGTTAGCGTTGCAGGGAAACGCAATCATTAAATTTTTGATAAAAATCTATATGCTGGAAAATCACTTGTCTTTCCCCCTCCCGCTCCCATAATGGCTCAGCCAGGACTGGCCAGTCCCCAACTTATCCGACTGGAAGGTTTCAGTATTTTGCATATTCATTTCAGTATTGTATAGGCTTTTGCCCTTTTTCTGAATCTCTATCAGGATTGTCCCAGGAACAATCCTAAATCCATTTTTGAAAATCCTACAGCATGCCTGAATTTCGAGCAGACAACCCCCTTAATGAAGATACTCTGGTAAAATAAGTTTTGCTACAGAAGTACAAGACAAAAGTATAAACCACGTGGCAACAATGCCGAGTATAAAAGGTTCTAGGCTTGCTGTTTAAGAAAAAATTCGGAGGAGCCCCGCGGCAGCAGTCCCGCCTGGATATCAGGCTTGAAGAGGAAGCGTTTTACTCACCGTGGAGACGGCGGGAGATGCCCCGGAGCCGCTGGGCCTCGGCTGTGGGTCGGAAAAGCTGCGTCCTCACGGTGCGGGCGGAGCCAGGGATCCCGCAACGCAACACCAAGACGTTTGGGGATGAAAGCGCGCCATCTGCTCTCCCTCTGGCCAAAGCGCTGAGACTGTGCTCAGATTCCTCAATTCCAGCGACTGGGCTGCGTGAAGCGGACCCAGTACAATCAACCCGGAAGGCGGCGGGAAGGAAGGACCCGCAAACCCAGGAGTGCGAGCCTGCGCCCCGCGCCCAGGCGCCCCTGTTGGGTCAGTCCCCGGAGGCGGGTCTTACCCCGTCCACACCCTTCTGGCCAATCCCTGGGTAGAGCTCAGGAGGCATCGCAATGGGTTTCTCTGTGGGCTAAAGTGATTCCCCCGGACGCCCCGCCTGCCAGTCTGCCCCGCCTCCCCCCCCCCCCAAAGTTCTGCCCTGTCCTTTCAAGAGATAACCACGTTTGTTGGTGAATATCTTGGGGCTCAAGGAGGGTGACCTGTCCAGAATCACACCGCCCTCTGGGAGCGGCGCCTGCCCGAGCCAGTGTTCCCAGCCCAAGTTGCAGAGAGCTGCAGGGGTGAGGGTGGGTTGGGGGGCTGCTTAAGCACAGGGGGTGATTGAGGCCTCTCCTACATCTGATCCTCCTTGGAACCTGCCCCAAGGGATCCTTGCCAGGGGCTCACTGTAGGGGGTTTCTTTGGCACAGGCAAAGAAACCTACTTCGTTTTTCATTCCTGTGAATTTCTCAAATTGACTTCTTTTGCGATAAGTGAACATTGTCCCCAGGAAGTGAAAATTTAATAAATGAATTGTAATTGCAAAGCTTGTTTTACAGTGAGATACTGAACTAAAATGTCCAAGTGTTAGAAGGCATGATGGAGATTCTTAGGAGCTGGGCTGCCTGAGTATTGGTCTCCACCTGTCCCAGTGGAGTTTGTCTTAAGTTCTCTGCCTCTGTCACCGTCTATATATGAAGAGGAAGAAAACAGAACCTGACTTGGAGGGCTACTGTGAGGTTCCTGTGGGAACAAATTAAAGCAGTCAGAATAATATCTGTGCTCCCTTTTACCTCCCTTATGGTCTTCTAATTAAAAAGAAAAAAAAAAAAAAACCTTGTGAGCAAGTTTCAGAGTAACAATCTGCCATATGAGAGTCCACACTCGAGAGAAATAGAACAAAGGGTGGCCTCTTCTCAAACTGAATTCCCTGTTCCCACTTATCTAACCCTCCCACATTCTAAGTGGCCTCTTTTCAGAACTTTTCCCTGTTCCCACTTACCTAACCCTCCCACATTCTTGTTCGTGTCACTTCCCCAAAAACCCACATCAGTGAAGGGGATGAACTCAAACCCTAAGAATTTACCCTTACACTTTTCACCTTAGGATTGGGTTAGTTTTTGAACCTAAGATTGTCAACCCACAACTCCCAGCCAATGGGAGATGGATAAGGTTGGGGAGGGAGGGAAATGGGACATTGCATCAGGGGAAGTATATAATCTTTGTTCTTACACTGATCACACGCACTTGCCTGCTTCCATTAGCCTGTGCTTGTGCCCCATATCATGAGAAAGAAAGAAATTACTGCTGTCTCTAGTCCAATTCTCTGTCTTCAGAACTTTTATTTTGAGTAAGTGGTCATTGTCCCACTCAACACTGTAATTCATCTTGGCACAATTCTTACTTCGGAGGTGTCATTTGTGGGGTTCATTCATGTTTTTTTGTTTTTTGGTTTTTTTTTCCCCATCTCCTTGACCATATTACTGCTATAGAAGTGTGAAATTAGACTGAGGATTTCCAGTGGGAAGCAGTGGGAGAGTGAAAATGAATCAATTAACTTGAAGATTAATTATGAAGATCTGCACTTAAAGCAGAGGCTTGCAGTAGGAGTATGGTGAGCCCATAATGCAGAGCTGGAGAGTCAAAACAATATTTTGCTGAATTTTAACTATGAACTCTAATATGCTTACCATTCTTTTGACTTGGCCACTTCCTAGGAAAACATAAAGTAAAAGATCTCCCTCAATATCAGTGATTCTCAAATGGTCTGGCTGCGTATTCTGGGTTAGAATCAGTGTTCTCAGATATGCTATAGTTTTCAACCCACAATCAAGGGCTGGGGTAGTTGAAGAAAACCCTTTAATGAAGAAGAGCCTGCAGCTCTATCACAAGATGCAACTTGAGCTTCTAGCTTTTAGTATTTCTGCATTTGAATAAAGGGATTAAAACCAGCTATTGGATTTGAGAACAAAGGCAACGTATGCCATTTTAAGGGGTGAACTAGGCCCCCATTCCACAGGAAACCATCCACTGGTTAGGATCTGTTCTGAAACTGAAAGTAATCTGCCTTGTCAACCTTCCATCTGAGCTCAGAAGCTTCCTAGGGAATATAAAATGCAATACAATAAAATAGTCTCTGCAGGTAAATAATCCATAGCTGAATGGCTACAGGAAAGGAAAGCCTGATGTGTCCACCTCCACAGCCTGGCTCCTTTCATCAGGGCACATTGACTCCCTCCTCCACCAGAAATCTCACCATGAGAGTTGGAGGAAATTTCTCATTCTTTCCTGAAAAGTGGAAGCACACAGGGCTCCACCCAGAACATGCTTATGGAGACCTATTAAAATTTGAAGCATTTTAGAACTGCAGTCCATTTGGTATTGTAGTCAAAGTGGCCTTGGTGGTGAAATATTTGAGAATGAGATTTATTCTGGAAAAGCCTTCACATATAGTGCTACTTATGGACTTTCCACAGTGAATTTGAGAAATGTTCAGGGGAAGCTAGGGAAGGAGGGATAGGATTGAGAGGTAGAGGGATGCAGAACAACTACAGAGAGGAGCTGCAAAACTATGGTCTCTGCAAGTTCCCAGGACAGAAGAAAGGAGGATAGGAGGCCAGCTTAGGTTTTATAGACACAAATCTCAAGGTTTTTTTTGAAGGAGAAAAATATATAAAGGCAAATTATTCCAAATTTACATGTATTCTCCACAACAACATCAGCTGCATGTACCATAATGTACAGGATACATTAAACAATAAGAATGCACTTTCAAGACACCATTGTTACTCTCAGAGCTGTGCAACCTGGAGTGAAAGCTAACCATGAGGTCAGGAATCAGGTACTATAACACAGAGAGCAGCAATGTGCTTTTCCTGTGGTGGGAAGTTTCAGGATTGTTCTTGATAATTGCACTTCATAGCAACTTTACAGAACATTGAGTAGAGCTGGCATAGACATTGAAAAAAAAACATTACATATGTTTATGTAGGTATATTATATTATATGTATGAATGTGTATATATGTATGTGTCTTGTGTGTATAAATAGAGATAAAAGTGTATATAGGCATATATATAAGTATGTATTTTGGACTCAAAGAGGATCATTTTTATAACAGAAGTGTTTACCCTTTTAAGTTGAGGAGTATTTAAGAGGGCATTTCCATTAGTGAAAGGAAGAGATTTGAAATTTTCACCTTCCATGTGTTACTGAGGGTTAGCTGAACCACCCAAATCATGTTTTCTCTCTCAAGGATCCTTACTGGAGAATAAAGGAAAACCTGAAAGGCTTTTCCTGGCACAGTGTGAAAAACTCAGTATTTGCAGCTGCATTCCCTGGGTTTCAACCTCAGGTCTATCATTTCTTAGATGAGCCAGTTTGGGCAATTTGTTTATCCTCCCTCTCACTTCATTTGCTCTATGGAAAGTGGGATTGATGATAACAGTGTCGAACTCAGAGAGTTGATAAGAAGATTAATATTGTAACGTGCTTTACATAAGTCCTGCCACATTGCACTTAAATATTAGATTGTTTCTATTATCATTAATTGTCAAATGAATCTTGACAAATCATAGATCACAACTTTATAGATAAATGAAGGGCCCATCTCCCATGAGCCTTCTCACTCCATTCACTTTGGAAAATTCCTTAAACTAAAGGGCCAGTTGCTGCTTTTACTAATGCTAGCCTCTCTGTCTTTTATTTAAATATTCTGTCCTCATCACTGCTACAGATTTTCCTGATTCCTTGGTAAATGGACCTAACACACCCTCTTCTCCTACCAGACTATTTATACAAATACCTGCAATTAAGTGTTATTTCAATTTATCCAGGCCCATAGTACATTCATCCCATCTCTTCTCTCTGAAGTAATCACACATTCCCCTACAAATACTCAACAAACAAAGCCCAACTGGTCTTTTTCAGGCTCTTTAGATAGTCACTGTCTTATAAATACCTAAACTCCCTGACTGCTCTCTTCTTCCTCTGAAAAAAATTCCATCAGTGGATGAAACCTGCCTTATAGTCACACAGATTCAATACACAGTGGTGCCCTACTGGAAAAAATATCAAAAA
The DNA here is from genome assembly GCA_026826555.1 of Tolypeutes matacus. Lineage (NCBI taxonomy): Eukaryota > Metazoa > Chordata > Mammalia > Cingulata > Chlamyphoridae > Tolypeutes > Tolypeutes matacus. Next base: position 18,403,127 of record JAKSZT010054399.1, read on the forward strand.
GTACCACAATTTAAGATGATGGCTGAGTAAGGAGCTCCCAGAGTCAGCTCTTCCTACAGAGCAGATAGTATTCACCCAGAGCTATCTAAAATATCTGTTTGCAGTGCCCAGGAGACCAGAAGAGCATCCTGCAACATCCTTGAAAGAATGGAAGGAGAAGAATGCCCATCTGCAGTGAAGATTCATGAGTAGAGCACACCACACTGTGGAGGTCTGTGCCCATCCTCCACTGGCAGCACAAGCAGCCTTGAAAACTATTCCGTGACTGGAGTTGGAAGCTCCATTTCCCAAAAATGGGGGAGGAAGAGACAATCAGGCACCAACTTCAGCTACTAATTAGTAAATTCGGCTGGCTAAAGTATAATCCTAAGAACAGCTAACATTTGAACATGTCCAGGTTGGAAAGAGGCCAGTAGCTGCCATTTTGACTCCACCCCAAGCATGAGGGGAAGCCAGGCTGATTGAAAATGACAGTGACAGTAGGGACTGGCTTCTTTCCTCCCAGATCAGATTGCAGCCCTAGCTTAAGCTCCAGCCCCACCTCCAGCAGGGAGGAAGCTGGGCCAACCTGCACCAGCCTCTCCGAGCAACTGCAGGCACTTTTGGCCTAGCACAGACTGAATAGTTGTACACCTAGGGCTCTACCCCCACATCCCAATAGGATAAGAGGGAAACTGTGTTTCCTTGGCTTCTCTGGGCAACTGTAGGTGCTTTCAGCCTGCACAGACTAGTTTTTTGAGCACCTTCAATTCCATCCTCACACCACCCCCCATAGGATTAGAGTTGGCTGGTGCTTCTTCAGCCTCTCTGGGCAACTGCTGTTGCTTTCAACCCACACAGACTGGTTTGTTGAGAGCCTGGGACTCCACCCCTGAGCCCAACCATAAAATAGGAGGGAGCTTTGGTTTCCTCAGCCTCTCTGGGCAATTGCATGTGCTTTTGGCCTGCACAAATAGGACTGAGGGACACCTGTGGTTCCACCCCTGCCCCCAATAGGAAACAAGGGGGTGTTATCTCCCCAGCATTTCTAGGCAACTCTTGGTGCTTTTGGGTTACATGGACTGAATAGTCAGATATCTGTGACTCCATCTCCACGTCCCAAAATGATAAGAAGGAAGCTGTGTTTTCTGAACCTCTCCAGGCAATGGCAGGCGCTTTTGGCCTGCACAGACTGAACTGTTAGGTGCCTGTGACTCCACCCCCCAATAGGAAAAGAGGGGGCTGGTGTTTCCTCAGCCTCCCCAGGCAACTGCAGGCACTCTTGGCCTAATTTATCATGTTAAGGAAGCATATGTGAAAAACCTGCAGCTAACATCATACTCAATGGTTAAATGGTAAAAGATTTCCCTTTAAGATCTGAAAGAAGACACGGATGCCCACTATCACTGCTCTTATTTAACACTGTATTAGAAGTACTTGCTCAAGCTCTTAGGCAAGAAAAAGAAATAAATGGCATCAAAATTGGAAAAGAAGAAGTGAAAATTTTACTATTTGCAGATGACATGATCCTACACGTAGAAAGCCCTGAAAAATCTACAATAAAGCTTCTAGAGCTGATAAATGAGTTCAGTAAAGTGGCAGGATATAAGATCAACACACAAAAATCAGTAGCATTTCTGTACACTAATAATGAGCAATTGAGGAAATCAAGAAAAAAATTCCATTTGCAATAGCAACTACAAGAATCAAATACCTAATAATAAACTTAACTAAAGATGTTAAATAATTGTTCACAGAAAACTACGCAATATTGTGAAAGGAAATCAAAGAAGACCTAAATAAATGGAAAAATATTCCATGTTCAGGGTTTAAAAGATTAAACATTATTAAAATGTCTGTCCTACCAAAATTGATTTACAAATTTAATCCCAATAAAAATTACAACAGCATTTTTTACTGAATTAGAAAAGTTAATTATGAAAGTTATTTGGCAGAGCAAGCACCACAAATAGCCAAAAAACATATTGAAAAAGAAAAATGAAATTGTGGTAATTTACAATTACTAACAGACTTTAAAGCATACTACAAATCTACTGTGGTCAAAACTGCATGGTATTGACACAAGTATAGTCATACTGACTAGTGGAACAGAATTGAGAGTTCCGATATAGATCCTCATATATATGGTCAACTGATATTCGACAAGTTCACCAGGCCCACTCAATTGGGACAGAATGGCCTCTTCAACAAATGGTGCTTGGATAACTGGATATCCATATCCAAAAGAATTAGAGAGGATCACCATCTCATGCCCTATACAAAAATTAACTCAAGATGGATCAAAGACCTAAATATATGAGCCAAGACCATAAAGCTCCTAGAAGATGATATAGGGAAACATCTACAAGATCTTGTAATAGGAAATGGTGTCATAAACTTTACACCCAAAGTGTGAATAACAAAAGATAAAATAGATAAATGGAACCTCTTAAAAATTAAAAATGTTTGCACTTCAAAGGATTTTGTCAAGAAAGTGAAAAGGCAGCCTACTCAATGGGAGAAAATATTTGGGAACCATCTATCTGATAAGGGCTTAATATCCAGCATGTATAAAGAAATCCTCCATCTCAAAAATAAAAAAACAAACAACCCATTTTAAAAAATGGGCAAAAGATTTGAATTAGACACTTCTCTTAGGAAAAAATACAAATGGCTAAAAGGCACATGAAAAGATGCTCAACATCACTAACTGATAGGGAAATGCAAATCAAAACTACAATGAGATGTCATCTTACACCCATTAGATTGGTGGCTATTAAACATACAGAGAACTCAAGTGTTGGAGAGAATATGGACAAAAGGGAACACTCATCCACTGCTGGTGGGAATGTAGAATGGTGGAACCATTGTGGAGGACAGTTTCTAGTTATTCAGGATACTAACTATAGAATTGCCATATCATCCAGCAATCTCACTTCTGGGTATATACCAGAAGAATTGAAAGCAGGAGCAAGAACAAATATGTGCACATCAATTCATAGTGGCATTATTCAGTAATGTCAAAAGTTGAATGGACAAGCAAATTGTGGTATATACATATAATGGAATATTACTCAGCTGTAAAAAGGAATGCAGTATTAACACAGGGGACAACATGGATGAATCTTGAAGACATAATGTTGAGTGATGTAAGCCAGTCACTGAAGGACAAATATTACATGACTTCACTGATAAGACTTAAGCAAATTAAGCAAACTCACAGAGTTATGGTCTGGAAGCTAGGTTATCAGGAGACAGAAATAGAGTAAGGGGTGGTGAGCCAAAGCTCAATATGGGCAAAATCTTTGATAAGGTGGAAGGGGTGGTTGGGCAGTGGATGGAGGTGATAGTGGTGTCGTGATGTGATTGGGTTCTATGGTGCAAGAATGTGAGGGGGAGTAGGGTAGGAGAGTTAGGTTTAACTGTCCATGGAACTGGTGGTAAGCTTGGAGGAAGAAGCAGGTGAACTTTGGGGATTTGCATGTCTGTGGTATAAAATACAATTGTAGGAATGTTCTTTTGGCAAATATGGCAGTGGAGGGTTACTGGTACAGGGTGTGAGAGTGAGGGAATATGCAGGATAGCAGACATCTGGAGCATGCATCTATGGAATAAAAAAGTGTTCACCTTGTCAAAGGATAAACTAAATATTAAACTCACATCCTGGGGAGTCCTATGTTCCCAATCAGAAGGGCAAGAATCTCTTAAGAACTAAGGCTGTGCCTAATAAAAGAAAACAGACCAATATGTCAAACCCTCAGTATTATTGCATGTAATTATGAACCTAATTCTTAAAAAATTGAAACTTGGAGGATATCATAGTTTCCAAGGGGAAGGGGAAGGAAGAATAGAATAAATGGAACATAGGGCATTTTTAGGGTATTGAAATTGTTTTGCATGATCTTGTAATGATGGATAAAGGCCATTTTAAATTTTCTTAAAACCTATAAAAGTGTAAGGTGCAAAATGTAAGCCATAATATAAGCTGTTGACCATGGTTAATAGCAATGCTTCAATATTTGTACATCAATTGTAACAAATGCACCATACACATGTACAATGTTATTAATTGGGAAAAGTGGGAGAGGGGAAGAGGGTTGGGTACATGGTAATCCCCTATATTTTCTATGTGTCTTTTCTGTGACCTAAAGCTTCTTTGATGATAAAGTGAAAAAAATAAGACCCTAAGGGAACATACAAAAGAAATTGTCACTGTAGATAAAAGATAACAGATCTTATAGAGATAGAAGACACAATGAAATTTTTTTTATTTTATATTACCATTATTATCTTTTATTTTTGTATTTTGTCTATTATTATTATATTTTATTTATATTTTTATTTGCTTTTTTTGGCTTTGTTTTTGGGGAGGTTTTGGATCACAGAAGGATCACACCTCTGTCAGGGGAGGATCACTGGTGTGGTGTGCCTGTGATGGAGGGATGTGTGCACCTGGGGCATGCCTCTATAGCATATGAATATGTTCAAGTGTTCATGGGGCATTGTCTTAGTGGGTGGAGACCCACACAATAACCAAAAGAATATTGATTTCCCACCCTGGGAAGTCCTGCTACATATTCTAATAGAGCAGCAAGAATCCTCCAAATACATAGAGGACAGATGAATATACCAGGTCCCTGATATTGATGTGGTTGTACTCATGAACCTTTACTTGTGAAATTGAAACTTAGCCTAGTATTATATATTGCCTAAGAGTTACCTCTGAAAGCTTCTTTGTTGCTTAAATGTGGTCTTTCTCCAAGCCAAACTCAGATATAAACACACTACCTTCCCTCCAGCGTGGGACATGACTCCTGGGAATAAGCCTCCCTGGCACTGAGGGATCACCAACTAGTGATGCATCTGGAAAAAGACCTTGACCAAAAGAGATAAATATTAAATACAAATGAGTTTTTATGGCTAAGAGGTTTCAAAATGAGTCCAGAGTTTATCCCAGAGGTTACACTTATGCACATCTCAGCATGATATCATTGATTGTCACAGTAAACAATGTCTCAAATACCAGGGCTTCTGAGGGCTTTAGAGACATCTATACAATATAAGCAGGTCAGAAATCTCAGAAATTCAGCACCTGTCAGTGGGCCTTACTTTGGAATATATGCCTCCAATGTATCAGAGTTAGACTCACTTATAATTTCCCTACACATGGCTCTTTTGCCCCTTTTATTTGAACCTTTAATTAGCACTATACTTGTTGATTATATGTCCCAGAGTCTTAAATCTTTTGTCTCTTCATTTGTTGGTTGAGCCTTGAATCTCGGTAGAGTATTGCAACATCTGCTCTCCAGTTCATTGCACTCACCCAGGACAACTAACAAAAGGGGGATGATGGACAATGACCATCCCAAAAAACAGAGAGTATCTACAACTGCAAACAAGACAATTCCATCCATCTGCCCCATGGGATCTAAGACCCCTCTCAAACAGAAACAGAGTGAGCATCACCATACCCAAACCCTCAAGATTAAGGAATAAACAAATGACTAAAGTAGACTTATTATTATTCTATTATTATTCTGTTATGGATTTATTATTCTAGCAATAGAAGAACTTGTATCACTGATATAAAGGCAGTGGCCGCCAGAGTTTCTGAGGGGAGAGAAAGAGAAGAATACATATAATATAGCTTTTATATTTAATTCCTTAATCCATTTTGACTTAATTTCTTGGGACACTAGAATAATCCTGCATGGAATTGCAATGATAGATACAAGCCATTATACATTTTGTCAAACCTATGAAATTGTGTAGGGCAAAGTCTAAACTATAGTGTAAACTACAGTCCATGGTTAGTAACTGCTTTAATATGTGTTCATCAATTTTAACAAATGTACCACACTAAGGAAAGATGTTAATATGGGAAAGTGTGGGAGAAGGAGGGGGCAGGGTATATCCTATATTTTTTGATATAACATTTATGCAATCTAAAGCTTCTTTAAAATAAAAAATATTTAAAAATAGAATGAAGATTGAGGACCCTCACTTCCTGACTTGAATCATATTAATTAGCAGCAATGGTAAAAATAGCATGGTACTGGCATAAAAATAGAGATCTTGACCAATGGAATTGAATTGAGCGCTCAGATATAGACCTTCATCTCTAATCAACAGATTTTTTTGTATTTTGTAACAGCTTTATTGAGATTTAATTTGCACAGAATATAGTAAATTGATTTTTGACAAGGCAGTCAAGTCCTCCCAGATGGGCCAGAACAGTTTATTCAACAAATGGTGATGGGAGAACTGGATATCCATACTCAAAAGAAAAAAAGAGGACCCCTATCTCACACCTTATACAAAAATTAAGTCAAAATGGATTAAGGATTAAAATATAAAACCTAAAACCATAAAACTCCTAAAAGAACATGCACAGAAGTATCTTCAAGGTCTTGTGGTAGGTGATAGTTTCTTAAACCTTACACCTATAGCACAAGTAATGAAAGAAAAACACATCCATGTTGTCATATGGGACCATCTCAAAAATAAATGATTTTGCACTTCAAATGATATTGTCAAGAAAGTAATAATGCTGCCTACTCAATGGGAGTAAATATTTGGAATCCACATTTCCCATAAGTGTTTGTTATCCATGTTATTAAGGAGATCATACGAGTCAGCAATAAAAAGATAAGCAATGCAATTTAAAAATGGCCAAGAGACTTGAATAGACATTTTTCCAAGGAGGAAATACAAATGGCCAAAAAGCACATGAAAAAATATTCAACATCACTAGTTATTATGGAAATGCAGATGAAACTCCAATGAGAAACCATTTCACACCTTATAGAAGGTCCTTTATTTTAGAAAGAAAATGGAAAACTACAAATTCTGGAGAGGATGTGGAGGAATAGTAACACTCCTTCACTGTTGGTGGGAATGTAGAATGGAGCAACTTCTGTGGAAGACAGTTTGGCAATACCTCAAGAAGGTGAATATAGAACTGCTGCATGATCCAACAGTCCCTTTAGTAAGGATATATTCAGAAGAACTGAAAGCAAGGATATGAACCAACATTTGTACAGCAATGTTCATAGCAGCATTATTCACGTTTGCTAATATATGGAAACATCTTATTTGTCCAATAACCAATGAATGGATAAACAAAATGTGGTGTGTGTATGTATATATACACATATACAATGGAATATTGTACAGCTGTAAGAAGAAATGAAATTGGAATGCATATGACAACATGGATGAAACTTGAGGACATAATGTTGACTGAAATAAGCCAGACATAAAAAGACAAATATTGTATGGTCTCACTAATATGAATAAAATATGATGAGTAAACTCTTGGAGTTAAAATTCAGAGTGTAGTTTACCAGGAGATAGAATGAGGGTTGAGAAGGGGGAGCCGATGCTTAATGTATGTAGAATTTTTATTAAGGTTGATTCTAAATGGGTGGAAATTTGTAGGGTTAGTGGGAACACATAGTGAGTTATAACTAACACTACTGGTTTATAAATGTGATTATGGCTGAGAGTGGTACTGTAGGGACATAAATGTCAATTGAAAGAAAGCTAGAGGTAAACAAGGGACTGTATAACAGAGTGATTTTGGTGGTGGATGAAGATTGTAGTTAATAGTATAAATGTAAGAATATTCTTCTTTTGCAACACGGAATATGGTGATATACAGGAAAATTACAATTAACATAACGTATGGATGATAGTTGACAGTTATATTGTAATATTTTTGCAGCAATGGCAAAGAAGATATATCAATTCTAAGGATCAACAATAGGGAGATATAAGGGGTTATGAGATTTTTCCTTTTGGAGTAATAAAAATGTTCTAAAATTGACTGAGGTGATGACAGCACAACACTATGATGAGAATGAGAGCCACTGAATGAACACTTTGAATAGATTGTACAAAGCATCACAGTGAATCCTGTAGTGGAAGATGGACTGTAGTTAACAGGACAAATATGAGAATGTTCTCTAGTGAACTATAACAATATATAGTACTAATACAGGGTGTTAATAATTGAGTGGGTTGTGGGAAACATACACCAAATCTAAGATATTGGTTATATTTAGTAGTAATATTTTGACAATGCTTTTTCACAGTTTGTAAGAAATGTTTCACAACAATGCAAGATGTTTGTGGTGGGGTGATGTATGGGAACCCTGTATGATGTTATGCATGTTTGTTTTGCAAATTTACAACTTTTAATATACACTTATGTATATTCATGCATGAATAATATACTTCATTAAGTTTTTTAAATTAAAAAAAACTCTATCCCTTTAATGATATCAACTATTTAGTATAATGTTCCTTTTCTTTTTAAATCAATCTTTCCTTTAGTATTGTGGAAACATTTATAATTGCTACTTAGAAATCTTCATTTGTTAACTATGACATATAACCTTTTCCAAAGGAAATTTTTGTTGCACTCATTTTTTCCAGTATAATGGTCATATATTCATTCATCTATTTATATCTCATAATTTCTCATTGTAATGTAGAGATTGTGGATAATATATTGTAACAACTCCAGATACTTCCAGCCTCCCCCTGCCAAGTATGTGCTTTTGCTTCCTTAACTGTTTAGTGACTCTCTGGAATAATTCAGTGAAGTATTCCTGCGCCACTATGTTAAGTATCTGACCTTTCTTCTCAAGGAGGTACAGATTTTGTGGTTTTTCCCACAGTTATCCTGGTATGACTTCTGTACTGGTAGTCCATTCTTCAAACCTTCCCCTGGCCACACCTCACTGTTAAACATAACTAATTGTTGGCCAATTGCTCTATTTGCTACAACTATACCCTGAGGCTTAAATTCTAATATACTATACCATACTATACTGTACTATAATATACTATAATATAATCTTGGCTACTTCTGATGATTACTTATGAAATCAGTGCTTGATGTTTTTCTCTAATGTAAGAGGTCTCCTCTCAGCTGTCTTATTCCCCATTTCTCAATTGTAAACTATCTGGTCTTCAGTCTAGATGGTGTCTTCATTAGATTCAGGAATATTCTTCCAATTCCATTCATCACAACATCCAATGTCTGTGAGAAAATTCATAGGTGTAAACTGCTCCCAACCCTGTTCAAATAATCTCAGACAAGATCTTGGATCAGAACTCTTAAGCTGGGGCTGGGAAAATGAAAGCTCACTCTGAGAGACACCTCTACACTTGGAACCAAGTATTTGGTGAAGGAAGGAGAACAGATTGAAGTCTTCTAGGCTTACACTCCTGGCTTTTAATCATGGCCTCATGAAACAAGAAGGGACCTTCTCAGGAAGCCACACCAAAGATGGTGCCTCAATTCCATTAATGGGGGATAAGTAAAAGAAGGAAGCACTACCTTTTCATTAACACTCACTCTGGACTTAACCACAGAAAATGTCTGGGTCAGGATGAGACCTTCTGTTATCCTGCTTTTCCTGGGAATAAACACCTCCTATGTACTTTTATTTGTTTAGATTTTTTTAATTAGCATAGTTATTAGAATTATTCTTATCTTATTCTGTTTCACACATTTATTGACTTGAATACTAAATATGCCCATATGACTAAATTTGTTTCTTTTAACCTGTTGATCGGTATTTTTAATTTATGGGTATCACAATGCAATCTGCTACTCATCTTGGGTAAGAAAAATCTTGCTCTTATTCTTACATGAACAATAAAAAAGTGATCTGGAAAAGCCACAAATTATCAATGTCTATTCAGTATGCCACAGAATTGACGTCAAAGAGCAAAGAAAAATCCTAAAATCTGGAGAAAGAGAGATGCTATAAAAAAGAAATAGCACCCAAGCTAACATCTAGTTGCCAAAATAAATATAAGTTAGAAGATTACACTAGTAATTGTTAATAACTCTCTAAACTCTAGTTGCTAGAGCGAATCTCACAGGGACCATATCCAAAGTTTTGCAAGGTTTTCCTCCAGAATTAAAGAGAATACACCAGAAACTAAACAGAACAAAACAAACAAAATTATTTTCCCCCAGCGGTGCCTGAGGAAAAGGGACAGCAACAATTGTGTAAATGCACCTACAACCACTTCCCTGGTTCCACTATAAAACAAAACAATCTGCATGGGGAAAGCAAATAGAGCTGTTTTATTTCCCAGGCTGATTAAGGCTAATTGTCATGGAATTGTTGGGCTTAAACAATGGGAATTTATTAGTTTACAGTTTTGAGACCAGGAAATTGTCCAAATCAAGGCATCATCAAGGTAATGCTTTCTTCCTGCAGACCAGCTTCCTGTGATCCTTGGCTCTTCTACTACCTGGCAAGTCACATGGCGACCTCTGCTGGACTCTCCCTTCTCTTCCAGGTTTCATTGCTTTCAGCTTCTTGATTCTGTGGCGCTCGTTTTCTCTCTCTCTCTCTCTCTCTCTCTCTCTCTCTCTCTCTCTCTCTCTCTCTCATAAGCCTCAGGTGATTGTCATGTTCTGAAAGTGTGCCCCTGCCACTGCACTGGGTCCTATAATAGCAATTGGGCATGCAGAACTGGGAACAGGGACTCTCACTCCATACCCACAAGACCCACCAATGAGAAAGCTATTTCTCACAGGAAGATGCAGAGCAGGTTGGAGGCAATTGGAGGTATGCTCAGCTTCCCAGGATGTGCTGGAACGTGTGGTCCAAGCACCCATCTGTGAAGGTCTTATCTCTGTGAGGACTGTCAGGTAAGCTCTGCCTTCAAGATCCTGTGTCTGTACAGGAAAGATGAGGAGTGTGACAAGTTATTTCGGGTGACATTACCTTCTTCAGAGAAAACAATAACAAGGAGCTTAATATTATAATTATAGAAAAAATTGGATTATATTAGTTAATTAGAATATGTGACAAATGATTGGTGCAGGCATGAAAAATTAAAAGAAAGGTATTAATTAAATATATTTTTTCTTTCTTTTGTTTTTTTTTTTTCTTTCTTTTTTTATTTATTTCAATTAAATATAAATGGGGAGAACTTCTGGGAAGATGGAAGAATAGAGAGTTACAGGGCTCCCTTCTCTCCTAGAAAAAGAGGTAGAAGACAGACAAAAACTGTACAGAATAAATGTTTTAGGACTTAGGAGACCAGGGGAGGGATGGGCAGCAGCCAGAAGAGAGAAGGATGAAGAGAAGACTCTGTGGTGAAGATCTGTAGGTAAACTTGGCAGCTGCTGCTGGTGCCCACCCTCCTATCCTCAGAGCAGACAATTATGGTGCCTTCTATCCCTGGCAGATGGCAATGGACTGAGAAGACAGTAAAGACCCACTTCCCCAGGAAAGGGAAGAGGGAGGGACACAGACCTCTGCTGATCCAGCTATTGGCTGGCAAATTTATTCTGCTGGATCCAACGGTTTCCACCCTTTCCAGCCAGGTGGGTCTATGCCATTGTCTCCACCCAGGAGCTGGCAGGTAGCTAAAGTTAGCCTGCTTTCTCAAGCATACTTTTTATTGACTAGGAGTTGTTGGAGCCAATATTGAGGGGAGTGGAAATCTTTCCTCCCTGGGAAAAGGTAGGGTGTGCCAAGAGAGGAAAGTGGATTCAGATCAGCAAGTTTTAATTGTGAGGCTTGTTCTTAAAAGTCCACCCAGAGGGGTATCTTTCCTGGACATTGCTTCAGTACAGCGTACCTGTACCTAGTTCAAGGGAACACATTCCCAAGGGAACACATTGCCCCCTAGGGTTTGAGCAGAGAGGTTTGCTGAAGAGTGCCATCTATTTGCAGGCCAGAGAATAAAATGCGCCTCAGAGAATAAAAGAAAAGGCTTTTGGTGCCTTTACTGTCCCCTTCCCCATGGCCCTTGGAAGCTGGTCTATACCATATTAATGGGTTTCCGGCTCTGTTTTGATTAGTTAAACAGGGGCAATTTTTAAACTCCTAGAATAAGTTGAAACAAGAATCAAAGAAGAGTGGCAACACAAAGCAACACAACAATAAAACCCTAGACAAGAGAGAGAAACTGATCATCAAAGTCACCTCACCATCAAAATCAGATGCCTAGACATTAGAAAAAATTATAAGCCATAAAAGAAACAGAATAATATGGCCCAGTCAAAGAAACAGATCAAAATGCCAGGCAAAATACAGGATTTGAGACAACTATTCAATGGTGTCCAAACAAATCTCCTAAATCAATTCAAGGATTTGAAGGAAAACATTACAAAAGAGATAAATGATAAAAAGAAAACACTGAATGAGCACAAAGAAAAATTTGAAAGCCTGAATAGAAAAATGACAGAGTTTATGGGAATGAAAGACACAAGGAAAGATACTGAAAACACCTTAGAGGCATACAAAAACAGATTTGAAATTGCAGAAGAAAGAATCAGTAAATTAGAAGGCAGAGCATCTAAAACTGAAAAAACAGAAGATCAGATAGAAAAAAGAACAGAAAAAATTGTGCTGGGGCTCAGGGAATTGAATGATAACACAAAGTGCACCAATATATGTGTCATAGGAGCTCCAGAAGAAGAAGAGGAAGGGGAAGGGGAAGAAAGAGTATTTGAGGAAATAATGGCCCCAAATTTCCCAACTCTCATAAAAGACATTAATGTACATCTCCAAGAAGTACAATGTACTACAAACAAAACAAATCTGAATAGACCTACTCTGAGACACATATTATACAAAAAGTCAAATGCCAAGTTTAAAGAAAGAATTCTGAAAGAAGCAAAAGGAAAGTGATCCATCACACATAAGGGACATCCAGTAGGACTTAGTGCAGGTTTCTCATCAGAAACCATGAAAATGAGAAGACAGTGGTAGATATATTTAAAATACTGAAAGAGAAAAACTGCCAGCCATGGTGAATTCTTTATTGGGCAAAATTATCCTTCCATACTAAGGGTGAGTTTAAAATATACACAGATAAAAAGAAACCAAGAGAATTTGTTAATGGGAGTCCAGATTTACAAGAAATACTAAAGGGAATTCTGAAACCTGAAAGGAAAAGATAGGAGAGAGGGGCTTGGGAGAGAGTCTAGAAATGAAGAATATCAGAAAGGGTAACCAAAAGGATAAAAAGACAGACAAAAATATGTCATATGAAAGCAAAAGGACAAAATGGTTGAAGTAAGTAATGTCTACACAGGAATAACTTTGAATGGTAATATATTAAACTCTCCAGTCAAAAGACACAGGCTGGGAGCAGATGTAGCTCAAGCAGCTGAGCGCCAACCTCCCACATGGGAGGTCTTGGGTTCAGTTCCCAGTGATTCCTGAAAAAACAAACAAACAAACAAACAAACAAACAAACAACAAGCAAAACAAATGAAAAACCCAACTAAGGGGAGCCGATGTGGCTCGGTGGTTGAGCGCCGGCTTCCTGCATACGAGGTCCCAGTTTCAATCCCTGGTACCCAGTACCTAAAGAAAAAACAAGCATAGCTATACTAATATCTGATAAAACAGAATTTAAGTGCAAAAAGGATATGAGATGCAGAAAGCCATTTTATATTAATAAAAGAGGGCAACCCACGAGAAAGAAATAACAATTATAAATATCTATGCACGTAACTGGAGTGCTCCAAAATATGTGACACAAACTCAGTCAAAACTGACGGGTGAATTAGATGTCTCTAAAATAATAGTAAGAAACCTCAATATGCCACTCACAAAAATAAATAGAAAAGCTAGACAGAATTTCAACAAGGAAACAGAGAACTTGCAAAATATGATAAATGATCTAGATATAACAGACATAGCCAGAATATTGCAGCCCAAGTCAATAGTATATATACAATCTTCTCAAGTGCTCATGAATCTTTATCTGGTTTAGACCACATGTTGGGTGAAAAAACAGCTCTCAATAAATCTGAAAATATTGAAATTTTATAAAACACCTTCGCTGATCATGCAGGAATGAAGCTGGAAAGCAATAATAGGTGGGGAAGGGGGAAAGTTGCAAATATGTGGAGGCTGAAAAAACACACACATAAACAATCAGTGCGTCAAAGAAGAAACTGCAAGAGAAATTCATAAATATGTTTTTGTTTTGTTAAAACAAAAACACAACTTATGAAAACTTATGGGATGAAGTGAAGGCAGTGTTGAGAGGGAAATTTATAGCCCTAAATGCCTAAATTAAAGGGAAGAAAGAGCTAAAACCAAAGATCTAACTGAACACCTGGAAGAGCCAGAAAAAGAATAGCAAACGAATTCAAAAGCAAGCAGAAGGAGGGAAGCTGCTGTGGCTCAATTGGTTGGGTTCCCGTTTACCAGAAAAACGCAAAAGCAAATGGACACAGCAAGCACAAGCAGCAAGGGGGGGGGGGATAAATAAATAAATAAAAATAAATCTTAAAAAAAAAAAAAAAAAAAAAGCAAGCAGAAGGAAAGAAATAACAAATATTAGAGCAGAAATAAATGAAATTGAGAACCAAAAAAAACCAATAGAGAATCAACAAAACCACATCAACAAGCAGGTAGCTAGACTAACAAAGAAAAAAGAGGTACTATGCAAATAAATAAAATTAAGAATGAAAGGGGGGATATTACTATTGACACTAAAGAAATAAAAAGTATAATAAGAGGATATTATGAAAATCTGTATGTCAAAAAATTATACTACCTAAATGAAATGGACAAATTCCTAGAATCACATGAACAACCTACATTGACTATGTAAGAAATAAAAGAACTCAACAAAATAATCACAAAAAAGGAAATTGAATCAGTCATCAAAAATCTTCCAATAAAGAAAAGTCCAGGCCAGATGGATTCACAGATGAATTCTACCAAACATTCTGACGGGAATTAATACCAATCCTCCTCAAACTCTTCCAAAGAATTGCAGAGACTGGAAAATTACCTAAATCTTTTTATGAAGTCAACCTCACCCTAATACGAAAACCAGATAAAGTTACTACAAAAACAGCAAATTGCAGACCAATCTCTCTAATGTATATAAATGCAAATATTCTCAACAAAATACTTGCAAATCCAATCCAACAGCATATTAAAAGAATTATATTCACCTGCCTACCCCACCCAGCAGACCCCTTCCCTTTGACTATGTAAGAAATAAAAGAACTCGACAAAACAATCACAAGAAAGGAAATTGAGTCAGTTATCAAAAATCTCCCAACAAGGAAAAGTCCAGACCAGATGGACCTGAAGCCAGAAAACATTTTGTTTGATGAAATAGGACATATCAAGTTAACATTATCTTTTGATGAGCAGTTTTTTTATTTTGACAAAGTCATTTATTAACTTTTTTCTTTTATGGGCTTTATTTTTGATGTTATATCTTAAGAAACCTTGGCCTGACCCAGGATCAAAAGATTTTCTTTTGAAAATTTACGTTTTACATTTAGGTTTGTATTTCTTTCCTTTTTTTTTTTTTTTTTTAAGATTTATTTAATTTATTTATTTCTCCCTACCCCCTCATTGTTTTGCATTTGCTGTGTCCTGGTCTTCTTTTCAGGAGGCACTGGGAACTGAACCCAGGGCCTCAGATGTGCGAAGGAAGCACCTAATTGCCTGAGTCACCTGTGCTCCCTGCTTTGTTGTGTCTCTCATTGTGTTTTCTTCGTGTCTCTTGTTGTGTCATCTTGTCTCGTCAGCTCACCGCACCTGCCCATCATGCCAGCTCGCCATCCTGCTCATCCTCTTTTAGAAGGCACCGGGAACCTCTGCTCCCTGCTTTGTTGTGTCTCTCATTGTGTTTTTCTTCTTGTGTCTCTTGTTGCGTCAACTTGCTGTGCCTGACCATCATGCCAGCTCGCTATCTTCTTTAGGAGGCACTGGGAACCCAACCGCGGACTTCCCATGTGGTAGGGGGGAGCCCCATTGCTTGAGCCACATCCGCTTCCCTCATTTGTGGTTAATGTTTACTTACGGTATGAGGATGGATTTTTGTATAATGGTATTCTATTGTTCTAGCACCATTTGTAGAAAAGACTGACCTTTCTCTATGGAATTGTTTTTCTTTTTTACAAACTATTTCAAATTTTAAAAAATAAAATAATAAACAAAAGGTAGCTCAACAAGTTATGGAAGCATTACTTCTAAAAAGTTATATGCAAGCATTTTATCTTATCTAATTCCAACAAAAAACTCAATTGTTTCTCCAGTGTTCAGAAAGAAACACAGATGAATACAAATTTGTTAAATGACATAGTCAAGGTCTCCTTGTTAATGAAAAAATGAAGAAGAGAAAAAATGTGTAATCATATTCATCTCACAAAACCAAACCCCATATTCTTTTTTTTTTTACCTTTAGCATTAATATAATAACTACTTTGCTTTTGCTACAAAAACATTACTATATTATTAACTATAATCTATAAATTACATGATATTTTTCCCCTGTATCATCACATTCTTAACACCTTGTAGTAGAAGAACATTTATATTAACAGCAATCCTCATCTACCACCAAAATCACTGTTATACATTCCCTATATTATCCTCCAGCTAACATTAACCTCCCTCAACTATTCATTTTGGCTATAATCACATCCATAAATCAACAATGTTTGTTATACTCTTTATAATGTGTTACCAACAAGCCCACCCATTACCATATATTTACAATGAACCTTATTAAAAATTCCACATATATCCAGCATCATTTTCCCCTTATCATACTACACCAACCTACACATCATAGTTTTAACTCCATGGATCTGCTCATTGTATTTGGTTCATGTCAGTGAGACCATACAATGTTCGTCCTTTGGTTTCTGGTTTATTTTGCTCAACATGGTGTCCTCAAGGCTCCTCTGTGTTGTTGTGTGCTTCCCCAGTTGATTTCTTCTTGCACCTGGGTGGTGTTCTGTTCTGTGTAAATACCCATCTTGTTTGTCCATTCATTCATTGATGGACACTTGGGTTGCTTCCGTCTTTTGGCGATTGTGAATAGTGTCACTCTTATGGTTGATGTGCAAATGTCTGTTTGCTTCCTTGCTTTCAGTTATTCTGAACATATTCCTAGGGGCATGACTGCTGGATCATATGGCAGTTCTATATTTAGTTTCCTGAGTGTGGCAGTTTGAGATTATTCTATGAATCCCATAAAGAGAAAGATTAAGTTTGTGAACTAATCATCCTTCTGGATGTGATACACTTTGATTGCTATTAAATTCAATTGAAAGGTCTTTGATTAGATTATTTGATAAGATCATTATAGGGCTTTTGATTGGACTACGTCAGTGAAGCATAACTCAGGATGAGTCTTCGGCCCCTTGCTGTGTCTGATATAAATCCATAGACACAGACAGGCATAAGAAATGGCACCCCCATATTTGATGCTGCCTTGAGATAGAAAGGAGAGGCTCAAGGAGCTGAGGCCCCAGGGAGAGATGAGTCATTGGCCTGATAGCTTGCAGCTGAAATTGGGAAGAAAGTAGACCAGTGAGCCTGAGAGAAGAGGCCTGATAAGACACAAGTCCTATGCCTGGTTGCCTTCAGCTGAGCTCCAGGAGACAGTACAACCTGGAGGGGAAGGCAGAGACCAGGCAGAGATCACCCACCATCTTGCTTCAACACATGGCAGCTGACTTGGGTGAGAAAGCATTTTGGGCCTTGAGTTGGACTTTTTATGGCCTTGGAACTGTAAGCTTTTAACCCAAATAAGTAGCCTTGTAGAAGCCGAGAGAGAGAGAGAGAGAGAATTATACACTTCGATCAACTGTGTTTTATTCCTGGTAAGCAGGGATGGCTCAACACAAGAAAATCAATTAACATAATGCAATACATTAATAAATCAAAGGGGAAAAAAACAATATCTTGATTGACACAGAAAAGGCATTTGACAAAATACAGCATGCATTCTTGATAAAAGAAAACCACTTAGAAAGAAAGATAAGAATAGAGGGAAACTTCCTTAATAAAGGGCATATATGAAAAACCCACAGGCAAATTATACTCAATGGGGAAAGGTTTAAAGTTTTCATCTAAAATCAGGAAAAAGACAAGGATGCCATTTGTCACCAGTGTTGTTAAACATTGTGCTAGAAGTTCTAGCTAGAGCAATTAGGCAAGAAAAAGAAATAAAATGCCTCTAAATTGGAAAAGAAGAAGTAAAACTTTCATTATTCACAGATGGTATTACTCTATATTTGGGAAACTCTGAAATATCTATGACAAAGCTACTAGAACTAATAGATGAATTCATCAAAGTGGGAGGATACAAAATAAACACACAAAAATTAGTGGTGTTTTTATAAACTAGAAATGAACATTCTGAGGAGTAAATCAAGAAAAAATTCCTTTTACAGTAGCAACAAAAATAATCAAATATCTAGAAATTAATTTAACCAATGATACAAAAGACTTGTACTCAGAACATAGCAGTGCTAAAAGAAATCAAAGAAGACCTAAAAAAATGGAAGGAAATTCTATGTTCATTGGAAGACTATCATTTACAGGTCAATTCTACCCAAATTGATTTTACAGATTCCATGCAATCCTAATCAAAATTGCAACATCTTATTTTACAGAAATAGAAAAGTCAATTACGTAATTTATTTGGAAGGAAAAGGGACCCTGAATAGCTAACGCATCTTAAAAAATAAAAGTGAAGTCAAAGGACTCACCCTTCCTGATCTTAAAAAACAGCTACAGTGATAAAAACAGCATTTCCTTTGCTTTTTTGCCCGTTTTTTGAATGTCCCAATCCACTAATTATATTTTATTTTGTTTTGTTCTTTGTTTGATAATTTGTTTTTTTTCCTTCTCTCTTTTTTTTTTCTATCCCCCTGAGTTTCCTTGTTTGTCTCTTGCATGTAAGCTTATCACACCTGTTTTTTTTTTCCTGGTAAGTGTATTTGATTATTTTATGGACTAAATGTTCATGGAGGATTTGGATCACAGAAGGGTTACAATGGGTACTGCGGGAGATTATTGGGGGGATGTCTGGGGGGGGGTTTCATGGGGGTTGGTTCATCCGAATATACATGAAAGATATACAAAATCATTCAAAGGATCGGGGGATGGGGCATGGTCATGATGGGTGGATAATCACACAATAAATGAGGCAATCTGAATTCCTAGCCTGGAGAGCTCTGCCACAGTCTCCAAGGGAGCAGCAATAGTCCTCTGAGTGTAGGGACAGTGCCTGTCAAAATAGGATGACCCACTGATGTGTTTTTTTTTATTGATGACTACCCTTGTGAGTCTTTGCTCTTGTAAATGAGACTTAGCCTTGCAGTTGTGGGGTGCCTAAGGGTTGCCACCTGAGAGCCTCCTTGTTGCTCAAATGTGGCCTCTCTCTAAGCCAAACTCAGCATATGATTGCATTACCTTCCCCCCAACGTGGGACATGACTCCCGGGGATGAGCCTCCCTGGCAACGAGGGATTAATACCAAGTGCCAACTGGCAACACAACTGGAAAAAGACCTTGAATAAAAGGGGGAAATGGTAAAGACAAATGAGTTCAAGTGGCTAAGAGACTTCAAAGAGAGTCGGGAGGTCATCCCAGAGGTAACTCTTACGCACACCTCAGTAGGAACTCATAGAATATCTAAGTGCCTATCACCCCACACAGAGGGGTTTCTAAGAGCTCTGGAGACACCCAGGTCCTATATAAGTGGGGATAGCCCCAGAGACTGATGCCTTATCAGTGGGTTCTATTTTGGAATCTGTGCTCCTGAGAGTGACAGAATTAGACTCAAATAAGTCCTCCCTGCACATGGTTCACCAGTCCCTTCTATTCAAACCTATATGTGATGCTGGAGTTTCTTAGGTATACTTCCAGAGACTGGAGCCTCTGGCCTACCTATGTTCCAGGTGTGCATGAAATCTCGGTGGAGCTGCAACTCCTACCCTACAGCTCAATGGACTCATCCAAGTCACCTGGTGAGGAGACAACGATGGGCAATGGCCATCCCAGGGAATGGAGAGGGCCTGCATCTGTAGGCAGGATCATCCCACCCACCATATCCATGGGATATAAGCCCTCTCTCACTTGGAGGTGGAGTGGACATCACCATCCCAGTCCCCTCAGGATTGGGGGAAGAACTATGGACTAGAGTGGACTTGATGGTATTCTGTTGTTCACATATGGTGATTCTAGCAATGCAAGAAATTATAACAATGAGGTGGAGCCAGTGGCCACTTGACACTTTTGGGGTAGGGAGGGGATGAGCAGTTGAAATACAGGGGCTTCTTTGGGAGTTGGAGGTTGTCCTGAGTACCGTTGTGGCAATGGATGTAGGCCATTTCAAATCAGCACACACCACTCAGAACTGAGTGGGAGAGAGTGTGGTCTACAGTGTGAACTGTGGTCTATGGTTGGTGGCAAGGCTCCAGGATGTGTAAGTTCATTGAGGGTGGTGGGCCACACTGTGGGAGATGTTTGTGTGGGATGTGGTGGGAGGTGTGGGAGGTGGGCAACATGGGAATCCCAGTGGGTTCCATGTAATATTTTGCGTAATCTAAGCACCTCTTAAAATATATGTATATATATATATATAAATAACATTTTTGTAAGCAAATACACATATATGCATATATATTTATTTATCATTTTGCAAATGTTTGTATGTATTGTGAGAATTTTGATTTTTACCCACAATAAAAATAAATTAAAAAACAAACAAACAAAAAAAAAACAGCATTGTATTGACATAAAGGTAGACATATTGATCAATGCAATTGAATTGAAAGGTCAGAAATAGACCCTCAACTCTATGGTCAACTGATTTTTGACAAGCCTACCAAGTCCACTTTACTGGAACAGAACAGTCTATTCAACAAATGGTGCTGGGAAAACAGGATATCCATAACCAAAAGAATAAAAGAAGACTCTTCTCTCACTTCCTATCCTACAAGAATGAATTCAAAACAGATCAAAGACATAAAGAGGAAGGCCAGGACCATAAACCTTCCATATCAAAATGTAGAAAAGCATCTTCAAGATATATCTTCAATATACCAAATGTATAGACTGTAGTTAGTGGTAACAGTCTGATGATATTATTTCATAATTTGTAACAAATATTCCACAACAATGTAGTGTGTTGGTGGAGAGGTGTTGTATGGGAATTTCACACATGTGCATGATTGTTTTGTATGCTCACAACTTCTCTAATAAAAATATATTTTAAAAAAGATTTGATTGTAAGAGATGGGTTCTTAGACCTCACACCTAAAGCACACACACACACACACACAAAAAAAAAAAAAGAATGGAAGAAAAAAAAATAGATCAATTGGACTTTCTCAAAATTAAATGCTTCTGTACCTCAAAGGAATTTGTCAAGAGAGGGAAAAGGCAGCATACTTTATAGGAAAAACTATTCAGGAATCATATATTTCATAAGGATTTAATATCCTAGATATATAAAGAAATCCTACAGCTCAACAGTAAAAAATAAAAATGACCTGATTAAAAAACAGGCAAAAGTCTTGTATAGACATTTTTCCAAAGAGGAATTACAAATGGTGAAAGATCACATGAAAAGATGTTCAAAATCACTAGCTATTTGGGAAATGCAAATCAAAACTACAGTGAGATATCATTTCACACCTATTAGAGTTGGCCACTATTTAAAAAGCAGAAAACTACAAGTGCTGGAGAGGATGTGGAGAAATAGAAACACATTTTCACTGTCGTGGTATGTAGAATGGTAGAGCCATTGTGGAATTCTGTTTGGCAGTTCCTAGGGAAGTTAAACATAGATTTGTCATGTGATCCAGCAATACCACTGCTAGGTATATACCCAGAATAACTGAGAGTAGGGACACAAACAGACATCTGTATACTGAAGTTCTTAGCTGCATTATTCAGAATTGCCAAATTTGGAAACAACCCAGATGTACATCAACCAATGAATGGATAAACAAATTGTGGTATATACATATTATGGAATATTATTCAGCTGTAAGAAGAAATGAAGTCATGAAGCACATGACAAAATGGATGACTGATGGAGTTTCAATTAAAGGCCATGACTACTGACAGAAAAGAAGGTCACCTTGGAATGTAATAAACAGTCTCATACTAATAGGAACTGGGTGGGGAAACATCCTGGGCTTGTAAGATTTACAATGTCTGTGAATTGCAGGAAGGAAAAGAGGAACTGAGCCATTAACCTTTAAGACGTGTTGATTTCAGTAAAATGTAACTGTCAAGTATCTATTGCCCTTGCACATGTTCACATGTATTTTCTTTATTCTAAAGCCAAATAAAAGCCACACTTTATGAGGTGGCTGGGCTCTTCTCTCCATATTGGACAGAGAGTCCCCTGATCCCAGTTTTTCTTCTCTTTGTCTTATTCTTTCTTTCTCATCCGCGGCACCGTTTTCACCGACCCAGTTCCTGAACGCCAACATATGGCGCCCAACGTGGGGCTCTGAAAACAAAACTTTTCTTTCAGTCAGTGTGTGGACCAAGGAGCTCCTGAGAGCAGGTTTAAAAGAAAAAGGAAACAGAAAAGGTAAGTTTCATCCTTGGAATCATCAGGGTAATCGGTAATCAGCAGTCGAACTTTGAAGAGTACTCTAGAGTGTTAAAAACTTTATTAAAATGCACCGGTGTAACTATTAAATCCTCGGCTTTTGAGGAACTTTTTTCTCTTGTACAGAAATGTCATTGGTTTCAGCCACAAGGGTGGGATATTTTAAACCTGAAACATTGGAAGTTAGTGAAGAAAGCTTTAAAAAGGGTTTATCAAAAGGGAAAAATAATTCCCCTTCATGTATGGTCTTTGTGTAGTCTTATTTCTGTTGCTCCTCAACTCCAGCTGTGGAGGTTAACCCTTCAGTTCCAGCAGCAACTTTATAAACCTCCTACTGCTTACATAATGATAAGGCTGTGAGATAATAGAAGCTAATAAAATTAAGCCACTGGAAAAGAAAACTTAGCAATACAGTTTCCAGAAAAATTCTCAAAAGCAGTGAAATCAAAGATATATGATTCTATTGATGTATTGTAACTTGTTTTGTGTATGTCTGGTTGTTCAATGTCTATATATTTTAATACCTCAAGATGGTAATATTAAGTTGATGAATAAAAATTATTAAAAGAGTTCTATTCAAATGGTCAACATTAAATAAGTGCTTATATTAATAAATAAATATGAGTATTAATTTAAAACAATAAAAATAGATATAAACAAACCAAATCATTATTCTAACAAGTTTGTTTAATGTTGATGGTAATTATATGTTGTCAGAAGTTTGCATAGAAACAACTTCTAAAATTATTGTGGTAACTTAAGTATGGAAGGTATATAGAACGTGATTTTATTGTTAAAGAAAAGAAAGTAATTTTATCCTAAGATAAAATGACTAGCTATTAAAACAAAGTTAAAGTTTTGTTCTTTCTCAAAGTTTCTCAAATCATTAATCTGTTTTATTAAAAATTAACAGTTTTTCTCCTGAATAATCATGTAAAAAAGAAAATGTTTTATCAAAGTAGCTTCTTATACTTTAACCTTAACGTTTCCTTGAAGAAACAAGTTTTATACCTAGAACAAGATAAAATACTAAAAATAGTTAAGTTCATGTGATATAAGTTGAATGAAGTATTTAAAAGTGTTGTACAATTAAAAGAAATTTTCTAATTTTATAACAATTAAAGTTATATGAATAAAAAGTTCATATAAATACTTTAAAGTTGTATAAAATTGCTGAAAATTTAATAATGTTTCACTGTAATATTAAATAAAAGTATACCATTATTAATCATAATTTTAATTATTTTAAAATATAATAATATGTGTTATAAAACTACCTCTCTGCCAAAAAATCAAAAGGCAGATGCTTTAACTTAAGTTTATCTAATTTACTCCACCTCCGCTAATAAAAAATAAATATATATATATAATTTAAAAAATGGAAACTAAAATAGTGAGCACATCAAGGATGCTTTGTAACAAATTTAAAAAGATAAAGTACATTTCAAAAGGTGTTGTATTCCTCCCTGGAGGAGCTGACCACTCTCCCAGGAACTGATGCATAAACCTTAAAATATACTGCCCAAGGAGTGTTATGTTCCTTCCTGGGGAGGCTGGCCCCTTCCTCAGGAATTAGCAGAATACTCACAAGTTGGTATTTATAGTATCAAATTCATTAATCCTAAACATAGTTAACCAAAACTCTAGTATCAGTTGCTAATTCAACACTTCCCAGCTAAAAGCTAAATATTGATAAGTATATATATATATATATATATATATATATATATATATATATATAAAACTGCTCTATTTATCTGTCATTCTGTAAGTTTGTTCAATATTAACTTAATCTTTTAATTGATTATGTTATTCATGTTTCTCTCTCTAATTGTCAGTATAAGCTTATTAAACTAAATATACATATTAACATTTAACTTGTATCTATCAAGAACTCTAGCTAAAAATAAGTCAAGTATATCAGTGTGTCCCCTGGTTTGGAAAGCATGTGAATGTATGTATACATATTATAAAAGATTGGAATATAACAGTTAAACCCCTGTTTATAAACAATAAAATTAATATTATAAAAACAAAAAGGGGGAGATGGAGGAGAATCTGCTAAAGACAAACTATCTAAAGCATTGCTTACCATAATTTTTTTAATAGATAATTTTTTGGGCCGAGGTTTTGCTCTTATCATTACAGAAACAGGAGAAGAGCAGTGGGTCCCCTCTAGAAGAATCAAGCCTAGAGTTGAAGATGCTGCCAAGACTTAAACTATGGACATGGTGGTTTTACATTGGATTAATTATAGGTAAAGTACTAGGTCAAGGTAAGATACCACATCATAATTGCACTTATTGGGCATACATAACCAACCCACCTCTTCTAGAGCTGTTAACTTGGAGCAATGAGTCTTACCCAATTTATCTTAATCAATCTCACCATTTTCCAGGACCTATAAATATATGGCTACCCTTAAAGCCAAAAGAAGAAGGGAAACTTATAGAAAATTTAAGTTTACCTTTTATAGACTGCCCTATTTGTATTGGATATGGTTCTGTATGCATGCAACCTAAAAATCACAGTATAGTTTTAACAGAGAAAAATCAAACTCAAATTTAGGTTCTCATTTTCCCTTCTTTACCAAGTAAGCCAGAAAATATGGTAAATCTTACATGTCACTCTCACAAGAGACTACTTAATGACATGGTATATTTGTCATGGGCTTACAGAGGTTGTGTTGTTTAATGATTCCTATGGAATTGTAAAGGATCAGGCCCTTATAAGGATACCGAAACCTGTTAAAAACACAACCATATTTTAGTTCAGTAATAAGTCAATCATAATCACAAATGACAGTAATCCTTATTTCTGTAATTCTGGTAATACAGCATTTATTAACAGCTCAATAATTTGGAAAAATCAAGGAAGACATATCCCATAAACATTGGGACACTAAACTTAACAAAACTCAGAGTTATTTGTGGAAATTACTTTGGGAACTGGTCCAATTTCTGAATGGCAAGGTAATAAAACTAATATTACTATTTTAAAAGGAAAATCAACTCAATTTCTTACAGTATATGTATGAGATCCTATAGTTTTTGTTTTTTTTTTAAAGATTTTATTTATTTATTCATTTATCCCCCCCCCCTGCTGCTTGTGCTCGCTGGGCCAGCCAACCACACCGTGCGGGCGGGCCCGCCCCCACCAGGAGGTCCCGGGAACCGAACCCGGGGCCTCCCATATGGCAAACGGGAGCCCCACTGATTGAGCCACAGCCGCCCCCCGAGATCCTATAGTTTTTATCATTGGAAAAGTTAACTTTTCGTGAAAGGAACATTAGTTCCTCCAATTGCTCCTTATTTACATGTCTTAAGAATTAATATTTGCAGGAAAATCAAACTCTTTTTATAATAATAAGAAGAAAAAGGATTATGGTTACTGGTTCGGATGACCAGACATTGGCAGCAGTCTCCAGAATCCCAGTTTCTGTGGCATTTCCTCGACCATTATTTAAAAAGAACTAAAAGACTGATTGGACTTTTAATAAACTGCTGCAGCTGTTGATGGCACAGATCTGCATCAAGGAGTCCAGAGTCAACAATATGTTAAGGACTAGCATAAAAATGCAAGTGAGATGTGGCATAGCCAGTCTCACATTGATATGGAACTGAATAATTATGTGAATGATCTTGAAACAACTATTATACATTTGGGTAATCAAATTTATAATTTAAACTTGTTAAGAGCTTTAAATGTGATTGGAATGAAAGTTCTTTTTGTATTTACTCCTTTGGAAGTGAAAAAATCATTTGATTGGGTATATTTTAGAATTGCAAAAGAATGCATTGAGCATGTCTACATACAGTCATAGAAAAGATGAAGAATTAGACCAGATAAATGCATTTATGTTAAAAAACTTGGCCATGAAAAACTAATTTTGCATTATTTGGTAGAAAGATTCTACTAATAACCCCTTGATTTTAATACTAATTATCTGCACAAAAAATATTCACTTACGGAACCTGAAGCAGCATAAATATTAATGAAATTGCCTTCCATGCAAGAGCTCAAAAGATTGACTGGTAGTCAATGACGGGTAAGATTCTCAGAGGAGGACAACCTAAGACAGGCACAGTCACAAGAGCCTATGGAAGAAGACAAGTGTGCAGGAGGTCACCTTGTATCAGCTTATATAATGGTTCCTATGAGCTTTAACT
Source organism: Tolypeutes matacus (assembly GCA_026826555.1). Lineage (NCBI taxonomy): Eukaryota > Metazoa > Chordata > Mammalia > Cingulata > Chlamyphoridae > Tolypeutes > Tolypeutes matacus. The sequence continues at coordinate 18,429,669 of JAKSZT010054399.1, forward strand.
AATAAAAAAGGGGGAAATGATGGAGTTTCAATTAAAGGCCATGACTACTGACAGAAAAGAAGGTCACCTTGGAATATAATAAACAGTCTCATACTAATAGGAACTGGGTGGGGAAACATCCTGAGCTTGTAAGATTTACAATGTCTGTGAATTGCAGGAAGGAAAAGAGGAACTGAGCCATTAACCTTTAAGACGTGTTGATTTCAGTAAAATGTAACTGTCAAGCATCTACTGCCCTTGCACATGCTCACACGTATTTTCTTTATTCTAAAGCCAAATAAAAGCCACACTTTATGAGGTGGCTGGGCTCTTCTCTCCATATAGGACAGAGAGTCCCCTGATCCCAGTTTTTCTTCTCTTTGTCTTATTCTTCCTTTCTCATCCGCGGCACCATTTTCACCGACCCAGTTCCTGAACGCCAACAGATGACCCTTGAGGAAATTATGTTCAGTGAAGCAAGCCAGGCACAAAATGACAAATATTGCATGATTTCACTATTATGAACTGAATATAATGAGTAAACTCAGGGAGTTAAAAGTTAGACTACAGGTCACCAGAAGACAGAATGAAAATAGAGAATAGAAATTTGAGGCTTATTCTGTGCAAAATTGATTTAAAAAGGTTGTTTGTAAATGTTTGGGAATGGATAGAAATGTTGAAAGAAGTTTACAGTGCTTGTAATTAGAAGCATTAATATAAGGGTGTGATAATGGTTGAAAGGAAAGTCTAAAGTCCTGTATATCACTAGAAGGAAAGTTAAAAATTGAAATATGGGTCTGCATAGTATAGCAAATCCTCTTGTGGAAAATGGGTATGTTTAATAGTGAATATGTAAGAACTTTTTCTCTAAAACAGGACAAATGCTGGTTAATGTTACCAGATGCTAGTAACAGGGTGATATTTAGGCAAAAATACAACCAAAGCAAACTATTAACTATATGGTATAGCAATACATTAGTTTTTCCATCAATTGTAAAAAAGAATTATGCTTACTGAGAGAAACCAGACACAAAGTATTACATACAGTTTGACTCCATTTATATAAATTGTAAATATAAATAAATTTATAGAGATGGAATTAAAATTAGTAGATATGTATGGAAGAGGAATTGTAGAGGGATTGAGAGGTGACTGCTAAGCGGCAAGGTTTTTTTCTTTTTGGAGTAATAAAAATGGTCTAATATTGATTTTGGTGATGAATGTACAATTCTGTGATTATACTAAAAGCCATTGAATGTATACTTTAGATGGATTGAATGGTATAGGGATGTATCTCAGTAAAATTGCTATAAAAAAGAAAATGCTAGAAATAAAAATTACAACATGTGATGGTTAGTTTCATGTGTCAACTTGGCTAGTTTTTGGTGTCCAGTTGTTTGTTCAAGCAAGCACTGCCTGATTGTTACGGTGAGGGTATTTCATAGGTAAAGTTCCATCTACAGTCAGTTGATTGCATCTACAATAAACAAAGGAGATTGCCTTCTCCAATGAGGAATATCTGCTCATCTAATATCTGTTCTGGAGGGCTTAAAGCCAGAACTGAGGATTTCATAAGTCCAAAAGCTTTCTGTTGCTGGCTTGCCACAACTCTTAGAGTTTCTTGACCTGTATCCCTGCCTCACTTCACATGACAATGTCCTTCCCTTCCCTTCTGGGTTCTTGCTAATTTCCTACACCTCTCCTAATTCCCTCTTATGGCATTATCCATATGAAGCTCTGATAATCAGTATTAATACCCACCTTCATTCAGATGGGCCTTTCCTTCAGAAAAAAATAATATCTTAATAAGGTCCCATTTGCAATGGGTTCACAACCACAGGGACCCAGATTAAGATTAAGAACACTTTTAAATAGGGATAAATAATTCAACCTACCACCCATTCCAATTGAAAGGCAGAGATTAGCAGAGTGGATAAAAGAACATGACCCATAAGAAGCAACTCCTCATCCATGAAAATTTTATCATAAGAGTGCAGCAATCCAGTGACATCTTCAGATTCTGTTGCTTTGTTTCCGAGCCTGAGGGTGATCAGCCCTGCTGCAGCCCGGGGAGCGACACGAGCTAGTTGTGGGCCGTCCGGTGTGTACTCCGGGAACGGCGGGGGTGAAGAAGTTGTTAGAGAGTGGCGTTAGGGGCTCTCTGGTTTTTACGGTGTGGGTGTGGGGGGTATCTGGTAAGGACCGCGCGTGAAAGAAAGACTCGAGTTCTCTGAGTGCGGGGGAAGAAAAAGAAGAGAGAGCGAGAGAGCTTTATTGGGGAGGTGCAACGTATATATATATATTGTAGGAAACGGGGCGGTCCTCTAGCCAGGGGTGGAAGATTGCTATAGGGTGGCTCGGTGTTGCTAGGGCAGGAGGGCAGAATTGGGAACGGTAGGGGGTGAAGCAAGGTTGTTTAAATAAGGCAATAACTGGGGCGAGAGCTTTGATTGGTGAGGAGGAACAAGGAAGTGGGAGAGAGGGAAGGGGGGAACGGGGGAGGGGGTTATGCCTCGCAGGCGAGGCTAAGGCAAGGCTTGCAGCTTGCAGATGTGGCAAGGCCTGTGGCTTGCAGATACTGCATCTCCACCTTTTGTTTTTATTTTTAGGCCAACTGATAGGGAACTGGGCCTGTTTTAGGTTATAGCCGGCTAAGGCACTAGTAGCTCTTACCTGTCTTTGGGCTATCCCAGCAGCAGCTGTGCATGAACGGTAGGGACTGTGCCTGTTTTAGGTTAGAACCACGCAAAAAGGGGGTTGGATCTTATCCGTCATTGGGGACTCTAGAAGCAATGATTGAGCCAGGGCCCTTTGGCAACAATTGGCTAGGCCCCTGTTTTAGGTTGTTCAGCGGTGCTATGATAAGGTTCAGTTGCCCGTTATAGGACATCAGCCCAGCAGAGCAACAGCGGCTGGTGTCCTGTCTTAGGCTGGCCACCCTGCGTGCCTGGCTAGGTTGCCCGTCATTGGCTCACCAGTTTGGCTCCATCTAGGCCAAGCTAAAATAGGTGGAGAGGTTGTTTGAAAAAAGGGAGGAGGGATGGGGTGGGGGCCTAGAGGGGTGAGTGATCGGCATGGATTGGGCGATTGAAGGATTGGTTATTGTTGGAGAGGTGCAGATAGTTGACCTCACGGGTTTGGACTCGCTGGTAGCGGACGGTTATTGGCTTGTCGAAGATAGAGTTGCGGATCGCCTGTAAAAGTTTTTTAAAGAGGGTAGGGCCTAGAGAGAGGAGGAGCAGAATGAATATTAAAGGGCCAAGGAAGGGGAGGAGGTAAGGGAGGAGTTTGTTAAATCTCCAGGAGGTTCAGGTATTGTTGTTAAGGGCTTCATACTCCTTTTTACGTTTAGCCAGGCCTTTTCTTAGCTGGGCCATGTTGTCTTTTATGAGGCCGGAGTGGTTGGCATAGAAACAACATTCTTCCCCTAGCGCGGCACACAGCCCCCCCTGTTTTAGGAAGAGGAGGTTGAGTCTTTTACGATTTTGGAGGACTACTTCCGACAGAGAGTTTAAGGATTTTTCTAAATGAGAGATAGAAGTTTCTATATGGGCTATATCTTTATCTACAGCCATATGCAAGGAGGAAAGAGCGGTCTGTTGTGTGCCGAGGGCAGCAGCTCCGAGGGCGATCTCACCGATACCTAGGAGTGAGGCGAGAGTTATAGCAGTGATGATCTTACGTTTTTGTACATGGTCCGGGAGTAGTTGATGCTGCCAAGATGCAAGGAATTGATCGTTAGTGTGGAAGTAAATGCGGGGAAGGATGGTAACGAGCACACAGGTTTTTTCATTGGTGTTGAGGGTGGCGACGCTCAGGCACGGTGTTAGACCTGTTGAAGAGCAGAGCCATTTTGTATCGTTGTGGGGGATCAAAAACTTGGTGTTTGAATTAGGGGATAAGGTATAGTTGCAGAGAGATTGCATAGAGGAAGTGACGGTGTCATTAACTTTAGTTATGCAAAGCCCATTATGAGAGACAGACCGAACAGTCAGGCCTTTAGTATGATTTCAGTTGCAAGAGGCAGGACTGTTTTCTGAAGAATTTTTGTAGGAGGCGTTAACAGTAATCGCCTCGTAATAGGGCAAAATGGAGGAGAGGCACAACTAGCAATTCTGGGTGAGATTGGGATTGGAGGCATTTAAACTGGTGAAAGAAGCAGCAAGGAAGGACAGAAATGGGTTGTGGATTTGAAGCGGGGGTAGTGGGGTAGGAGGGATGGCGCTGAAGTTAGTAGACGGACTGCTAGGGGGTGCAGGAATAGCAGGAGGGTTGAGGATTGGGTTGGGGCCGATTGCAACTGGAGGGCTTGAGCTGGAGGAGATTGGTTCTTTTTTTATAAGCAGGAGCGTGCCAGGGTTGGATCCGGAGATGTATAATTTGATGCCCCAGGTACGACCAATGACCCAAGAGGGATCTGCAGGGTTTCGAATAGAGAGAGCGAGACCGGTACAGGGAGTTTTACCTGGTGGTAATCTTTGTTTAGGCAAAGATGGTTGAGTGCACCCAGCAGGGGCGAGTTGCACCATGAGGAATTGGTTAGTAATTTGGGGTGACTACCCAGTAGCCAAAGTTTTGCATCCCCAGTAGGCACAGTAGTGATATGTGGGCTGATTACAATATGAACGCCCTGGGGCGGAACTGGGACAGAGATAAACATCCTGATTATCGAAATATGGATCACGAAAGTTTTTCGGGAGGGATGGCTGATAGAAGAGCTTGTTGATTAGGGCAGTAAAGGTAGGGGAGTTAGTAATATTAGTTAGTAAGACTGCAGAATAGGACTGGTTATCATTCTCTAAGATAAAACTTTGAACTGTTATCATTCAGTAGGAGCTGAATGATTAATAGAAGGAATAGTAAGTGCAATTTTTCTTTTATCATTTGGATTAAGAGGAATAGTAAAAAACAATTTTTTAAGTTAATAATAATAATATGCCAATTATTGAGTATTTTGCTAATTCCTGAGGAAGGGGCCAGCCTCCCCAGGAAGGAACACAACACTCCTTGGGCAGTACATTTTAAGGTTTATGCATTAGTCCCTGGGAGAGTGGCCAGCTCCTTTAGGGAGGAATACAACACCTTTTGAAATATACTTTATTATTTTTAATTTGTTACAAAACATCCTTGATGCGCTTACTATTTTAGTTTCTATTTATTATTATTATTATATATAGCAGAGGTGGAGTAAATCAGACAAACTTAAGTTAAAGCACCTGCCTTTTGATTTTTAGGCAGAGAGGTAGTTTTATAACATATTATATTTTAAAATAATTAAAATCATGACTAATAACAGTATACTTTTGTTTAATACTACACTGAAACATTATTAAATTTTTAGCAATTTTATATACCTTTAAAGTATTTATATGAACTTTTTATTTATACAACTTTAATTGTCATAAAATTAGAAAATTTCTCTCTGTTGCCTAACAGTCTCAAACACTTCACTCAACCTACATCACATGAACTTAACCACTTTCAGTATTCCACCCTCTTCCAGGGAACAAACCAAACCATTTGTAACAGTTTGAAACAAAAAGCGTTTTTTGAGAAAGCTGGTTTGAACATCATGTTCCCCCAAAAGTAACAAAACCTGTCTTTCCAAGGAAACGTTAAGGCCAAGGCACAAGAAGCTACTTTGATAAAACATCTTCCTTCCTGCACACTGATCATCCAGGAGAAAAATTCTGTGCAAACTTCCACCGAAACAGACCAATGACTTGAGAAACCCCGAGAAAGAACAAAACTCCAACCCTGTTTTAATAACTTAGTTATTTTATCTTATGATAAAATTACTTTTTTTTCTTTAATAATAAAAGCACATTCCATATACCTTCTTTACTTAAGTTACCACAATGATTTTAGAAACTGTTTTTAAGCAAACTTCTGAAAACATACAATTAGCATCAACATTAAACAAACTTGTTAGAATAATGATTTAGTTTGTTCATGTCTATTTCTATTATTTTAAATTAATACCCATATTTATTTATTAATATAAGTACTTATTAAATGTTGGCTATTTGAATAGAGCTCTTTTAATAATTTTTATTCATTAATTTAATATTACCATCCGGAGGTATCAAAATATACACTGACACTGAACAAACAGACAAACACAATACAAGTTACAACACGTCAATAGAAACATATATCTTTGAATTCACTGCTTTTGAGAATTTTATATTGCGGATAGGGAGTGGCGGGGGCAGAGGTGCCAAGGCCGCTGGGGAGAGAAAGGGGCGGGGGGGTGCGACAGAGCGATTGGGGGAGCAGGAGGGTCAGGGGGTTTGGCAGGAAGTGGTGTGGTGACGGGGCTAGGGGGGAGTATAACTTTGCCCTCAGCGGAGGAGGGGAGTTCTGGATATAGAAGATTCCGCTTTTCAGGTGATGAAGAAGGCGGAAGTGCACCATTTTGAGCGCGGTTGTTAATGGTTTTTGTCAGAGGTTCGGAAGCAGTATCAGAGTGTTCCAAGAGGTTGTTAAGCTGGAAGACTAAAGCGTTAGAGTTCTCACAGTCCTCCTCAGAAGAGGAGGGCCCCGAGAGGGAGACTTCTAGAGGCTTAGCGCCGAGGAGACAGGAGCGGATGGTAATGAGTGTGGGGATGAGGCCAGGAGGGAAGCGCTTGCCCTCTTGCTCCAGGGCAGACGCTACTCTGTCTATGAACAAGCGATAGGTATCAGGATCCCAAAGATTAGACGTGAGGAGCCAGGGATTAAAGGGAAGCAGCAGGTCCCAGTAAGTTTGAAGCTGTTTGGAGGAGGCTTTACAGCTGTGGCATGCTAGAAGATGTGCCAGAGCCCGAACCTGTGGCGCCTGGTGCTTGGAAAAGGAGGCCCCCACGTCCGGAGAGCAAGAGAGAGATAAGCGCGAGAAGGAGAATGAACAGCAGGAGTACTAAGGCCACAGACGGAAGCGGAGTTTTAGAGGCACTGGGGAAGCAGTGAAATAGAATATTAAAAATGAAAAGAAGAATGATAGGGAGCGAAAGGAAGATAACAAGGTACATTTAAGGTCTTACCAGATCCTGAAGGCTGCGGTGGTCCCGCCAGCAGTGCCCCACGTTGGGCGCCAAATGTCGCTTTGTTCCCGAGCCTGAGGGTGATCAGCCCTGCTGCAGCCCGGGGAGCGACACGAGCTAGTTGTGGGCCGTCCGGTGTGCACTCCGGGAACGGCGGGGGTGAAGAAGTTGTCAGAGAGTGGCGTCAGGGGCTCTCTGGTCTTCACGGTGTGGGTGTGGGGGGTATCTGGTAAGGACCGCGCGTGAAAGAAAGACTCGAGTCCTCTGAGTGCAGGGGAAGAAAAAGAAGAGAGAGCGAGAGAGCTTTATTGGGGAGGTGCAACGTATATATACATTGTAGGAAATGGGGCGGTCCTCTAGCCAGGGGTGGAAGATTGCTATAGGGTGGCTCG